>CM052977.1:10294663-11494663 GCA_028554685.1 Agrotis ipsilon
AAAGACCACAGAATTATTTAAAAGCCATTACTTTTTGTACCAGTAATCCCTTGGGATAATTCCCAAACACGTGGCCGAAGCTACGGTAATGAACTAGTCCTACTATATAATATTACTAGCGGCCCGTCCCGGCTTCGCACGGGTGGAGGACCCGGTCTAAAATTTGAGATTTAAACTATCCTATCTCTCAAGTTGGATCGAACTGCACATGGTGTGCGAATTTTATTATAATCGGTTAAGTGGTTTAGGAGTCCATTGAGGACAAACATTGTGACACGAGATTTATTTATATTAAGATAAACGTGAAAGTTTGTATGTGTGGATGGATGTTTGTTATTCTTTCACGCAAAAACTATTGAACGGATTTGGCTGAAAGTTGGTACACAGATAGTTTATAACCTGGATTAACACACAGGATAGTTTTATCCCGATATTAAACTTTATACTAATATTATAAACGTGAAAGTTTGTATGTGTGGATGGATGTTTGTTACTCTTTCACGCAAAAACTATTGAACGGATTTGGCTGAAATTTGGTACACAGATAGTTTATAATCTGGATTAATATACATGATAGTTTTTATCCCGATTTTACGTCCCCGTGGGATAATTTTGGAGTTGTAACGGGTGAAGCCGCTGGCAACAGCTAGTGTAATATAAACAGCTAGGGTATGTAATACCCTGTTAATTTCAAGCTTCAGATAATAAGAGGGTATTAAATACTCCTCTCGCTCTGAGGTAATAATCACCTTAATGCATGGCCTTAATACGCGTTCCTGATATATTGATAGTAATTAATAAGCTATCCCCATTAATTCTGCATCAGAAGTTTATAATATGTAGAGATGTTCTGTATCGTGAATATCATATTGTTAATTATTACGAAGAACATGTTATAATATTCATGGTAGATATATGTTAGTTACAATTATTCATTGTCATGTTGTCCTTATGTAACATGTCAAAATTGTGCCTTTGCACTTTCTTTTTGCTTTTTACGTGGTAAAATCATCAGATCAGTCCTACCATAACGGGCAGGGCAGGAGGGACTGTCAGACTTGTACTGACTAAAATCCACGGTGTCCTTCAATAGCCCTTTATGTCCGGGGTCGCGGTGATGGAACATGTGATCACTTACTACAGCCTAATACACAGCAGCGCGAATTGTGAGCTAGCGTAAGGTCGGCGCCAGACATGTGCACACTTATTTTTGATCACATAAGTGATCACATGTGTGGCACGGGCATTACGTCCATTCCTTCTGACTTGTCCCGTTGTGCAAACTGTACCGAAAAGCGCCGGGATAAAATAAAACCGTTGAAGCCAACGGTAAACATGAATCCTATGTTCTTTACGCTGACTTTATAACAACACGCCTTGAAAAAGAATCTTCTGTGACCAAACACATGTTTAGGTAAATTAAACAGTATAACTTCTCTGAAAAATAATGGGGTAATTATTCAAGACCCTTTCAAAATAGCATCAACATTTAATAATTTTTTCATAAATATTGCCGATGAACAAAATGAAAGTCTACCACGTACACAATGCCAATTTCAAAACAATAATGAATCAATTTTCCTAACACCGACCACGGAGCAAGAAATTATAAACATAATAAAATCTTTAAATGATACCAAAGCAGTAGGATATGACTCTATCTCCACACGTGTAATAAAGGCTAGTGCTGTCGTGATAGCCCCTGTTCTCAATCATATAATAAACAAGTCACTAGAACAAGGAATATTTCCAGAGAATTTAAAACAATCCATAGTTAAGCCTTTATTCAAAAAAGGAGATCGAAATGACCCAAATAATTATCGCCCCATCACTCTTGTTCCAGTACTGTCTAAAATCTTTGAAAAAATATTTCACAGTCGGTTAATAGGTTTTCTTAATAAGCATAACATTCTAAAACAAGAACAAAACGGATTTCAGCATAACAAGTCCACTTCTTTAGCTGCATTCACTTTAGTTAAAAAGATAACAGAATACATAGACGAAAAGATACCAGTGGCAGTTGTATTCTTCGATATGAGTAAAGCTTTTGATTTTGTAGATCATAGGATATTGCTAAATAAATGTGAAAAATATGGAATTCGGGGTATCGCATTAGAGTGGATAAAAAGTTTTTTAACAGGCCGCCAACAATGTGTTGAAATTACAAAATTAAGTGAAAATCTAGAATCCACTATCTTTAGATCCTCTACTTCATTAAATAAGTATGGTGTACCACAAGGGAGCGTCTTGGGCCCCTTGTTATTCCTGTTGTACATTAATGATTTACCCGACTCGATAAACTACGACTGCATCTTATTCGCCGATGATATTTCCGTCATAGTACCTAATAAAAGTAAAAATTCAACCCATGAATATAAAATAAGCGAAGCTGTACAGTCTGTCATAAATTGGCTTGAATGTAATAAACTACGTGTGAATATATCCAAAACAAAATTTACTCAATTTAGTACATACAAAGGTAAAAGCAGTGACATTATTAACATTAAAATAAAAGATAATATTATAGAAGAAACGGATAGTATTAAGTTTTTAGGTATAACTTTAGACAATTTTTGTAACTGGAAACCACATATTCACAACGTATGCAGTAAACTAAATAGATTTGTGTATGCTTTAAGAAAGCTTCGTATAGTATCAGATGAAAAGACTGCTCGCATTGCATATAGTGGATACGTTGAATCGATTTTAAGATACGGTTTAATAATGTGGGGCAACTCGACTGACTACGATAAAGCATTCGTTGTACAAAAAAAGTGTGTTAGGGCTATTTGCGGTGTAGGTCCACTTGAATCTTGCCGGCCTTTATTCAAAAAACTTAAATTATTAACATTAACGGGTATGTATTTGTTTGAAGTATCGGTATTTGTAAGGAAACATAGTGAGTTTTTTAGATTCAAAGGTGACAATTATACTAAGCAAAGGCCCAGAGATCCAACTAAGATTTTAGTATCATTTTGTAATACCACTTTAAGTAAAAAAAATGTATATCATATGTGCATTACAATTTTTAATAAATTACCCAAAAACATTAGAGAATTGCCATTTAAATATTTTAAAAATAAACTTCGCATCTGGTTTATAGAAAATTGTTTCTATAGTGTACAGGAATTTTTACAACACAGAATTTAATTAGAATGTACCTACCTACTTTTTTAAGACTTGTCAACATTAGCTTAAGAACGCCAAAATTGTATGTTAAACTCATGATCTTAATACATTGTGTACCCTATATAATGTAAAGAAATTTGCATGCCCTAAACAGGCAAAATATGGTTTGTGCCTAAACCACCAATTGTAACAACCGGTAGTACCTATATTTTACGCAAATAAATTATTCTTATTCTTATTCTTATTCTTATTCTTATTCTTATTCTTATTCTTATTCGTACATCGTCCTTCGCGACGGGAGGGGTGGCGGCGGGCATTAATACCGTAATTTTTTCTCGCTCTTGCAAATCCACTGGCTTTAATTCCGTAAGGATTATAGATTCTGGCAGGAATGATCGTTAGTGGATGATCATGATCATTGAATGATGTGAATCAACACTTCAAAAAAGCTTTACGTTGTCACATACTAAATTCAAATCTAATATCAAAATATACTTTTCTCAAAAGACCCTACTAATAACTTTGACTAAATCTCTCCATTTATATTATGACTCAACATATCTCAATTATCACATTTTTCCACCTGAAAGTCCCATAATTATGGAGATTTTCAGCCATATTTCATCAGAATCGTTTTACTGCCTACCCAACTCAATGTAACTTTAGTCGTCAGGGGACGTATTAATGGTGAGCCCAAAGATGTCAGCAATCTGATGGGCCCCAATGAGGGGTTCACGAGACTAAGCCCCTTCGTACACTAGGCGACGCAAGTCTCCGATACCTTACGACTTTGGTATCCATTGACGCGTGCCTGTTTACGAACCTCTATGGGTATGTATCCCGATAGTCGCTTGGATACCGAAGTCGTAACGACCTTGTGTACGAAAGGATTTAGCCCCTTCGTACACAAGGCGACGCAAGTCTCCGATACCTTATGATTTTGGTATCCATTGACGTGTGCCTGTTTACAAACCTCTATGGGTTTTGTATCCCGATAGTCGCTTGGATACCGTAGTCGTAACGACCTTGTGTACGAAAGGATTTAGCCCCTTCGTACACAAGGCGACGCAAGTCTCCGATACCTTATGATTTTGGTATCTATAGACGCGTGCCTGTTTACGAACCTCTATGGGTTTGTATCCCGATAGTCGCTTGGATACCGAAATCGTTATTAAGGTGTCAGAGACTTGAGTCGTCTTGTGTACGAAGGGGCTTACCATACAGACAACCGTGAAACTGGAAGGTAAAAGGCAATTGCAGGAACACGGTGTGTCCTGCAATTGTGCACGGTGTGTCAGTCAGTAAGTGTCTGAGAGAACCTTATGCTCCGCCTAGAACTGGAAGACTCATTTAACGATGAAATGGTCCGTAAAAATAAATATGTTCCTTTTAAATAACTATGTTTTTCTTTTTACTTTGTTATATCGTACAAATAAAACCTAAAAACAGTTTATGAAAAGGTAAATCTAATAACAGAAGCCAATGATCAAAGCATAAACTCAGTAGTGAAATGTGACGGGTCGACAATGCAAAATAAACAGAACGCGAATTGAATTAAATTTTCTTGCCTTTTGAAAAGAAACTTTTCTACAATCCAATATGTAAAGACATTTCAGTTTCAAGTATTCCTATATTAAGTCTTGAATTCTTTTTACTGTGATGACGACTTTATTGCGGTGTATGTAAAAGCGCTTTTGCGTTGCTACTAGCTTTAGAAATATGCATAAACAAAGCGTTAGGAAAAGAGATGCGGAAGAAGTGCAAACGCGTTTTAAAATCGCTATAGCATTGATCGATATTATTCATATTACTAGACGCATACAGACTGTATCAATGCAATGAACGGGAGTGATGACACATTTAACAAAGACCGTCGTACCAGAAAAAGATAAACAACCGTGTCACAGTGTAAATGGATATACCAAGGAGAAATGTCCTTTTGACGTTGTAAACTTTTTTAAACAAGTGTTTAACGGGTGTTTAATATTTTTTATGGTAAGACGAAAAGCGTTTGCTCAAAACAAAACGTAAATACATGGACTTAAAAACATGTTCTTATGTTTTTTTTTTAATTTTGTTCTTCTAGGAAATGCGTAGAAACACCTTCACATTTCTGTGCGTCCACACAGCCTTGCGAGGCATTCGCCGCCCGGCTCGGTTAGTGTGGACGTATCTCGGCCAAGGTAAGCGACCGCGCTGCCGGGGGCGAGCGACCGAGTGCCCGAGCCATCCAGTCTCATCTTTTTGTTTTGCTCGCGCCTCGGTCGAGAAATAATAGGGGCGTCCATAGAAAGGACAGCCTCGCGAGGTTGCTAGCTCTTTGTGGACGCACCTAATAATGATTTAAAATGTTTGGTTAAGGACTTTCTGAAATATCTTTTATACTATTTATACAATTTTAAGGAAGATAGAAAAAATACAGTTCCACATTTAGTTCAAGAATAAATCAGATACTTTATTTAGTATTTAATTATTACAACTAACTATTTCTAGTATAACTTCTATTCATTGATATTTCTTCCTATAATACCTTGTTAAACTAACTGCTAAAATTGCAAAGTAAATTCTACCGGGGGCGGTAGAATTTGCATTTCTTACGACTTCGTCCGTAACATATCCATTTATTCAGATTAGGGACACAATGTGTGTCCTTGTAAAAACTTGCCTTCCAGCAATATTCAAAACAGCTTTTGGGACACAAAAGACTCCAGATATTTCCTTGTTTGGACTGATTTTGAATCTTATATTACTGTTATTATGGGTCATTTCTTCGATCAGCTTATGTGAATAGCCATTGAACTGATACTTATCTTTTGTTTACAAATATTATGGAATACTTTAGTATATTTCGTATAAACTGTTGTCTTAAAGAGAGATCTGCAAAGCATAACAATGTTATCAATTTTAATGATGTTGTTGTGTATGTTATAATATATCACTGAACCTAAAGTCTGCTATAACAATAGTGTCGAAATGGTTCATCATTGATTTTATAATCTTTGTTATTCACCAGCTTTCGTAGGTGTCCTGTCCTGCGTGAGCGACGAACATGACGCGACCCGATTCGAACTACATATATCAACTTCAAATAACGTTTCTATTATTATAATACTTACTTCGTCTTGCATCGCATCGCGTCGTATTCGTCGCTCACGCAGGACACCGCCTTAAATAATGGTGTCATTATGACTTTCCAATAATGGTCAACCACTGACACACCATTGAAATAAATGTTATTTAGTGATTACAAACTTGTGATTTCTTCAGGTTTTTTATAATACCTACTCCTAAAATATAAGTAAAACTAGATTATTGGTATCTAGCATAAAAAAAATGATAGTCCAATCGAGACAATCCGTCAATAGACCGACCAATGATTGATTATTCTAATGAATGAATTTAGCAGATTGGAAACTTTTAGCAAAATTACAGTTGGATTGAGTTGGAATGACCAATTTGTACCAGACTTACGCTCCAATTATGTTGTATATGGGAAAGCCAACAGCATACTTGGGTATGTTGTTTATAGGAAATTTACGATGATTTACTGTACGGTCTGAACGTGGATCAAGTAAGTTATCTACTATTACTTGGAAAACCCATTAAACCGGTATTCTCGACATTTGCTTTGACAGTCGTTACTAGAATCCAGTGATCCATAGTTCAGTAGGTACAAGTCTGACAACCAGTTTTACCAAAGGGTGTCTTCATTACTCAGCACTAACTTGCTTGTAGAGGTCAGATAGGCAGCCACGTGTATCATAATGGGGTACCGTATATACAGGATGTAAGGGACAGCCCTCCGCAAACTTTCAGGGCCTGCTCACTAGACAAAACTAAACAATCTTCCACAATTTTATTATTTCAGGAATTGAAAAAAATAATCGGCCTCGCCATACAAAATTATAAACTTGATTTCGCAGTTTGTATGGAGAGATTATTTTTTTGTTTCCTGAAATAAAATAAAAAATGTTTAGTTTCGTCTAGTGAGCAAGCCCTGAAAGTTTTGTGGAGGGCTGTCCCTTACACCCTGTATAAATTAAAAATCCGTTTTTCTGTAAGTTAGAGTATCATGAAAAATAATGAACATTATTTTTTAATTTTAATTTTAAATCAATAAATTGTTTAGAAGGACGCTTTATAGTTCGAAATTGGGGGCTTGTGTAAAATTATATGACCAACCGACGTTTTGTGATTTATTTTTCTTTAAAAGCGTTGTATTTTCATCAATTTTGGTTTACGTTATAAAATAAAAAAACATATTTGGTAATCTCTCGTGTTATTTTTTTTTTGGGTAAAATAGACTTTTGCGAAAACATTAGGCAGATGATGATTGCTCATAAATAACACTATATTTTCCATTGTTACAGGGGCTGGAGCCCAACCAAAACATCAGTCTAAACGCCTCAGCACGATGGCTGATAGAAGCTTCCAGAGGCATTCAGCACCCGAACATTCTTCTCGAAAAGTTTGCACAGAACAAGAAAGTGGATGACACGACGAGGGCGTTACTCCTGACGTTTTATGGCATCCTGGTAGTCATTGGCGGTGTTGGCAATGCGCTGGTTGTTATTTCAGTAAGTTTTTCCACTTTTTCTATTTGTTTTTTACTATTGTAAGGTCGCGTTTGATCATCATTATTGCTTGATAGTAAGCAATGTGGTCGAAGGCGAGGAATTCCACTTATGGCACCCACTGACAATGGCACCTGAGCTGCTTGCTCCTTATTTATTCGACATAAGGCTCCTGTCAACATATTTTGGCAGATGCCAGGTGTCCTTCGTAGAATACCTCTCGAAGGTGTAGCACACTTGCCTAGAAGTAACCTATACACTATATTTCTATACTTATCTTTAAAAGCGGAATGATTTGTATGTTTGTAATGAGTATTGCTGATTTTTGAGGAAACAGAAATTAAGTTGCAAGTGAGATTCGGAACCGCATCTTCGGGATAAGTACTCCAGACGCCTTACTAACTATAGGCTATTGCAACTCACACTTGCAAGCTGAATTTTTGTATTGCTTGAACGATTTTCGGTCATGAACAAACTCAAAAAATGCTGAACTGAATCCAAAGAATACTTTCACTGCTGGTTTTCTGGAATTACTGAACGGATTTTGTTTTTTTATTAGGAGAAACTTACGTTACGCTTAAATACATACATTAATCTCTTATTGTTTTAGAGACACAGAGATATTTCAATTTCGTATTGTTTCAGCCAGGCAGTTCGCTAGCTAGTTATTTCTGTATCGTAAGCACTTGTGATGAACACGAAGACCTATAAATTTGATGTTGTACAAAGTTATATGGAGTTGTTCAGTAGTTGGAGCCTGTTTTGTGAAACTTTAACAAACGGATCATGTAACTGGTGAAACGTGGATGATCTGGGAAACTTCTGTCGCGTCACTAACTTAATACTTTTTTTTTTAATTTAACCGTCTTCAAATACAAAAAAAAATCTTTGGGTAGTCTGTTTTTTATGGCACCGACCTCCAAAAGAAAAGTTATTTTATATTTTTTTGATTGATTTTCTTTTTTTACTATCTAGAAACTTCATTGGAATTATTCTGTAATTCGTAAGATATTCCACGAAGGGCACCCGCAAACAATGGCACCTGAGCTACTTGCACCTTATCTATTCGACATAAGGCTTTTAAGTTTTATTTCTTTAATTTACAGACGGTTCGCTTTTGGCCAAAATCTAGCACAGAAACAAAGATAAGAACTAAGATGGAGCAAGCTTACCCCGAAGTCACATACGTAATTAAATACTTTGAATGTGTGCTCTGTTGCTAAGGAATAAGCTTGTATATAAGTTTGTTGGGTCCTTGGATGATTTGCCTCTTGAACTTATGCTACCTTAGTAGTTTTCTGGTTTGTACTAATGTTATAAAACTGAAAAGTTTGTTTCTTTGCTTTTTCCTGTTTTTGTTTGTTTCTTTCTAATAGCTAATCTCAGGAACTACTGGTTCGAATTGAACAAAAGTAAATTATTTATGGACACGATTATAATTCTTATCCAAATAAATATGCATCATGTTTTTTTTTTAAACGCCTGAGCACGATAAAGCTTATTTTTTTAAAAAGAAAAATGTGCCGATTACTAGGTGCATATTTTGGGCAAGTTGATTGGCATACCACAAGTTCATACAAATCTCCTGTAAAAAAATAATACCTGTGTCAAAATCCAATAACCCTAATTATTTTCTGTTGGATTTATGTTTTCTTTTTTAATCCTACTTATATGTACATTATTTACAAACTATAAAAAACATAATTTTATGTTGCCCTTTATGTTCAGGGGTCACGGCAATGATATAAGTCCCGCGACCCCGGCAGGCTTTGGCCCTCTAGAGTGGGCCCCCGTCATCTGATACTCTTTTAGGCGCGCGTGGAACACAACGCGCCGTCGACCCGGGCATGGTCCATGGTGGGACAGCGAGTTGCCCTTTACTCGCCGCCCGCATGCCCGCTAATCTTACTATAGTTAGATAATAAGTAAGGTAAGGTAAGGTAGAGCGGGGCTAGTTGAGCATAGGGGCAAGTTGGGCAATCAAAAAAAATGACTCTGAAACTATTTACGTCACAAGCAGACGTCATAGAACAGTAATAAGGAATAGTAAAAAGGGAATAGGGATAAATAACTAATCCATCACTACGCATAACAGCCCATTGAGATTTATAATTGAGGACCTATAGCCGCTTAACTGAAAAATTGCTCAACTAGCCCTGCCCTACCCAACACAAATATTAATAGAGAAAGGAATAACAAGGCGCCAGAAACTACTCCCCAATAGCTGTAAAAGGAGTATTTGCCCAGAAGTCCAGCATTAAATACCAGTAGGATGAAATACTTTTTTTTTTAAACGTTGCTCTGCACTAGGAAGTTCTCCTGTGTCGTGGGTGCATTTACATACATGGAAACTCACATACACGAACACCCAGACCCAAAACAGCTATTTGCATGTCATACAAATGTTTGTTCCGTACGAGGATCGAATCCGCGACACGCTCAACCACAAAAAATACGACTCCGTAAACGATAGCTGCCGAAAATAATAACCTAACGATAGGAAAGTAGAAGTCATTATGGAGTAAATAGCAATAATATAAAAATTATTACGTTGACCGCGTATTCTGAGAAAAGATCATAAAATACGGGGCCAAGATAAACTGGTAATATATAGCTTGTTAAGTAGCCGTGTGTACTATCTTACGCTTTTACCAAACAACATATTTCTGGCAATAAGCCAAAAATAATAATGTAAGTTGTAAAATATTAGGTCAATAGTTAGTGATAGATGTCATAACTTTGCTATCACTCCATACTTTTGTACATTACCAAACGATAGACCAACAAACATAATTTTCCCATTATCACCATAATTTTTCTCACGAAAAACAAAATGATTATTTTTTCTGACCAGAAAATAACATACGTGGGGTTCGTTTAGCCGATACAAAATCTTGTCACTTTTTTATTTTCAAATGGTAAAATCACCTCCCACCCTGGGTGGGGCGGAATGGAGTGTCAGACTCTTACTGACTAAAATCCACCCATGTTCTTGCGGATGCCCTGTACGTTCTGGGCCCACGGTATCCTGGGTTAAGAGAAACCCGCAACCCCAGCAGGCATTTGGCGCGAAACACGACGCGCCGCCGACCCGGGCTTGGTCCTTGGTCGGACGGCGAGCTACCCATTCATCACCGTCCGCAAGCCCGCTCCGCTACTATGCCCTCTGCTGATGAGAGTGATACGCGTTGGAGCGTCCATACGTGCAAAAAGGCCCCTTAGCCACGCAGGAAAAGTTTTTGTCCGCATCCCAGGGTGCACCGGCCCGAAAAACTGGACATCCACCCGGACGTATCCGAGAGGGAACTCCAGTCCACGGACGCACGTGGAGGTTTCCTGTCTTAGCACCCCAATGGCGATTGATGAGTAGCATAGGCTGAGGCGGCTAAGGAATGCTTCAATCGCTTTTGAACTCAGCAACCATGCTGAGTTCAAAAGCGAGTGAAGCATTCCTTAGCCGCCAGTTTTCGTTTTTTTTCGTCAGCATAACTGAATGCTCTTCAGCATTTTCGATTTCTGTCCAGATTTTGTATCAGCTAAACGCACCCGTGTCCTAAGAGCTGTTGAGGCGCGCTGTAACTTGGTAAATACTTCTTCAATCATCTCTCAACACAGAAATGTTGAACGGACTGAGCAAAAGTGGTCGTGAATATAGCTAAACGTACTTAAAGATGCGATTTCTTTTTTCCGAAAAAAACCATCGTACTACAAAAAGATCTGTTGAATGCTTGTTTAAAAAGAGTGTAACTGCAAAATGACCTTATATCAAGATGAAATGCAGTTTTGACGTTGACGGATTTTTTAGACAAGTGTTCAACAAATTTTTATGTTTTTTGTGCAAATGTTTGAGGCATTTTGAAATATATCTTTTAAATTGAATATAATATAAAGAAAATTAATGAACCTGATCATTTTGTTGCGTTTTACACATCACCAGCCGCAAATATATGAAAAAAAAATCTTACCATTATTTTCAAGTCAACTGGTTGCACTCATGTGTTGCTGGCAAACAATATTATAGTGACAGTAGACGGTAAGCGCCTGAGCGAAATACACATTTTGTTTTTTTCACTCAGGCGCAAAAATTCGCCGAGCTCTCCTTATATTGCAAATGCCATTCCGCTTTTCCCAATTCTCGGAATTATTCTTATTTTTGTAAGCAATCTGATCCCTGGAGGGGAGGAAACATAAATATCGAAGTATTTGGGTACTGCTTATTAAGATGAAACCATTCCGGACTCCATGGAATTGGAAGGACGAAGGGTATTATGTTCTTGTTAAATGGTGTTTGAGTAGGAAGATATTTGGTTTCCTTTTATGATAAGTGATTTGTATAGAGAGACTTGCTTGTGCCTGTGGCTTTGCTTGCGATTCTTTAGAATTTGAAAATCAATTCAGACTGTACATAAGGCGGCATTTAAATTATCACTGAACGTTACTGTTGTTTTTCTCGGTTACAGTAACTCTTTTCAGTATAAATGGATAGCTATGTCCATCTCGGAGACAGTGGTGGCGTGAGAGCAGTGGTGGCGCAGTGGTATCGGTCCCGCCTTACGAGTTGTAGGTCATGGGTTCGAACCCAGGTTAGCGCATTACTTTGTGTAATTTATTTCATCACCACTGCTCTCAAAACGGTGATGGAAAACATCGTGAGGAAACCGGCATGTCCACCAAATTTGAAGACATGTGACATCTGCCAATCCGCACTGGGCCCGCGTGGTGGATTATGGCCCACTCCCTCTCACACGAGAGGAGGCCTGTGTCCCAGCAGTGGGAACGTTATAGGCTGATGATGATGTCCATCTCTGTAAACCTGACTACTACGTATATCAATAAAAAATATATAAAAATCAATGCCCTTTTTCGTTGTAATTTTATAACTCAAGAACGGGCTCACCCCGCTCACCATATACAAACCAAATAGTGTTTGTATCAGTGAGTTTATATGTTTGGAAATACACCCACAGTATAGGAGGAAATTTCTAGCGTGGGGAAACGTTTTATTAAAAAGATTTACAAATTGTGTCGTCTGAACCAACGGGTCGCGGGACTGTTTGGCCCTGGTACGTATAGGGCTATTGAAGGATCACCGTGGATTTTAGTCAAGTCAGTACAAGTCTGGGGCTCAGGATTCATTGGATGATTTTACCACGATATAAAAAAAAAAAAACGCAACGAGCAATGAGCTTTCCGATTTGTGTCGGATACTTGCTACGATAGATGAACTGTGATCCATTCCCCGACCGACCTAGGCAGGTGCGGCTGTACCTTTAATTGATCCGTGAGGCTGTTATTACTTAGCCTCGAGCACCTCCACGAAGTAATGGCCTCAACTTAGGAGTTGTAAATTGTGGGCTCGAACCCAGCCAGAAACATTACTCTTAATTTATTTCATCACCGCTGCTTTCAACACGGGGAAGGATATCGGTGTTAAGTTAGATCAATTTGTGTGAACATGTGTGTATATAAGGGTGTGTTGCCCTAATAAGTATCTGTAAGAAGGTAGGTGTAGGCAAGGAAACAGTAGGAAAAAAAACAGCACAGTCAAGACACGTATTTCAATTGAGTTCCCTCAAGCTAAACTAAACCTTAAGACTATAATAACCATAGCAGGTCGAAGTATACCGGGGTCGAAGGACTGTCTTATCAGGTAACCGTGACTCTGGAACGTTAAAGGCTATTGAAGAATCATCGTGTATTTTAGTCAGTACATGTCTGACAGTACCTCCCGTCTCGCCCTGTGTGAGAGGACCCATTAAATGATTTTGCGACAGTACAAAAAAGACCCCATAACAACCGGCATATCTTAGTACTAAGAAAATATAGGATATTATCCAACTTTAGCTTTATTTGTACCTATGCAAACAAAGAAAGAAAAAACGAAAGAATTCAACATATTATACAACGTGTAACGTTAAAAGCGCAAAACCTCTCGTGAGGTAGCTCAGCCAATGCTACTGAACAATGTAAAAATATAAAACTTTAGTAAATTCGCAAAAAAAAAAAATAGCTTTTCATACTGATGGGCTCGATCAATTTCTCATTTTGTATGAAAAATCAATATTTTTTTTGCGAATTTCCTAAAGTTTTATAACAAACATTGTTCAGTAACATGTGCTGAGTTACCCCACGAGAGGTTTTGCGCTTTTAACGTTACACGTTGTATAAGAGTCGCAAATAAGACTAAAAACAATTTCGTAATTCAAGCCTAAAACAAAAAAGAGCAATTAAATTCATAATGAGGGGGAAATTGGTCGGAAATGAATTTGCTGTAAGGAAGTGAAGATTTATTGCTCCAGCTACCGATTAAGAGGATATTTAAGCGAACCCACTTTATTTTCACAGTAATTAAAAGTAAAGCATAATATTTATATAATTAAAAACCGGCCAAAGTGCAAGTCAAACTCGTGCACCGAGGCTTTCGTAGCAACTTGAAGATTTTATTTAAATAGACAAACTTCAATTTATGGGGCATATGCAGGCATTTTGCATGAAATGAACTACAAATATAAGATTATAGATTTCATCGTGAGCTTTACATTATGCGGCATAACGGAGTATAAACGTTTAAAGCATAAAGGTTTGATTTTTCTCACTTCAAAAAGATTATTCTTCTCTCTTCAAAGAAATTACAGATGATCGGAGTTTGTAGCATAAATAAAACAATTTGGCAAACATTAGCATGGCATTTTAATATATCACGGCAAGAAGGTATTTCAGTAAGAAGTTGCAATTCAATTCAACCTGCCAGAATATATAAGCAACCTGTCTCGTATGTAATGAAACATCTAGACACAACGAAATTCTCTTTTTTGATAACCTAACATGTATATTAGCTACCCCAATATTTCACAATGTTTTCACCGGGACAGATAATGGGCAAAAAACAAATATACATCCCATTACCGTATCTGTTGATGTAACAACTTATAATGGAGTTTCTAAAGCGACTGATAGAATAAAACATATACTTGGAACGGATGATTGACAAAAACAGATTGCTAACCACATTATTAGGGATTATAATACATCAACAGTTGTAAGTGACACTGATAAAATGGCTGTCTGCTTTATTATCAACGGTTTTCTATTCCCAGACCGCGAATAATACAGATAAAAATGAAATGTTTTACGATAGCTGTGTATTGATTTTGGTCTGTCCGAGATAATTTTCGCAAAAATGACAGAACACAGATGATGTAATCAAAGCTGACGGAATTTGAGATATTTCAGCTTTTGTTACAGAATATTCCGATAAAATTTATTTGCATACATCTATTTTTTGTCGCTGTGGAATTATTTCGGCACTAGTATTTGTATTTTTGCAACTTTTTTTCAGCATGTCGATGTTTTTTTATTTATTAAAATGTTTGACCCAAAATTCATATGCGCTAACTCCGCTCACTGATGCAGTCATAAGATCATCAGTTGTAGAGGTGATGAAGTCCTAGATAGACAATGGACCATTGCTTATGAATTTACACCACATAACACATTTGAGGTCTGAGTCATCCGTGAATCCCTGTCTGTGGAGATCAATTATGTTTTACGGTCGTTTTAGAGATTTCTAGTCGGCCATAATAATGCGTTACCAAATGAAAGAAAGAAAGAAAGAAAAGAGATTTATTGGACACACAAGACAAAAAAAAACAAAATTACATGAAAAGAAACAACATAGAAAACAAAAATCAAAAAAAGAAAAACAAAGGTAAAATAAAAAAACATAAACAAATGAAGGACTTTCCAGAAGACTAGATGAAGCTATGTCATATATGCTATGTCAGGTGGTCTGAACAGTTCTCTCCAAATCTCATAGCTTGCTGTTGAGGCGTTTCTGCCTGCTTGATTAGCTAGGCCACCCAACACCCAAAGAAGCTCACGGTTTTTTAGCCTCTCGATTACGGAGGCAGCTTTATCCGATCGATGCTGCTGCTATTTATTAATCTTTCCAATACCAATCCGCACTGGGCCCGCGTGGTGGATTTATGGCCCACTCCCTCTCTCAGAGTGGAGGCCTGTGTCCCAGCCGTGGGTACATTATAGGCTGATGATGATGACGAATCCCAATACTGGACAGGCATAGCACACAAGCTGTCCACAGCTGTAAGCAATGCAGTTTGATGCAGGGCTTGAGGGAACCTATACCTGTAATTAAAGAAAGCTAACCCAGCTAGAAGCATACCCTAATAATAACCCACATTTCGCCAGTTACGATTCACTTGTAAATAATTAGGGGCGAGCCTACTGCCACCAACTGGACACAAATCAGGACTCCTGAGGTATTCCACTTAGGGCACCTGGCACCTGCGAACATTTTTGACAGGAGCCTTATGTCGAATAGATAAGGTACAAGTAGCTTAGGTGCCATTGTCAGCGGCACCCGCGAAAAATTTTGACAGGAGCCTTATGTCGGACAGATAAGGTACCAGTAGCTCAGGTGCCATTGTCAGCGGGTGCCCTAAGTGGAATACCTCTCCGCAGATACTGAGAATTTCCGTATTGAAAAAGTCAATAATACTAATGCCTGACCCCAAAATCGAAACTAAGTACGTTGCTACAAAAAAATACTATACTAATCAAAACTCATTTTCTTTTGCAGGTTGTTAGAAAACCGGTGATGAGGACAGCGAGGAACATGTTCATCGTGAACTTGGCAGTGTCCGATGCCTTAGTTTGCTGCGTCGGGACACCGTTGACCTTGATGGAACTGTTGACCAAACATTGGCCATTACCAGATTGGCCAAGTTTGTGTAAAGCTTGTGGTGCGATACAGGCAATATCTATATTTGTGTCAACCATATCCATTACGGCGATTGCATTGGACAGATATCAGGTTGGTACTGATTTGATTGTGTCTGTGTGTGTTTTGTTATTTTGGGTTAGTCTGTTTGCTATTTTGAAGGGTATTCAAGGATGTCGGATACCTTTTTGGCTCATAACCTTAATTAGAGTTGCTATAAACCTTGAACCTTCGTCACATTAGATATTTTGTTTCTCCTAAAATCACAGGCATTAAACCGTCCCTTCGTGATTTGGGAATGAGACGAAATAAATCATGAGACGAGTTGAGGATCTTGCTCTACGAGAAGAGATAAGATAAGATAAGATAAGAGATCTCTCTCTCTTTGTAACTCGCGGTATGCAATACTTATTGAGAATAATTATTTGTCTGAGTTAAATAAATAAATAAAATAAAATTATCTGCCTAAAGCCATCGCTTAATTATGTTGAGGCAGGCTACCAATCAAAGTTTATGAGGTGTGGATGTGGATATTAGTTATTGTATGCAACTGTTTATTTGACCTCCATTATTAATTTGATAAAACATTATAAATACCTTCGGACCAGTTCCTTCTCGTAACGGCTACAAGAATCTACCACTTGTATTTTTTTGAAACCCTCAGAATCAAAAATGAGGTATTCCCGTTTGAGCAAGTATTTCCAAAGAACTTATGTTAAGAGCAACTTTTTATTCGTCAATCATTATTATTTTTATTCCGTTTATTTCACTTAACATATTTTATAAAAACAAAAAGAATAAGAAAAGCTTAAAAAATATAAAAACAGTTGTCCACCGGCGTGGGAGCAGGGTCCAAGCTACCGGTGGTTAGGGTTCTAGAGACAGGAACCTCCTTTACGAGCCGTATCAAGGAGTACTGCCTTCTGAATATGGCTCTTGATCCAAGTACCCAACGAGAGTCTCGACACATGTTCTTCGATTATTATCATTTTTTTTAGAGTAAACGTTTGTTCTGAAGGTTTTAATACTGTTTTCTTACAAAGAGAACATCATTATTTATTAAATCCTCTAAAAGTAGCTACCTGATGCTCTTCCAACAATCTCCGCATACTTTGAATACACTATAAATTTTTAAATCAACAACAATATTTTATATTCCAAGGTAGAAAATTGTATCAATTTGTGAAATTATATTGCAGATACATCTTTCATTGTATGGAATATCAGTTCGTTAAGTCCATTCAAGCGTATTGATTTGATATTTATTTCTAGACTTCAAATTACTGTTTATGACATTGCTCTATTTAGATCAAAAGGATAATAATGGCTAGATCTTATTCACAGAATAATAGTATTAGATTAACTAGATCCATTAAAAAGATGTATCTATATCAACAAATCGTTTTGTGTTTAAAAGGTAGAAATTATAAGGTAAAAAGTAAATTATAGCCATATTTCAGACCCATATTTTCAGAGGCCTTATCATGAATTTCAGTTATTCTGAAACTTTGACAGTAATTTTCAAGGAAAAAAGTTTCTTCTTCGTACACCAGAGGTGCTGTTTCATTTTTCCATACAAGAAACGCTATAAGTACTGGAAAAACGCTGTAAAGTAAAATACTGACAATCGTGATAAGGGCTCAGACTCCTCACCACCAGCATTCAACTATAATGTAACGTTACAGATTCGAACATTTCATCAGTGACGAAAGACAATCGAGCATCACAATGCGTACCTTGTTTCAAATCTATAGTAAACTAGCGGCCCGTCCCGGCTTCTCACGGGTGGAAGTCCTCTAAAACCCGGTCCCGATGGTTACAAACACAACATAAAAAGAATTATCCGAATCGGTCCAGCCGTTTTCGAGCTATGAGCTTAGTAACACATTTTGCGATCCATTTTTATATTATAGGGAAGATATACGCAAATGTTCGTTAGTCAGGGAGGTAGTACTGTAATGTTAGTCGAATCTATAATGTTACGTTACACGCCTTTAGATAAAGTCGTATTTCCCTTTTCTCCTTTTTGTAATGACAATAGTCTTGCTCTTGTCCTCAATGTAACCCTGAAGCGAAGATGAGCCATAAGGTGGACCAAGTTCATCCAGAAGATACTGGAACTTTTGTCAATATAGGCAATAACAGTAACAACTTAGGAGAGGCCTTAACTTAGATCTTTTATTCCCATCAAATTAAAGACAAAATTCCCATTTACTCTACGTCACAAAAACGAGAAAAGTCTTAATACGACCTCCAGTTTTTGGCTTCTAAGAAATTGCTTATCACGTAACTTATACAAAAACTTTACTTTATTCCGAATAATTCTCTCACCCCATTAGTTTATCAAACGAATCCACCACTTCTTTGATCGTTCACAAATCTATTGGTATGTACCTGCTTCAAATCCAGCGAAGTGTGACGTCATAATGAGACCATAACGCTATTTCCATCCAATCCGATTTACGTAAACCGTTTATATCATTATTTCAACCGATTTTAGATCCGGGTATTCAGAATTATAGGTAATTGAGGTAGAACAAAAATATATTAATGTTTCATGCTATTTCTAGTTAAATTAAAACAGCTACATGATTCGACCTTCAAGGTCAGCGCTTGTCTAGGTCTATCTATGGATGGGTGACCAATGTTACACACCTCCACTTCATGTCAATTTTCTTTTTACCTAAGAAAGCAAGTTAAAGGGGCATTTACATGAGTCGACTTTTTGGGTGATTTACCTGGCAAGTAATCATGCGGCCTGTCATGCGGCGAAAGTCGAATGACTGTGTAAATTGTAATAATAGAGATCTAATTTTAGTGAAAAATATTATATAAAATTTGACGAAATGACAATTACTGAGTTTTTGCTATGCAGCTGGTGAATTATAGTCGTACAGCTAATCGCTCGTCTAGTCGACCGAAAAATCGACTAAAGTACTACCCCACGAGTCAGGCTTTGGTTAATAATATTAGATTTTTCTAGAGGCAAATTTCTATAATAATAAATCAGAAATACTTATTCTATTTCCTTCGCCTGAAAAATATTCGATAAAATATCATTTTTGCTTCTAAATTCTTCACGTTCTTATTCTTATTCTATTGTAGTTCAGACACAATAGAAAAGTCTATTGTTGGTTGCTGCACGGATGCATATTCGTTGTGAACTATATTTTATGTTGGCCCTGCTTTACACGGCGCCGGCGTCCCTTTGGATCCTATAATTCTTACTTGGTGGTTTTCGAATGAGGTGGCTTAAAAAAGTAACCGACTTCGATAAAAAGGGGTTTTCAATTTCGTCGGAATCTTTTTTTTTTGTGTCGTTTCCCCTATTTGTTCCTGACGCCTGAGCACTTATCAGAAACTTACAGTATTTTACTTCACAGTGTAATTCGGGTATATACAGCTTTTCTTGTATGGAAAAATGAATAGCGCCTCTGGTGTACGAAGAAGGAACTTATTTTTTCCTCGAAATCGAGCCGCGAGCAAATCCAGTCATATTAAAAAACTAAAGCGGTTCGATAGTCTATGTGACTGGCTTCAAACAATTCCATACATTACAAACAAAAACGCTTCGGCACGCAATTGTTTCGCCTGTCAGTTTGACAAATGCTTTAGTAACTGGAAGGCTAAGCTACTGGTCTACTCCTACCTGCTTCACTAATTTCGAATTAATACATTCAATTAGCGAATCCATTAAAATCATGATATACTCTGCATCTATTAACTGCTCAAAAGCGTTACGGTATAGCAAACAAACCTGTAATTGAACTCAAATCACATTTCAAAGGAGCATTTGTTATTCATATTCCAATCTGAAATGTATATAGCAAATATACTCTGCTAGTGATTCCAAGAACCTTAGTTCTCATACACGTTGAAAGGATCAAACAGTTGTGAGATCAAACAATCCACATCTGTTAGTTAAGCCAGTTACTGAGCAACCCGTTGCTAAGATACTATGATGAAATATTTATACGCACTGATGGATCTTCAAAGTTGAGACGGAAATGCGGATGACCATCCGCCACATCACCTGACCATCCGCCACATCACCTGACCATCCGCCGCATCACCTGACCATCCGCCACATCACCTGACCATGGCGTCTTAAAGCGAGAATAATTCCAGTGTGGAAAAGAGATAGAGCTATATTAGTCGTCTAGCGCCACTTCGTTCCCACACAGGAATCACTCTTGCTTTAAGATGTTATGGTAGGCCACCTGTTCTCCATACAAACGCTCAGTACCTTGTAATAATACTTAAAGGGAATACAATACTTTCTCTTATCATAGGTGCTCTATAAATAGTTGCTAAAACAAACAAAAAAATACCTCTTTGATAGACATATTCAAGAAATATTAAGTCTTCTCTTTATGTAACAATTTAATCCTCTCATCAATCTTTTAATCTATTGACTTCCGTCAAATATATTTTTGGAAATCTGACGGTTTTTATTCTATCAATTTTGTTTCTTTAACTATATCTTCAATACTTAGAGATTATTTTTGCGATATGTGCAATAAGGCACATGACAAGAGAGACTACTTTCGTGTCGCAATTCAATTCAGAAGCTTCTCTATTCCCGTGTTCTACTACTCTGATGTTATCACTGCCCACAAACCAATGATCATTGGAGCCTAACAATACCAACTATCTCATTTTGGGCTAACCTACCAACCAAAATTTTGACAACATTTTGCTAGCCAATAAATTGAGTCATTAGATTAGTCAACAAATTTACTACTTCGACATCGCAATTTTCAATTGATCTACCTTATCATCATTGACTTACATTTCTTTTCTTGTCCACAGCTCATCGTGTATCCAACTCGGCCTGGCCTCCAAACAATGGGTGCCCTCATCACGATGTTCTGCATCTGGCTAACTGCTTTCACTCTCGCATCACCGCTCTTTGTCTTCAGAAGCCTCAAGACTCACTACCTCGGTCTCATCGGCATGGACTCTCTAAGTTTCTGCATAGAAGACTGGCCCATCCAAGATGGGCGAGCAATGTACTCCGTATTTAGTTTAATCTTTCAATACTTACTGCCCGTCCTAGTCGTTGTACTAGCACATGTTCAAATACATAGAAGATTACGAGGAAGAAGAAGGACCACCAGAAAAACCCCAGCAATTCTCATAGCCATAGCTGTTACTTACGTGATAAGTTGGCTACCGTTGAATGTTTTTAACT
The DNA here is from genome assembly GCA_028554685.1 of Agrotis ipsilon. Lineage (NCBI taxonomy): Eukaryota > Metazoa > Arthropoda > Insecta > Lepidoptera > Noctuidae > Agrotis > Agrotis ipsilon. The sequence goes on from CM052977.1 coordinate 10,316,301, forward strand.
TAGTTGCAGATTTCAGTGCTCAGCCTTTTATGGAAGAGAAGACAATGACAATAACTTACGCCGTCTGTCATATTATTGGGATGTCGAGCGCAGTTTCAAATCCTCTACTCTACGGATGGTTGAACGACAACTTTCGAAAAGAATTTGAGGAGATACTGTGTTGCTGTAAAAAGAGACAGTTGAACAAGAATACAAGGATAAAGAATAGAAAAGACACAGAGTTGACGGCACTGGCACAGATGGAACACACTGTCACTGCCAACACGAAGACGTCTCAGTGCTCCCAAATTTTCTGACTAAAGGCCTGTTGTAAATAGCACGAACCTATAAGTGTCGAAATGCAAAGCATTTGAACTTTTAATAGTGTCAATTTTTAACTAATCGTAACGGTGTAAAAAGTTCCTTTATTTTCAAGTTGTTAGACGATAATTTGTCTTGTAAATATCTGTAGATATATTGTATTATTGTACTTAATGATAATATTGCACTATACGTTTTCTTGAGCCCAAAACGTACAGTGCTAATATTTGATAAGAAGCCTTATTTCGATTATATTGTAAGTCTTTTTTTTATTAAATAAAAGTGTTGAAGATAAGAGTTTGTCCTTTTTTATTTACTTATTAAATACCTTTCTATTAACATTCCCAAGCTGTGTTTTCTTCAAATATTCATCTTTAGCCTATTGCAGTCCTGTGCTGGACATAGGCCAATCTCGGGCAGCGCCACATCACCCTGTCGCCTGCATTTCGCATCAAGTCTGTCACAGCCACTTGCCTTAGGTCGTCTGTCGATCTAGCTTTGAGCCGTCCCACACTAATTTCCAGCCCAATCTCAGTCAGTAAAGATTACTCTAAAGACGAAAATAATTACTGTAAAAGTGCTTACAGACTTGAGCATTCACTTGTAATAGAAGCGAGCATTCAGTTTTTTTTTTGGACTTTACAATGGGAAATTTTCTAGTCGATAGTCGTCAAAATCTTCACGAAGACGATGAAAGCAAGCAAGCAAGCTTGGCAAGAAGCTTTTCAAAATGCTCGCTAAACTGCTCTCGTTTGTTTTTTCTGTAATGTAACATTCGCAAGAATGCTCATTACAAGTGAATGCTCAAGTTTATAAGGACCTTAACAGTTAATGTAACATTAATCTTTGTAGATTACTAGTTCAACTACGTTCATTACATTTACCGTTCATGGCTCATTAATTTCTCCTTAATTGAACTGAGATCAGTAAGCATTCCTATCAATCATGAAGTGGTATTAGTGATTTGTGCCATTCATATAATATTTGGAGCAATTATGAATAGTTTGATTAAAATTATTTTAGTGATAGGTAAGTACATCTATCTAAAACGCCGTACTGTTCCACACGGAACAAGTGTTAATATATGATAGCAGGTAGTTGTTCTGGGTCGCACCAATGATACTAGCAAAATTACTAGTTTCCCGGCAAAAAAAAACCATACTCCGGTTTTCTACTGAAAAGTTCCTATGGTAAATTCCAATAACTTTATTGCCCCATTGCGGAATCAAACCCAGGAGCGCAGTAGTTACATTTACGACAATAAAATCAAAGTTGACAGTAGCAGAGAGTATCGAGTATTTGAAAATATTGATGATATAGCAAAAAGTCATCTGACTCGCTATAGGATTAATAGTTTTCCAAAAATCCTACAGCCTCTGCAGGAATCTCCGACGAAATCGATGGCATACCGTATGACATATTACCATATAATATGAAGCCTTATGAGGGGAGGGAGTTACCAAATGACTTGTTAGCAGAGATGTATAATAAAACTGACGAGGAGCTTGCTTATGAAGACTGCATGGAGTCCTACAGCCTGTGCAGGAGTTCCCAACAAAATCAGTAAGAACACATTCAATTTATGGTTAAACTCATTTTTGTTTAGTCCACTTTGTTCACCCAGATGAACAATGTTTATTCTACTTTGTCCACCCAGATATTATCACCCAGGTTATATAACCCAGGTGAACAAAGTTTATTCCACTTTTTTCACCCAGATGATATCACCTAGGTGAACAAAGTGGAATGCACCAGTTAAGGGACAGTGGTAGATAAGTAATATTAAAGAAAATTCGCTTGGTGCAGTGGCTAAGCGATCATAAGCACGGAACAACTATTTATGTATGGCCAACAAGAAGTTGATTCAGGTCTGGGTGATTGTGTATGAGTGTTTCTATGTTTGTTAACGGAGCCACGATACAGGAGAAATTCCTAGTGTGGGGCAACTACAAATAAAGGAACTCTCAGCCGTCACTCTAGGAATTCTGTGCTTTCATTGCCCGGATTAGTCAGCTACTTAATAGATCCCATCAACCCTATGGCTCAATCTCGCATAGAAGAGGCCTATTTCCCAATATTAGGAAATTATCCTAATCCTAATACGATACTGCTTATTATTGTTTACTGAATAAAAAGTGCCCAATATTCTGATGTCTATTTCCACAAAACTGATGATGAAAAAAAATATTATTTCAGATACGATGCTAGAATATGTGCAATAGACAAAAAAACTTCAAGCAAGGGATCGTTCAAATCAATTTGTGAATTGATTTATGAAAACTGCAAAAATAGTGACGGTAATTATACTTACCATTTTAATAGAGGTTCTCGGCTCGAACGACCGGAGTTAACTCCTTCCGAACGCATGGCTAATGGCTAAATGGTGGCTAATAAGAATGGCCTAACGCAGAAAATCAAATATAAATCCCGGTAGTCTTGATCAGTAATAATTCAACGGCCTAATCAGAATCTTAAAGATAGAAACAACCCAGATCAGGATCAGATTAAGACAATGTCAACGTTTTAGTTAGCTACAACCCTTGGAGTCTTTGAATCAAAAGCTACTTCTAAGGAAGCTTTCTTCACCGTCTACAACATCACAGCGATGATACGGGGATCAATCTTCAGGGAGTCAGGCATAATTTTAAGGCGCTCTATCACCGGGAGCATTCGCGTATAATGTAATAATATAGATTCGATTTTGAGCATTACATTACGATATTACCTCCCTGACTGACGAGCATTCACCTACGTTTAGTATAGATTTGATACAAGGTGCGCATTGTGATGCTTGATTGTTTTCCGTCACTGATGAAATGTTCGAATCGGGGAGCACCTATATTATCTTAGTATTAATTGTTTATTTCCAGGTTCCTGGGGATATTTTCACGATGGTCCATGCGCAGTAGAATTCGTCGACGATACTGCTATATATACAACACCTAAAACGACTCCAGATACAAATCCCGAAATTATATTTGACACGATTCCCGATACAACACTTGACATGAATCTTATAACAACACCTAGACCCGACGAAGCGCCTGAATCAAAACCTGATACAATTCCGATTCCCGAAACGACAGTAAAGCCATGGAATTAATAAAATCTTTCTGTTGAAACAACATAGATGGAGTATTAGTGATAGATTGGTGGAAATAAGTTTAGGTTACTTGTTAAGGAAAGGGCGAGAGCAGCATAAAAAGATACACGTGTTGCTGTCAAGAACGTTTATAAAAGACTGAGTACAAACTTAGCCGGCGGGTGCAGCCGCCTCTAACACACATACGTACATGCTGACACATCTAAACATAAGTCCTATGCCCTACAATAAGCTTAATTCTTAAACCTTATGCATGGAATTTACCCTTTTAACCGCCAACGTTGGATATATCCGACAAATATTTTCGGGCCCATTACGCCAGAGTCGGATATACCAGACAGAACATATTTACGATTTTTGTTGTTTTGTTTCATTTTATTGCATCTATTCTATATCTTTGCGTTTAAGTAGATAGACAAATAAAATACTTTTTATTGTACACCATAATATTTTACAAGTCGAAGCATAAGGCGATTCTCACTGCCCCGCATGATGCAGCGTAGCGCGTGGATGCGTGTTCTTCCGTTGCTTGTAATTACCTCCGTTTGTATGGAAAACACGCACAGTCCAACACAATGAAAACGCATTCACGCGCGTGTTCATTCCTTTGTCACCGTGCTCCCCGCTGCGCGATGCGGGGCAGTGTGCCAATCGCCTAAGAGGAGCAGAAAGAGAGGAACTTGAATTTCACCGATTAGTAGCCTGGCGCTGGGGGCATGACAATTAATATGAAGACGCCGGTTAAAAGATAACTGGCTATGAATGTGTAGGTGTATCTATAGTCATGCCTCTGGCTATTATAAAAACGGAGAAAAAAAATCCCAACCTTATCAAAAACAGAGGAAAAAAGATGCAAATAAAATTATATTAGAGATCTTCTAATCTGTACAATCGAAAAATGAAACATCGTTAGTAACATAAATAAAATCCAGTCAGTTAAAATAATTACGCTTTAATTTGAATCGCCTTATAATTAATTTATAGCAATGTCTTTCTTCCTCAACATCTCACTGTCTTGAATAATGTCCACTCTGAAATAAATGTATAATAGAATTATTTCGTAAGGCGCTTGTACTTAATTATGTCTTACAATTAGCAGTTCCGTTAGAATGAAAATCCTCTTGAATTCAGACACCTATTTACGTAGACCACTTTTAAGATTTCAAGAAGCAACCTTCTCTAGCTTCTGAAATTAATCATATACATATGTATATTATATGTCCAAATTTTTATTCATGATCTTTGACGGTTACCTGCTATAATATAACACTAATATTTTCTAAAAATAATATAAAGCTGAAGATTTTGTTTGTTTGTTTGAACGCGCTAATCATAGGAACTACAAAAATAATAATGGTTCAAATTGAAAAAATATTATTGTGTTACATAGTCCATTTATCGAGGAAGGCTGTAGAACATTTAACATCACGCTACAATTAACAGAAGTCAAGCAGCGGGAGTGAAACGATGGTGAACAGCAGTGCATGTATATATCAATTTTACTTACGTCGCCAACTATTACAGTTTTCATATTCCATCTCACAGTAGTTTTCAAACGTTTTATAATGTCCATCGTAATGACGAGCGCAAATCATGTTACGTCTAAAAAAATGAATAAGTAGCGTCACCAAAATCAGCTTGAAGTGTTTCCACTATTGGGCAAAATATAGACCAAAAGGCGACCGACGATAAAGCAAGCATTTTCTGTTATAAAGCTGAATAGATGGTTTTCTTGTTTGGTATTTTTTGTGTCATCATTTCATCCTACTGCAGTCCACTGCTGGACATAGGCCTCTCCTAGGGAGCACCACAGTGCACTATCTCCTGCATTTTTCATACAGCCACTGCCCGCCACCTTTTTTAGGTCATCGGTCCACCTTACCGGGGGGCGTCCCACTCTAGGCTTACGTACACGCAGTCTCCATTGCAGAACCTTCCTTCTCCACCTTTCGTCGGTTCTGCGGCAGATATACAGCTTGCTACAGATTTCGACTCTCTCTTTCGTCTTATGCCGTAAGACCTTATTCCTAATTTTAACCGTTAGCGATACCTTAAGCGTAGACCTTTCCAAAGCACGTTGCGTGACAAGACGTCAAGCCAAGACGAGCCTCCATTTTTTTGTTTTAAATAGTCTATTTAGCAAAGAAAGGCATGTATGACATCACGCTTCTTTTTTTATTTATCGTGGTGAAATCATGAGTCCTCCCACCCCGGGCAGGGCGGGAGGGACTGTCAGACTTGTACTGACTAAAATCCACGGTGTCCTTCAATAGACCTTTATGTTCCGGGGTCACGGTGATAGAATAGTCCCGCGACGCCGGCAGGCTTTGGCCCTCTGAGAGGGGGCCCCGTCATTATGCTGACGCTCGAGGCGCGCGTGGAACACGACGCGCCGTCGCGTCGACCCGGGATGACATCACGCTACGACCAAAAGAAGCTGAGCAGCGGGGGTGACGACGGAGAACAGCCGAGTTAGTGTAATAGTAAAACATCAAACCTCAGCACTAACTAATGCGATCTAAAACTAAACAAGTGCCTTTAGAAACTGCATGTAATTTCTGTTCGCCCGCCTTTCACTTCCAAAAGGTCTGCATTCGATGACAGGAAGAAGGAAATTTCATTGAAAATTTCCATCAATATGCAGAAGCACTCCGGATATTGAATTTGTACCAGTTCGATGATAAAAGACACGACCACTATATCGTCGAACAATAACTGACGAAATAAGGTGCTATTTTTACGGGTCAAAAGTTATGGCCACATTAGAATGCCCGAATTAATATCAATGAATATCAATTTTGTTACGTTTTAAAATCATCAAATGAGACCCCGGGCAGGACGGGAGGGACTGTCAGACTTGTACTGACTAAAATCCACGGTGTCCTTCAATAGCCCTTTGTGTTCCGTGGTCACGGTGATGGAATAAGTCCCGCGGCCCCCGCAGGCTTTGGCCCTCTGAGAGGGGGCCCCGTCATTATGCTGACGCTCTTTGAGGCGCGCGTGGAACACGACGCGCCGTCGACCCGGTCCTCGGTCGGACAGCGAGTTGCCCTTTACTCGCCGCCCGCATGCCGGCGCCTACGGTGGCTGGTGATCGTCTTGCGACGTCCGTCGTCGTAGGCGTTCAGCACTCAACGTCTACTAGAAACTCTACGTCTTGGGGAAGTTTCTCAAATACGAGGTCCACTTTTACTAGTAAAACTTTTTAGTATTTTTAATGCACAAGAAAATATCTGGTATATTCGAGAAACATTTCCGCGAATATACCATTTTTTTTTCTTCCCATACCATGTAACTAACCCTACATGATTTAGTCAACAAAAGTACTCACTTGTAAAACCTTGGACATTTCTTGATAAATATAACGCATCCAAAGTCGATCAAATCAGCTTTATGGAATAAAGTTTTCTTCGGATAATACAAAACCTTCCAAGGTCTTGGGTGACTAGCGTTGACGTAACTTCGTAAGCAGTTACCTTGTATCACCATAAGCACTGGATTAAGATCAAGCAGAAATGTTAGTATGGTCATTGGTATAATGAGCCTTTTTAGGTACGGTTTTTGTTGAGGATGTGTGGAGTAGACTAAAGTCTACTCTATCTACCCTGGGTAAAGTTACTTTTTTATTTTAATTACAGGTTAACGTTTGACCATTATTTAGCCTGATGGTAAACAAAGGTGGTGGTCGACAGTGCAACAGTCTTGCGTAAGTACACCGTGTGGTTCTAGTAGAGTCTTACAGACCCGTTCTCCCACCCAAGGGCGATGGAGTGTGAGTTGTAGCAATCAAGAATCACAGACCCTAAGAGGAAATTCCACTCTATACTTGGCAATATTATATACAACGTGTATAATAATAGTTATTTGTTATACAAGAGTGCAAAGTTGATTTTTAACCGCGTGCTCAATTTTGATGACCGAGCAAGCGAATGATTCTAAAATTGAATCACGAGTGCAACGAGTGATTCAAAATTAGAATCATGAGCGATAGCGAGGGAATCAAAAGAGCACAAGGTGAAAAATCTTTGCACTCGAGTGCAACACGTAACTTTTCATCCCACCTCAGCGAGGAAATTACCAAATGCAAAAAAAAAAAAATCAGGTGTACATTGTACTATCACAAGATAGGTATTTCAGTTTCGGTATTAACTAGGAGTACTACATTATGTATATAAAATACAGAATAATTTTTAAAATCTAAGAATCCTTCGTGTAGGTAGCGAGGTATTCAAGATAGCCCAAGGCAACGCAGCTTTACTCCCGAAAAGTGTACTCTGGTTTTTAAACTACTTCGAGGAAATGAATTCGATTTTTGAAATTTGATGTGGTACGACAACCTCCGAACTTGAAGTAGGCACCACAGAAAAGATCAGCTGTTGCGGTCACCGGCCGCCATTTTTACTGCTACAACTCTCTATTGCACACGATGTTCTTAATTCAAATTTACTTTATTCACTAGAGGATAAAAACGACTTTTACTCACTTGAGGATAAAAACGGCTTTTACACTCAGATATCGAAGAGCAAAAGTACCCTTTCCGAGATGGGGGGATGAAAAAGATTTTTCATACAGATGGGGCCGATCAATTTCTCATTTTGCATGAAAAACCAATTTTGTTTTTGCGAATTTCCAAATGTCTTAGAACAAAAAATTTTTTAGCAACATGGACTGAGTTACCCCACAAAAGGTTTTGCGCTTTTGGGGTTATACGTTGTATAAACAGTAGTCTTTTTCTGTAACATTCCATCATCCACATTCCCCTCTGAGCAACTAGAGCACCATGTTATCATCTCGAATTTTCGTCTTTTGATTCCTAGTTTAGAATCTGCGATGACTTCGTTGGATGAAATGAGTTGTGAACGTAACTGAATAGCAGTACTAATAACACACGAAATAAATGTTATGTTTGTACAACAGCAATGCTAACTCTAAATCGAGTTAGGCATCGGTAGCTTGGCAGTTACCGCAACACTAATAGCTGTTGGGTACGCCTTAATGGCCTAATAACCGATAGCCAAGAGCCTCGATCAACATCTTGGGACAGTTAGATTGGTACCTGTCTGTATTGGTAATGGGGAATCGATACCACTGCGATATAGCACGGAATTTGAGGAGGCTTCCGTATTTCGATCGTTTTGAGCGCTATGCTTAGTGCTGTAGAGATACTACTAGTTTTCAATTTAAGATGATAGGGAAATTGATCTTTAAGTACTTTCCTTCAACTTAGAATGCGATTCTGAAGGCCATTGCTTCAGCTCCGGTGTAGTGGTCGTTTATGTGCTCGCAAGTGAAAACAATCTACTTTGTGAACATTTTGCGGTAATCAGATGATCTGGTATTAGAATCATCAAATAAGTCCTCTCGTCCCGGGTGGCGCTGAAGAGTCATCTTGTAAATGTAAATTTATAAGCGTGTAAGTATTTGAAAAACGTGCATAAAGTCACAGTAACATGGCACTAGGGTAATTATATTCTTAGTTTAATCGCTTAGTAGTCACTATTCCTCATCTGTTTAGACTGGAAACCCCAACATAGTTGAGAAACGGCTTTGACATAGTACTTTGACGTAGTTGCAAAATGCTTGAATGAGTTAGGCAGCTGCTCGATGTGAAATATTGGCATTTAGCCACTTCCGTTTAAACTAGAACCCAATTCTAACATAGTAGGGAAAATAATGAGCAAGTTGGAAGTTAACTATTTTTCTGTCATGGTCTGCCATTCTCCTTTGTTGCTGTTTCAGAGCAACACTCTTGAGCATTATGGCTTTTTAGCTCGTTGGGCATGTAACAGATATGTTCTGGCTGGTCCTATTTAAATTGGGCAGCCTTTTGAGCTGACATCGATGATAGGTATACTTTTTACAACAAACTGTAGTAAGTATTTCGAATTTATCCCGCACTTTCTGTCATAAGACATCTATAAGACGTCTGGCGTGTTATCCTACCCACATTGTTGCTATTCCACTAAAGCACATGAATGTTTCCAAACGTCTTTTATAACGCGCACAGCAAAGGAGTGGAACTATCTTACTGCGTCAGTATTTCCGAACGTCTACAACCCTAATAGTTATGATTTAACATGCTTCTTCTGGGTAGGCTTGCTTCATCGTCGCCTTTGTTTCTGCCACATCTGAACTAGACTAGAGTTAAGAGATACCAAATCTAAAAACATAAGATGCAGTCCATAACACACACAGTTACCTAACCTGCTTTTTTAGTGTAATAAGTTCAACCTGCAAATTCTGTACCAGTTTATTTCTAGCCTAGATTTAAGGCAATAAAAAATATACAACTGTAACTTACGCAGAAAAAACAACACTGAAATGTACTGTACCATTATTTCACTCGCGTCTTATTCAATCAATATTTTTTTATGCACTATTGTTTCCGTCAAGAAACTGATATCATAAAAGTTATGTAATTATAATTTGAAATCCTTACTTTGTTTTTCTTATGTCATTGTTATTTTTTTCTTTCTTTTAGATGAGAATGAATTTAAATGGCCATTTTGATTTTCTTCAGTTGTTGACATCCAAGGCAGTTTTCTAGATATACAGAGTGTTTCATTTAAATGGGCCAAAAGGGAGAAATCCTTATCCATAAGAGATGCGGGAAAACTTTCTTAGGAACCTTTAGCTCTTTTTTGATACTGACAATTTTGGCGTATTTATTTTTTGGTCAAGTGTGAGCTGTCCGCAGAAATGAGTGAAATTCATCAAATTTTTTTTGATGCTGTTCGACTCTCTGTCGTTTAAGGATCATTTCATTGTATCGGAAGAAAAAAATCGGGACGGCGGAAGTTGGTCAAATTTAGCAAAATATTTTTTCAAACAAATTGTATGAACGAAAAAAAATACCTATTTTTTTATGATGCCATGTTATTTAGTGTCTTGTAAAGACCATTTCATTGTATAGGAAGGAAAATGCCCGCACAACAGAAGTGGTTCAAATCTTATGAAATACTGACACTGTTAATACGACTTTATGCTGTTAGAAGAAACATTAGTCTACTTTTGACCAACTTCTACTGTGCAGATATTTTTCTGCCCATACAATAATCTAATCCTTACATGAAAGTAAGTCAAACAGCATAATAAAAAAATTGGTATTTTTTTTCATTCATACAATTTGTATGAAAAAATATTTTGCTGAATTTGACCAACTTCCGCCGTCCCGATTTTTTTCTTCCGATACAATGAAATGATCCTTACATGAAACAGAGTCGAACGACATTAAAAAAAATTTTTGTCAATTTCACTCATTTCCGTGGACAGCTCACACTTGACCAAAAAAATAAATACGCGAAAATTTTCAGTATCAAAAAAGAGCTAAAGGTTCCTAAGAAAGTTTTCCCGTATCTCTTATGGATGCAGATTTCCCCCTTTTGGCCCATTTAAAAGAAACACCCTGTATTATGAACTAGCTGATACTAGCGGCTTCGACCGATTAATCCCGAAAATTATCCCATAACCACGTTATTTACAGGATAATGTATACTCAATAGGTACGTCCACTCAGAAAGAGCAGCCTCGCGAGGCATTTGCCGCGCGAAGCAAATGCCTCACGAGGCCGCTCGCTCTTTGTGAACGCACCTATTAACTTACACATTTACAATATTAGTAAGATGTTTCCACCTTTACTCACCATGGATGGGTGATATTAGGTTTCGAAATTAATAAATGAAAGTCTAGATTTCCTCGCTATGTTTATACTAGAGGATATAGTAAATAAATGGTTCAATATAAGCTGTAAATACTTTATTTCTAATAGGCGTTTTTATAAAATACGAATAATAAGACTTTGGTTAGCAGTAACATAACAAACACATTGATAAGAAAAAAAAACTTAGAGGTGATGAAATATTTTTTTTTCTCTAGTTTGCTCCGATTGATACATGTATCATTTGTGTACATATTGTGTTAATAGCAACAAATGTGGTATTAAATAGAACGACTAAAGGTATCTTGGAAACAACTAAAGGTGTGAAAGAAAACCAAATAACGATGGATAGATTCTAGGAAGAATGATATATGGTGTCAGAAAATAAATTACTATAATTATTGAGATGATGACTAATCGAGAAGAATGATAGAAGAAGACACAATCTAAATGTATATAACTCAAAGGTGACTGACTGACATAGTGATCTATCAACGCACAGCCCAAACCATTGGACGGATCGGGCTGAAATTTGGCATGCAGGTAGATGTTATGACGTAGGCATCCGCTAAGAAAGAATTTTGATCAATTCTATCCCCAAGGGGATAAAATAGGAGATGAAAGTTTGTATGAAACTTTCTGAATTTGATAAAAAATACATTTTTAAGTTCCGACATCCACGCGAACGAAGTCGCGGGCACAGCTTGTGTAGAATAAGATGGTAAGACTAATCTATCCATCCATAGTCTAAGTCAAGGTATTCATTAGTCTGCTATTTGGTGTTAGTAAGCTGAATATAGTCAGGTTATGGTAACTCGAATAACTACCTAAATACTAGTCTACAATTTAATTAAACAGGTAGTCTTTTTAGTCTTCTTCGCTCGAACTATCAATCAACCCCTTGGCTTTAGTGAGCACGTCCACAGCTGGTCCAGCACTGATGACGGCATCGCGTACTCTTTGTCCAACTCCCTCCTGAAATAACAAGGAATGTTGTTAATATCACTGAAGTTTCACTAATGTCTTGATAAGATAGGAATTATAGACTTGATGGATCGGATAGACAGACGTGTGGTACAATCTCTTAATTTTATTTCACTCATCACTTTCATCAGCCTATAAATGTTCCCACTGTTGAGACACTGGCCTCTTCTATGAGAGACGGAGTGGGATACCATGCGGGCCCAGTGCGGGTTTTAGGACATGCCGGTTTCTCTACGCCGTTTTAGAGCAGTGGTGATAAAATAAATTGCTCAAAGTATTGCGCCTGGCTGGGTTCAAACCCACGACCTACAACTCGTAAGTCGAGGCCAGTACCACTGGGCCACCACTGCTCTAATTTTATTTGCATTATGATAAATGATCTTTAATAGCAAATTGGTTTACACGTTAAAAAGACACTACTTTTAAATAAGATGAGGCCGGTGTTTCATAACTGACTACTCTGAGAAGAAACATCCGAAATAAACTCAGAGGTCACAGTCTCTTTCAAAGTCCAGACAATTTTGTATTGGGACAGTTATATGAGAACCATGCAGGTGTCTGAGCTGGTTTTTGAAGAGATTTGAGAAACATGATAAACATACTTTTGATTACGCGAAAGAAGGTTTCATTGAATTTTGTTTTTTCAACTTTATTCCATTTTATACCAATCGGGCCGCCCTATATTTTTATTACTAGCCAGATTTGTAAAGTTCTGTTAAATATCGAGCAGCCAAGTTGCTACTTAGCTGCTCCATTTATTTTAAAGGAAAAACAAAACACTTCGCTTGCGGGAATAGCTAGGGGTAACCATCTCACGCTAGAAAATGTACTGAGATTTTCGAGTATGCGCTGCTAGGTTTACGAAAAAGCGCTAAGGTTTTAGCAATATGCAACAGTTGTGGGAATGTAACGAGTTACTGCGGCTGTAGATTACAAAGAGCTATAATATTGATAAAATAGATTGGATTTTTGTCTAGAGAAACATAGGAGATATTTTTGATGATTTCTAACACACACAAAAAAGTTTTTTTTAGTTTCTAGTTCGGATGAGATGTTTTGTGCCCATGATAACATTCCGTTTTGTACAATGATCAAGGAAACAACTACTCTAGAATCTTTGAAGGAGGAATTTTTTAATAACGATGAAATAAAATCGATATTATAAAATCCTCGCTTCAATGTAAGACATCCTTTATATTGCCACAAGAACGCAATTATTAACTAACCTTTCTATCGCAAAATAAAAATAAAAACTTACAATTTCCTTGAAGAGATCCCACGCTGATACCGTAGACATGATGACGAAGCAAACGCACAAGAAGATGATAATTTTGGAATTCATTTTTGTTTTTTATTTTATTTTTTTAAATAAACTTGGCTTTGAACACTGCCGTGCACCTTTCGTAGTATATTGGCTGAAGTGTGTAAGTTGAATGATAAACTGAAACTAAAAGATCTTCTTTTATACTTACTTTAAAGCCCTGACGATTACTCATCTATATCTATATCTATACATATAATAAAACAGTAAAAAAACTGTGTCTGTACATTGAATAAATTAAAAAAATAATAATTGAGGGGGATTCAGAAACAGTAATAGAGCACGAAACGAAAAAAAAAAATCTGTCTGTTTGTCTGTTTGTCTGTGTGTCTGTTTGTCTGTTTGTCTGTTTGTTTGTACACGCTAATCTTCGGAACTACTGGACGGATTTGAATGATTCTTTTTTTGTTGTATAGGTATTAAGTCTGGCCAACACATAGGCTATAATTTATTTTGGAAACTTGAACACCTGGCGCAGAACCGCAACAGACCAGCTAAACTATAAGAGATATAAAAATGGTACCATAGCAAAAATTGTTTCACGTGATGAGCATTTTCTGCTAAGCGAATAAATTTGAAGATCTGGAACACCTGATGTGGAACTTCAACAGCCCAGCTGAACTATAACATATTATATAGGAATAACGTCTTAGCAAGAGTTGTTCAGCGTGATGACCACTCTCTGTTATCGTATAAAATTTGAAGATCTGGAACAGCTGATGTGGAACTCCAAGAGCCCAGCCACACTATAACAGATATAGGAATAACATCTTAGCAAGAGTTGTTCAACCTGATGAGCACTCTCTGTTGTCGTATAAAATTTGAAGATCTAGAACAACTGATGTGGAACTTCAAGAGCCCAACTATACTATTTCATTAGGAATGACGTCTTAGCAACAGTTGTTCAACCTGATGAGCACTCTCTGTTGACGTATAAAAATTGAAGATCTCGAACACCTGATGTGGAAATCAAAGCTATCACTAATTTCACTGTATATTTATAAAATAACATAAGCTGGGATTACCGTAGTAAGACCCCTCTGTGAGGAGTGGTATATAGGCGTTACGGCGTCCTAACCTTCCGCGTGACGCAGGTCCTCACTGGACACGGATGTTTCGGGAGGTACCTGTGTCTTATGAGAAAAGAGGAAACCCTGGAGGACACAGTCGAGCATACGGTGCAGGATTGCCCCGCTTGGGCGGAGCACCGACGTGTCCTCACAGCGGCGATAGGCGGAGACCTCTCGCGCCCGGTATTGATCGCGGCTATGCTGCGGGGCGAGACGGAGTGGGAAGCGGTCGCCTCCTGCTGTGAAGCAATCATGCTCGCGAAGGAGGAGGTGGGCCGCGTGAGAGAGAGGGCAATCTCCTCCCTCCGCCCCACTCGCGTTGTTTGACGCCCACGGCGACGGCATGCGCGGGCATGCGGGCGGCGAGTAAAGGGCAACTCGCTGTCCGATCATAGACCATGCCCGGGTCGACGGCGCGTCGTGTTCCACGTGCGCCTCAAAGAGCGTCAGCATAATGACGGGGCCCCCTCTCAGAGGGCCAAAGCCTGCCGGGGTCGCGGGTCTTATTCCATGACCGTGACCTCGGAACATAAAGGGCTATTGAAGGACATCGTGGATTTTAGTCAGTACAAGTCTGACAGTAAGGGGTGGGAGGACTCATTTGATGATTTTACCACGTAAAAAACATCTGGGATTACCTCCACGCAGTGAAGGCGGTAATAGTTTAGGACTGATTTTCGTTAACGATGAATCATCATCATCAGCCTATAATGTTCCCACTGCTGGGACACAAGCCTCCTCTCTGCGATGTTTTCCTTCATCGTTTTAAGGACAGTGGTGATGAAATAAATTACACAAAGTAATGCGCCTGGCTGAGTTCGAACCCACCACCTACAATTCGTAAGTCGGGACCGATACCACTGGGCCACCACTGCTCTAGCGATGAATGTATTAACAAAAATTTTACTCTACTGGCCAATTTCCTATTATTTTTTTAATCGGACTCTTGGAGTTGGGTGTCAGAATTTTCAGATCTTTGATTTTGACGATCCCGCTGTCGCTGGCATAAGCAACAGGATCCGCGTACGAAGTCGCGGGCAGAAGCTAGTCAATAATAAGAAAGAAAATCGCTCTACCATTCAAAAATAATTCTTACAACCAAAACATAAGACTGATTTTCCTGTTTCTCACTTGCCCCAACCATGACATTGAAAACTAGTCTTTAGGTTGAAAGTGATGAGAGTTATTTTGCGTTTTTCCGGTTGATGCAAAATGATAATAAGTTCATGAGGTGAGTAAACTTGACAGACCTTACAAATGGGAATGCCCCTGCATAGTTCTTTACCTTTGAAATTATATTCAGCCTTTAATTATGAAATTATTTTTAAAAGGAGTTAGGGATTAACTGCGATCGAGTACATCCTTTCTTTACTCATAATACGAATGGTTTTTTTTTAGATATACTATAAAAAAAAACCGAAAAATAGATTACAATAATATATTATTATGTTCCGTATTTTTTATTTTCTTACTTATACCAAAGTTGACGAAGATACAACGTTGCTAATATCACAAAACGTCACTTGGTCGATATAATTTGACGAGATAGTCGTATACCCCGAGGGCTGGTTTGAAACGAAAGAGTTCGTTTACGGAATAAGGGCCTTTGCCCAGCCGCGTAGCCGTAGGACAGTAACGAAAATAATATAATGTATCAATCGAGACCCAGAAGAACCTTGTAGTCTATTGCTACTCTCTAAACAAAAAACAGATCCGTCATAAAAAACTATTTTATTTGTCTTTTATTGCTAAAGAATTGTAGAGGAAAATGTTAATTACATCAAAACTTTTGCTCATATTTATGGACAAAAACAACATAATAATTATTTTATTATAAAAACCACAAAGACGATGAACTGGAGGATTCCCCGTTCTTGAAGAAGTTACGAGTACTAAAGTCCCGACCGAAGGAACGAAAAAATTAAAATGATTGATTTTCCTGTTGTATTGGACTTGTATCAGTTGAAAAACTTTTGGGCGCACTATAGCTACTTTTTTTCCGTGGTATAATCATCAAATGAGTACTCCCCCTCCCCGGGCAGTGCGGGAGGGACTGTCAGACTCGTACTGACTAAAATCCACGGTGTCCTTCAATAGCCCTTTATGTTCGGGGGTCACGGTTATGGGACAAGTCCCGCGACTCACTAAAGCTACTGAACGAATTTAGATGGGGCACAGGTAGTTCAATTACCTGGAATAATACATAGGATACTTTTTATCCCAATACGACATCCCCAAAAGATAATAAGCCAACTTTACTCGCAAAGGTATCGGTAGAAGATGCTTGATGCTTGCTGGACAAAGTAGGGGCTAAATTGAATAATAAGCAAATAGTAAGCAGCAGGAAACGAAGGTGATGGGATATATAGGATAGGTTTCACCAAAACAGAAAGGAGCACGCAAGGGTTCGCGAGAAGAAGGAGGAGGGACGTATTTGTGCAGGAGTGGAACAAAACAGACTATGGAAAAAAGGGGTAGTTCACAAATGTTTGCGCAAATACTGGTACACTGTCTTGACCTACTCCCATTATCAACATACCCAGAACGAGATTGGGCATAGGAAAAGAAGTTTAGCTTTCCAAAGAACAAAGAAATTATGGCAATCCTGAATTTTGAATGTTCCAAATTCTTATTGAAAATTCTATGTTTGTCAACATAGGAGTCTTCATAGGAGTGTAGGTCTCTGTCCAATTCTGAAGCAATTACTGATAAGTATGAGAACACTTAGAATGCTTAGGCCTCCTTCAAGGAGACGCTGGGCGTCAGATAGCGCTGTGTGCGAAGACCTACGGTAACACAAATATACGGCGATTTGGAGCGTTCAAGCAGAAGCGGATTTATACGCGTTGTTTGAATTGCTCTGGCGCATTCGGCAGGCGCGGCGCAACGGACTGACATCACGCAGTGGACGATGGTGGCAGGACGATTTGGCAATCTGGACTGAGCAATGGCACCGAAAAAATCACGAATTTGGAATCTTCCCAGTTCTAAATGAAGATTTAATTGGAATCAGAACTAAGATCACGTTTTGGTTCAATTTTTTAAGTCGCCAGTATGGGAACTTCAGCTTATGCCACACTATCTTCAAGGCTGTCAAAAATAGATTTTTTATCAGTAAGCTAACTCCAGTTATATAATACATGCCAGAATATAATTTTATCGCGAGGGTGTTCCCCGTAGTTAATTTATAACCCGTTTGATAATAACTTGGGATAAGAGAATGCCCTATAAATGTCGCTGGACTGTTATGAGTACAAAGTCCGAAGGCCCCGGCTGTCATTAAAAAATATTCAGTATGAGAATGTACCAAGAGGTCTAGATTCCGAGTCTTTTAGATGTCCACTCAGAAGTATCCGACAAAAACAAAGGAAGTAGTAGTAGTAGTAATATCTTTATTCAAGAACAACATAGTTGTGTAGAACATATTGATAATGGAACATAATAATAAAATTGTTAAACTAAACACAACCACAACAAAATAAATAGAATTAAATTTTAAATGAATTAAATGTTACATTCATTTAGAAAAAGTATTTGTTAGTTAAATTTTGTTATTTACTTATAGGTTTGGATTTGGATGCGGGATTGGCCGGTGAAAACTGTACCAAAAAATATGGGTTTGAATTATGTAGTTATGGGTTTTCCCATAACTTTTCATTTTTTGGTAACAGTTTTGCTTAATAGTTTGACTGGTTAAAAAAAAAATATGTACACTTGCACAGACGCCAGGTCCAACGCGGTCACGAACATGAGCCATCTCCTTTTTCTATAGCGGCTAGACAAGTTGTATTACTTTTGTAGCATTTTCATAAATTATACCTACAAATACTAAACGTTCCCTTGTGAGTTAAAAGTCTTTGTAACATAAAATGAAATGGTTCGTGGTAGCTTTATACCATTTTAATTATTAATATTTACTTCTTTTAATACCGCAAACGCAATACGCTGCAAAATTGGAATTACGGATGTGGGCATGGGCACTAAGACAGCCAGGTTGAAATGGGATTGGGCGGGTCATGTGTGTAGAATGCACAGGAATCGCTGGGCTAGAGTCATCACGCAGTGGGTGCCGATTGGGCGTCGTTGCCGAGGGAGGCCTACAAAGCGCAGGCTGGCGTGACGATCTAGACGCATTTATGACCGATTGGCAGGAGAAAGCCGCACAAAGGGAAGAGTGGAGGAGGTTATGGGGGAGACCTTTGCCCAGCAGTTGGGACAATAAAGGTTGACAAAAAGAAAACCTTCTTTTTGCATAAATATTACGCAGATTGATCTGTCTGAACTCTTAACAATTTATAGAACTAATCAATTATTCTTGCAATTTTTCTATAGAAAGAAAATGGCTAACGCAACTTTATAAAAGTACTAAGTTTTTTCTGATACAAAGGGTCTGCAAAAATTTTGTGAATTAAAGTAAGAGAGAACAGCTTTACAGATTAATAAGTATTTAAGTAAGTACTTACTTTTTGTTTCTTCATAAGCCTGTGCCAATATTAAATATTAACCCTACGTTAAAATACTTTGTCAGCAGTCAGCACAGTTTGACACGCATTTACCACCCACTACCAAAATATGAACGCTTTGATTTTTTTTTATGTCAGACTATGCTGAGATAAGACTCCTTTGGCCTCGTAAGTGACATATGTCTTTTCAGTCATCATCATCCTCAGGGCGTTAATCCCGGTTGCTTCCTTGGCTTCCACCTCGGTGTCCGGGGTCCGCCTTCCTACCTAAACGCCTCCACTTCGCACGGTCTTGTGCATCTCCTGCCGTGAGCCCATTAGCATGCATATCGTCCATTACGACGTCAAGCCAACGTTTCTTAGGCCTTCCTCGTTGTTGGAAAATGAAACGAAAAAAATGTTGAAAAGAATAATGGCCAATATTTATTTCAGTATTTCTTGGAAAAAAGGAATTTACATTACATATTATAACTAAAACTACAAGTGTTACTAACTAAATATTTACAACGCAAGACGATCTCCGGCCACCGTAGGCGCGGGCATGCGGACAGCGAGTAAAGGGCAACTCGCTGTCCGACCATGGACCATGCCCGGGTCGACAGCGCGTCGTGTTCCACGCGCGCCTCAAAGAGCTGTCAGCAAAAATGACGGGGCCCCCTCTCCGAGGGCCAAAGCCTGCCGGGGTCGCGGGACTTATTTCTATTACCGTGACCCCGGAACATAAAGGGCTACTGAAGGACACCGTGTATTTTAGTCAGTACAAGTCTGACAGTACCTCCCGCCCTGCCCGGGGTTGGAGGTCTCATTTGATGATTTTACCACGATAAAAAAAAAAAAAAAAAAAAAAACTAAATATTTACAAAAGATAAGTACTAAGATAGGTACTACTTCTTTGCTGTTAAACATTAAAGTACTGGTTTTCCTCAGAAAACAAACATTTTGCTATCTAAAAAAGTGTAACTGCAAAACGACCCATAAATGAACGTTTTCCTTTTTTGTGTTGAAACGGTTACACTTCTCAGTTTGTTTTATCTTCCACTTTTAATTATTGTAATGTTCATACTTATTTATTTGTGTTGTCCTGTGTGTGCTAAACACATACTTTTTTTGAGTGTTTGACTGCTGCGTTACTTATCGCAAGTTTTATTCCCACACGGAACAAAATATGTCTGTATCATCTACAAGTAGGTAGCTATATGTGTTTGAGCCGTTTGGGGTTGAAACTTTGGGGCCATGAGGTCCGAGTGCCCACAATGTTTTTAAAGATATCGCCAGGTGTTTAGTCGACTCGTCATGTGACCAGAGAGCTGGCTTATTCCTAGACCAACGAATCAGCATTGCTATACAACGTGGCAATGCCACCAGCGTTCTGGGCACTGTTCCCGTTGACAGCGATGCGGACGTATTCTTTGACGCCCTATGAATGTTTTCTCTTTTATTTATATTATTATTTTTTCGGAACATATTACTAGTCGGTTTTTATTTATAGTTTTGTACTTGTTTTATTATAACAAAACCAGGACTTCTACAAGTAGTGGATCGCGTTTCATCGTTGTCAATATCTGCTATAAAAAAGAAAAAAAAATCGAATTAGAATATTATTAAGTACCACGTGAAACGGAATCAGATTAGCAATTTGTTAAGCTATTTTCATGCCTATTTCAATGTAGGCGTGGATCAAAAACCCACATTTATTTCGCATTTAACCTTTACTGAGGTATTTATGGTAAAAATCCAATATCTCGATTGATTTTTCCGAAATCTACAGGTTATAATTTTCCAGTTTATTTTTCTGACAGGGCGTGTAAAGCCTGCTATTTTTAGAACGATTGGTAAAGGTTGTTGCACATTTATCACCATCGTTCATACGTGTCGTACCGGGCCTCTTTTTAAAATGTTTCCGTATGCGAATTACGCGTCGTATTTGCTATACGATGCAGCAATCATATATGACTTTTGTCATACGTTCATATGAAATGAGAAACGTACACGCCGCGACGCCGGCGCCCTACGCGTCTCAATTTTAATAGACAAAGTGAGGAGGTTCTCAATCCAGTGGAACATTTTTTTTGTGTATGTTCCCCGATTTCTCGATGTTGCCTGAACTGATTCGGAAAGTTCTTTTTTGTTTTTGACAGCGTATGCTTCACAGATAGTCCCATGCTAATCAGGTCAGTATCTGATGACGGGGTTTTGCAGAAATCGAAGGAAATCTGCAGATTGCAGATTGTAAAAGCAGCAATCGCGGACTATGTTTAGTCACTTATTGCAATAATTCAATACATTTATTTCGAAGAATATCTATGCTATTGTTACGCAATCACACAACTTGAGTAAAGTAAAATAGAAAACTATTTGATTGAAATGAAACCGACTTCTTAACTCTTTTAAAATCCGGAAAAAATTAAATAAAATGAAGTCACATCCGAACGAAAAAAATACTTTTTGTTTTTTTTTGCTAACAACATAAATGTGCGATCACCTTAAAAGTGAAAGATTGATTTTCTGAAATAGTCCTTTGTTTCGTTTGTGCCTTTAACAGTGTTTTAACAGCTAAACTGAAAAAATAACAATTTACTTTGAAACATTATCGCTTCCATTTTACGTAGTATTTTTATTTTCAGTTTCGACGAAATACTTTTCATAACATTCTGTTGTTAATTTATTGTTTTGTATCGATGGACAGATTCAGGCAGGTTTATCAGCTATGTATACATCGCTCACTGTTGGCGTTAGAAAGTCTTACGGGCAGTTCGCCGTCCGATCAAGTCACAGGGAGTCTACTCTCTAAAACCGACTACGAAAATACTGTCCTGTCCGAAACTACGAGTAACTCGAAACTTCAGAGTGAATCCTAGTCCCTATTAATATCCAATTCAAAAACAAAACATCGTGAGTAGAGAAAACTGTGGAATCGTATCCCTAGCAAATTTTTAGTTCCTGTCCGTAACTAATTTTGTGTTCCTTTGTGATGGGTTCTGGTCGTTTGTGTATTTTGTAAGTTTTTATGCTGGTAAACGCTTCCACAATACAGGAGAAATTCTTCACGTTTTGTAATAAAATATATCGAGAGAAGTACCCCAGGCACGTCTCGACGCGACGGCGTTTTGTGTTCCAAGGGCGCCTGAAGGTGTTGTCAGCAAACTAAGACAGAGCCCTCAAGGTTAAACGTCCGGGAACGCTAACAGCAATTGAAGGACCACGGAGGACTTTTATTTTTTAAGTGTCGGACTGTACCTTCCACTCCACCCCGGGTTGGAGGACTCATTAATGATTTTGGCGTGGATGAAACGCAGACGATTTACGATATAAATAATTAGTTACACAACTTTTATTTTAATACATTTATTTCGAATAATACAAATTTATGGCACCATGATATACCTGAGGTTAATTGAATACAGGTCTTATTATTAATTAATAATAAAATCTATTTTCCTTTGGATAAGACCACTGCCTTTCCAACCACGTCGACGGCTGGTCCTGCACTTATGACGGCATCACGAACTCGTTGGCCCACTTTTTCCTGAAAAAAAGGAAGAAAAATGTATAAAAAAATAGTTTTGTGTATAAAGTGGTTGTTCGTTCAGTGATGCTGTAATGTTTTAAATGGACTAGTTATGAATTTTAACTCAATTTTTTCCAGTACTAGCTTTTGCCCCACGAAGAAGGAATAGTAGATTGTTATACAAGGGTGGAAAGAAATCAATTCCCATACGAGGTATTTAGACGCACGAGCGAAGCGAGGGCGGCTATAGTCCGAGTGGGAATTGATGATTTTCACCCGTGTTAAACACTCTACTTTTCATTTCAAATATAAGGAAAGTAAAAAATAGTCTTTTTTAATTTAAATTTCAAATATGGAACACACCGTCCGCGTCACCGCCGCGGGCCATCCCACTTTAATAGGTATCTATTTTTTTAATTCACATTGGCCGCAAACACTCACAAGACCGCAGCATTTTTTTTTAATCGATATTTTTCTTAATTATGTAAAAACGAGATGAAAACCCGGCTTCGCTCGGGTGAAACGTGTGTCATACATAATACACATCTAGGTACTAAATGTAGGTGTCACGGTAACTCATAAGTTTATAGGTTATTCTAAGGAGGTTTAGTAACTACATAATACACCACATGAAACTGGCCGAAAAGAAAGAAAAAAAAAAAAAAACTTTGAGAAGTTTTTTTTTTTTCTATATTTTGATAACTGATGTCAAAAATGGCGGCTGCGATCTCTCTGGTCAGAAAATCATTAGAAATTTACAAAATACTCGACTATCCGAATTTTGCGGATATATTATGTTGTCGACTCGAAATCTTTATTTTTTAGTGTTTTATTATTCTGGTTAGCTTTCGATCGAGTCCGTAGCCCTGCACAAAATTATTAATATAGAAAATTATAGACGACTAAATAACCAATTTTAGTTCTATTTTTAAAATTCATTCCCGCCCTAGGGAGGGAAGCAATTACTATGAGTCTTTCCCGCCCAAGGGAGGGAAGCATCGTTTTCGACCCGCTGCTTAGATCAAACAAACACTACTTTCCGAGTATGAGAAATGAAAAAATCATTCCAAGATAAATCAGTGTATAATCAAACTTTAATTTTTAGAGTAGGTAAAACTAGAAATTGATCTTTCATAATAAAGGATCTTTCAGTGACATATTAATAAAAAGTAGATTGTAGTTTGAAGCTACAATACTCTCAAAATGTTATATGTCGAGTTTAAATAACCAAAAGGTTAGGGACTGCAAGGTAGATAACACTCACACAGAGAAGGTCTGTTTCGAGGGCCTTAACCACGAGCTCTTAACGCGATCCATTTAAGGCTTTGGGAAAGAGATGGCGCTAGACGACTTGTATAGCTCTGTCTCTTTCCCACAGCCTAAACTGAATCGCGTTAAGAGCTCGTGGTAAGGCCCCAGCAGTGGAAACATTATAGGCTTTGCAGGCTACAAGTCGAAAATAATCCCACGGGAAAAAAATACTTGGTCGCGGAACTTGGGGTCGGGCCGGGTCGGCACCGAATTACCGTGACCCTGGAACGTAGAGGGCTATTGAAGGACACCGTGGATTTTAGTCAGTACGAGTCTGACAGCCTCCCGTTCTGCCCTGGGAAGGACTCATTTGATGTTTTTACCATGATAAGAAAGCACAAAACTATTGAAGCTATAAACTATTTATCTGTGATATTACAATCCGTAGTAGTTTTTGTGTGTAAGAGCAAAAACTACCCACACATCAACAAATTAACACATTGAGTAAGAAATAAGTTAATTAAACTAAGAAGATGCCTATGTCCCAACAGTGGGAATATTAGCAGATGAATTTAAAATAAATTAACAAAAATAAAAAAGAATAAATTTCAGCTTACCAAATCCTTGAAGAAATTTCCAGGCGCTGCCGACACGGTGGCCAGAGCCATGAAACAAGCGCACAGGAGGAACAGTACTTTGGCGAAATTCATTATTTTTAATTTATTTTTTCCTCTAAAGTCAAAGTAAGGACGAAGTCGACGTCTTCTTTGTGAATGCTTTATTAAGTAATTCGAGGATGTATTTATATGTGGATGGTCATGTTTAGGGTTGGCAGTAATTTGTTTTCATGTTATGGGTCAGAAAAAGTGGGTCGACAATAAATTGCGTAGGCATAGTATTTCTTTTATTTAAAAAAAAAAATAGAAAAAAAGGTTATCAATTTGTTTTTACACTCTTAATAACTTTTTTTTCTCAAAATCCCATCCCATTTTTTTGCAATAAAACTTTGTGATTATTTTGCAATTACTGAAACAGATTTTTGAAACTTCTTAAGTAAAGATAAATAGATGTACAGGTTATTAGAGAACATTTTTGAAAAAATGTATTTTTAAACCAAGTTGCCTACACGGCGCCATAAAAACACATTCATGACAACTTTTCTACGTCACTATAATTATTTCTAAACTTATGATAGGCGTAATGGCTGTAAATACTACCAGTCTGAAGATTAATCAAACATAATAAAATTGGTAGACATTATTTTGTAACGTCATTCTCGTGTCTCAATTTCAATTTACCTGGTCAGCATTTTAATTGTTAAAACTTTACTACCACGCTTATAATAATCTGACTCTCATCAAAGAAGGCTACACATTTTTTCCTTTTCTCAATTTTTTTGATAATTTGGAATTTTGGCTCACCTAAAGTAGAAGTGAAATATCTCTGTCTACCACAAAAAAAAAAACTAAAAAAGAATCCAATTTCCAAATCTTTCTCATTTCTATGAAACCCTCATTTCATTTCAAAGTCAGAAAGGCACTCTAATTACAAACACTTAATTATTTGGACAGGTTCCAAACTACAACACTTATACTAATCATGAATTCAATTGCTAACTTGGTGAGAATTCGTTTACCATAAAATATATCTACGAACAAAGGCTAGAACAAAATAAATGGGTCCAGGATAACTAAATACAGTCGAAACGGACCTAGTATTAATTGAATGTCCAACGTTGAACATTAATCTTGATGGCTGAAATATTGGGAATGTGACCTGGGTATCTTGAAGTTTCAGACACTGGACACGGTTTGCAATGTTGTTTGTTATTGCACGGTTTGTTTTGTAGCTTTGTTGCTAGAGCATGCGGGCGGCGAGTAAAGGGCAACTCGCTGTCCGACCATGGACCATGACCGGGTCGACGGCGCGTTGTGTTCATTGCATATTGACGGGACCCCCTTCTAGAGGGCCAAAGCCTGCCGCGGTCGCGGGACTTAGTTCATTACCGTGACCCCGGAACATAAAGGGCTATTGAAGGACACCGTGGATTTTAGTCAGTACAAGTCTGACAGTCCCTCCCGCCCTACCCGGGTGGGAGGACTGAACTGGGACTGGGAGGAAAAAAAGCTTTGTTGCCAAGAAAAATCAGTCACAGGAACCTAGGCACACCTAGGCTTGAATAAATTCTACTTTTCTAACCACAAAACTTTTAAACGTCTGTTGAACACTATTGACTAAAAAAATGTCACATTATGACGTTGAAATAAGGTCCGTTTTGCAGTCACACTTTTTTTAGACAACTGTTCAACAGATGTTTAAGTTTTTGTAGTTAGGCTATAGGTATTTGATCGTCCAGCATAACTACTTGTTAGCTACTACGTTTTAAGACATGAATTGTATGAAATAAGAAAGAGACTTTAGAGAAAAACTAAAAATCCACCAAATTAACGTCGAAGTTCCCGTTTAATTGACGTCACAAAAAAAACTCGTTAAAGTCTTCAGATAAGTGCTTTGCATAGCACCTCGATTTCAAATCTGGTTACTTACATGTTTATACTGGAAAGCGTCTCCCGTAGACACCAACCACACAGCGCGACTTGTTGCGTAAATTCCACAATCTACTTTTCATGACGCAAAGCATGCGTAGCCTAGTCGACGACAATTCTCCCACCCAGGGCAGGGCGGGAGGGACTGTCAGACTTGTGCTGACTAAGGGAGCCCTGTCATTATGCTGAAGCTCTTTGAGGCGCGCGTGGAACACGACGCACCATCGACCCGGGCAGGGTCCATCGTCGGACAGCGAGTTGCCCTTTACTCACCGCCCGCATGCCCGCGCCTACTATCTCGCCCGCAACATGGCTGCAACCAATGCCGGGTGCGTGAGGTCTCCGCCTATCGCCGCCGTGAGGACACTCCGGTGCTCCGCCCAAGCGGGGCAATCCTGCACCGTATGCTCGACTGTGTCCTCCTTCTTAATTACTCATCGTAAAATAATGAAAATTCATTAAACATTAAGTCGAAATTGTTCCCATCTAATCTCATTGCTTATTTATACGCAACATCTATCAAAGACATAAATAGAAACGACCCGATTTTCTCATTTATCTAATGGATCGATTCAGCCATTGAATTTGAAGGATATGATTAATTTATTTACTGTTGGATCAGTTGTTTATCTTCCTTGGATAATTTATCTCAAAAGTGGTAACAATTACTGGATTTACTCATTTTCTTACGAATTTAATCAAAAATCAGCTGTTACGTAATTGGTTTAACTTTGCTTTTTCTGTGGCAGTGGGACTAAACGAATCTTAAATTGAAGATATCGTATTAACGTTAGCATGGTGCTTCAACTACATGGTCTGGCGACTTTGAAAAGATGACTGGGATAGACCGGATTTAGAAGGTAGACAGATGAAGGTGGACTAGTGCAGCTTAGAAGTCAAATCAAATCAAATCAAACCGTTTATTTCAACTAAGCCAAATATAGAGGCACTTTTGAAATGTCAAGATATATGTACAATAAAAGTAGTACTAAAATTGGTTATGGTGCTACAGCCCCAGTCACTTGACATAAAAACTGTGAAAGTACCGTAGGTGCTCATTCCAAAGCGTAGATCTCAATGGAGAAGAATATTATTGAAAAAGAAACTCCTTTTTCAATAATATTTTAAGTGGCATATTTCCAGCTATATTTTTAGCAGGTCTTGAAATAAACCAACAGGTGGAATGAATACTGAAGCCAAACCAGACAAGACCCTTTAAAGTGCCGTGTTGATTTATTAAACACCATCGCAGCAGTACCATAGATAAATGTGTGTGAAGAAGAAACGAAGAAGGAGAAGAATATAAATCAATTTCTTTGGTAAGTCAGTGACAACCCTTATTATTTCATAATGAAAAGGGACTTTTCCTTGCATTTGCATCAAAGAAATTAATAAAATACCTATAATTGATGATTAATACTTTGCATGATCGGTACAGCCCCGTTTTCAGCTATTAAAAGTTTAAGGAAATCTATCGTCAAAATAACTGATGTTAGTTTTTGTGATTGACCGTATCAGCCGTAGGACGTCCACTACTGAACATAGGCCTCTCCTATAGATTCCTAATAGGACCGGTTGGCAGTGGCTTGATTTTCATCAGATAGTCTATCCACCTTGCAGGTGGACGTCTGTGCTTGTCGGTGCGTGGTCTCCATTCGAGAACTTTACGGTTTGCAGAAAAGGTTTCTTGTGGCGTGCTATTACTAGTATATTGCTACTTACGTTGGGTTAGGTTGGATATCGTCCCCTTCACTGACTATCAAAGATCTACAAATTGCAACCTGGACTAAATGTACTTTCCGACTCACATTCTGACTAAGGCCGTCAAATAGTGCGTTTGGTTAAGCTATTGACTGCTACGCAGCGCTTACCTTCCCGATTCTGGGCAGTCCGCACCAAAATCTTCATAAAACCATCGATCAATGTAAATAATGTATTTCAACTAGGCCAACAATAGTCACTTTGAATTGTGAAAATATAAAAAATTAAACTAGTATCTGAATAATTCTGATGCTACAGTTCCAGTCACAAGACAAAATAACACGTAAGTACAGTAGGTGCCGATTCCAAAGCGTAGACCCCAATGAAGAAGAATGACCAAGAAACTCCATGGACTCTCTTCGGATCCATCGTGCCACAAGGCGTTCCAAGCCACCTTTACCCGAACGCGTTCTCCACTATAGCACATGTCCCCATCGACTGTCTGTCCGTCTACACCTACAGAAATGGCCAGCCCATTTCCACTACAGCAAGGTGAAATGAATCAATCTACAACGACCAAGGTTTGTGAAACTTTTTTTTTATCATGGTAATATCATCAAATAGGACCCATTAGGCGTAACGAGTCTGTCAGACTTTTAATAACTAAAATCCAATCCCACGATCGAGGTTTGTGAACCTTGAAGATCAATCTCTGCTACTGTTTATAATTAGCTGCGACTGCGAGGTTTCTCATAACAGTCTAGTGCATATTTAAGTATTTCTCGTAATAAAGGTAATGTAGTGTAGTGTACCTACGCTACAACAATAGTTTTCGACTTGTAAACAAATTATTGCTACGAGTTCAAGCTTAGGTGCCATAATCTCTTGAAGCGAGCTCTATTTTTGTGTTGCCTAGTATTTAAGAATTTCTATTGCCATAGAGTTTTATTTTTTTATTCAATGATAGGTTCACGTTTGGCAACTACCTCGCCTGGTGGTAAGCGAAGATGCGGTCGACGGTGAAGCACGCTTGCCTATAAGTAACCTGTTCACTCTTGACTTGAAGACCCCAAGATTATAAGTGCTGTCGGGAAATATAAATGACGGCAGGGAATTCCACTCCTTTGCTGCGCGTACAATAAAGGTATCTAAAAGTAAAGGTACCTTTGTTGTAATAAAGGTATTGGCAAAAAGTTTTGTACGTACCGGAGAGATGTCCACCATAATGTCGATGACGAACGAATTGCCGTACGTCTTGTAGTCCGATGATAGAAAGGGCCAGGCGGAATAAAGTTGTGCAGTTCCAGAGCACACTTTCCGAAATGTAACCGATAAAAAAACCGACAGGCTGGCAACACGGCGCCGATTTTCAAGGCTTTGGAGCTTTGAATCGACCAGAGCATCGTTATTGATAAGTTCTGGTTGACCCACAGTAAACATAAATTAAAAAATAATTATGAGAGTGAGACATAATAAAACTGACCAAATTCTAATCTTAATACCCAAAAGATTCCATCTTTAATTATCTCATTAATCTGACGTCTTTATCTGTATAAAATGTAATATTTATATAAAAAGAAATGAGTAATTAAACTGACCGAAGCGAAAGTCAGCGCCATATTGCGATTTAAATTAAAAAGAAGATGGTCTCCGTATTTTTGTTTATGGTAGTTATTCATTATTGTGTTAATTTTCTTTTTCATTTTTAGTTTTGTCCATTTGAAAAAAGAAACATTAAAAATATTATAATTAGTCCAGCGGTTATAAATGCAACTGCTTAGAATTTAGACATAGATCTTTCACCTTGACCAGGGTCATATTTATCTGGGTACATTTGTGGACTTACACTGTCTTCCTACAAACAGTTAAACACCTGTTAAACACTTGTCAAAAAAGTGTAACTGTACAACGAACCGTAAAATAACGTCAAATGGCGTTTTGAAGTTGAAAGTTTTTTTTAGACAGCTGTTTAACATTTTGTAGTAAGACAGTCTCAAGCTTACAACGAAAAGTTAAACATCGGTTGAACACTCTAGTCTAATAACTGTCAAACAGATAAGGGGGTATCCTAAGAACATTTCACCCTGGGAATATAACCCTAGATCAAGATCTTATATAACTAGAAGTCTTAATAACCCATAAATCTAATGAACTAGCCAATAATTAGGTACATATAACTAGACTAGATAGATTCATGGCACGTGCACGCTTAATTAAAGTTTTTCCTTAGGGATTACGTGAATGGTTTGCGGAAACTAAATAATACGTCCTCCAAGTGTGGTAGGTTTCTAGATAGAGTCTACAGCATCATCCTATAATGTTCCCACTGCTGGGACACCAGCCCTTCTCTCTACGATGATTTTGAGCTTTACAAGCTTTTATTTAGTTTCACTTGTTTCGTTTTCTGTAATCAATTTTCATTTTCATTTCATTTATTCATAAACAATTTCCATTGTGTTGAACATAATTATTACATAAAACTTATCATTTAAAAATCAATTAATACAAAAAAATATAGGTACAAACAAAATTCAAGTTATTGGTTTTAACAAAGTCACATTCATAATAGTAGGGAGTAATAAATAGAGTGATAAAATGTCAATTTTGAATTGTCAGCGAACATTCGAATCATGTCAATAAGTTAAAAAATCCAATGTCACATTCTATATCATCAACAAGTTATTGAATAATTAAATTAATAAGGTATTATGAGTAAAAGTCACTTAAGCCTACAATTCTTCAACTGAGTAGAGACATCTATCTAACAGGAACGCCCGAAGCTTTGTTTTAAATGTGGATGTATAAATTAAACCTTTTAAGTGAAGTGGCAATTTATTGAAAATTCGCACTGCTTGGTATTGCGGACTGTGTTTCACAACGTTGAAATGAGGAGTTATCTTGTTTCTCAAGTCCATTCTACGTGATCCCTCTCTATGCAATCTTTCCTCATGTGTTTCAAATTCGTGTAGGTACTTTTTGAGGTTAGTAAGGAGTACTAAAACATAGAGACTTGGTACTGTCAGGATATTTAATTGAGTAAAATGAGGACGACAACTCTCTCTCTGCGATATCCGGACTATCGTACGTATAGCTCTTTTCTGAAGGACAAACGCTCTGTGGCAGTTGCAATTATAGCTATTACCCCAAAATTGCACACTATATCTTAGTTTTGACTCGATTAACGCACAATACACGATTTTTAATTGTTCAACGCTTATTTCATCCCGAAGAATTCGTAACGCATAGCACGCAGACGATATATAAGCATCTAAGGCAGCTAATTCTTTTTTCCAGTTCAAAAATTCATCAACATGTAATCCTAAGAATTTAGCTTCATTTACTAGTTCGATTTTATCCTCGTTAAATACAATATCCATGGTTTCTTTATTGCGAGCAGTCGTTTTGAAAAGCATTATTTTAGTCTTTGTGCTATTGATTTGTAACTTATTTGTCGAAAACCATAAATGAAGATGCCTAAGTGCCATATTAACCTTATCTGTAAGTTCCTTAATGTCATTTGCTCCAATAATGGCGTTAGTGTCATCCGCAAAAACTACAAGTCGTATGTCAGGTAAAATTTTATTTATGTAATTTATCATGTCATTGGTAAAAATAATGAAAAATATGGGACCCAAAATACATCCCTGTGGAACACCAGCATATATATTGAAAAAAGATGATTTATGAGATTGTCTACGGCCATCGTGTGTCTCAGTGATTTCAACAAACATTTTTCTGTTTTTTAGGTAGGAAGACAAAAGTTTTAAAGCTTTACCTCTTACTCCGTAATGGTTAAGCTTAGCAATGAGTAGATCATGATCAACAGTATCGAATGCTGAGCTTAAATCCAGGAATACACCAGCAACTTTCATTTTGTTATTTATAGTTGTTGTCACATCATTAATAAGAGTGTACATAGCATCTCCTGTTCCAACATTTTTTTGATAACCAAATTGTCGTCTCTGTAATACTTTATATAAGTATTACAGAGACGACAATATAAAAAATTTTTTCGTATCATCGTAGTGTACCCTGCGGCCGTACTCAACGCCACTCAACCCAACGATTTATCTAATATCTCGTGCGGTCAAAGCGAAGGTGAGGGTTTGAGCGAGACAAAACACCTGACACTGGCGGGCTTGGTCCACATAACCGATAATACCCACATATTTATTAATAATTTGTTATATTATTTTATATTATGTCCATTATGTTACTATTATGTTATGTTTATTATTATATAATATTGAACTATTTATTTTTTTCACATTTATTTTGTACTTTTATCTGTCTTTCTATTTAATTATATATTTATGACCCTAGCTTGATTTCCGTAGTTACACTATCCTTTTCTTTCTTTCTTCTTTTTCAGGTGACCACTGAAAATCAGCAGTGTGCTGTGGGTCCCCCATAGCACAGCTGTATGCTGAGTGGGAAGCCTTTCTTGCCACGGTCATGACATACAGCTGCCTACTTAACATGCTCTGTATGTCTCTTTTTTGTTACTTTGTTTTCGTTTTAGTTTTGTAATTTTTCGGTGTATATGTTTAGTCTGTGACAAATAAAATATTTTTTCTTTCTTTCTTTCAAATCATACGAGTGCAAGTTTCTGATCCACTTCGTGGTTTTCGATTGAGCTGTTGTTTAGCAAGTAGGTAATAATACAATATTTTTGATGACATGGAGCTGATCTGATGATGGAGCTGGAAATTGGCCATAGCAACTTCTTTTTATTTTTAAAAAAACGTTGTCCCTCACTAGGAATTTCTTACGCAGGTGTGCGCTTACTTGTCGTATGTCATCGCAGTGCTGAAAATAGGGGTGTACCAACGGTGCCCAGGCACAGGGCATGAAGGGGCGCAGAAATATCTCGCATTAGACGCGTAAGGCTGCGTTTCCACTAAGCCGGAGCGGAGAAGAGCGGAGAGCGATTCACCAATCACATGGCTTGAAAGCCACATCTCTTCTTCACTCAAGCCATGTGATTGGTGAATCCCTCTTCGCTCTGCTCCGCTCCGCCTCAGTGGAAACGCATCCTTAAAAACTAGTTACGGCTTGGCACTGTAACTTGATTTTTTTGTTGTCATTGTTTTTGTAGTGGTACTCCTAAAGAAAAATAATTATTTCGGTAATTAAGACCTCTGGCTGGGTATAAACACATGACCTACCACACGAAAGTCTGTAATAAACTAACTACGCCTATGATTCTTGATAAAACTTTACATAACTTCATAGACCGTAAGCGCAAAAAGTAATCTCAAACTTGAATACTGAAAAGAACTCTATGCATTAAGATATAGAGTTCTTTATAAAGTGACACTATTTTGCCTCCTACTGTGAACAGTCAATACGTCACATATTGACATTTTATAATTATAAATATTTATATTATGCTAACAGGTCAAAACTCCTGATTGATAAGAGTATATTCCCGTATCCCATCTTTATCTTGCGAAGAAAAATTTTTTATCTTTTGACCTCTTTCCTCTTATTGAGTTAATTGCATTTAATATTATCAAAACTGTTATGATAATTATATAATAAACTAGCTACTGCCCCCGGTTTTGACGTGGAATTTCGTTTTTTTTTTCTTAAAAATATTTTGCCCGCAGCAGGAATTTCTTCTCTGTCGTGGTTGCGTTTACAAACATAGAAACTTAGAAACACAAACACCTAGACCCAAAGCAACTTGTAGATCATACAAATATTTGCTCTGTGCCGGAATCGAACCCGCGACAGACAGTGCCGCAGGCCACATTCACTCGTGAAGTTCGTTTAATGGAATTATACTACCAGGATAAAAAGTACCATGTGTTAATCCAGACTGTAATATATCTCTGTACCAATCGGGATCCATTTAACCGTAATCTGACGTGACTTTGAAACAAACTCCATCCATACATCCTTTCATCAAATCCAAGATTTTGCATTCATAACAATTAGAAAGCAAGCAAGGACTAAATATGGTTACAGGTGGCATTTTATCTCATAGGAACGCACGCTGGAATAAAAAGTAAAGCAGCTGCATTCTTAACACACAGACCTTTTTTTACGTGATAAAATCATCAAATGAGTCCTCCCTTGACTAGCTTATCAAATTCATGTTGATAAAAGCGGCGATCCGACCCTCTAAGGATTTGTTTTATTTTATTTATTTACGTGTTAAAATCATCAAATGAGTCCTCCGACCTAGGGCAGAGCGGGAGGGACTTTCAGACTCGTACTGACTAAAATTCACGACGTCCTTCAAGCTTTTTACGTTCCGGGGTCTCGGTAATGCGATAAGTACCCGAGTAAAGGGGTAACCCGTCATCTTCCTGATTCTCTTAGAGGCGCGCGTGGAACACAATGCGCCGTCAACTCGGACTGGAACATGTCCGAGTTGACGGCGCATTGTGTTTGCAGTTTACGTCGTAATACTTCAAGTAACATACGGGTAAAATGCGTAGACTTTTGTAAGGGCCTTAATTCCATATTTCGAGCTACGAGGGTGTAATTATTGGAATCAAGGGTGTGGTTATAAATAACCATTCAAAAATTGCAACAATCAGTTTGTGAAACCATACCATATTTTTAAAAGAGTAACCATGGAGTTTCTTGCCGGTTCTTCTCCATGAAATTGACCAACCAGGACGGTATACTCCCAACGGCCACCACTAAAACCGGCCCCGGTGGGGGCCGTTAGAACAATTACTTATTTTTTGTCCCAACGACCGCCAGTGGCGGACGTTGGGCCATTCCAAATAATATTTGTCTCAACGGCCACCACTGGGGCCGGTAAAAATATATTTCCCGAAGAGATACTTGCAATTTTAGAAGAAACTTAAAATAATGGAACTACTGATTATTTTTATTATCACTAGTTCCATTTTAAAGGAATCTGGAAATGATGGAACTTTGTTGAATTTGCCTTTTTCGTTGACTAAACAGCAAAAGTACTAGGGTAGCATAAGTTCAAAGAGGTTTTTATTTAAATATTTCTTGTCAAGAATAGTGTAAGTACCTGAAATTGTCTTGTATTGACTCAGTAAAATTTAAATAAATACCACTTTGAACTTATGCTAGCCTAGTACTTTGTGACCATGTAATCTAAATATAGCAAATGCTATAGTTAGATTACATTGACAAAACACTGAAAATAAAATAAATATTATTTGGTTCCAACGTCCGCCACTGGCGGTCGTTGGGATAAAAAATAAGTAATTGTTCTAACGGCCACCACTGGGGCCGGTTTTAGTGGTGGCCGTTGGGAGTATACCACCAGGACCGAGCACTTGTTGTCGGCGTTTTAAAAGTGCCCTTATGGGCCTACGTGAAATAAAAACATTTAATTTTGAATCGTATTGCAAGTCAACTTTGTGTTGCGGAGACCTCTCGCGCCCGGCATTGGTTTCGGCCATGCTGCGGGGCAAGACGGAGTGGGAAGCGGTCGCCTCCTTCTGCGAAGCAGTCATGCTCGCGAAGGAGAAGACGGGCCGCGTGAGAGAGAGGACAATGTCCTCCCTCCGCCCCACCCGCGGTGGTAGACGCCCACGGCATCGGACGTCGCAAGACGATATCCGGCCACCGTAGGCGTGGGCACCGTGGATTTTAGTCAGTACACGTCTGACAGTCCCCCCGCCCTGCCCGGGATGGGAGGACTCATTTGATAATTTGAACACGTAATAAAAAAGTCAACCTTGTGTTGGCAGAACTAATCAAAAATCACTCAGCCGTTCTTGAACGATGTGACAGACAAACAGATAAAAGTCAAAGTCGCAATTGTAATATCAGAGCTTAATACTTATACTTATTTTTGCATTAATATAATTATTTGTAGTTAATTAATACTTCACTGATAGCAGTTATAAAGTTTACGTCATTAACTATAATGTTTTTAAATAAATTGCATCGGGGAATAACATTTCATTTAACTAACAGTTTATGTAAATAGGAAGGATGGAAAATAAGGTGCATGAATTATAACTGGCTTATTAATAAATTGATAATAGTTTATTTATTTATTTGGATTTAATAATAATGATGCTCATAACCAAAGCCAACCCGCACTGGGCCCGCGTGGTGGATTATGGCCCACTGCCTCTCACAAAAGAGGAGGCCTGTGTCCCAGCAGTGGGAACGTTATAGGCTGATGATGATGATGATGCTCATAACAACTTCTGGTGGTCATCAAACCTTTTTGACATTGCTAGTCATTTATGTCCTCGTCGTAGAAACAATTTGCAAAATAAATGTTGATGGTATGGAATTTTAATTACGCAGTTTGTACTAAGTTTATTATAAATTTTTAATTTAAAGTTCTAGAACAAATAAAGTTGAAATTACTGAAGACAACCGTAATTACAACACTGTCACGAGTCTTTTGAGCTTAGCACTACAACTGGTCTAGACTAGTAGACTAGTCGACGCAAGTATCCGATACCGAACGACTTTGGTATCCAGGCGACTATCGCAATACAAATCCATAGAGATTCATACACAAGCACGCGTCAACGGATACCAAAGTCGTAAGGTATAGGAGACTTGAGTCGCCGGCGCTAAGGTATAGGACTTCGGGCACGCCACAATCGCGGCGGTAAGAACCCTCTTTGAGGAGTGGCTGGAGAGACGTCACGGCGTCCTGACCTATCGCATGACGCAGGTCCTCACCGGACACGGAAGTTTCGGGAGCTACCTGTGGCTGATGGGAAAGAAGGAAACGCCTAGGTGTCACCACTGCGAAGATCGCCCGGAGGACACAGTTGAGCATACGGTGCAAGACTGCCCAGCTTGGGCAGAGCACCGACGTGTCCTCACGGCGGCGATAGGCGGAGACCTCTCGCGCCCGGCATTGGTTTCGGCCATGCTGCGGAGCGAGACGGAGTGGGAAGCGGTCGCCGCCTTCTGCGAGGCAGTAATGCTCGTGAAGGAGGCGGCGGGCCGCGAGAGAGAGAGGACAGCGTCCTCCCTCCGCCCCAACCGCAGTGGTGTACGCCCACGGCGTCGTACGTCGCAAGACGATCTCCGGCCACCGTAGGCGCGGGCATGGACCATGGACCATGCCCGGGTCGACGGCGCGTCGTGTTCCACGCGCGCCTCAAAGAGCTGTCAGCAAAATGACGGGGCCCCCTCTCAGAGGGCCAAAGCCTGCCGGGGTTGCGGGACTTATTTCTATTACCGTGACCCCGGAACATAAAGGGCTACTGAAGGACACCGTGGATTTTAGTCAGTACAATTCTGACAGTACCTCCCGCCCTGCCCGGGGTTGGAGGTCTCATTTGATGATTTTACCACGCTAAAAAAAAAAAAAGGTATAGGACTTGAGTGTACGAAGGCGCTTAATTTACGCTGTACGCTACAAGCATATCGTTGAGACGAAGTGTCTGTAGTTTGAAGTTTTCGGCAAAGCGCTACACAAAAGGCTCTGAAAATGTTGATAATCACAGCTATAATAATCCCGAAGTTTAGTCTGAAACTTCGCAACGATATCATCAAACGGAAATGAATAGGGTAGTTACAAAATGGTTGGTAACTTAGTAAAGTTGAAATCCAAGGCCTCAGGATATGGGTTAATTAAGAGCGGAATTAGTAAGTTTTCGGAAGGTAGTAATACACACGATTCTAAACTCTATGTACTATGGTTTCATGCCTTTGATAATTTACCTTCGCTTTTACTGGGGTCCCTTGATGAACCTTCAACTGAATTTAGAATTTAAAGCATTTACTTATGTATCTGCTTTCTGCCTCGATCTAATTGTAAAAAGAGGGTAAGAGCTGAAGGGACTGTCATACTGGTTAATAATCACGGTTCGTTCAACTGTATTTTAGGTTTCAGGACCACGGAGACCTGTTTTGACAGTCTCGCGACCAAGTATAATGACGCTTTTTTCTTTTATTTTGTTTTTTTTTTGCGTGATAAAATCATCGAATGAGTCCTCCTGCTCTGCATCAGGTGAAAGGGACTGTCCTTTATGTTTTAGATCCGTGGTAACCTTTTTAGACAGTCCCGTGTTCCAGTATAATGACGCCTTGAGAGGCCTTATTATTCCTTTCTTCTTCTTCTTCAACCTTTAGTCACCCGATGCTGAGTGTTTGTCTTATCCAAATCTTTTCACTTCTGTCGGTTTTGTGTTTTGGTTATCCAGTTTTTTTCTGCTAGTTTAACAAGATATTCCTTTACAATAAGTAAAAATAAAATCGACTCGATTATTTAATTAATATTGATGGATATAAAATTCTAAAGCCAGAGTGACAACTCCGAATATCAATGCTTAGTTTTAGGTAGTGTTCAGATAGAAAATTAAAAACAAAACCGTAAGTTATCAAAATAATATAATTTTAAACATAATAAAAATAATTAATTTCAGGCGGTTTTCTTTGACAAATGCAGCCTCTACCAATTTCAGTCTCAATTTAGTGAATACTAGTCGTTATTTCTTGTAGAATATGGTTTACTTTCCAGCGATGCTTGCTGCTGAGCCCACCACGGCAACTGCAGGTCCTGCCTTGATGATGCCATCACGAATGTGTTGACCATTCTTTTCCTGTAAAAGAAGAAATGTATCTTTTATTTTGGGTTCGATTTCCATGTTGGGCACGATGTCATTCAGTTTTTTTTTAAGTTGCCACCTAAACTAGAAATTTCTTCTGTATCGTGGGTTATTCTGTAGGGTGGGCAAAGATACACCTGTAGATCATACAAATTTTTGTTCTGTGCAGGAATTAAACCCGCAACACGCTATATGGATACGTTCTTATTGGGGTTTTCGCCAGGAATTTCTCAACTCGTGTGAAGACTGGATTTGTGCCTGGATATTTTACACACACTGCTCGGCTCCCATTGGCTGTATTGGGATGTTTTATGTTTGTCTTCCGCAAGAAATGGACAGTCCAACAGATAACGATTTTTTGCAATTTTTCATAGACAATAATAGTTCTTATTTAGGGCAAGGTAAAATAATAATAATAAATAGGTACCATTAACAAGTTGAATAATGTTTTTAAACGTATAAGTAGGTATAATTCTAATAGCTACATGAAAAACACTATACTCGTATAGGGACACCCTAGTTTGATAGACAAAATTAACACTGATAAGAAAGGGTCAAGAGTATAACGGCGCGTTTCCATTAGGCAAGTCTTGCTTAAAGGCATGACGTCACATTTGTATTATACATGTTGCTTGAATTAGAAACACGTTTTAGAAAGTGCAAACTATACAATTTGCAGGTCTCATTGTATACAAGTAGCGATGGGAAAATCGAATGGGAAACGATTGAGTTGGTTCACAGTTTTAGGAAAAGCATAAAATTTACGGTTTTTTGTTAAGTTTAATTAATTTATTAGTGTATTGTTTAATAGTGTTTATTTGTAGGCTAAATTAATTAGTGTTTAGTTTATTTTATATAGATTAAATATTGAAATTAACCTTAACACAATTGAAGCAAAATAAGCTCAATGTACCTACTTGTAACTTGTATATAGGTCTGTTCAAGTAACATACAATTTCCAACTTGTATACAAGTAACTTGTGTAATGGAAACGCGCTGTTAGAACAAGGGCTTCCCCTGTGGTCAGAGGAAATAACATTTGATGTCGATATAATTAAGATAATTTGTTCTAGTTCTTGAAGTCTAGATTGACATTGTTAGTCTTAAGTTAGCAGCCTCAGTTTTTTCTCGGAGACGCTAGCAATAGTGCGTGTTATAAGCAAACATTTGTATTTAAAATTTGAAAATACGTATTTACAACAAAATATTATGGATTTATTTGTATTTTAAAAGAATATTGATTGTGCTTTTTGCCAAAAAAATTCATTTAAATGCAATGTTAGACTATTTTTTTCAACCTCACAATCGAGGAATTTCGTTTCGGTTAACGTCAAATGTCTGTTGTCTTCTTAAAAAGTATTAATTGTGCTTATTTTAGAATCTTTACTTAAGCTGAAAAGCTTAGATATTACTGTTTTTGGACCCTAACAAAAAAAAAATGTCATGGACGTGTTCTACATCCGCTCGAAAAAAAGATTGGGAAATATCTATTCTGACAAAACCAAAAAGTTCTATCTCAAAAAATAAACTATTAAAACGAAGAGACATACATATAAGATAATTTTATTTATTAATACCGTTCTATAAAACAATGAATACTAAATTCTGTTTTCATAATTTCTCTGTATACGGAAGATAAGTAGTTCATTTACCCTTTATGTATCGATCGGTAACAGGTCCAAAGATGTAACAGATACTTTTCGATCACGAAGCCAATGTGTTGTCTTGGATACAATATAATGAAGAAATTTATTACCAAAGCTATCTTACGTTATAAAATTTAATATATAAATTTTATATAAAATTATTTTGTATAAAATTTAATATATAAATTTAATATATAAATTTTAAATTACTGTTCACCAACTCAAAATGAACAGTGAACTATGTTTCGTTCAAAAATCGTAAGTAGATCATCTCATAAAAAAAAACTATTTTAATTCATTCATCAGATACTGTTCCCGTTTTGTCACTTTTTAATTTTCTATGGCGTAAGTTTAATATTTAAAAATGTGTTATATTTAAACCAAAGTTATGGAATGTGTTATTGAAATAATAGTGAAACTGCATCGCAATGAGTTAATTTCGATTAATAACGCGTAATATGCTTAAATAGATATACATTACAACGAGTTATAAATGATTTTTTTTTTTAACTTAAGCCTTTATAAATAAAAAAAAAACATTTTCTTTATTATTGAATTCAATCAAACCGGCGAGACTAAAATACAAATAAAAAGATTAAAAAACAATGGTATACTTACTATTTTCTTGAAGCCTTTCCACCTTGGCTCAGGAACAGCCGAAACGGCAGACAAAGCCAACAAACAAGCGAAAGCAAACAAAAATATCTTTGCGAAATTCATTTTTCAAAATAACAGTTATTTTCAAATATTTTTTGTTATTATTTCAAATTTTTTTTTCATTAACTTATATTAAATAATTAAATATTTATTTTAAATATTAAATATTTATTATTCCGAACTCAGGTAACACGACTCGAATGATGCTCTACCTGCACATTGTGAGTTTAAATACTTTCTTTCTTTCTAAAGTGGCTTAGCTATCTCCTCGGTGTTTTCAAACTATTTTGGACATTACTTCGATAAACTTATGAATCATATTGCAATGTAAGCGGTTTCTAACGGTAAGTGGGTGCCTTGCCTTGGCAAGGGGACTCCCTGCGTCCCGTCTAACTCATTATACCATGAACTTGGTTTTATTTTTACTTTTTGGAATTGTGGTTTTGTATTATTGATTGACTTCATTAGTACTTAATATTTTCCTGTTAAGAATTCATCAAAGGTTAGTAATTATTACCATAAACTATGTTTGTTAATTATTGATGACTCATTGCCAGTAGAGTAACCTGCGAGTTTTTCAAAAAATAATTATCCAACATTAAGATTACAAAAAATAATGTTGTTCAGATTTTTTTTTATTAGACAAACGTTACCCCACACTAGGAATTTCTCCTGTGTCGTGGGTGCGACAAATACACTCACATACATAAATGCCCAGAACCAAAACAACTGCTTGTAGATCATACTAATATTTGCTCCGTACGGGAATCGAACACGCGACACGCAGCGCAGCAGTCCAATCTCTCAGCCACTGCGCTAACCGTGCCGTTAAAATTATCTGTGTGCCAAATTTTTATCTCGTTGTACAGTTTCTGCACGATTGAATAACAAACGTCTAAAAATTCTCATTTAGAATATTTTGAGAGTAATGAAGATGACTGACTGACTGATTGAAAAACCCGTTACTAAGTGGAACTCAAAAATCGTAATTGAGTATATAAAAAACGTATGTATGAGTCATGTCGTGACTTTTATTCTTTTGATATAATTTTTCGAAGATTTTTAAACGTCATTCTGTGATGTCATTCGTTATCTATGCTGGAATGTAGAATTGTAAAATAGAAGACCACTCGGAGCCGGTCCGGAGGAGCTCGTGGCTAAATAATTACAGCCGCACAGGCCGATCTTCCGGGTTAAGCCACGCTTGCCTAGGTTGGTCTGTGGATGGGTGACCATCTCTCATAGCGAGTTTCCTCCGTGCCTCGGAAAGCACGCAAAGCCGTTGGTCCCGGCTGTCATTAATTTATAGATCTTTTACATTCGTTACTGTTAGTCAGAAGCTCTAAAGTCTGACAACCAGTCTTACCATGGGGTAAGGTATTACCCAGTTACTGGGTTGTGGAAGTCCGACAGGCAGTCGCTCCATGTATAATACTTATATCCAGCTGAATCTGGTTCGACTGGAAGCCGGCCCCAATATAGTTGGGAAAAGGCTAGGCAGATGATGACGCCCGGAAGACCACTGACCACAGTGTAGGCCCTTTCGTACACAACGCGACGCAAGTATCCGACACCTTACGACTTTAGTATCCATTGACGCGGCCTGTGTACGAACCTCTATAGATTTGTATTGTGATAGTAATCTGGATACCAAAGTCGTAAGGTATCGGAGACTTTCGTCGCCTACTGTACTAAAGGCCCGGGTCTTCCTAGGGCGTCCCCTCGCGGCGTTCCGTTCCGCATAAATAATAATTATAATATTCGTTAAATATGGAACAAAAGCATAATTAAGATGTTAATATGCAACCACATAAACAACTTAACCGCAATTAGACTTAGTGTTTATCATGTGACTCACTTTATGTGTTAAATGGACAGAAAACATAAAATTATATAGTTTTATATATTACCTTTAACATTAAATAACTGGATCATAATGAGGCAGCTGTTTTTATATTATAAACCATTTTTTTTTGTTGTCCAATTCTAGGATTTTCTCCGGTCTTTTAGTTGCATTTAAAGATAATTATTTAAACTCACTTATACAAACAGTCAGACCCTGAAAAAACTCCATGTTTGTAAGTAAGCCAATATTTGTCTCGTATGGGGATCGAACCCACTAAACGCAATGCAGCAGTCAATTTCTCAGCTACTGCATGATTGGCTAGGGTTACTTATCTGGCCCTGGGTCACAGGTCTAACAGGTTAACGAACCGAATGAACAAGATCTGACTATTATTCAGAACGAGATGCAAGAGTTCTTCGCAGGACATTGACAACAAAAAAAAAACAATTTCAAATTGTAAATAATAAAAACTTTTTGAAGAAAAAATGTAACTGCATCATCATCATCATCAGCTCAGCTACATGAGATGATGATTACCATAAGCAATTACTTAAATTACTTCATAAAAAAAATTGAGGATTTCCCTCGATCTCTCCAGGATCCACTCATCAGATCTTGACTTGGATTCACCAAGTCAAGATCTGATGGAACCATTTCAGAAGTAGGTATCTTCTTTCGAACAAAAAAAGAACTTTTAAAATCGGTCTACAATTGCAGGAGTAATTGCGTAACAATCACAATAAAAAAACATACCGTCAAATTGATAAAAATAGATACTAGTTTAAATAAACAAAAGAGACAATTGAGATAATACGAGTAGTATAATGCAAGGTCATTAACCTAGATCTCAAAAGATTAGCGTAAGTGGTAACTGAAGAATCTTTAATCTTGGCATACTTTTACAAGTACTTAGGTAAATATTTTGTAAAGAAAAAGTTATATATGACTATATAGAATACTTTCTAAGTGCCTATTGTATAGATACTGAAGTTCTTTGTAGATAAAGATAAGTACATTATCTTGTATACAATGAGGCATTCAGTAGCCCAGACGTTTGTAAACTAAACGTGAAAAGAAACACAGGTAAGTGATTCCCATTTATTTTATAAAACCTATACCGTCTTATTACAAAAATGTTAGACATTACCATTGCTCTAAACGGAATGACAGTGACAGCCGGAGTTGCCAGGCTTTTTATTTTTTCAGATATCTAAAAAATCGCATTTAAGAGTAGTGTTCAACAGATTCTGTTGAACACTTTGTCTGAAGAAAGTAATATTATCAGCCTATTGCCGTCCACTGCTGAACGTAAGCCTCCCAAAGAGCGCCAACCATCCCGGTCTTGAGCAGCCCGCATCCATCCACTGCCAGCCACTTTCCGTAAATCATCAACCCTTATAGAAAGTATCAAGCACACAACAAGTTTTGAGTTTGATATAAAAGCCGTTTTGCAGAAACACTTTTTTTTAGAAAAGAGATCAACAAATGTTTTTTGTGGTTCTACGGGTA
Source organism: Agrotis ipsilon (assembly GCA_028554685.1). Taxonomy (NCBI): domain Eukaryota; kingdom Metazoa; phylum Arthropoda; class Insecta; order Lepidoptera; family Noctuidae; genus Agrotis; species Agrotis ipsilon. The sequence goes on from CM052977.1 coordinate 10,360,392, forward strand.
GCATTCCACTGTTAGGGCACAGGCCTACACTATGTGAGAGGAAGTAGACTGTAACCTACAAGGGCCCAGTGCAGGTTGAATTTTTGAATGTGAATTTTTGGTTTTACGGCATCCCAGATTTCTCACAATGTGTTTCTTCACCGTTGTGTTTAGGTAATGAAATAAATTACATAAGTAGTTCTTAGTTTCGAACCCAGGGCTTACAAATCACAAGTCAGAAACCATCATAAATACACTCACCAATTATTATTATACTTCTTCTAAATTTTATCGTTTCGCAACTTTGTCTTAACTTCGCGGTCATCAATCATCCATACATGCTTCGAAGAATTAAAAATAAAATTTATTTATAAATGATGTTACTACGCTTATAATCTTATTAAAAACAACGACCATTAAAGTTGCAAGCGATAACACAGCTCTTGGATTAGGGAATTTACATCAGACTTCGAAGAGTCCCGTCTCCACTAATTAACGCAGAAACTTCTTATCACATCCATTTTGCTGTTAAAAAACTGCACAAACAACACAACCAACTCTTATTGCTTAGTCACTAAGGATTAAAATAAAACGAGATAAAGTAAAACGACGGCAAATGAAAAAGTGTTTGGTTTTAATAACTTGGTATAAATATGGTCATAATTGTTGATAGAGCATCATTCGAACTGTTTGCACTTTAGTGTGATCTTGAAATTGTTTCATCAAAATCAAAAACACAACAAAACAAACATGAATTTCTCTCGCATTTTCTTGTTTGCGTTCGCTTGTTTGGTTGCACTGTGCGCTGTGTCGGCGGCGCCTGAGCCCAGGTGGAAGGTCTTCAAGAAAATTGTAAGTATTTTTTCTATAATCAAGAATTTTACAGAATACTTAGGCTTTTTGAATCTGTTGAATGCATAAATCGTGGCATAATCGTGGTTGGAAATGCCACATTTCTAGTCCAAAATTTGTCTAGGCATCCCACATCGGTAGTTTGTCTATTTGAGTACCTATTTAGTTTGATCCAATGTTAATAGCTAATCATGATTGTGACCATGGGGCCATTTCTACCCCATAGCAGCAGCAGTAATTCCTCTAATGAAATTTTCTTTTATAATAAAAAAAAACTAAGGTTGTTTACCAATAACATGATCAGCCTCCAATATGCCCAATGCTGGGACACAGGTCTCCTCTCAGAGATCCTCAATGCCAAATATTTATAACTAGCTGTGCCCGCAACTTCGTTCGCGTGGATGTCGGAATTTAACAATGTATTTTTTAGTTGCAAGCGCTTAATTCAGGCCACGTTTTTCATATAAACCGTGTATTTAGATTTTTTTTAGATTAATCAAAAATATTTGACACTTGTATTCCAGGTTTATGTAGGACTATTTTCCTAATGCCCTCTCCACCACACCGCACCACACCACACCACACCACACCACACCACACCACACCACACCGCACCGCACCGTACCACACCACACCACACCACACCACCTTACTCCACACCACACCACACCACACCACACCACACCACCTTACCCCACACCACTCCACACCACACCACACCACACCACACCACACCACCCCACACTACCCCACACCACACCACACCACACCACACCACAACTCACCACACCATACCACCTCACCACACCACACTACCCCACACCACACCACAGTACGCCACACCACACCACACCACACCACTCCACTGTAGTTTTGCTATTCGAATTCGAAGTTAGATCGCGTGACTGACGTACGAAATCAAATTGTGAGACCAAAGTGCACCCGTAATTTTACTTCTAAAACACTTTAAATTCAAATATCTTTTGATAGACTGAACCGATTCCAATGAAACAAAAACTAAATTCCTCTCCGAGTTACGCTTAATCGTTGTGTATAAAAGTTATCTACATTAATTTCGTACATTTTACGTGATACCTGGACAAATACACAGACAAACAGACAAACAGATAAACAGACAAAAATTCTAAAAATGCTAGAAATGGGTTCTATTGGTTGTCCTTTAATACCCTGGCTATATTTTTTGAGTTTTCTTTTAATGTACAAAAATAACTTTTCTACAGTTTTATTATATGTATAGAATAGAAGATAGATAGATTTGAAACATAACATGTATTACTAAAAGTTAGAAAGATTAGAGACACTGAACATTCACTTCACCACTCTTATTAAAATCCCGTGCAAACAGCTGCAGACTTTGATCTCAAGCTTTGCTGCAAGACATTGCGGATTCGATTTTCAAATTGAACGAAACAATTTTATTGTCTTTTTCTAAACGAAATTCAAAATAAGAACGTAAGAGATAGACAGCAGATTTTTCTTTTATTTTTACATTCGGCCATCCCTCTCTCACTAAGAATTTCTCCAGTATCAATGGCGCTCTTATGAACATTTAATTATGTTTGACTAAAGCAATTATCTCACTGACCTTTCGACTTCAGTTGTAAAAGCAATAAAGTCAATAGAGTGCAAAGCGCTCTTATGTACTTAAGATAAACAAGTTGCGTTTGATCTAATAAACTGCACAGATGTGACTGGCAAGGCAGATACAAGTACTGGCCATGAAGGCTGCACGCTGATCTTTAGGACATAAAGCCAGCATTTTCTTCTTTTTTTGTTATTGGCTTTGAGTTTGTTCTTGTCCTCAATCTTGCTTACATACAAAGATGGAGCTAAGATGTGGCGATATGGTGATCATAATAGCTCGTTCCATCACATCATCATCATCTTACTTAAAGCTTTTGACCACACTGGTTTCGGCTTCCAGTCCAAGAGAACGATAAAAATAAAAATATTATCGAAACTTTACCTGGTCCGACATTGGACCTTTAGAGTATCAGACCTCACTGCACCAAAAAGTATTTAATAATGTATTAAAAGTTGGTCTTTCTTTACTTTTTCAGGAGAAAGTGGGCCGCAACATCCGTGACGGAATCATCAAAGCTGGACCCGCGATAGCAGTGTTGGGAGAAGCCAAAGCCTTAGGATAAACCTCTATGATATTTAAATTAATTAGGAATTATTTATAAGTTATCCTCAATACTCAAGTCTGCCATAAAATAAATATTTTTAAGTATCTACTTTTGTGTTTGAGATTTCTCACCCTTTAGATAAGTGCAGATATTTTTTCGGTGTTGCCCCACACTTACTGCTCAGTATTGAATTTAGGTACCGGCAATAAAGAATGTATATCATCGACTGAGACCTACGAATAATAATACGCCGTGAATGTAATGTGCTTTCCGAAGCACTTAGAAGTCCTTGCATGTCCAATAGGGGTGACAGATCACCACTGTACAAATTAACCTCGGAAAGCGTTGCCTTACCTCTAAGTATGATATTTTAAGTACAAGCCACATTGATGCCAAAAAAATGCACGCAGGAACAAACTTGAAAGAAGATATGCTTCTATCAAATAATTTATGAGCCTTTAAAAGGCAATAATTTCCTATAAGGAATCAAAATAAATATATTGTTTACCACCATAATCGTCTGCTCGCGGCTTTGCCTGTTGGTCTTTTTTTTTTTTTTTTTTACTTGGTAAAATCATCAAATGAGACCTCCCACCCCGGGCAGGGCGAGAGGTACTGTCAGACTTCTACTGACTAAAATCCACGGTGTTCTTCATTAGCCCTTTATGTTCCGGGGTCACGGTGAGGAAATAAATCCCGCGACCCCGGCAGGCTTTGGCCCTCTGTGAGGGGGCCCCGTCATTTGCTGACAGCTCTTTGAGGCGCGCGTGGAACACGACGCGCCGTCGACCCGGGCATGGTCCATGGACAGCAAGTAACCCTTTACTCGCTGTCCGCATGCCCGCGCCTACGGTGGCCGGAGATCGTCTCGCTCTTGCGACGTCCGACGCCGTGGGCGTACACCACAGCGGTTGGGGCGGAGGGAGGACGCTGCCCTCTCTCTCTCGCGGCCCGCCATCTCCTTCGCGAGCATTACTGCCTCGCAGAAGGTGGCGACCGCTTCCCACTCCGTCTCGCCCCGCAGCATGGCCGAAACCAATGCCGGGCGCGAGAGGTCTCCGCCTATCGCCGCCGTGAGGACACGTCGGTGCCCTGCCCAAGCTGGGCAGTCTTGCACCGTATGCTCTACTGTGTCCTCCGGGCGATCTTCGCAGTGGCAACACCCAGGCGTTTCCTCCTTCCGCATCAGACACAGGTACCTCCCGAAACTTCCGTGTCCGGTGAGGACCTGCGTCATACGGTAGGTAAGGACGCCGTGACGTCTCTCCAACCACTCCTCAAAGAGGGGTCTTACCGCCGCTATTGCGGCGTGCCCGTGCCTGTTAGTCTTGGCTGCCATTTAGACATAATTTGGCAGTCGTTACAGGTATCCCGTTTGTCTTAAACTCAAAACCAGTCTTACCAATAATAGTCACTAACAACCTTTGCCTTGCCTATGGACAATTTTAGGGGTACTTATTGGAATATCGAGGTCAGATAGGCAGTTACTGTTTGTAAAATACTAGTAATTAGCTGTATTTAGTTAGATTGGAAGCCGATCCCAATACAACTGGAAAAAGAGCTTGGCAGAAGACGACTTTTTTCTTGGGACAACCCCATCACACTTCGTAAACCGCTGCAACTCTTGAAAGCCAACATCAACAGTGGCAACCACCAAAAAAGCGCCGCTACAATTATGATCAACGAGTTCTGGAGAATGAATTTAACAGTTTTGGAAATATTAGTGGATGAGTAGTAAAATCTTATGTATTGTTCCAACTTCCTGAGAGGAGCTCGTGGCTAAATAATTACAGCCACACAGGGCGATCTTCCGAGTAAAGCCGCGCATGCTGAGGTTGGTATGTGGATGGGTGACCATCTGTCGTAGCGAGTTTTCTCCGTGCCTCGAAAAGCACGTAAAGTTGTTGAATCCGGCTGTCATTTGTATATCCTTGACAGTCGTTACTATTAGTCAGAAGCTCTTAAGTCTGACAACCAGCATTACCACGGGGTATGGTATTACCCAGTTACTTAGTTGTGGAGGTCCGACAAGCAGTCGCTTCATGTAAATTACTGATATCCAGCAGCTGCATCTGGTTTGACTGGAAGACGGCCCCAATATAATTGGGAAAAGGCTAGACACAAGATGATGTTCCCACTTCCTACCATATCAAGCAGAAAACAGATAATGACTGACCAGAAGTAACATCCACTTCAAAATTGCGCTGTGCTTACACTATATAAAATTTATCCAATAAATTGTTGCGTAATATCCAGTTACTGAATGCTGTTGTGGTTGACGACAATTTTACTGATTGATCAAAGTGTAATTTAAATGAGGTTTCCATTCCACGTTTGCTGATTTCCAGGGACCCTGTACACGTATTCACGCTTCGTAACGTTACGAAGTGTGACATTACTGCTATAAAGGAATTTAGTGTCGAATTTCGGGTCAACGCATATTGTTAGGCACTGCACGGTAACAGCATTAAATTCTGGAATTAAACTTTTTAAGAAAGGAACCGACTTCAAAAACATCGCAAAAAAAGTGTAAAACAACTTTTCTTTCTATAGTTGGTGGCAAAAATCAACGAAATAATAAACTTAGCCATCGACCAGCTAGTTATTTTACCTACACTTTTTTTCTGAAAAATGTTCAAACGTCGAACATTTTTTATACGTAAGCGGGTACGAGTCAACGTCCTAGCTTAAAATAAAAACAAAAAGTTAAGGTAAGGACCTAAAACTTGGCTCAACTTTTCTAGAGATGTAATTACTTTTTAGAGATTAACAAGCAACTTGGCTATTTTATTACAGAATGTGTTTGGTAGGTTTATGAGGAGCTCGTGGCTAAATAATTATAGCCGCATAGGCCGATCTTCCGGGTTGGTCTGTGGATGGGTGACCATCTGTCATAGCCAGTTCCTCCGTGCCTCGGAAAGCACGTAAAGCCGTTGGTCCCGGCTGTCATTTGTAGATCTTTGACAGTCGTTACTATTAGTCAGAAGTCTGACAACCAGTCTTAACATGGGGTATGGTATTACCTAGTTACTGGGTTGTGGAGGCCCGACAGGCAGTCGCTCCATGTAAAATATTGATAACCAGCTGATTCTGGTTTGACTGGAAGCCGACCCCAATAATATAGTTGGGAATAGGTTAGGCCGATGATGATGTTTTTGGTAGGTTTATTTTAAAATAACATAATGTACTTACAATTAGTTATTTTCGGATATAACCACGATAACATGCTATTAATCATCAGTATGTCCTAAAATTAAACATCAATATATGATGTAAATTATTAATGTGACCCCAGGGGTTAGTATGCGTTGATAAAACGCTCGTGTTTTGATTGCAGGGAAGTCCTCAGTCCCGATAATGTGTTAATTAGGTGCGAAATAATAATTATCGCAATAAACTTGTTATATCATAATCTATCTATCTATCTTCTATCTATATCTATCTATACATATAATAAAACTGTAGAAAAGTTATTTTTGTACATTAAAAAAAAACTCAAAAAATATAGCCAGGGTATTAAAGGACAACCAATAAAACCAATTTCTAGCATTTTTAGAATTTTTGTCTGTTTATCTGTTTGTCTGTTTGTATGTTTATTTGTCCAGGTATCACATAAAATGTACGCAATTAATTTAGATAACTTTTACACACAACGATTAAGCGTAACTTGGAGAGGAATTTAGTTTTTGTTTCATTGGAATCGGTTTAGTCTATCAAAAGATATTTGAATTTAAAGTGTTTTGGGTGCACTTTGGTCTCACAATTTGATTTCGACAGTCGCGCGATCTAACTTCGTATTCGAATAGCAAAACTACAACGCACGGCAGACGGCGTTAAAAGAAAACCTGGAATAGACGTGTTTAAATTGAAGTAACATTATGTATTTTGTTTCATCGTAATCAGTTCACATAATATAAAAAATATAAATTAATTAAAGCAATATTTAAAGGAATCATAGAGTAGAACAGAATGGTGTGGTGTGGTGTGGTGTGGTGAGGTGTGGTGTGGTATGGTGTGGTGTGGTGTGGTGTGGTGTGGTGTGGTGTGGTGTGGTGTGGTGTGGTGTGGTGTGGTGTGGTGTGGTGTGGTGTGGTGAGGTGTGGAGTGAGGTGGTGTGGTGTGGTGTGGTGTGGTGTGGTGAGAGCGGGCATAGGGTAGGGTAGGAAAATAGTCCTACATAAACCTGGAATACAAGTGTCAAATGTTTTTGATTAATCTAAGAAAATTCTAAATACACGGTTTATATGAAAAACGTGGCCTGAATTAAACACTTGCAACTAAAAAATACATTGTTAAATTTCGACATCCACGCGAACGAAGTTGCGGGCACAGCTAGTGTGTAATAAAAACGGTAAATATTATACACATGAGTGTTTGGGTACGGCGCGTCGTGTTCCACGGGCGCCTTAAAGAGCTGTCAGCAAAATGACGGGGCCCCCTCTCAGAGGTCTAAAGCCTGCCGGGGTCGCTGGACGTATACCATCACCGTGACCCCGGAACATAAAGGGCTATTGAAGGACACCGTGGATTTTAGTCAACACAAGTCTGACAGTCCCTCCCGACCTGCCCGCGGTGGGAGGACTCATTTGATGAGGCCACTTGAATGGATTAAATCTTGTATGAAATTCTAACTAATATTTACATCAAAAGCTTTTAAGGTTTACGGTAATTTCACACAGAGATGCGACGCGGCCCATCGTGACGCATTACAACTGCAAATGTGTATCTTATCGTGTAGTAAAATAGAATTAGATTAGGTGAGAAAGGTGTACCTTTTCGTAGATACACGAAAAAGAGTTAGACTTCGAGTGGCTCTATTGTAATATGGGGTGCTAAGACAGGAAACCTCCACGTGCGCCCGTGGACTGGAGTTCCCTCTCGGATACGTCCGGGGGGAAGACCAGTTTTTCAGGCCGCTGCACCCTGGGATGCGGGCAAAAACTCTTCCTTAGGCACTGTGTGCCTAAGGGGTCTCTTTGCCCGTATGCGAATATCCTGTCGTGTGCGTGACGCTCCAACGCGTGTCCCTCTGATCAGCAGAGGGCACAGCGGCGGAGCGGGCTTGCGGACGGTGAGTAATGGGTAGCTCGCCGTCCAACCGAGGACCAAGCCCGGGTCACGGCCTGGGTCGGTGGCGCGTCGTGTTTCGCGCCAAATGCCTGCTGGGGCCGCGGGTTTTTCTTAACCCAGGGTACCGGAACGTAAAGGGCATCCGAAGGAACACGGGTGGATTTTAGTCAGTAAGAGTCTGACAGTCCCTTCCGCCCCACCCAGGGCGGGAGGAAAAAAAAAGCTCTATTGTAATATGCGTTGTGCGCCCAGCGTCACGTCTCGGTCTGAGCTGACCCATAGTCTTTTTTTTATCGTGGTAAAATCATCAAACGAGTCCTTCCACTCAGGGTGGGACGAGAAGGACTGTCTGACTTGTAAAATCTACGGTGATCCTCCACCTGCACTAACCGACGGCGTGTCGTTTTCCACAAGCGCCTCAAAGATCTGTCCGAAAACTGAAGGGGCCTTAGAGGGCCAAAGCCTGCCGAGGTCGCGGGACTGTCTCATCAAGTAAAAGTGACCCTCGAACGTAAAGGGCTATCTCTTTACGTTCCAGAGTCTTTTTTACCTAATGAGACAGTCCTGAGACTAAGAGTTAGTCTTGATCATTATACCTCGCCTGTCACGCATGATACTTTCAAGCCTGGGCATGGGCAAGTTACAGTACATCTTTTTAATTTCATAATTATGTACTTTTATTTTAAAAAGAAAGCAGTGGTGGCCCAGTTATACTGACGCCGACTTAAGAGTTGTAGGTTTTGTGTTCGAACCCAGCTAGGCGCGCTACTGTATGTAATTAATTCATCACAGTACCACATATTAGTACTGCTTGACGTGCTGCTGAACGTTCTGTCCTAGAACCAAAAAAGAGACAAATAGACATGTGACATTGACCAACCCGTACTGGGCCTGCTTGGTGGATAATGGCCCACTCCCTGCAGATCTACTGTAAGATAAGAGGGTACTGTGTCCCAGTAGTGAGAACATTGTACGCTGATGAGAAAACCGCCGGAGGCCGTTTAATTTTTTAACGCCAAACTGTCACATCCAAAATTACTTCACATCCACGCGAAAGTCGGTTTGTTGTTTGATATTTGGAAAGAAATAGACTGTTTTTAGACTAAAGTGTCAACTGCAAAATGGACTTATTCGTCAACTCGCCCGCAATTAACTCGCTCGCTCGGGCGAGTTGGCACCTTCCGATTTTACCTATTTTTGTTGTCGTCAACTCGCAACTGACCGAAAAATGGTACAGTCATGTATAAAAGTGTTATAATAATTTAATATAGAAACCTACTTTATAGTATGAGGCGCAGTAAGATTTGAGTTTGAATATTTGAAAACGTACCTACGATATAGGAGAAATCCCAAGCGTGGGGCAAAGACACCTTGTCAACTATCTGGTATTTTATATTAATTGTATTTTTGTAAAAACAGTGTAAAATACCTGTATACTATGAAGTACCTTAATTTAATTATTTAAATACCACCTTTTCGTGCAAGCCTAGTACTTTTGTGATAAATAGATTTTGCCCAGATGTTGAGACAGAACTGTTAAAATGAAAAATACCACCTTGATTTTATGCAGTCCTAGTACATTTTTGGGTATTGAGTATTCGCCAAAAGAGTTTTTTAGTTTTGAAGACCGTTCGTTGTGCGGCATGAAAACCTTCAGCATGATTCTGTTCTCCTAGTACTTTTTGTTCTAATTCCTCATTTAATTTCGGCACCAAAACCTTCTTCATGATCCTGTTCTCCTGGTACTTTCTGATTAGATTTCACATTGAATTCTAACTTATGAGAAAAATCTTTATTACATAAGTCTTTGTGCTTTTATTTTATTAATGATCTCAAAACAACTCCGCCCCTAAGACGACCCACTGGCCCTCAATTAACCTACTTTACACGCTTAGTGTCATAAAAGTGTGAAGAAGGTTTAATTAAATTAAATGTTAAATTTATAGAAACACTTTTGTAGACGACTGTAAATACGTCAGATTTTCGCTTAGTTGCGAGTTGACGACAACAAAAATAGGTAAAATCGGAAGGTGCCAACTCGCCCGAGCGAGCGAGTTAATTGCAGGCGAGTTGACGAATAAGTCGCAAAATGGCCTTTTATGTCGTTTTGACTCTTTGTTTAGATGAGATGTTTAACTTTTTTCTATCACAAAGTATCGTTATAATCTGATGAGGATTCTATGTGAAAGGTCAGAAAACAGAAACATAAAAGTAAGTACTTAAAAAATATTTATTTTATGGCAGACTTGAGTATTGAGGGTAAATTATAAATAATTCCTAATTAATTAAAAATATCAGAGGTTTATCCTAAGGCTTTGGCTTCTCCCAACACAGCTATCGCTGGTCCAGCCTTGATGACTCCGTCACGGATGTTGCGGCCCATCTTCTCCTGGAAAAATAAGAAAAGACAAGAGTTAAAACAATTTAAAACAATTTTTGGAACGGGTGTTATTAGATAGATAGTCATGTCAGTCATACATGGTCAGATATATGGTCATATCAGTGTCATATTCCGGTATTGAGCTACATTAGGTTAGGCTGGAAGCCGAACCAGTGTGAATTAATAATGGTGATGTTAAACTTGCTGGTGTGTACCAAATGTCCCTTCAACGGAACCCTCGATGATCTAAACAAGGCCTGAAGTAGCCACTTATTGAGCCCAGACAGTGTATTTCGATGTAATAATGGTCCTCCTGACGGATTTCAGCCACAGAGGCCCAAATGGCTCAGCGGTGATTAGCCATCGGCATAGACACAGCTACATCCTCTGTTCAATTACTCTCTCTTATAGTCCGATGGGAAGGCAATCTGATGCGATCGGAGAGAGATCAGGCTCAGGACCTAAAGCTTAACGTGCTTTGTGAGGTACGGGGGTATAGTACACCGCGCGACACACGACGCCGTCTCTTCGTGTGAATTAGTTTTATTTTCATATTGTTTATGTATAGTATTATTATATTAGTTAAGTCATACTGTATTCTATTATAGATTTTATATGGGCCTTGAAGCCTGAGTTAAATAAATAAATAGTACAACCAAATTTAGTACGATACGAAAAGAAACCAATTTAATAAGAGGTGGGTATATTAAACCTAAGTTTTCCATAAAATACTAATTATGTAAATAATTGCCAATAAAAAAAATACTTACAATTTTCTTGAAGACCTTCCACCTGGGCTCAGGCGCCGCCGACACAGCGCACAGTGCAACCAAACAAGCGAACGCAAACAAGAAAATGCGTGAGAAATTCATGTTTGTTTTGTTGTGTTTTTGATTTTGATGAAACAATTTACTTGAAAATCACACTGAAGTGCAAACAGTTGAATGATGCTCTATCAACAATTATGACCATATTTATACCAAGTTATTAAAACCAGACAATTTTATATTTACCGTCATTTTACTTCATCTCGTTTTAGTTTAGCCTTTATGATTGAGCAATAAGAGTTGTTTTTGTTGTTTTTGCAGTTTCGTGACAGCAAAATGGATGTGATAAGAAGTTCTGCGTTAATTAGTGTTGACATGACGGGACTCTAGGAAGTCCAATGTAAAGTCCCTAATCCAACAGGGTTATCACTTGCAATAATATAAATAGGTCTTGTTTTAATTAAGATTACGCGTTTAAAAATAAATTTTGTTTTTGACTCCTTTGTTCATTTTTTTACCTTATTGATCTACATTTTTAAATATTTTTACAAAAACAAAATAATAATAATAATAAAAACATTTAAAAATATAAATAAAAGTGGCCCACCATTTTTGACTTATTCTTAGGTATTTTGGAGCAGGTGAATGACTTTGTGTATTAAATAATAAGGTAATACTAGAACCTTTCGAAATCGACGTCATCGTCATAATCAACCTATAAATTGTTCCCACTGCTGGAACACAGGCCACCTCACTATGAGAAGGAGTGGGCCATAATTCACCTCGAGGGCCTAGTACGGGTTAGATGTTACAAGTCTTTGATTTTTTCATTCAAAAAGCACATACATCCGTTGCAGCTTAGCATAAACACAGCTTATGCGGTATTATCACATTTTAAACTGGATAAATTTTTAATGAATTCGGTACGCATTTTCATGCACAAATGTTCTTCATCATCATATCAGCCATTTAATAGTAAAGGTTGGCTGCGGATTGCATCCAGCGTTGTCTCATCCTGTTGTCTTCATAAGTTCGTCGGCAAACTTGTGGGTGGACGTCCTTCGCTGCGCTTGCCGGTGCGTGGTCTCCATTCGAGAACCTTACGGCCCCATCGGCCATCAGTTCTGTGTGCTATATGGCCTGCCCATTGCCATTTCAACTTGCTAATTCGTTGGGCTATCTCGGTAACTCTGGTTCGTCTGCGAATCTCCTCATTTCTGAGTCGATCGCGCAGAGAGACTCGGAGCATAGCCCTCACCATAGCTCGTTGGACTATTAAACTTATTAATGAGGCCTATAGTAAGAGAACGCTTTAATTTTTACGGCACGGTTACCGCAGTGGCTGAGCGATGGAACTACTGCTCTACGTGTCGTGGATTCGATTTCCGCACGGAGCAAATATTTGTGTGATCCACAAGTAGTTGCTTCGGGTCTTGGCGTTTGTGTATGTGAGTTTATGTGTTTGTAATCGTACCCACGACAGAGGAGAAATTTCTAGTCTAAGGCAACGTTTAAATAAAAAATAAGACACTTCTGAAAGTTTCCTTGATAACTTTTTATTCGTCGTATTCAGTTATTTAGAAAAATAAGGACTTGAGTTTGAAATCCTGTCCTGTGTAGATGCTCTAAACTAATTTATTCCCTGAGGCAGTTCACTCAACTTTGCATGAACTTACCTTTCCCAAGTGAAGTTCCAAGTCCCTTTTAATAAGGGGCAAGCTTATTCAGTGATTCACCTCAGACTAATCTGACAAATTCATAATGGGGTATAACTTTGTGAGACTTAGGTGACTGACATTAAGACCCTGAGTTCAATAGAAAGATTATTTGGAGTTGTAGTTACTAGTCCCAAGCTAAGCAGAGCTTGTGTTATGGGTACTAGACAACTTATAAACATACTTATATATTTTTAAAAACATACATATTATAGGTAAATTACACTGTGACACAGAACAAATGATCGTGCTCATCATACAAACATTTGTCTTGGGTGGGAATCGAAACCACGACCTCCGGCATAGCAATCAGGGTCACTAACCACTAGACCAACAGGCCAGTCAAATGAAACACGGATAAGAGTAAAAACCGTATATTGCATCGAAAAGTTACAAGTTGAGGAGGATGGCACACTGCACATTGCTGCTGTCCGCATATACAATCGCCGAAAATTAATCATTAGAAAGAAAGAAAAAGAACGTCTATAGACACATACCATTTCATGTTGTATCTTATTGTTAAACGTGAATCGGTAACTGGAATCCCAACCCTACGCATCGTGGTACATCCTTAGTGGAGCAAGCGGAGACAAGTCAGGGTGACGTATGTCAGCGCGGTGTGATTTGACAGGATTTGACATGACCGGCAAATTCAAGTTCCAAGATGATAATTATATTTTATTGAATAAATGGTGGATTCAGTAATGGTGCAGTTTTCCATTTAATATTATATACGTACCTACTTATGAGTAGGTGCATATAAGTTTTTTTATCGTGGTAAAATCTTGGGGAGTGGGGAGGACTCATTCAATGATTTTACCACATAAAAAAAATGGTATATCAGTAAGGGTTTTATCATGCCAACGACGATATATTACTAGACTCCGCATGTACGATCTAAGGAACAAAAACTATTCTGTCAATTCGCTGAGGTATATAGGACGGGGTACTGCGTTGTGATTGGCTAACTCAAGATCTGTTCTGTCTCAAGGTATGTTTACGGCTCACAGGAGTGGTCGAAATAAGACGGATATAAGATTTTTTTGCCTAATGTGTTGACAGACATCGGTCGCCTGTTATTAGGAGTCTAGTAATATATCGTCGTTGTACCATGCTAATAATGCTCAGTACATTTATGTACGAGGGACTTCATAAAGCTCATAGAATCGGGAGTTCCCTGGAGTCAAAACACATGGAACTGTTATCAATACAAACAGACATTAACACATTAAGCAAAACAAACCGATCCTTATATCACCAGTGTTAAGTTTTATGTTTGCACAATTTTCAGTCCAATGTCCAAAATTATGGTTGTTAGTACGTACGTAGTTAGTACCTATTAGTAGGATTACAAGCCTGAAATAAGATTTTTAGACTTATTCTTACATGATAAACGTTTAACGTTCCATTTTTTTTAGATTTTACTAATATTATATTCTATTTATTTTCAGGAGAAAGTCGGTCGTAACGTCAGCGATGGCATCATCAAAGCTGGTCCAGCCGTCGGCGTCCTTGGACAAGCCAAAGCCAAAAAAAGATAAACTTCAGTATATAATAGCAGTCTAATTTTAAATTAGTTTTTTTTTTTTGCGAGGTAAAATCATCAAATGAGTCCTCCCACCCCGGCCACGGCGGGAGGGACTGTCAGACTTGTATTGACTAAAATCCACGGTGTCCTTCAATAGCCCTTTATATTCCGAGGTCACGGTGATAGAAATAAGTCCCGCGACCCCGGCAGGCGATGGCCCTCTGTTTAATAAAATAAAACAATACAATTCTGTATAAATAAATGAAGGTTTTTATTTACATTTATGATCATCAATCAGCTTATAATGTTTTTGTCTTTATAAAAGCTTAAAATTATAATAATACTAGCGGCCCGTCCCGGATTCGCACGGGTGGAGGACCCGGTCTAAAATTTGAGATTTAAACTATCCTATCTCTCAAGTTGGATCGAACTGCACATGGTGTGCGAATTTTATTATAATCGGTTAAGTGGTTTAGGAGTCCATTGAGGACAAACATTGTGACACGAGATTTATATATATACTACTCAAAAGAAAATAAGGGCCAACTTATTTTTGTCGATTTATTAAATAATATTTAAATATTACTGGTTATAATGACTGAATCTGATAAATATGAACGATTTTACTTGGAAATACACAAAAATTAAGTTTGTATTCCAATCAATCGTTAAATTAAACGAAATTGAATGAAAAGTGGGGAATTGCAGGAATGTATCAACTTGCACAAAACATCAAAAAACTCGAAAAAAAACGTCTTTAATGTTCCAAAGTGTTCTTTAAAGCTTCTCTTTTAACTCTGTTCCCTCTGTGCTACTCATTTTAATGGAGGTGGAATGTTCAGGATTAAATACCAAACATTTTCTTTGGGATTCTCTACCAGCAAGTTTTCAGACAGTTTATGAGATCCAGCTGGGTGTTGATGGGAATTTTACTTTCTTTTGCACTCCTCTGTAACTCATCTCTTAACTGCTGAATAAAACTCAGGTAAAAATCCTGAGTAGTCACTTTAGCATTGTAATTCGAACGACAGCGAATGTATGCACTGTTAGTCGCAGCGTGTCCGCTCGAACATTATCCTGCTTGAAGATAAACTCAGGTACTTGTTGCTGTGCGAATGGGATAATGTGGAGTTGCACCACATTCGCTACGCAATTTTGAGCAGTTACAGCAACGTTATTACGAAGTGCGAGCTCAGTTTTGCGTGATAGAGACAACCGCCCCAGAGCATAATTCAGATCTCATCGGAACAGTCTGTTTCAAGAGTGCGAGGATCTGAAACCTATTGTTTAGATCTTCTCTACACTCTAATGAATCGGTCTTTATTAAAAAAAATAAGCCTGCAGTCATAAATAAAAAGCAATGAAGACCATTCAAAACAGTTAAATAATTTTTCTCTTTGCAAATGTTTCACGATTTGCACCATACGCTCCAGTTAACTGGAGGAGAACCAAGCATCTTCTTGAGTATTGTTAGTCTTTATGGAGTCGATTCGGAATAGTCTAGTCAATTATAGGGGTGCCTGTAGCTCAACGCAATGGAGTTTGTACGGTCCGCGCGGTAGATTTTCGCACTATTTGCGCGGTTAATCAAACTTATTGGTCTCCTTAGGCTTTACTTACTTACTTTCTTCCTGGATCACGGCGTCCGGTGATATTACCCGTCTTTTGAGACCAGTTTCAAACTTTTTGAACCACTGGTTGGGAATATTCCACCATAAGACCTACCTGTTCTGGCTATGCCCCCCCTGGATTAAGGTAACACCCCAAGTGGCTGTTTTTGCATCCATATGTGTCCGAATAAATGGCATTATGAGATTAAACAGTCGTTATAGCCTACTTGCAGTATAAGTCGAAGAAAACTCCGTTAGAAGTTTGAAAAATAAAAAACACCAAACCGTACATTCGAAGAAATCTTAAATATCTAATTTAAAAAAAGTTATGAATTTCCAATTATGCAGTAGAAACAATATTAATACTTGAAAGAAACCATAACAAGGTATTTACCATTTTTTATGTACACAGAATAAGAGTTATACTTGATTAAAGTGCAATTTAATAAGTGGCTCCTATTTTTTTGTTTTGACGAGTATATTAAGATAAATCGATGCAAACTTCAAATCTTGAAGGTTCTAGTTTTATTGTCCGGCTATCAAGACTTTTTTACTTAGTAAAACGATAGCGAAGTATTTAACCACATTAATATATATTTTTTTACTAATCAGGTCTGCATTTCCAAGAGCCTGACTATAAAAATTTCCAATATTCAGATTTTTTCTTTATTTGAAGGCAACGACGATATTTACTAGACTCTGCATGCACGATCTAAGGAACAAAAACTATTCTGTCAACTCGCTGAGGTACTACGTAAGCGAAGGGGACGGGGTACTGCGTTGTGATTGACTCAAGGTCTGTTCTGCCTCAAGGTATGTTTACGGCTCACAGGAGAAGTCGAAACAAGACGGATATAAGACTTTTTTGCCTAATGTGTTGACAGATATCGGTCGACTGTTATTAGGAGTCTAGTAATATATCGTCGTTGTTTGTAGGTACTATAAGTTCTCAATAAGAATCTGCGGCATAACTGAGTATGAACAGGCGTTTTTGATTGAGTTAAACGTTTGATTTTTTCTGCGTTCTTGGAAATTCTTTCTATTTCGTGTTTTTATTTGCGAGAAAGAACCAAAGCCGAAACTTCGTTTGGACAAGAATACATCACTGCTAAAAATAATAACCTAAAAAAATATAAGTATATAAATTAATCAAATTTTGTAGAGATTCCAATTTGATTGATAAACATGAAACGTTGCCGAGTTAAAGAGGACTTTTTTATTTTATTTTGCGTGGTAAAATCTTCAAAATAATGAGTCTTCCCACCCCCTACTGTCAGACTTGTACTGACTTAAATCCACGGTGTCCTTCAAAAGCCCTTTATGTTCCGGGGTCACGGTGATGGAAATAATTCCCGCTACCCCGGCAGGCTTTGGCCCTCTGTAGAGTTAAAGAGGACTTAGTAGCAAAAATTTAAGAGAGAGCATTCTTAGATGATTCGGTCATGCTAAGAGGAAGAGTGAGAGGTCATTAAAAGAAATAATGATGATAATGACTTGCTCTAGGAAAATCTACTTTGATTTTGTTTGATATTAAATGTACATAATTTTAAAACGATTGGTAACCTATGTTGCCATACTTTTTGTTCATGCTATGATTGCTTAAACTTTATAACAATGAAAATATTTCTAAATTTTTTCAATAAAACCTAATTCAAGTTCATTTTTTTAAAAGCTGTGTAGTTGCTGTGATACTATTTATTGCTAATCTATTAGCTCAGTTAATGTAAATTATTTTAACATTAAAAAACCGATGGAATTCATCAATTTATGGCCGTGCTGTGCATGAATGTAAAATAAGGTATCAAAAATTATCAATATTTTTAAAAGTGACATATCTTGGGCACTACTTGGTTTTGATTTTTTTGTATTTTTTTATGAATAGCCTTTAGTTCTACTATGACCCATTCTAAGGTTATCCATTATATATTGGACAGCCTGTATATATTAATTGGTCGATAATTGGTCGGTCAATGAGCAAGTAAATCTATAATAGACCATTCTGCAGCTATTGTAATAGCCAAGCCTATAGATGTATGAATGTGGAGGCGAAAGGAGTGTATAGGGATCTTAGCAGGTGGCGGTCTGTGGTTATTCCGTCTATCCCTAATGGAAAATGAGCTTATGAATGGGTGAAGTTGATCGATAAATCAATGTTTCAGTGTATGTGAGATTTCAGTTTCAGCTGTGTTTGACATTACAAAATAAAAACAAAATTTAAAATAAATTAACATTTTATTTCTAACGGCAGTACTTAATACAAAATATTTACAAAATTAATACTAATTTCTTAATTAATACCGTTAAGACTATCACAGAAGTTTATCCTAAGGCTTTAGCTTGTCCGAGGACGCCGATGGCTGGACCAGCCTTGATGATGCCATCTCTGACGTTACGGCCGATTTTCTCCTGAAAAATAAAGATAAAATTAACAATAGATCAGTAGTACAAAAATATTAGACGTCAGCAAACAAACCTATCATCTGTCCTGTCAAATTGCTTAAAGGATTTTATTACTTTATCACAAAAGAATAAGGTGCATTTTCGATTGGGAATATTTCAGTTTTTGATAAGTTAACGGGATATATAAATAGCTCGAGGTTTTACTCTTATGTAGACATCTAGTATGTAGGGAAATAAATATCCTTTGACCTAATCTACATTATAGACAACAGAATTTTAAGAAAAACCTATATACCAGACAAACAGACAGACATAAGTCGTAACAGAGTTGTAATAATTGTATAAGCATAAGCAGGCGATTGGACAGTCGGCAACTGAAAAATCTACATTACATTATGTTCGTTCGAGAGCAATGACCTTGACACTCTCAATATCGGTTACCGTAAAAGTTTTTTGCGATCGTTTTTTATACACAGTACACTTGGCAGACTGGTTGGCGCCAGACAAATAGTCATTGATTGGGTTTGTCTGATTGAGGAATAGAATTTAGAAAAAAATATTTGGAAAAAAGATAAACTAAAAAGTTTCCGTTTTTTTTTCACTTTTTCTGTTCTTAATAATCTTTTAAGGGAATAATAAAAAAAAATTAAGCTTCTATCTAAAACTAAATACAAAAAAAATACTTACAATTTTCTTGAAGACCTTCCACCTGGGCTCAGGCGCCGCCAACACAGCGCACAGTGCAACCAAACAAGCGAACGCAAACAAAAATATGCGAGAGAAATTCATGTTTACTATTATTATTTTTAATTCAAGTTATTATTGTATTGAATTCACGAAGACTTCTTCGAGTTGAATGATGTTCAAGTTTCAAAAGTCTCATTTTATATACTGTAAACTGACCGAGATATTGTAAACTGTCAAGAATTCCAACATGGACTTTACGGTGTTGGTTTACGGTTAATTTTGTTTTGACAGATGTTTTCCAGTCTGCGTTGATAACGGTACGCAGTGTGTTCGCTTCAGGGAACTCCCGATTCTGTGAGCTTAATAAAGCCCCTTAATCACACCTCCTCATAAGCATTACGGTATGAACTATAATAAACCTGGTCGCGGGACTAACGAATACCCCGGAACGTTCAGAGTTATTGAAGGACACCGTGGATTTTAGTCACTACAAGTCTGACAGTATCTCTCGCCCTGCCTGGGGTGCGAAGAGTGATTTGACGATTTTACCATTACTACTACAATTAACCTAAAATAATCCCTTCCCATATTTGTTGCATTTTACAACAATTGTTTATTAAAAAAAAAAATTCAAAATGTAAAAAAGACAGGAATTATTTTAATTTTAATTGAATTTATTCCGTTCAATTTTATTGTCTTGTGAATTGTATTGTTTTGAAAAAATATGAATAAAAATAATAATAATAATTACTATTATTGTCCTTTTTTTAAAATACAGGGTGATTTATAATTGGGTGTACATTTCATGAAATAAAGAAAGAGAGGAGAAAGAGAGGAGCTCGTGGCTAAATAATTATAGCCGCACAGGCCGATCTTCCGGGTTAAGCCGCGCTTGCCTAGATTGGTCTGTGGATGGGTGACCATCTTTCATAGCGAGTTTCCTCCGTGCCTCGGAAAGCACGTAAAGCCGTTGGTCCCGGCTGTCATTTGTAGATCTTTGACAGTCGTTACTGTTAGTCAGAAGCTCTAAAGTCTGACAACCAGTCTTACCATGGGGTATGGTATTACCCAGTTACTGGGTTGTGGAGGTCCGACAGGCAGTCGCTCCATGTAAAATACTAATATCCAGCTGAATCTGGTTCGACTGGAAGCCGACCCCAATATAGTTGGGAAAAGGCTAGGCAGATGGATGGTACATTTCATGAAATGGGAGATACTAACATTACCTTCTATGCAACTTACGAGTACCTTATATGCAACAATTTTAACAGCGCCAACATGGGGTATAAGTGAATTGCATAAGTATTTTTTTCCTGACCTCAATCTGGTAAAAGCAAATACGGGTTCTAAGATGGGACGACTTTGCCCTGAAACTCATGCGCACCGACAAACATACCTAAAAAAAAATTGTTTGTTCTGTTTGTTCCGACAGGATGGAACTTAGATCAGAATTCTAGTTTTATATACCTATATCTTGTTTCCAGGTTGTTCTGGTTAGTCAGAATATCAAAACTAAAAGAAGATTAACCCCAATAGCTGATTACTGGAGATTAGACAAGCAAGAAAAGTTTTTACCGGCATTTAAATTATTGAATAAATGATTTATAAGCTCTATATTGGTTACGGTTGACATATGCACCAATATTTTAACAGCTGTTCCTTGCAGTTTTAATCCCGCTACTCGCCTTCTATTAGTCGGAGTGTGCTGTTATATAATTTATTTATTTGCTCTCATGCACATCATACACTTGACATTGCTGTCGGTTCCAGTACATGAACCCTGTCAGGGCACTGCAAAGCTCAGCGCTGGTTTTCCATTGAGTTTTCACAACAATTAAATTAACATTAGAACTGAATCAATATTATAAACAAATAACATCCTTCCTCGATAAATGTACTGTCCAACAAAATTAAACAATTCAAGATTCGAACCATCCATTTCTGAATTTAGCGCGTGCAACCAAACAAACAAAACAAATCTCGTCAGTTTTATAATATCATTATAGATTTATCCAAAACTACAATATCTACTTAAATAAAATAAAAAAATACTTTCAAATATTTCTAGTAGTTGCAAATTTTAATACCAAATCATGAAGGTTAGTGTTATTTCATGTTAAAATGCTTGCATAATAGAAAAATGGCCAAGAGTGAGCCGGACTCTCGCACATGAGGGGTTCCGTAGTGACAAGCATATACTCCATAATCTAAGGATGTGTATTGAGAAGTAGCAAGTAATTTACAGAAGTAATAAAAAATAACTTTTTCACTTCTCTTGCTCTGAAAGTGCTTCTTTGTGCAGGGTATAGGCTGCACAAAATCGAATTTTGTGCACAAGGGCGTTAACGTATCTACTCATAAAAGTATTATATTAAGGCAAAGAAAATGAGCCATACAGCCAAATGCAATAAGAAGTTCATAGATAGAATTTGTTATTATATAATATTTACTTTTATTTATTTGCCTTGTGCTTTTAAGATATAATAGATATTAAAATTTTAATTCAAGTACGGTAGTTTAGTTGATTTAAGAAAATTATTATTAAAAAATTAATTTAATAGTAGGCTGTATAGGTCTGCAGCCTAATAAAAATGTCGTAAGATTAAAAAAAAAATAAAGCGGCGGGAAATAGCTCTTGTTCTTTTTTCGTGCATTTATTAATTTCTTTAATTTGCTAAAATTGTTAAAAATGTCCAGTGAAGAAATAAAAAAGGTGAAAGAAAAAAGATATAAAAGAAAAAAGAAGATTTTTTTTCTTTTTTTTTATCGTCTACAAAAGAAAAAATACCCTTAATATGTACCAGGAAAAACAATTTCCTTCAGTACCTATTCAAAACTGTTCTAATTTTACTTTGAATTTTAATTAAAGAAATGTAATGTTATATTATACTACTGTTTTATTTCCTCGCAATCGAAGTGAAAAGCAGAGTTTATAACTCGTCCACAAAACCATTTTTATCCTCGATATTACTATCAGCTCTCGCCTTTGGCTCGAGCTGCTAAAAGTCTCGGATAAAAATGGTTTGTTTTGTGCACTTGTTGTAAAATGTACTATGTTTTTCATAGTGATGTTAATGACAAAGTTATGGTTGTGGTTTTTGAAAATGTATTAAATCGCAATAACGTTTAACTGATTGAAAATGAGAAAAAAATGATTTTAGAAACCTCAAAATCATTTTTGAAGACCTTTCCATAAATACCCACACGTGGGTATTGGTTTCTTGTTCATCTTTTTCCTGCCCTTACCTCATTTTACTTGTGGTCGGCGCAACACGTTTCTTTCTTTCATTCTCTCCATCAGACGTCACAGTATTATTTACCCCTTTTTATTTCATATCATTCTTTAGGTGTAGGGTCCGCTCGCCCCTTGGATCTTGCCCCTTATGATTAAAATGACCAACTCGCCCCCTTCACTTTTAGATACGCTGACTCGCCCCCGATTGTTAATAAGTTAAAAGTACTGTAAGCAACACAAGTTTTTAAATATTTAAATAAATGTTGTTTGCTTACAACTTCGAGCGTCTATTCCCATTTCTCCCTACTGGCTTTAACACCAGTGAGGCGAGGCTATTAGAAGCTAACAAAAAGTATTAGGCTAGTATGAGTTCAAGGTAGTCTGTATTTAAATAATTCTAAAGTTTACCTGAAACTGCCTTGTTCTTTGACTATCCAACAAAAGTACTAGGCTAACATAAGTACAAAGTGTTAGTCATATTTTCGGGTAGATATAAAGATTACCTGAAATTGTCTTGTGCAACATTAACCAGCAAAAGTACTAGGCTAGCATAGGCCCAAACCGGTATGTAGGTATTTATATAATTCTGGGTAGGTAGTTCATTAGTTGAATGTTTTTTTTTAACCATGAACTGGGTCCGGGTTGGCTAAGCTTAGGTTAGGTTGGGTTCTGAATCGACCCAGAAATATTTATTAAAATACCATTTTGAACTTATGCTAGCCTAGTACTTTTGCTGGTAAGTGAATGAACAAGTTAATTTCAGGTAATCAACCCAGAAATATTTAAATAAATAACACTTTGAACACATGATAGCCTAGTACTTCTTGTAGTAAGAAAATGAACAAGACAATTTCAGGTAATATTTCAACTTTGAACTTATGCTTGCTTAGTACTATTGCTGATTACAGCCATTGTCTAATTGTCCTTATTTTCGCGATATCTTTAGTTTTTTTGCGAAAATAACGACACAATACAACTCTCTCAACAGGTAGCACAAACCATCAAACAATCACAAGTATCACGACGAGTTTGTGAGATTACAAATATAGTTGACTAAAGTAATCAAACGTAGTGCTATTCTTACTGTAAGCATTTTTCTGTCTGACTGTACCTTTCTTGATTAAATTTCAATGGAAATGCCGCAAGGGGCGAGTGGGTACACCAAAATAAATAAATACGGGGCGAGTCGGTCATTTTAATCATAAGGGGCAAGATCCAAGGGGTGAGCGGACCCTACACCATTCTTTAGACAATCCATCCTTGTTTTCTTTGGCCTTCCTCTTCCTCTGCATCCATCAAAATTCATAGATTGATGAAGAAAAAATTGAGTTTCAGTACTAAGTATGTGGAACCCCATTATTTATTGTTTTTTTTCTGTTTGTATAGCAATCTTAATGTGGTTCACAGAATACGTCTGCTTACCAAGGTACGATAAGTTAGACAGACATGACGAATCCATAAGGGTTCCGTTTTTTGCCATTTGGCTACGGAGCCCCAAAAAGGGGTATTATTGATGTTTCAAAGTTGGTTCATAGTAGGTATAAGTTGTTTACTTTTTGTGTTATCGGCTGGCTGACAAATCATTAGTTGACTAGTGCAAGATTTTGAGCTGGAAGAATACGAGTTATGCAAAAGTTTATTCTATACTCGTATATCTAATGTGATTGACTTTTTTTCACGCACAACCCTTCCATGAAAAATGTAATTAGGCAATGGTGCTGGTCGCGAGACTTATACCATCACCGTGACCCCGGAACATAAAGGGCTATTGAAGGACACCGTGGATTTTAGTCAGTACAAGTCTGAGAGTCCCTCTCGCCCTGCCCGGGGTGGGAGGACTCATTTGATGATTTCACCACGATAAAAATAGGCAATGGTGCTACCCACCAATGTCATGTAACACATTTAATTACAAGTAGAGCGCTTTGAGGTTAGAAGTTGTGTATTGTAATGCTTGATTTATCTCTCTCACTAGTGTAATGCTTCAAGCTGTACTCGTAACATTACATTATTAGAGATGGTGAAACTGCATCCAAATCATTAGCATTCTAGAATTCTTATAACTTCGCATAACATTTCCAAAACTAAACAAGAGTGTTCGTTTTAATTAAAAAACTCCCTTGTTTCGTTTTATCGATACTTTTAATATTTATAAGAAAGAAAAAACGGACATAAGATTTAAAATAATAATTTATATTCACAGCATTTTTTATGTACAGTTATTAAAATTAAATTATAATTAGTCCTTAATTATTGATACTGCAACTGAAGTTTATCCTAAGGCTTTGGCTTGTCCGAGGACGCCGATGGCTGGTCCAGCTTTGATGATGCCATCTCTGACGTTACGGCCGACTTTCTCCTGAAAAGATAAATGGAAGGAAATATTAGTAAAAATCTTGAAAGTGGGTATCATAAACTGCTTTGTAGTAACTGCTACAGTAAACGGCTTTGGTCTAAGCGATGAGAGGTGCGGTGGGCGGTACGAATAAGACATTATTAATTAAATATTCTTAAACGCATTGACGCATGCGATGCGCATTGTAAAGATGATAATTGAGGAAAGAAAAATTTCCGATTGCAAGTGGGATTTGAACCCGCGTCTTCTGCATAGGTATTCCAGACGCCTTAACCAACTAGGCCATTGCAATCCACACTTGCAAGCCGAAATTCTCTATTCCTCGTTTGAAATTTTTCTTTCCTCAATTATCATCTTTAAGACGTTATTACTTTGTAAGAACGCGAATTTGCTACGGGTGGCGCCTCGTGGAGTGTCATTTTCTTTTTTTTCAGTTTTATAAACAACAACTAGTCTGTTATCCCAAAGAGCCAAGAGTTTTACCTAATAATGCAACCACATTTTGCCAGTTATTTTTAAGTCCCTAATCAATCTTTTAGCCATCGAACGTGCTAATTATAAAACTGATATACGACCTGAGAATCGAACTCAGGACCTTATGCTAAGTAGTCTGGCTTTCGGCTGCCAGATCAAGGGGCCAGTTATATAACTTTGTTACCAAAAAAAATAAACTTACAATTTTCTTGAAGACCTTCCACCTGGGCTCAGGCGCCGCCGACACAGCGCACAGTGCAACCAAACAAGCGAACGCGAACAAGAAAATGCGAGAGAAATTCATGTTTACTATTATTTTTAATTCAAGTTATTATTGTATTGAATTCACGAAGACTTCTTCGAGTTGAATGATGTTCCAGTTTCAAAAGTCTCATTTTATATACTACATACTACTGAACTCGCCAAGATAATCGTTGCTGTCAACAAACTGAAAATTGTTCAAACATAGACTTTATTCTATTGACATAAGGATAGTTTTATTTTGTCAGATGTTTTCCTGTGTGTTAATGTCAGTTTGCGTCGATAACGGTTCACGGTGTTTTGACCCAGGGATCTCCCGATTCTGTGAGCTTGATGAAGTCCCTCGTCCCTCTGTATTGACATTGTATCAAAGGCCTAATGAACTGATAAGATTTGTTTTTAATTTTATGTGTTGGCATCTGGCAGTATGCTGAGTTGGCAGTAAACCTTTATTAATGTATTTAATTTTGTTTCGTCATAATAATTTAAATTTCAAAAAAAAATATTTTCTTTCATTCTTTTTTAAAAATGTAACTTATTTTTCAAATGACTTGCTACTTAATAATTATCAGAATATTTATTATTTATAAGCTACCCTTGCGTGAGATGTTATTTTAATTATGAGTGTACAATAAATAAGAATAATAATAAGTGTTCATATTTTTTTTCAATTTTATAATGTTGCTTTTATCAATTGCACCATTTTTTTTCATTGTCTTGTCTTATTTTACACCAGTGACCCCCGCTCTATTTTTTGTATTTTATTTATATTTGTGTTTTTTTTATACATTTTTAAATCTTTTTTTTTTTTAACCTATATTGTCCCACTGCTGGGCAAAGGTCTCCCCCATAACCTTCCACTCTTCCCTTTGTGCGGCTTTCTCCGGCCAAAGGGAAATGTACATTACATTACATTTACATTTTTAAATATATTATTTTAAATACAATTGCCAAGCAAAGCTATTAGCACTGGTATGTTGCAGCTGAAAATCAGTGTGGCACAGTTTGTGCTGATTAAATGACGACACCTCTATCAAGATAATTACATTTCATTTCATTATTTTATTTCATTTCTTTTTACTAAACTTTGCCCTCCGCTAGGTATTTCTCAACACCATAGATTCAATGCATGAACCCGCGAAAGGTTGCGCAGCAGTCATTCATTCGGGCACTGCGCCAAAATTTAAAAAAAATAATAATATGATGCTCATGAAGATGGTTTTCCAACTTATCATAGATTTAAACAAGGATAACAATTTCCAAGATCCGTTAAGATGAAAAATCCCATATTCTACGAAATGATTACACTTTAATAGATTCATGAAATAGACGTCAGAAGTATCGCACACTTACTACAAAAAGTTAAACATCTGTTGAACACTTTGTCAAAAAAAAGTGTTCCTGAAAAACGGACCTTATTTCAACGTCATTATCTGACATTTTTTGGACAATGTTCAACAGACGTTTAATTTTTTTTTGTGGTTCGACGGCAAGGGCCCGTGCTGCATCCTAGTCCAAACTTCACCAAGATTTATTCAGCCGTTCTGACAATTGAGTTACATCCATTCATTCCTTCATCCATCCAATAGTATCCCAACATTCACATTTATAATAATTATTACCAAATAATAGTAAAAAAAATAAAACATGGACAATTCGATTTAACCGATTAAAGATCAATCAACTATTCATAATTACACGCCATGTTTTTCCTGCTTCCCACAAGTCAAGTTCAGTGAGTCATTTCAGGTCATTCCCCCCCGTGCTCACGCGCAGAAAACGCTATTAAACGTCAATATTACTCACTCCAAAAGAATTTACTATTGTTGGTATCGTAGTAAGTTGTTTTATTAATAAAATAATTATCTGTATGAATCGTGCGGGACGGTCCCGTCAATCATTTGTGTGTGTGTATACGTGTGTGTGCGTGTGTGTGTTACAAAATGTCCCAAGCATGTAAATGTGTGTTTGTTTTGATTGTAAAGTTATTGTAAGTTTTGTTATCAGCTGTAGTTATTCTAATTTATTCAAAGTTCAAACAAACTTGAAAATTATCTTTCTTAAAATAATTAGCAAACCAGATTACGTGACTTTAGATTTATTTCTTGGCTGATTTATGGTCGACATAGCCCAACGAATTACTAAGTTTTAATTGCAGTGGGCAGGCTATACATATAGCACGTAGAACTGATGGCCGATGGGGCCGTAAGGTTCTCGAATGGAGACCACGCACCGGCAAGCGCAGCGTAGGACGTCCACCCACTAGGTGGGCAGACGATCTTATGAAGGCCACAGGATCACGCTGGATGCAGGCCGCTTACAACCGGTCCTCCTGGAACTCTAAAGTGGAGGCTTATGTTCAACAGTGGACGTCTTACGGCTGATATGATAATATGGTGTGGGTGGAAGTTAGACTAAAAATCCACGCTGTTTGTCCAAATATCTTTTGCGTTCCAGGGCTTTAGTAACCCGCTTTGATAGTCTAGTTATACCGGCACAAGTTTGGCTCTATGAAGGCTACAGTTTGCTGACAGCTCCTTGAGGTACAAATGGAACACGATGTGCAGTCGATCCGGGCCTAGTCCTTGATCAGATAGCGAGCTATCCATTACTCGCAGTTCACGAGTCCAGATTGGGAATCCCTACAATGACGTTAAACTATGATAAAGTCCGAAAATTATAAAGACAAGCTTGTATAGCAGAGTAAACAAAAACATTCCTCACGAAGCGCATCCCGAGGTACTTTACCGAAACGTAGCGATGAATCATGTTTCACAAAATAAACAAAGAAGTTTTAAAAACGAGGAAAATTTTGTTTGTTATTAAACAGTTGTGTCAACGTTTGTTAACAGCTGTAGATAACGAATTAGTCTAATTACTGACGCTAAGAGGTTCTTTCCCAAGATAAAAACACCTAGTACCCTCAATGTCACGGGTCAACTGTGTCAAATTGGGTTTATTTTTATTATTTTGGGTACAACATTGGCTACTAAATCATCATCAGCCGGAAGACGTCCACTGCTGAACATAGGTCTCCCTCTTAGACCGCCACGCCGAACGAAAATTCGCCACTTGCATCCATCGGTTGCACGCGACTATCACGATGTCGTCGGTCCACCTAGTGGGAGGCCTGCCAACGCTGCGTCTTCAAGTCTGTGGTCTCCACTCGAGAACTTTCCTACCCCATTGGTTGTCAGTTCGATATGCAGAGCGATATGCCCTGCCCATTGCCACTTTAACTTGCAAAGTTTAAGAACAGTAGTTTACCGCTACTGAATAGTAGTTTAAAAATTTACCTTATATGGAGTTTAATATACCAATAATTATCATCAAGCTATAATCTTCCCACTTCTGGGACACAGTCAAGTCTCCTCTCTGTGGGAGGGAGCGGGAAGTAATCCACAGTAATCCAAGAATTTTGATTTTTCTAAGATATCATGCCAATTTCCTCACATTTTTTTTTCCTTCACCGTTTTAAAGACCCGTATTATATTATTACCTTAAAACTATTTAAATATTTTTAGGGGTCCTTTAGACCCAATGCACTAATGAGCCGCCTCGGCTTCGTACAGCTGCAATATGTTTAAAAGCCTTAAAAAATAATTATATATAGGTATGTATTATACGAACCTTTTCTGAACGTTATGATCGCAACAAAGATGTTTTTTACTGAAATTGTTCGAGCAGTTTTTGAGTTTATGCGAGATTAACGAACAGCATTACCTATATTTATTGTAATCTATACTGTGTTCATTCATTTCATTCAGTCAAGATTGGACACAGGCACACCAAACATTGACTAAAATATGTGTCTGAACATAAAAGACATGGCCGGAACTTGTATGGAGCATTGCCCTGACAAAAAATATTCATGTACAATGACGTGCAGTACCTCATAATAAAGCTCACAGGTAGGTATTTAAAATAGTTTAAGTTTGATGATCACAGAACATGCGAGAGATATCATAATTATGATTTAAAAAATTGTGCCTGAACATTTTGAATAGCAATGAGTCGGTGAAATAATAAAAGGAATATAGGTGAAATAATACATGACATGGTAGTACCAATGTTGTGCGTCGTCAAAACAGACCACGATAGTGAAGAAAACTTCGTTTCCTACAGATATTTCTGAATTTTATTATTTTTCAAGAGCGACTTTGCAAAAAAAAAATACAGAATTAGATAAACAATAAAACACTTTTAATTGTACTTGAATTTTTATTTACGCAATTATGTAATTGAATGTAGTTGTATTTGTTTTATAGGTCTTTTAAGAAAAAAATGATCACAATTACTCAGACCAACACATCAATCTTTTCATCCACTTTTAAGGTCATCATCATCTTCCACTTCATCTTCAAAGGTCATGAGAATATTAAAAAGGAAAGAGGCTGGTGTCGTTATATTTGTTTAGGTGCTTCGCCTAGCCCTTCTTCTTCTCAGTTGCTACACTCTTGGTAGAGTGGTCGTGGTCGTCACATCAGGGGTGGTGGCTCGCTGCTCAATTCGCCGCCATTCCTCTCGAACCGCTGCCTTCGTAGTACATTCGTGTAGGGGACCATTCATGGGGCGTTGATCTGGTCTATCCAGCGCATTGGTGATCTGCTTCGAGCTCTGGTGCCATTCGCTTTGCCCTGCACCACAAGGCGTTCCACAGACGAGTCTCCTCGGCGAGAAATATGGGAAAAACTAGTGCCCTGACGAGTCGTACTTTTGTGGCTTTTGTGATGTTTTTGTTTTCCATATTTTTCCGAGCCTGTCGCAGCCCAAATACCATAAATGAGTCCTCTCACCCGGGGCAGATCAGAAGGGACTGTCAGACTTGTACTGACTAAAAACCACTGTGTCTTTCAATAAACAAGTCCAATAGACACAGCAGAATATTATAAACTTGAAAAGCGTAAACGAAAGTCCGATGAACAGTAGCGTGAGGTCGAGTTTAAATATCCAAAATCCAAAGTAACGAACACATTAATACGAGATAAGATCAACGCAAGACTGCACAGCTTTGACATTTGTGCCTGTTAAGTTTAATTGTCACAGAAACGTCAAAATAACTCTAGGATATTTGGATACACACTTTTAAAATATATTATCGTATTATAAAGTGTTACGTGAGTACCGTCAAGACGCGCGCCTTTCGAAATGCGGTAAATTATCCTAATGATAACAATTAAAATACAATTCTGGCAGTCACGGTCGTTTTATAGGTTTTTTAATATGACCATCAAGCATAGTTTACACAGGTACACTGATTGTCTTGTGCGTGTATCCAAACATCGATGCAATTGTCTCTTCCTAGCAATGAATCAAATGGGAAATCATACAAAAAACACTTT
The DNA here is from genome assembly GCA_028554685.1 of Agrotis ipsilon. Taxonomy (NCBI): domain Eukaryota; kingdom Metazoa; phylum Arthropoda; class Insecta; order Lepidoptera; family Noctuidae; genus Agrotis; species Agrotis ipsilon. The sequence continues at coordinate 10,391,198 of CM052977.1, forward strand.
TTTTTTTCGGATTTTCCTCGCCTGTTTTAGAGAAACGTAATTGTTGCGACTATTTTTTATTTATTTTAGAAGTTTTTTTCATATAATAGTTATTAATGTACATTATGAAATTACGAATGAGTTTTGAGGGCAGAATCCGGCCATGTCTTTTTCTTGTCTTATTTTCAAGGTCGTTTTTTATCTGTGGCTAAAAGAGTGACGAATATTAATGTTGATCGATGACGTGGGCTAGCGAGGCCAAAGAAAATATGGATAGATTGTGTGAGGAATATCTTATAAAAGGGAGTGAATGATAGCGTCTTAACAGGCTAAGGAAAGTAAAAATAGTTTTCAAGGTCATGTTTAACTGAGATGAAGTTTTTCTTCTGTTTATTGCTTTGAATTTCTTCGGATCTGGTATTTGGATATAAGGTCACGAGTAAAATGTTAGTGTTAGTTACAAGTGAAATTATTTCTTTTGATTTTTGCAATAATTAAGTTGGTGTTATATGGTACACCTACGTAACTTTTTAAGCAATTATGTATTAATAACATAATTATAAATAGAATCATTATCATCATCATCATCAGCCTATAACGTTCCCACTGCTGGGGCACAGGCCTCCTCTCTTGTGAGAGGGAGTGGGCCATAATCCACCACGCGCGCAGTGCGGATTGGCAAACGTCACGTCATGTCTTCGAATTTGATGGTTCTAGGATATGCCGGTTTCCTCACGATGTTTTCCTTCACCGTTTTGAGAGCAGTTGTGATGAAATAAATTACACAAAGTAATGCGCCAATGTGGGTTCGAACCCACGACCTACAACTCGTAAGTCGGGACCGATATTACTGGGCCACCACTGCTCTCAGATAAATAGAATAATAATTAAATTAAACAGACGACCCGGTTGGCGCAGTGGCTGAGCGACCAGCGTGTCAAGGTTTCGATCCCCGCACGGAACAATTATTTTTATGATCTGCAAGTAGTTATTCCGAGTCAGGGTGTTTATGTATGTGTGTTTCTATGTTTATAAACGCACCCACGTTAAAACAAGAAATTCTTAGTGTGGGGCAACGTTTTTAAAAAATAAAAATAATAATACGTGCAATATTGGTTAAATTTTTTGCAATACGATAATCATCCTTACTACTACGACATAAAGGTGCTGCCGAAATAGTTTCTTGACTTGTGATTGTCTATGAGGAGATAGTATACTGTCGGGCTTACACAACATCGTTTCAACCGATTGCTTCCCAACCAATACAAGCCCTGATCAGTTCAATGTGAATCCAGATGTACTTAATAATTCACCGAACAGGACACAAGTTTCTATAAAGGCTGGTTTCCACCGCGAAGGGATAATATGCGGAAAACAGACTCCTTTTTACCCTTAACGACCCACAAGTGTCTCGCGGACACAATTTTGCGTTTGAAATCTAACAAAATCTAAACTATGTATTTAGTTTTGAATATCGACCTTTTAGCTAATCTATCCCTAAATCTTTACAAAACTAAACGAGCAAGGTATTTTTTTGTACTCGGATTATTTAAATATTTATTAAATGAAATAGGTTTGCGTTTCCATCAAGAAATACCTAGTTCTATTTCATTTTTTTATTCGCAATCTCCGGGGTAGCTAAAATTATTTCATGTATCATTTTAAGGCCATTTTTACTTCTTTACTCCGATAAATACCTATTTGATACATTGAAAATAGTTTTAACAAAATAAAAATAAAATAAAAAACTACAACTTAAAAGTTTGAGAGACAAAAAAAAAGAAATAAATAATACATTAAGATGCAAAAAAATAAGGTACTTTCCACTAAAAAGCTTTCCATCATATAAATATTATTAAGTCGAGAGACACTTCATGAGAATGTTTGGCGCGAATGAGATGGCGCTAGACGACTTGTATAGCTTTATCTCTTTCCCACAGTGAGACTACTTTTCCTCTAAGAAGTTTTGGCACGCCACCTGTACGGTGGATTTTGAACGAAGGACTGCCAGAGTGTAGTTAATTTGATTCCTAGAGCGAGCTCATTTTTTACTCTTTTTGCCTTTTTGCCCGCTGAGTCATTTTCGCTCTATGTTTTTGTTGGTAGAAATATAATGTAAGCAGTATTCTCTTGCAAGGCCAAAGAAGCCCCTTCGTAGACAAGGCGACACAAGTCTCCGATACCTTACCATTTCGGTATCTGGGCGACTATCATCATCAGCCTATAATGTTCCCACTGCTGGGACACAGACCTCCTCTCTGAGAGAGGGGGTGGGCCATAATCCACCACGTGGGCCCAGTGCGGATTATTATCTTATTATATCTTCGAATTTTCGGTTCTAGGACATGCCGGTTTCCTCACGATGTTTTCCTTCACCGTTTTGAGAGCAGTGATGATGAAATAAATCACACAAAGTAATGCGCCTGGCGGGGTTTGAACCCACGACCTACAACTCGCAAGTCGGGACCGATACCACTGGGCCACCACTGCTCTACGGCGACTATAACAATACAAATCCATAGAGGTTCATACACAGGCACGCGTCAATGGATGCCTTTGTCGTAAGGTATCGAAGACTTGCGTCGCCTAGTGTACAAAGGGGGCCATTATTGGGTCTCCTCCGCTCGCAGTGGAAACCGGGCTTAAATCAGGCCAATTTGCTCGACCTGTGCCAAATTGAATTAATCCACTACATCGTAAGGCTTTCGAGAGATTATACTGTTGGGTAATTTAGTGCTTAGACTGTGCTTAGTACTAACTAGTTTGTCTATTGATTTTTCATCCGGAGGCCTTAGCACAAATTCTGCTTATTTTTTCGTACTTCGCACCTGAAGTATCTATGGACGACGCATGGGGCAGCGTTATAGACATTTTTTTTGGTGCAATTGAGTCTCTAAATGCAGAGATTGCGTTTTTTTTTATTTCGTTGTGTGTATTTGTGACTCGTAACAAGTTTTTTTCTCTCTTCCTTTTCTTTTTATACTTGATTATCTACCTACAAGAAAAGAAAAATAAATTGGGAATTTGGATACATCCTATGATAATAATATTTTTAGAGGAATTACTGAAAGATAGATAAGACTGTAGAGCCATAATGTTTGTAGTGTTTAATATTATATTCTTTGTCTTTGACAATTCAAAAGTGCTTAACTGGCTTATTTGAAACAAAAAAAAAATTAATTTGATTTGATACACAGATAAAAACTCCGAGTATGCTACTAAGACAAAAGTAAGTTAACAGATGGAAAAATCTGACCCATGAATTGAACCCAGGACACCACATTCAGCAGTCTCGCTATCTCAATTAAACCAGGTTTCGAATTATTTGCTCGTCTTAACAATAATTTTATAATCCGAGCGCACATAGACATTAAACGCATGATGTTTGTCATTTAATATGACGCATTAAGATAATGGATACAAGCCATGAAGCCAGGTCATATTGACACGTCTTTTGGTAACCAAAAAAAAAACAATTTCCGTATTACAAAATATGGAAAATGATTTTGTTTTGGTTACCAAAAGACGCATAGATAAGAAAGCCTAAATAATCCTTATAAATGCGAAAGTGTGTGCTATGTTTATATGAATGTGTTTTTCATTTTGATGTCGAAATGGCTGAACTGATTTTAGTACAAAATTCAAGAGAATGATGAAAATCTAGATTAATGTACAACGTGTTTTTTTTTGATATCCCAAAACTCTAGGGTATGATTGAGGCCATATCAAAAAATCAACTGGCATATGAGTTATGTTCCAAACCTTCGTTAATTTTTTTTTTCATTTTTCATACAAAATAATTCGGCAAAGTCACGATTATTAATGTAAAACACCCTTACGTGAAATATGACAACGTCGCATTTTCTTAGCTTTAAATATGAATGATTGGTTTGAATAAAAATGAATTACTTGTATTTATCAATGAAACTTAGATACCTAGACACATCGAGGGTCTATTCTACTGCGAAGTTTGGCAACCTCGCAAAAGTAAAGATTCGTCATACCGGTGACATTTTTTGACCTAATTTAACTATGATTGATGATATCTCCGAAACGATGCATTTTTGGACCACCTATTCTAGGAGTTTTAGTATTATTTTTATCTACAGAATATAACCCTAGAGTTATGGGATATCAAAAAAAACAGGTTGTATAATATAATTGTCTATCTATAATATTCTTATTTTGGGAAAAAATAACACCAACATATTTTTGAAATATTTGCCAGACGTTAAATGTGGGTTCGAAACAATATTAAAATACACCAAAATAGGTTAATACATATTATAATAATCTAAAGGGCGAGTTTTTACCTAGTTTTATTTTGATTCATGTATTTATTGTGGCGAAAATAACATATTCTACTCTTAAAAGATAGTGAATATCTTAAAATTATCTATTAGCATCCAACTGGCTCAAATCGTATTCCATGTTTACTATGCCATGCAAATTCATATAATCTAATTTATCACATAGGAGTCCATAACCCGGGGTCACGGGACTAGCTCATCTAGCAACCGTGACCCTGGAACGCAAAAGATTATTGATGGAATACTGTGGAAAGTCAATACAGGTCTGACAGTCCTTTCCGATCCACCGAGGGTTGGACTCATTGGATGATTATACCACAACAAAATAATAATAATAAATATTCCCCAACTATCACACAACGCCATCTAGTCCCAAGCTCAGCAGAGCTTGTGTTATGGGTACTAGACAACTGATGAACATACTTATATATTTCTAAATACATACATATTATAGATAAATAACACCCAGACACAGAACAAATGATCGTGCTCATCACACAAACATTTGTCCTGGGTGGGAATCTAACCCACGACCCCTGGCATAGCAGTCAGGGTCACTAACTACTAGACCAACAGGCCAGTCAAACAAATGTACTACATGTATACGGGGGACTTCATAAAGCTCACTGAATCGGGAGTTCCCTAAAGACAGTATGAAAACATACGGATATTTACACATCATTCTAGTGCAACATGATAATCTTTATGTCAACACACTAAAGTCTTTGTTTGCGTAATTTTCAGTTTGTTGACAGCAAACAGTATCTTGGTAAGTTCAGTAGTATATAAAACGAGACTTTTGTAACTGGAACATCATTCAACTCGAAGAAGTCTCTGTGAATTCAATACAATAATAACTTGAATTAAAAATAATAGTAAACATGAATTTCTCTCGCATTTTCTTGTTTGCGTTCGCTTGTTTGATTGCACTGTGCGCTGTGTCGGCGGCGCCTGAGCCAAGGTGGAAGGTCTTCAAGAAAATTGTAAGTATTTTAGTATTTTTTTTTGTTAATTAGCTGTAATTGCTTTGTAGTGCAATTGCTACCTATAGAGTTACCATCCTGAATAAGTATTGGTTATTAGTTCTTTTAGTAGCTGCATTTTCTAATAATGGAGTTTTTGGTTCCAATCCTTAGCCAAACATAACATGCTCAATTTTGAAGACACAAGACCCATTTTTTCGGTAGATCCTCCTGTTTTTATGAGCAAAGAGAAACTTCTCAACTAACGAAAGACTCCTCTTTAAGTCTAGTCTCCTTACCAGTCTTTTGAATATTAGAACCAAAATTTAATTTGTATACTTTCCCTGACTTATCAAATCTACGCCCAAAGATTTGGTATGGCAATAGCAATCGGTGACCTGGACTTTTACTAATATTCTGTTCTATTTATCTTTTCAGGAGAAAATCGGTCGTAACGTCAGAGATGGCATCATCAAAGCTGGACCAGCAGTTGGTGTCCTCGGACAAGCCAAAGCCTTAGGATAAACTGCACTTCAGTAGCTGTATCATTAATTAAGAACTAATTTATAAATTAATTTTAATATCTGTACATAAAATGCTGTAAAAATAAATTATTATTTCTTAATCTTATGTCTCTTCTGCTTTTTTTCTTTTCTCTTAAAAAAATAAATAGCTATATAGTACGATGTTGTCCTGTGTTGTGAATGAGTTAACAAATATTTAAATACACACACATAAAGACCCAGACCCGGAACAACTACTTGTAGGTCACACCTGCGCTGTGGGCGCGTTTAGCCGATACAAAATCTTGACAGCACTAAAAGAAAAATGGCGAATGGCGATCTCAGCATATGCTACTTAGCATAGGCTGAGACGGCTGTCAACATGGTTCGCTCTCGTCTGAACTCAGCATGGTTTCAGTTTCATAATAATAATAGAATAAAAAAAGAAAATAAAAATAATAATAATATATATAAAATGAATAAAGGAAATAATATAATATTCCACGACTATCACACAACGCCATCTAGTCGCCAGCTAAGCAGAGCTTGTGTTATGGGTACTAGACAACTGATGAATATACTTATATATTTCTTAATACATACATATTATAGATAAATTACACCCAGACACAGAACAAATGATCATGCTCATCACACAAATATTTGTCTTGGGTGGGAATCGAACCCACGATCCCCGGTATAGCAGTCAGGGTCACTAACCACTAGACCAACAGGCCAGTCATAATTTACCCAGCATAACTGACTGTTCAGAATTTCTGTCCAGATTTTTTGTCGGCTAAACGCGCCCAATTGTTTAGCCGCTGTGCCAACCAGTCGTTCTAAGATGATGTTCGTCTAAGATGATGATGATGGTTATGATCGAAACTACAAGAAGTAGAACTAGTAGAAATTAATAAGAAAGAGATGCTACGATGCATACTATATAATCTATATTATATAAAAATCAATGCCACTTTTCGTTATAACTTTATAAATCAAGAACAGGCACACTTATCTAAACCAAATGTTTAAGGTTTGTTCGGACTTTTTAGTAGATTATTTATGTGAAATTTGCACAAAATCGGTCGAGCGGTTCTTCATTTATCACATTTTTTTTGTAACACGTAGCGAACGCACAGGCGGATTGCTAGTAGTACAGTTAGCATCAAAAGTTGATGAGCACATTCAGATTTTCAAAATCGCCGTACACCTTATTAATACAGTGTACGGTGATTTTGAAAATGTGAATGCGGTCAGCAACTTGTGTACCATAAAATAATTATAAAAGTGCTCCATGATAGCATGTCTGACAAAAAGTAAGTTACTGCTATGGTATATTTATCAGGCGAAATAAAATGTTTCCTCGCCCTGAATTTTTCCCGATGTAATATTTTCTCCAAATTAATGAAAATGTGAATGCTCATACGTCATGCCACACGTAATAAAGTGATCCCGAGAGTAAAGAGCTGGCCAGATAACCTCAATCCAATGACGTCACAACCAGCAATTTTAATTAATGGACTTTGTAGAGATTGGGTTGGCTTTTTGATGAAATTGGTAACAGTACTACTGAAAATTATCTTATGGGAACAAAAAATAGTCAGTTTTTTTTTACGTCGAACACAGATCGAAAAATATAAGAAGTACTGAAAAAAAATAATGATAAGAATCTGACATTTCTTTCCGATCCACTCAGTGCTAAATTAGCAGTTTAATGTGCTAATTAGAATTAATACAATATTGCTATTTATTATTAGTGTTTTTAATCAAATATATTAACACTTTTCCTAACTTTCAAGGGTTCGTAGACGAGGACTTACAGAATATCCACAATAATGCAAGCAGAATACAGTGAGGGTTTATTTAAAATAGTGTAAAAGTAATTTGTTACCTATATTGAAAACTAAGTAAAATAAAAATGACATTTATTTGGTACAAACAATAAAATGAAAAACTAAACAAACATTATAAAAGTAAAGTGTAGGAGTTTTCTACTACACTTTACTTTTACAAACTTGAAGCTAAACAATAACTATTAATAATCCTAGAGCAGATTCCAATGGTGTCTATATTTACTGTACATACCCAACGACGATATATTACTAGACTCCTAATAACAGGCGACCGATGTCTATCAACACATTAGGCAAAAAAGTCTTATATCCGTCTTATTTCGACCACTCCTGTGAGCCGTAAACATACCTTGAGACAGAACAGACCTTGAGTTAGCCAATCACAACGCAGTACCCCGCCCCCCTCGCTTACGTAGTACTTCAGTGAGTTGCCAGAATAGTTTTTGTTCCTTAGATCGTGCATGCGGAGTTTAGTTAAATGTAAAAAGAAAAAGTATACATTTACCTCCTTGATCTTTCCTTCTGTGTTCCATTATTTATTTATTTTATTTACCAAAACAACTTTGTTTCGCCACAGTAACGTCAGCAAAGATTGTTCACTAAAGATAACTATTTGATAGTACCAACTCGTAAAATACGATAGCAACTTCCATTTTCCGTGAAGATATTATGCCATGCGAAGCAAATTCGGTTCCCAGGTTGTGTTGTAGAATGACTGAAAAGACAGGCAATCAAAGGGCGCTCCCTCACCGCGAGCATTCACCTGTAATGTAACGTTACAGAATCGAACATTCGAGGACAATAAAGCATCAAATTGCGCACTTTTAGGTTACATTAATTACAGGTAGTCGCGGGACTTATTCCATCACCGTGACCTCGGACCATAAAGGGTTATTGAAGGACACCGTGAATTTTAGTCAGTACAAGTCTGACAGTCCCTCCCGCCCTGCCCGGGGTGGGAGGTCTCAATTGATTATTTTACCACCTAAAAAAAAGCAAAAAAATGTCACATTACGGATGAATGCTCGCGGTGAGGGAGGGCCTTATAAATCAATTGATGTTCGTTAGTCTCGCTAAAACTCGGGAACAGCTGGACCGATTTGGCTAATTTTGATTTTGAATTATTATTGGAAGTCCAGAGAAGGTTTAAAAGCACGATAAAACATAAATTCTGAGGCGGTACGAAGTTTTCCGGGTCAGCTAGTAAGGTAAAATCAACATTACAGGTCCACTTGAAAACCAGCTTCGAGCACTAGTTCCTCGGCATTTTGCTGAACTGGGCATTTTTGGCGCAGCCGTGAGGCACACAAAAATTATTCTTTTATTTTTCATGCGTTACATGTAGGTTTTTTTCTGTGTTTATTTTTTATTTTGAATGTGTTTGTCTATCGTGGTCCCTTTGCGCCAAACAAATGTTTTTTCTTTCTTAATATAAAGCTGCCCTGACGGGTTGGCGGGACTATCTCATTAGGTAATCGTGACCTGGAACTTATACATCTTTTTAGTAACAGATATGATATTTTTGATTAAATCAAATCATGTCTGTCATCAAATGATTTCTCCTACTCTGGTTCTGATGCAGCAGACAGTACTAAATCTACCCCAGATTTAGTACTCTCTCTGTAATAAAACGCTAACAATCCATCCCCATATCTAAGGCTGTATTTTATACATTCTTCGATGCGTCGCTCCGTTGGTTCGCGAAAATATTATGTTGCCTTTGATACACCAGGAAGTTGAAGTTTATAAGGATATTGTATTAAAGCCTTTTATCGCGAAAATAGGTAAAATCCTTGCTGTTATATGTTAAAAATGTTGACATAGCGTATTTGTGTAAGCTATAATGATAAGTAAGGTTCCCCGGCCCTAGAACGCAAAGGGTATATTGAAGGAAAGCGGTGGGTTTTAGTCAGTAGGAATATGTCAGTCAATTTTTCTCCATCCAAAGTGGGAGGAACATTAAAATTTGATAATTTCCTTACCAAAAAACTATAATATCATCAACCAACATACCGTATATAAAAATCAATGCCAGTTTTCGTTGTAATTTTATAACTCAAGAACGGGTTCACCTATTCAAACCGAATGTTTAGACTCTCTTCGGACTTTTTAGTAGATGGTTTATGTGAAGTTTGCACAAAATCGGTCGAGCGGTTCTTCATTTCGGAAAAAGAGGGGTGTTATAAGTTTGACGTGTCTGTCTGTCGGTCTGTCTGTCTGTCTGTCTGTCTGTGGCATCATAGAGCCCGAACGGATGAAGCGATTTCAATTAAGTTTTTTTTGTATAAAAGGTGACTTACCTGCGAGTGTTCTTAGACATATTTGATGAAAATCGGTTGAGTCGTTTAGAAGTTATGGGGGTGAAAGTGGGGAAAGGTAACCGAGGGTCTGCAAATATACTCGAGTTGGGTATCAAATGAAAGCGTACTGGAAGGGAATATTGATGACTTAATCGGGAGTACTCTTAGCAACAAAAAAAAACATAAGTTTGTATATATGTTACGGTAAATGTGATTAATTGAAAATTATTAATAATTATCTATTATTATTAATAATTACCGAAAGTCGAGGTTAAAGTGATTAATTAATCACATTTGTCGGTTATTATTAATAATTTGACCCTAGTAGTGATAAATGTAATAAGTAAACTTCCTTCACAGGAGCAAGTCGTCGGAGCCCCGCTCCGCGGGGCTCCTACTCCTGCGTGGTTAAAAAAAAAATAACCACGAAGAGGATGGCGGGGTCTTTCAGACCCCGCCATCCTCTTCTAACCTAAATTGTCCATTCGGGGTGCCAGCAAGTCCCGAGGTTAGGCCTAGTTCTAACCGGCTAAACCTAGGTGTAACCGACCACAATCGGTTAAACCTACGTGTATCATACTTATCTTCAGTTAGCACTAGGTTTAGCCGTTTAGTTTATTAATTTTATCACTTTTACCAATATGTGTCGTGAATTATTAATAATTACTACTAAAAATAATTAATTTCGATCGTTTATTCACATTTACCAAAACATGTGATTATTATTAATAATTTTGTAAAATTATTAATAATTTTCAATTAATCACATTTACCGTAACATATACATATAAAAATTATAAAATAAAAAATAAATTAAAAATTTAAAAAACCCCCGACACAAAAACCAAGTTCCCTTTAAAAAGTAAAAAATAATAAAAATAGAAGGGACTGCAAAAAAACAGGAGATGATGAATAATTTGGAGCAGCCCCCCAACGCGACGTATTTTTATTATTTTTTACTTTTTAAAGGGAACTTGGTTTTTGTGTCGGGGGTTTTTTAAATTTTTAATTTATTTTTATCTTAGTTAATTTACAAGTTAATAAACGTAGAAATACCCTTCCCCTGCACAGATCATATTATTTATCATTTTTTTTCCTACATAGAGCTCAGAAAACAAAGGCTTTCTATATGCCTTATATGTAAGTAAAACCATAAAATGTCGTATCGTCGTATCGTCGTGTCGTATATATTCCCCCAGATATCTTCTATCTGTCACACGGAATGACAGTTGTCTTTTGTTTACAACCGAAATAAAACCTATGTCGTAAGGCAGCTGTCGCACCGCGGGCGATTAGCTAGTAGAGCTCGTAGGCAAATAAAACGAAATGGAATCATGGCAAGCAGCGAGTAGCAAGTTCGTAGTTCTTTATTGTAATTGAGCTGTCAGAATGTAACTTGTCGCACTGCTTGCTTAGCGCAGTGCTTTTTTTTTACTTGGTAAAATCATTAATTAATGAGTCCTCACACCCCGGGTAGGGCAGCAGGGACTATCAGACCTGTTTTTTTTTTAACCTTTGTTGTCCCACTGCTGGGCAAAGGTCTCCCCCATAACCTTCCACTCTTCCCTTTGTGCGGCTTTCTCCGGCCAATCACTCTTAAATGCGTCTAGATCATCACGCCAGCGTTTTCTAGGCCTTCCTCGGCAACGACGCCCATCCGGCACCCACTGCCTAACGACTCTAGCCCAGCGATCCCTATGCATCCTAAACACATGACCCGCCCAATCTCATTTCAACCTGGCAGACCTGTACTGTCTAAAATCCACGTTAACCATCAATGGCCCTTTACGTTCCGGGGTCACGGTAATTCGTTAGTCCCGCGACCTCAGCAGGACTTGACCCTCTAAGGGTCTCCCCGTCATATACGCATAGTGTGGGCCCAATGTATGCTTCTTTAACTTCACACTGTTCTATTCAATTGTGGTTTTGGCCTGTTCATTTCTAGGGTCTGTGCAGGGCACCGTTGGTTATTATTTTAGGCACTGACTTCGCAAAACTGCCCGTGGATAATCTTTCAGTGTGAGATTTGACCGCCATGCGAGTACTCGCTGCCCGTGTGAACAATCAGCGACGAACTATTGAAATATGCATCTCTTAATGTTTACATGAAAACATCTTTTTGTCCGTTTCTTAAGTCACGAAAAATAATACTCATATGCATAATCGCTAGCAGCGGGACAACTGCCTTATCCTGTCCGGATTTGGGCCACGCAAAATTGTTTCAGGATATCATACATCTGTTTAATAAAAGGGTTCACTGACATTATCATTCTTGCCTCAGCAGAACTTAATATTTGACATAAATTATTTTGTAAACAGAAGTATTACCTTTAGATAAAGCTATATTAGCAATATCATGTATTTGATGTCAAAACATTAATACACAGTTTTTCACATGAGTTATATCCGATTACAATTATCTGTTTATGTACATATCCAAACGCAGTATGAACCTAAAAAGTTACAACCAATAAAGAAATTTTAAGTATCATATTTTTATGATTATGAAATTGAGCATCTCTTTCCCAAAAGTGCCCAAAATGCTAAAACATACAATAGACGTATAGCGGTACTTTTCAAATATCGAGACTAAGCGCCGAGCATGGATTAAAAAATTATGTTAACATTTCTTGTAGTTTACCGTCTGATTTCTTTAAAGAATTTTAGTTTCTACGTAACATTGCTGTTGAAAATTCACTAGGCACATGTTGAATGTCAAATCATAGAGCTTTGCCTCTTTAATAATTTTTGAAATTGTGCGTTATACTCCAATAGCTCCTGTTAAAGGTCATGGTCTATAATCTACTAGATGAAATTGATGCTTAAAGCTTGTTTTCATTAATTTACTTCTCTAGAATATAATGTTCTTAAAATTGCAATAACTTATGATTAAATTACTGCAACTGCTGATTCTAAAATTAATGATAAAATTAGTTATTTTATGATAAAGATTCTGGGGTTTTTTGAGACAGAGTCCTATTATTTGGCATTGTTTCATTTATTCTTTTATTATATTTAATTTTTCAAAAGTGTGGAAATAAGTATCATACTAAGACTGAATTAGACGAAATATTAATCAAGTTCACAGGTTTTGTCGAACAAAACCTGTGAACTATGTAGACGTAAAACATCAATTAACAACTTAAAAAAAAAATATTTGCCAAATTTCATTATGATGAAGTTTATCTTAACTTTAGTAAATACTTATTCTGCTATATTATTATAGTCTAGCGCCACGTCTTCAAAATGGCTGTTGGTAACAAGTCAACGAACTCATCAACTTTTAACTTTCGTTCTTGTTTAAATACTTCGCTATTTAGGTACTCCAAATATTTAGAAGATAATCATTTATTTTGGGTTCCGTATCCGAAGTAAAAAACGGGACCCGATAAGGTACTAAAACATCCATGTCTGTATGTTACAAGACTGTATCTCATGAATTGTGATAGTTATGAAGCTGGAATTTTCACAAATTATGTAGGTCTTTATTTTGTTGCCGCTATAACAAAAAAATTTATTTATTTTATTTATTTTTTATTTATTTATTTATAATAACCATAAAAACGATAAAAATAGAATAAAATTAATATTTAAGGGAGCATCCATAGAACAGTCATATTTTTTGCCGTTTTACCCGGTAGGCCATACAAATATTAATTGTACCGAGCGAGAATCGATCCCGCTCTGAGATTCTAGATTAAGTACCTACGAAATACAGACAAATACGTAGAATTCGTGCTAGACCGTCGTTACCTTGGTGCCCTTCGTGGAATACCTCGTCTGTCGAGGTATTCCACGAAGGGCACCCGCTGACAATGGCACCTGAGCTACTTGCACCTTATCTAGTCGACATAAGACTCCTGTCAAAATTTTTGGCAGGTGCCAGGTGCCCTTCGTGGGGTACCTTATCTTTCTCTACTTTATTTTTGTCAACACAAGACAGACATAATCTGTCGTTCAGAACATTCTGGCATTTTTATTTTCTATCCTAACAATGTACATACAAAGGTTAAAGTCGTATAACTACTTTACGGTTTAAAGCCGCGTACAGACATCGCGAGGCGTGCGACACGAATGGTTCGTCTCGCATGCCTCGGGCTGTGTGGACGCGTGTGCTCACAGTGAGCATTCGCGCCATACGATCGTTGCGAACGCCGCCTCAGTACGAGCCGTGCGCTCCGTGTGGACGCATGCATCATGGAGGCCAATACCGAGTCACTACGTGAGCTGGTTCAACTTTATGAAATTAATAGAGTGTTGTGGGACTCTATACATTCTGATTATTACAATAAATGTAAAAGGGAAGACGCGTGGCGTCAAATATCACAGCAAGTCAACACAAACACCGTGCGTGGTGGTTTGCTTGCTCAGCTTGAGCATGTTTCGTTCGGGACGCACGCATAAATGTACCATCGTATGCCTCAGGTTGAGGCATGCGAGACGAACCATTCGTGTCGCACGCCTCGCGATGTCTGTACGCGGCTTTAAGTGGTCTCCCGTTTACCACAACGTTCTGAAATCACATCTTGGACAGTTTACGATGCTGTAAAATCTTTAATAATGGGTACGAGACTGTAAAGTTCTTCAAATTATTGTTAAATGGTGGAGAAAGAAATAAAATTGTTTTAATTGTAGGGGTCAATGTCTAGGTTGAGGTAACTGTCAAGAGAATTACCTCGGCTTTAAAAAGTAACGGACTATGGGACAGATAATAAAATCTGATTAAGTATTTCTTCAGTTAGGGTGAGGACAAACGAGTGTAATTTTTGAGTCGTGAGTCGCAGAATTTCGGTCGCTTTTATACAAAACAAAGGCGCGACGCTAAATCTTCTATGGAAGCGACCGAAATTTGACTCAAAAAATTCGCTCGTTTGGCCTCACCCATAGATTTTCAAAAAATTTACGGTCCCTACGTACCTACAAACAGTCATGTCAAGAACCGATGATGTTTACAGGAGAGCGTTTTTAATGTTCAAACCGCTCTAGAAATAATTCTACGTACTTATAGTCAAATGGGAAAGAGGACTTATTTGATGATTTTAAGGTGATAAAATAAACAACAACCCAAAAATATCATGTAGAAACCCACGGACATAGGCTGGTTATAAATAAAAAATCAATGGAAGGAAATTGCAGGACCGCAAATAAACAGTGGGCGCCTAACGAAAAACACTTTTTATAACTCTTGGTCATGTTTTGTGGCTATTTTCTTGTTTGTTAGTTTTATTTTAAGAAATGTCCAATGTCCGGAGTGGAGAAACGAAGAATAATATGCTATCAAAAATCAAAGAATTTATCTATATCAAGTAAGCCAGAGGAGTGATTCATGAATCACGAGCGCAGCAAGTGATTCATGTATATGCCCTTTTGAATTGTAAAAAGACAAAAAAACGGTTCCAAAATAGTTATGGTGGGTAGACCGGGTACAAAAGAAACAGCGGGTCGTAAATAACAAATGCTCTGTAGGTTTATCAAATGGTCGAAACGTCGCTTTACTACCGTTAGGAGATAGCCGGGCGTCGCTCCCCCCGCTTGCATTTAGTAGGGCGACGTTTCGACCATTTGATAAACCTACAGATCGTTTGATACTTACGACCCGCTTTTTTTTGGACTCGGTCTCCCTTACTCGTACTACAGTTTCAGTCACAAGACATAACTATAACTATGAAAGTACCTACTGTTATTTGCTAGGTATAATAAGTTATCCTTATTTTATTTTTGTCTTCTTTTAAAATGTTTGTTGTGAAGCGTATTCCTGAAACAAAGTTTTTCAGAAAACAAGAACAGGCAGGTCGCTACACGGTCTGTTATTTTTTTTTACTTCCTTGTATTTTAAGAAAATAATACCTTTTTCATAATTCTTGAGTAAATTTATTTTATTTTTAATCCACTCACTCCTATAATTCCCAGAACAAAGGATCTGCTCTAATCTGAGAATCTGAGTATACTGGGAAAATTCCCAGCATACTTTAAACACGATTACGCTAAATATTGTTAAGGAAAAGATTTTCCTCTTTAAGCTACGTAAAGTGTTGCAAAAATACTATGCAGACTTAGAATAATTACGTTTAGCCTTAGCTTATAATACCTGTTTTATATTGATAGTAAATTAATTGTTTTATGTTTTCCATTTATTGTTACGTTTTAGTTTTCTTTTATTTGATGCATGAGATTGATGGTTCTCTAGATTCATGTAAACGTCGACATACATAATTATTTTACATACGATATTTACCTATAAGTAATCGTTACACTATTTCAATTATGTTAGACTAGTATGTAAGATCTTGTTTCCTGTGTTAGCGACTGTTGGTGAAGCTATTCAATAAAGTAAAAATAAATAAAGCAATTCTCAAACAAATTATTCAAAAATATTATTTACTTACACGAAAACCTCATGAAAATTCTATCATAACAGAGCTAATAACTTATACATGAATAATTAACATTTTAAAAGCTATGCCCTTGGCTGGAAACATCAACGTTTAAAATTATAGAACCGTCTGGTTCATGGTAAGCGAACATTATAAGAAATATTTGGAGTCGTAAGTACTAAAAATCTTTACAAACGAAAGCTTGTGATAACAACTACAATGACCTAATTTGTGATTAGATTAAATTTAATTTATTAGTCTCCTTTTTTAGAGGAGCTCATGGATAAATAATTACAGCCGCACAGGCCGGGTTAAGCCGCGCTTGCCGAGGTTGGTCTGTGGATGGTTGACCATCTATCGTAGCGAGTTTCCTCCGTGCCTCGGAAAGCACGTAAAGCCGTTGGTCCCGGCTGTCATTTGTAGAACTTTAACTGTCGTTACTGTTAGTCAGAACTCTAAAGTCTGACAACCAGTCTTACCACGGGGTATGTACTACTCAGTTACTGGGTTGTGGAGGCCCATAGGCAGTCGCTCGATGAAAAATACTGATATCCAGCTGCATCTGGTTTGACTGGATGCCAACCCCAATATAATTGGGAAAAGGCTAGGCAGGAGGAAGTCTCCTTTTTGAAAAAATCGTCTTAAAATGTTCAAATGAGTCTTCCCAGGGTAGAGCGGGAGGGACATTCAGAGTTGACTATATAATCCACGGTGTCCTTCAATAGCCCTTTACGTTCCGGGGTCACGGTAATTCGTTAGTTCCGCGACCCCAGCAGGCTTTGGCCCTATAAAGAGCTTTTTAGGGTTTCGTACACTAAGGGTAACACGGGACCCTATTGGTTCTCTCTATTTATCATCATAATCAGCCTATAATGTTCCTACTGCTGGGACAGAGGCCTCTCTGTGAGATTGGGCTGTTAATCCACCACGAGGATTTTTTTAACATGTTTTTGCTCTATTACTAAATCGACAAAAAATCACCATTACAACTACGTGTAACGTTAATAGCGGACAACCTCTCCTGAGGTAACTCAGTCCATGTTATTAAACAATGTTTTTTCTAAGACATTTAGAAATACGCAAAAAAAAAAATTCATACTGATAGGCCCGATCAATTTCTCATTTTGTATGAAAAAGCATTTTATTTTTGCGAATTTCCAAATGTCACACGTTACACGTTGTATTTCTCGCCAAATAATTTAACTTAACCATAATTTATTAACAAACAAAACAGAACATAGCTTGTATTGCAGTTATTAGTCATAGTCAAATTAGTAGATAATAATATTGTGAGCGATGATGTTTGCGAAGCAATTCAATTCCCGCTCATAGATAATATTGGAACACAAATTACATTACAATAATATTGTAATTATCCTGTTTTGGAGCCTAATCTCGTTAGGTAGGTACTTGAAAACGTACTAGTTAAATTACATCTGAAATACGAGTATGCTGTCGAGGTCAGGTCAAATATTACGTACAGTACTCCCAAATTAATAATGCGCATAGAAATCTTCGTCACTGTTCGGCAACAGTCGTGTAGTGGTTAAGTTCATTTTATTCATGCATAATTTAGTAGAATTATGTGTTTTGTAATAGCAGCTCTATATAATTCCACACAGAGAGAACACGCACAGTCACCACCAATATACATATAATGACGACTGACGGACCTTTGACTGACCGGCAGATTTGACATATGACACTGACTCCTGTTTCTTTCGAACAAGGTGTAAAATGCAAGTGCATTGTTTAGGACTCTCTCCAATTCATTGATTCGGGTGTTTCCGGGAATACGACGATTGGCGAAGATTTGCATGTGCATTATTAATTTGAGAGTACTGTACTTCAATCACAGTGGCCTCAGCACGAGTTTTCAGTATTTGAGACGTAAAGTTAACTGGCACTTTGATAATTTCAAATTGACAATTTTCAAGGAAAAAACTAGTTCCTTCTTGGCACACCAGAGGCGCTGTTCCATTTTTTCATACAAGAAACACTGTAAATACTGGAAAGACTCTTTAAAGTAAAATAGTGAAAACTCGTGCTAGGGGTACTGTTGGTTTATTAGTAGATTACGCACCAAGGGAGTAAAGCATTGCGGGCGTATTGAATCCCGAAGCGACACTAAGGATTCTGGGGGTGAACCTCCGTAGCGCAGCGAGGAGGTTCAAGTGTTAATTCCCGAGTGAAACGAGGGAATTAAGTTAAGAATCCTTAGTGTAGCGAGGGATTCAAGTTAGCCCAAGACAAGGCAGCTTTACTCTCGAGGAGCGTACTCTGCTTTTCACACCTACTGCGAGGAAATAAATTCGATTTTCGAAATTTGATGTGGTACGACAATCTTCGAAGGTGAAGTTGGCACCACTGTAAGCGATCAGCTGTTGCGGCCAGCGGCCGCCATTACTGATACGACTCCTTGGTGAAAGTTTTCATAGGGTTTTCTTTGAGGTTCCAAATTCAAATCACATTATTCCCACGGGAATAATGAAATTCAGTACATATATTATTGCCCGGCTCGAGCGAGAGGGAACAATGTCATGCTTTACAGCAGGTTTGCCTGACATATAATTATGACATTTACGAGCAAGTAGTGTGAAAAATAAATTATTCAAGTATGTGAGTACAGTCAGCATTAAAAGTTCCTAACCACATTTAGATTTTCAAAATCGTTATACACCAATTGTTACTTATTAACACGATGTACAGCGATTTTGAAAATCTGAATGTGGTCAGCAAATTTTGATGCTGACTGTACACAAATAGTATTCTATTTGTTCACTTATAATAATATTAATATTTTACCTTTAAATATTATTGCACTTCAAAAGCCATTTGAATTGATATAAACAAGATTTATTTGTAGACTTTACAGGAAATAAAATACAATAAATATGCAATAACAACGTTTTCAACAAAATTGGCGATCTGAAGCAAAAGTTTGAAGACAAACTATGGGAATACACATAAATCATGAAAATTATATCCAATAATTTCTGACCCACTGTTGTATAAACATTCCATACAAAGACAGGCCATGTTATACTGGTTTGTCGGCACTTGAAAAATGTTGTTTTCTATATTTTCAGCTACCTATGACTAAAAACTGGCATTTAAGGAAAAACACGAGTTGAATAGTATCCAAAATTTCAGCGCAGAAACTATATTTTGTTCATATTTTATCATTTTGAAACACTGCCAATGCGCTGTATAGCCAATTTCGAGGGTAAAAAGTTTTCACCTTAGTGTTGTTGTATTAAATAATTTGTTTACTATTGTTTCATCATCATCATCTCAGCCATAGGACGTCCACTGCTGAACATAGCCCTCCCTTTTAGATCTTGGAAGTGACCTGCATCCAGCGTCTTCCGGCGACCTTTATAAGGTCGTCTGTCCATCTTGTTGGTGGACGTCCTACGCTGCGCTTGCTAGTCCGTGGTCTCCACTCTAACACTTTCCGACCCCATCGGCCATCTGCTCTGCGAGCGATATGGCCTGCCCATTGCCACTTCAGCTTGCTAATCCGGTGGGCTATATCGGTGACTGTATATTTGTTTAGATTTGAAATAAAATATACTTTGTTGATCTTTTTGAATACTTAGCATTATTTTTTTGCCTGGATCTCGTCGTTACCATAATAAAACTATTAAACATAATAAACCCAGTTTAAAAACTTAACTATCATTTAATACAAAGTATGACATTTGAAAACTATGAATCAACAATGACAAAAAACAAAATATTTCTGAAATAGTAACCATTTAATTTCCCTTTGCGTTCCAGGGCCACAGTATCCTGCTAAGACAATTATATGCTCACGATCAATGCGAGAATTATAACAAGCTTAGCCTTTAATAGAAGCCACGAGAAATACCGTTCAAGAGCGTAAAGTTGAAAATCTATTGAAGATCACAGATCGTTTTCGTTTGTTTCGTTCGTTATCAATCAGCAGTTTTTAACAGATTTTCAACTTTACGTGCTGGGGTATAAAGTTGAAAATGTATTGGTGACTGATGAACGATAACGATCGTCGTCTGTTGTCGTCTGCTGTTTGACTAAGGCCCCTGTTTCGCGAAAATTAGACTTTTAACGCGATAATTAACGACATTCTGTATGGCCCCAGAAATACAGAAAGAAAAATTGTTGAAGCTGAGTTTACAGGCTGATTATATTATTTTCTCCCAAGACCTGATAGTTTGCTCGCGGGACTTATTTCCATCACCGTGACCCCGGAACATAAAGGGCTATTGAAGGACACCGTGGATTTTAGTCAGTATAAGTCTGACAGTCCCTCCCACCCTGCCCGGGGTGGGAGGACTCATTTGATGATTTTACCACGATAAAAAAATAAAAATATAAAAAAAGAACTGATAGTTTAAATGAGTTATTTTCAAAAAACTAAAGTATTTTTGATATTTTCTACAAAAAATCATTTTAAACAAGTGAATGTGTCCAAGTAATGAAACAAAAATGAAGTAAGGTAGTCTTGGTGAGATACTGATGTCCAAAAATATCTATTAAGTAAATAGTATTACCATATATAAATAAATGTGATTGAACAGAAACCATCAAAACAGGAAAATTTTGCGAGATACTGATTTAATTTATAAAATATTCGTTGGCTCATCGTCTATTTGAAATAAATTTATGACTAGTAGGAAAATGCATTGTACGATAAATACGCATAAAGTTATCATTTTCAGTTATTTTAGAAATAGTACATATTTTTCCTTCTCAACATTTTCATTATGACGGCACAGTTAGCGCAGTGGCGGAGTGAGTGATTGGATTACTGAGCTGCGTGTCGCGGGTTCGAATCCCGCACGGAGCAAATATTTGTTTAATCTATAAGTATTTGTTCCGGGTCTGGGCGTTTCTGTATGTCAGTTTATATGTTTGTAAACCCACCCACGACACAGGAGAAAGTTCTAGTGTTGAGCAACTTTTTTAAAATAATATAATTATACTTCATATGAATGTCATAGGCACAATAATACGAATTTGTGACCACGATTACATTAAAATTGTGGTCGTTTCATATTGTGACGACATGCAAGCTTTTCTAACACTGAAGTGCTGTTTGATGCGGGGACCACACTAACGGGATATCACGTTAATTTTCGTGATATCAAATTTTATTATCTACTGTAAATGATTTAAGACAATCGTCTACCGAGCGCTCGTCCATACTAAAAGAGAAAATGTTTTCCTGCCCCTAAATGCTATCCTATCTCAATGATTTTTTAGAATGCTTCTGACACAGTAAAAAACTAAGTTTACAGGTTTTCTTTTATTCAAAATTTATAATAGTTTGAAAGTTACAGGCGCCTAAAAGTTACTATTTTTATGACAAAATCTTCACTGAAGTAAAACCTTTGTATTTTTAAAACAAAGAAGTTTTAGAAAAAAAAAGCAAAACCTACAAACCTAGATTATAATATGCTGAAACGATTGACGCCAGAATCTAAGAGATTGGACGTAATTTAGTACCTATATGAAAAACGTTTTCTCCCGAGAGACAAATTTCATATAAACAAGTTCCTTTTATAATTTTGAACTTGGTTTTTGTGTCGGGGATTTTTTAAATTTTAAATTTATTTTATACTTTATAGGTACATACTTCTATCATTTTATGTTGCTAAGAGTACTCCCGATTACGTCATCAATATTCCCTTTCAGTACGCTTTCATTTGATACCCAACTCGAGTATATTTGCAGACCCTCGGTTACCTTTCCCCACTTTCACACCCACAACTTCTAAACGGCTCAACCGATTTTCATCAAACATGTCTAAGAACACTCGCAGGTAAGTCACCTTTCATACAAAATAAAACTAAAATTGAAATCGCTTCATCCGTTCAGGCTTTATGATGCAACAGACAGACAGACAGATAGACACGTCAAACTTATAACACCCCTCTTTTTCCGTCCCCTCTCAGAGGGCTAAAGCCTGCCGGGGTCGCGGGTCTCTTTAATCATTAAAATTTAAAATACACGCCATCATTCATGACCTTTAGACGCGGCGCTAGTATCTTTGTCATAGCATCAAATTCCATATAAAAAATGAAGTACCTCTAATTTTCCGCAGGTCATGAGTGGTGGCCAGGAATATTTCCAATCGCCAAGAGTATAGCGCGACCAACCTTTTTTGGTACAAGCTAATATTTTGAATTAATTTAATTCTGATCTGTTTGCAATGTAAACATATAAATGTGTTGATTGTATTTTCCCTATATTCGAAACAACAATTATAATAGCTTATTTGTAATGGCCAACCATACCGAGACAGAACACAGGGTAGGATATAGCAATGGGTATCCCGGGTATCTTCCCTACAATTTTAAATAAATGAATCTAACGAATTTGTTCTGTATCCGTTCGAACAAGTTTTTATATTTTATTTCACTCGGACTCCAGATGCCGCATTATACTCGAGATGACTCCTCACAAGAGCCTCATACAAAGCCTTCAATGCACTGATGTTAGTGAAGTCATAATGCAAATAATCTTATACATAAAAATCAATTGCTGTTCGTTAGTCTCGCTAAAATTCAAGAACGGTTGGACCGATTTGGCTGATTTTAGTTTTGAATTATATTGGGAAGTCCAGGGAAGGTTGAAAAGGTGAGAAAAAGAGGCGGTACGAAGTTTGCCGGGGCAGCTAGTTGATAATAATTGTAAGCTCGAAATACGATTTCTAGCGGCCTACTAAATCAAGTTCAAAATACTCGTTAGCTGTGTAGATTATTTTTTTTATGAATATTGAACGTTCTGCCTCTTGTAACTTTATATCTATTTGATGTACAGAATAAAAATAAATACCATTTGTTGTGGATTTTCATTGCCTTCAAACTTCTCTGAGGCATTCGTGTCATAAAAGGGGACCGGAAAAAATAGTAGATGATAAATAATTTGGAGCGATCCCCCAACGCGACATATTTTTTTGAATTATCATTACATACTTAGGTACTTTAAAATCTAGTTTTTTTTTTCATTGTTTTTTACTTTATATAGGGAACTTGGTTTTTGTGTCGGGGTTTTTTTAAAATTAATTCGTCCCTAATGACTGGACTATAAAAACCAAAGGCATTAAGTAAGTCTGCCTTATCGTAGATACAATGTTTTCTTGTATGCAGTAAGTGTTAATAAATAAAAATAAGAGAAAAGTAACGCGCATTATAATAATGTTACAGAGTATGAGAAAAAAAAATCGAATAGGATGTATGGAACAGCTTCTTATTTTTCATCAATCGATTGTAATTAGGTTTCATCGAAGAGAGTTGAAGTCTTTTATCAGGTTCGGCATCCAGTCAATTGCGGTATTTCGTTTTGGCAGCTGCATTGTATTTGTATTTTTCACCGTGGTGAGACAGTCCAGTGACCACGACAAGCTCCGCCCCTCCAAGGCTTACCTCCCTGATTGGAAATCGCTTCACGGCGTCTTAGGTAACGCGGCTTTCCTCTCCCTCACGTGTTCCACCTCCTACTTCGCTATCATGACTGCTTTGCATAAAGAGGTGACTACTTCTCATTCCGTCTCGCCCCGCAGATCGTGGCCTCGATCAATGCCGGGCGCTTTTGCAAGTGCATCGAGTTGGGATTTGGCCAACCTGTACCACTCCATGTACCAGACTTGAACATTATACAAGTTCATCAACTGTTCAGGCGTGAAGTACCGCTTGACTAGGAGGCCTAACTTTTTTGCAGCCAACTCAAAAAGTGGACTAATATTCGGGGTCGATGTTAACGGCACCCCAACAACGTCAAGATGGTCTGTAATTTTTTACGGTCGCACCTCAGAAAGATAGAACCGGGTCGGATTGGCTCTTTTTTGCGGAAAAATTCACGTCTTAGCAGCATTGAAGTTCAAGCACTCAAACGGCCATGGTTCTTTCGCCTGATATTATTTTGTGAATTTTATTCATGAAAACAGGTAGGTACTACTCAGAACAAAACATACAAAAAATAAGTTAGCATTCCAATAAATCGTAAAAATAAACGAAATTGAATGAAAAGTGAGAAATTACAGGAATGTGTCAGGTTAATTATTAAATAATAAAATCGAAAAAAATAACGTTTTCAATGTACCAAAGAGTTTTTTTTTAAATTTCTCTAAAACCCTGTATTAAAGGTGTAAATGTTCTGGATTAAATAACAAACATTTTCTATGCCATTTCAATAGAAATCAGGTAAAAAGCCTAAGTGACCAACTGTAGCATCGTAATTTGAGCATAAGCGAATCTATGCACTGTTAGTCGCGATTGATCGTGGATGAACTCAGATACCTACTATCCTACTATTTGCTATGCGAATGGAATAATGTGGAGTTGTACCACATTTTCTACGCAATTTTGAGAAGTTAGTACCTTCGTTAGGAAGTGTAACCTCAGTTTTGCGAGACAGAATAACCACCCCAGAGCACTTAATTTAGAGCTCACCGAAACATTCTGTTTCAAGAGTACACTCTAAAAGATCTGTCTTTATTAAAAAAGAAACCAGCAGTGACCCAGTATAAGAAACACTGAAGCCCAGTCAAAATAGTTTGAGTTTTTATGATCCGCGTAGTAAATTTATCGTTCTCTTTGCGTGATTTAACGAACATGATGGTCTTCTTGGGCCTTACTCAGTTTCTTCCTGGATCACGGCGTTTGGTGATATTACTCTTGTCTCTTGACACCAGTTTAAAATATTTTAAAACACTGGTTGGGAATATTCGACCATAAAACCGACCTCTTCTGTCTATATCTCCTTATCTATGTCACCTTAATCACCGCAAGTGGCTCATTTTCGGCCCATAATTATGTCTCTAAATGGATGGCATAAATGACGGTTTGATGTATAAGTCCAAGAAAAAGTTTGAAAATTTTTAAACACCAAATCGTAAGTTCTAAATAATTTCAAAAATCTAATTAAATAAGTTATGAATTCCAGTTAGTCACAAGAAACAAAATGAACACTTGAAAGATATCCTAACAAGATTATTTACTCGTATAGAATGGAATTGAATAATCTTTTAAATTCACACCTTCTAAATTACAAATATATCCAATTCACAGTGTGACACAATGGGCGGTCTAATCGCTAAAATCGATCAGTATAAGAGTTATACTTGTTTAAAGTGTAATTTAATGAGTGGCCCTTATTTTATTTTGCTAGGTATACATTTATCATATTATCCATTCGTAACTAAGAAAATAAGTAGTGTCTAGAAGCCCGGGATCTCACTTTGTTTATTCGAAAGAAAAGTGGCAAAAGCTCATGTTGTTTTCATCCTGGTATACGAGGCGTAGCTGTGTTGATTGTGTTTTGTTTTTATGCGGGGGGCATCACGATGTCAAATTGACAGAAACTGTGTTCTTTAATTTTGTAATAGGGCTCTTAAGAACATAATATATATCTTCACTCACGCTTACATAACAACAAATACCTTGTTTATCACTTAGGCCGCGAAAAATAATCTTACCTAATGGTCCTACCACACGCTCAAACTTCACCACAGTTTTACCTGCGCGATTAAAACAATACACGGTCGGCAACCACAGATGTAGATATACCTAGATAATGCAAGTATCACGATCTGTATGAAAACCAAGCCAGCCATTTTTTGACTACCTTTTATGACGTTACAAACACTATTTAGCCATGGAAAAACCAAATCGATTGAAATACACCCCCGCTCACGACTGCCCCCTCGTCCCACAGTACAATTAACCATTTTAATATTAAAACTGACATCCAACTAACGATGGATCCATTTAGACAAGCGCAAAAATGCCCACTTACGATTTCTGGTCGTAAACTAGCACGGATTTTTGGCACGTGAAGTAGTCGCTCTTGCGTAATCTAGGTATTTAATATCTGTGTCGGAAACACTGAACGACCCAACGACTATATATTACTAGACTCCGCATGCACGATCTAAGGAACAAAAACTATTCTGTCAACTCGCTGAGGTAGGTACTACGTAAGCGAGGGGGTCGGGGTACTGCGTTGTGATTGGCTAACTCAAGGTCTGTTCTGTCTCAAGTAATGTTTACGGCTCACAGGAGTGGTCGAAATAAGACGGATATAAGACTATTTTGCCTAATGTGTTGACAGACATCGGTCGCCTGTTATTAGGAGTCTAGTAATATATCGTCGTTGGAACGACCAAACGCGCAGGTAAAACTGTGGTGAAGCTGCTTGTGCGTGTGGTAGGCCCATTAGCAACATCCAAGCCAAAGTCAATACTTGGCGACGTTCTACGCATCAATTTTGTTCGAAAACAAAAACATGCAACAGCGTCTTGTTTTTCGGGCATGATAGTTTTTACACTACTCATTTGTTTTCATTTATAGTCTTGTGAGAGCATGTAGTGACGACATAATTCACAAAAAAGTCCTGCGATTGAGCACACGTTTTTTTATCTATTTATTACCTCATGACCACAACCACAAAATGTACTGCAAAAAGTTATGATTTGCTATGGTCTTCATCATTATCACGATTGTACTTGTAGTTACTAATGTCATCATTTTCCTTATCTTGTATTTAAGAAAATACCTACGGAGATCTTGATAGATAGTAAATATTAATCTTTACTTATTATATAACAAAGCTGAAGAGTCTTATTTTTTGATTGAACGCGCTGATCTTAGGTAGGTACGTATAGTCCTTTTTTTTTCCTTCTTTTATTTATAAAAATCGTTGCCCCACACTAGGATTTTATCCTGTGTCGTGGGTGCGTTTAAAAACTTTATAAACTCACATATACAAACGCCCAGACCCAAAGCAACTACTTGTGGATCACACAAATATTTGCTCCGTGCGGAAATCGAACCCACGACACGCAGCGCAGCAATCCAATTGCTCAGCCACTGCGCTAACCGTGTCGTACATTCCTTGGTCCAGTCATTGGATAGTCCATTGCGCTACGGCCAGTAGAGCTGAGCTGTGGGGGTCAAAGCATGAGCACCAGTTTTTTTTTTTTTATTTTAACGTTGATTAATTCATTTAAAATCGCTCGGTATATATTATAATCGTTTGGTAATACCGCAAAGTAACGCTGGGATCAAGCATAACAAATAAAATAATAAATAAATAAATATTCCACAACTATCACACAACGCCATCTAGTCCCAAGATAAGCAGAGCTTGTGTTATGGGTACTAGACAACTGATAAACATACTTATACATTTTTAAATACATACATTTTATAGATAAATTACACCCAGACACACAACAAATGATCGTGCTCATCACACAAACATTTGTCCTGTGTGGGAATCAAACCCACGACCCCCGGAATAGCAGTCAGGGTCACTAACCACTAGCCCAACAGGCCAGTCAAAAACCACAACCACCAACAGCCAAAAAAAAAGCGTTACTTTGCGGTATTTCCAAACGATTGAAAAAGATAAGATTTTGTATCGTCTTCATTATTATCAGGATTGTAATATTGATGATCTTACGATTTTCCTCAACATAATCTTGTGAGTACTCGACTACTCGTATCATAATATCGATGGATTCCTCGAAAATCACTCAGTTTTGGAATCAACAGTTAATTTGCAGAATTCTATGACTTTAAGTATAATATGCTTAATTTATTTAAATGTTTCAATTCTGCGAAAAATATGTATTTTTAGCTTAATTGCCAAGAGTCTGTCTGGCCTGTTGGTCTAGTAGTTAGTGACCCTGACTGCTATGTCGGGGGTCGTGGGTTCGATTCCCACCCAGGACAAATGTTTGTGTGATGAGCACGATCATTTGTTCTGTGTCTGGGTGTAATTTATCTATAATATGTACCTATGTATTTAGAAATATATAAGTATGTTTATCAGTTGTCTAGTACCCATAACACAAGCTCTGCTTAGCTTGGGACTAGATGGCGTTGTGTGATAGTTGTGGAATATTTATTTATTTATTTATTATTAGTTTAACACTTCGACTTTCGCCAACGAGGTTGTAACTTCAAACCCAAACAAGTACTTATTATTATGTCTATCTCAATGCACTAGCAATGATGTAAGAGGTACCACTGCTCTCAAAACAAAATATCTTCGTAAAATGGTTTTAAACGTAATTAATTAATATCAGTTGTAGACAACAGGGTTCAATGTCACTGAACTATGACACTTGTAAAATGTAAATATAAACGCAACGACTATATATTACTAGACTCCGCATGCACGATCTAAGGAACAAAAACTATTCTGTCAACTCGCTGAGGTACTACGTAAGCGAGGGGGACGGGGTACTGCATTGTGATTGGCTAACTCAAGGTCTGTTCTGTCTCAAGTAATGTTTACGGCACACCGGAGTGGTCGAAATAAGACGGATATAAGACTTTTTTGCCTAATGTGTTGACAGACATCGGTCGCCTGTTATTAGGAGTCTGATAATATATCGTCGTTGTATAAACGCTTTCTTTTTTTTATCTATTCTACGAATAACCAACAAACATATAATAAAAACTAAATCCATCAACGTGTTTATATACTCGTATACTTGAATGAAACAGGTTATCAATAAGGTTATTAAAACTGAGATAAAACCTGTCTATTTTTAAGAATCACATCAGGCTAAACCATTCCACGATTAACTCGTCGTCATTTAATTCAATTTACCCGTTGACGCATATGATTAAATTTAGGAATTCCCATACAAACACTATGGAACTGGTGGTATAAATATAGTGAATATAAAAATATTGACACAGAACTTGAATCTCTGTCCCCACAACATGAGGTCTGGTTTTAAATGTTTGGTGTTGATATTGTGCCTGAATTTTATTGGTAAGACATCTATTTAATTACTCTTTATTGACTTCAATCTCATCATCATTATCTCAGCAATAGGACGTCCGCTGCTGAACATCGGCCTCCCCTTTTGATCTCCACATATACCGGTTGGTAGCGACCTGCATCCAGGGTCGCTGCGCTGCGCTTGCAAGTCCGTGGTCTCCACTCTAGCACTTTTCGACCCCATCGGCCATCTGCTCTGCGAGCAATATGGTCTGCCCATTGCCACTTCAGCTTGCTAATCCGGTGGGCTATATCGGTGACTTTAGTTCGTCTACGAATCTCCTCATTTCAGATTCGATCACGTGGAGACACGACTTTAATCTGATCATTAGATTTTTAATAATCTTCTTATAATATAAAAATGGATCGCAAAATGTGTTGCTAAGCTCATAACTCGAAAACGGCTGGACCGATCGGCTAATTCTTTATTTTGTTATGTTTGGGCCAGGTTTTTGAGGACGAAAATCATCATGTCCTGTGCGAATCCGAGACGGGTCGC
The DNA here is from genome assembly GCA_028554685.1 of Agrotis ipsilon. Lineage (NCBI taxonomy): Eukaryota > Metazoa > Arthropoda > Insecta > Lepidoptera > Noctuidae > Agrotis > Agrotis ipsilon. Next base: position 10,420,764 of record CM052977.1, read on the forward strand.
TAGTACATTAATATGTTTTATTCATAGTGTTAATTTTTAAATATTTATTTACTTTATTTTTATTTGATATTGTCTTTCTTCTTGTCTTTAAACAAAATTAACAATATAAATATAAAATAAAGTGAACTAAACCATTATAAATCATCTAAAAAATCTTCAATGCTATCAGCTGATAATGTGCCCAAACGACTGACTGGCGAGTTGCCTCTTTGTCTGGCAATGCTTAGCCTCTAGCAAAGATAAAATTAGCTTTTAGGTCACGGGAAGCGTCAACAAGTCATTAAGTAATCTCTCTATAGAGGCTGTGAGCACTCGGCCGCTCGGAGCTTCACCCCAATTTTCTACAGATTGACTTTGATGGTTCTGTAGCTGGCTCGCCTTTGGGTACAGGATCATGTTGCTTACAGTCGTTTAGTAGATATCTCAGCTGCAACACGTTCGCAGCAAAAAGTAGTGTGTCATTTCATAAACAGCAAAGGGAATTATAACTAGATCAATGTAAATAATCCCTTAAGCAATTAAAAAACTGACGTAAATTAAATTGACCACCGATTACACCATTTCTTTTGGCCGAACGCATGTAGAGAAGTTTGTGTGATTCCAAATTCAAACGAATCCAGGATTCATTTTTTTGTTTTGTTTTAGGTGCATCCAAATTCAGATGTGACTATAAGTACAATGTGGATGCCAGAGGATGGTTCAAACATGTTGCTGAACCAGCTTCTTGGTATGATGCGCGGAAAAAATGTGCAGAAGAAGGTAAGAGAAGAGTTATTTCATCGTGGTAAAAGCATCAAATGAACCCTCCTGCCCTGGGTGGAAAGGAAGGGCCTATCAGAATTGTACTGGCTAAAATCCACGGTGTTTCTACAATATCCTAATCGTTCCAGGGCCACGGTTACCTGTTTAGACAGTCCCTTGATGAAGGCAGGCTTCGGCTCTATCAGTTTGCTGACAGCTCTTTGAGGCATGCGAGACGCCAGACAGTGTTAATTTGTAAAAATAAACGTGACTCTGAAACGTAAAGGACAAGGGCATTTGTGTAATTTTTTCTTCATCACTGCTCTCAAAATGGTGAACAAAAATTATCGTGAGGTAACCAAAAGCTCGGAAGCGTTGTGATATTGGGTCCACTGGGTGGTTTGTCAGGCCATCACAGAGTGGAAGCTTGTGTGACACATTGGTCTCGTTAGAAAAATAATATAGGGAAAACGCTATAATCATCTACCAGTGACGAAGAGTGTATTTTCAGCTGTTTACCCGTCACGTGGTCCCGGTGGGTCGACCTGGAAAGTGGAAACTAACCAAACCGAACCTCGGGTGCCTGAAGAGTTGTTGGTGCCTTTGAAAGTGGACGTCAGTGGCACCCCGAAGTTCGGTTTGGTTCGGTTCCTTTAAACCTTACACACGGAAATAGGAACCCTCGCAGCGGGGCTCCGTCTACCTAAACCACGGGCATTTAATTGGAATAAATGATTGAGAATTAGGTACCTAATATGGTTTAATAAAGATTGGTATATGGTGGTAATTAAATTTTATAGATATCGATTTAGCCAAAGTTCAGAGAAAAATCCCTAATGCCATGGAACTACGATTAATTTAAATTACCCATCGACCTGGTAATGGGTCGACCCACCGGTACAACGGGTAAATACTCGTATTTTCTACCACTCTGAATAAAAACGTAATTTGAAATTTGTTTTCAGGTGCTGTGTTAGCTTCTCCAAACGCAAATGACATAGACGACGGTATTGCAAATATCCTTAACGCCACTACAAGTGATGAAAACTATGTCATCTACACTGGTATCTATGCTACTGCTGAAAATCCAGGTTTTCGTGATGCTGAAGGTAAGAATCGAAGACAATTTTTTTACATCTCTTGTTTTTTTTTCAACTACCCTGATCTCAGGGCCAACTGGAACCAAATCTTCGATACCGTAGAGTCAAACTGGAGAATTATTTTATGGCAGATAGTCTGTTTAGAAAGGAAGACTATATAACATCACGTTACGACTAATAGGAACCGAGCAAATCGCGAAATCGCGATCTGGAATCACGAGGATCAGCTAGTAGAACGTCATCAAATGAGTCCTCCGTCCTGGGTGGGGCGGAAGGGACTGTCAGACTCTTACTGACTAAAATCCACCCGTGTTCCTTCGGATGCACTTTACGTTCCGGGGCCGCGGTATCCTGGGTTAAGACAAAACCCGCGACCCCGACAGGCATTTGGCCCGAAACACGACGCGCCACCGACCCGGGCTTGGTCCTCGGTCGGACGGCGAGCTACCCATTACGTCCGCAAGCCCGCTCCGCTGCTGTGCCCTCTGCTGATCAGAGGGACACGCGTTGGAGCGTCCACAAGACAGGCTATTCGCATACGGGCAAAGAGACCCCTTAGGCACACGGTGCCTAAAAAAGAGTTTTTGCCCGCATCCCAGGGTGCACCGCTGCACCGGCCCGAAAAACTGGTCTTCCCCCCGGACGTATCCGAGAGGGAACCCCAGTCCACGGGCGCACGTGGAGGTTTCCTGTCTTAGCACCCCTCACTTAGAAGTGTTGCATGAAACGTATCAGATACAGTATTAACCTACAAGTGGGTACGGCTCGTCCGAGCACACTGCGAGCCGCCTTTGTGTTTGTATGACCCGCCGAGTGGCGGTGTCACTGCGAACTTACAGCGAGCGGTTTGCAGCAGGCTCGTTCCTACGTACTCACTTGATACCGTATCTGATACGTTAAATGCGACAATGCTAAGTGAATACCCAGCTTTATAGATTTCGACGCTGACATTGTTTTTTGTGGTGTATGTGGGTTTATACTGCAGGAAGACCCAAACACAACGCAAAGATAAAGAAAAAAAATCAGCAATTATGATTAAAATTTAATTGCAGGTACTCCGTATCCCGATTTTCGTGATTGGGAGCCAAATCATTCAGATATTAAGGAGTTGAAAGATATATGTGCTGTTATGAGAAACAATGGCGATGGTAGCATGGACTTAGTTCCATGTAGAGAGAAGTTTCCTTACGTTTGTTATCATCCAGCAAATAAACAAGAAATTGTCAATGAGTGCGGCACTACAGATCCAGGTAATTATAATAATTATGCTCTTCTCAATCTATAAGCATTATGACTTCAAAAGAGAGATCAATTTGTATTTCTAGGCCCTTTTCTGTTTGAAAATTATTCCATTTTTTTTAACGTTGCGTCAAGCTCGGAGTACTTAATAATAATAGTAAAAATAATGATATCAAAAACAGATTACAAATTGTCAAATAAAGGACCAGTAAAATTCGTTTTCAAAACATAGTATCGTGAATATTGGAATGGGTCGTATTTCGTGAGTGTGTTGAAAATCAATAAAATTTACGTAGACCAACACCCAGACAGGACTATTTACAAGTAGTTTTATCATCGACAATCGAACTCTCAGTGCAGTAGTTTGTTCAACCACTGTTCTTAGATCAAATACTAATTTTAGTGATTTAAAGGCTTATAATATACTACTCAAAAGAAAATAAGGGCCAACTGATTTTTGTCGATTTATTAAATAATATTTAAATATTACTAGTTATTATGACTGAATCTGATTAATATTAACGATTTTACTTGGAAATACACAAAAATTAAGTTTGTATTCCAATCAATCGTTAAATTAAACGAAATTGAATGAAAAGTCCCATTGCAGGAATGTATCAACTTACACAAAACATCAAAAAACTCGAAAAAATAGCGTCTTTAATGTTCCAAAGTGTTCTTTAAAGCTTCTCTTTTAACACTGTTCTCTCTGTGCTACTCATTTTAATGGAGGTGGAATGTTCAGGATTAAATACCAAACATTTTCTTTGCGATTCTCTACCAGCAAGTTTTCAGACAATTTATGAGATCCAGCTGGGTGTTGGAGGGAATTTTACTTTCTTTGGCACTCCTCTTTAACTCATCTCTTAAATGCTGAATAAAACTTAGGTAAAAATCCTGAGTAGCCACTGTAACATTGTAATTCGAACGTCAGCGAATGTATGCACTGTTAGTCGCAGCGTGTCCGCTCGAACATTATCCTGCTTGATGATGAACTCAGGTACTCGTTGCTGTGCGAATGGGATAATGTGGAGTTGCACCACATTTGCTACGCAATTTTGAGCAGTTACAGCAACGTTATTACGAAGTGCGAGCTCAGTTTTGCGTGATAGAGACAGCCGCCCCAGAGCATAATTCAGATCTCATCGGAACAGTCTGTTTCAAGAGTGCAAGGATCTGAAACCTGTCGTTTAGATCTTCTCTACACTCTATTGAATCAGTCTTTATTAAATAAAAATAGCCTGCAGTCATAAATAAAAAGCAATGAAGCCCATTCAAAACAGTTAATTATTTTTTCTCTTCGCAAATGTTTCACGATTTGCACCATACGCTCCAGTTAACTGGAGGAGAACGAAGCATCTTCTTGAGTATTGTTAGTCTTCATGGAGTCGATTTGGAATAGTCTAGTCAATTATAGGGGTGCCTGTAGCTCAACGCAATGGAGTTTGTACGGTCCGCGCGGTAGATTTTTACTCTATTTGCGCGGTTAATCAAATTTATTAGTCTTCTTAGGCTTTACTTACTTACTTTTTTCCTGGATCACGGCGTCTGGTGATATTACCCGACTTTTGAGACCAGTTTCAAACTTTCTGAACCACTGGTTGGGTATATTCCACCATAAGACCTACCTGTTCTGGCTATGCCCCCCCTGGATTAAGGTGACACTCCAAGTGGCTGTTTTTGCATCCATATGTCTCCGAATAAATGGCATTATGAGATTAATTAATCGTTATAGCCTACTTGCTGTATAAGTCGAAGAAAACTCCGTTAGAAGTTTGAAAAATAAAAAACACCAAACCGTACATTCGAAGAAATCTCAAACATGTACTTAAAAAAAAGTTATGAATTTCCAATTATGCAGTAGAAACAATATTAATACTTGAACGAAACCATAACAAGGTATTTACCATCTATTATGTACACTGAATTAGAAGGATACTTGATTAAAGTGCAATTTAATAAGTGGCCCCTATTTTGTTTTGACGAGTATATTACTTCTTTTCAGAATACCACTTGGACAGCAGAACCAATAAATGCTACAAGTACCATAGCGTTACTCGGAATTTCTCCAAAGCAGTAGCTCAGTGTGCGTCTGAAGGCGGCCATCTTGCTATTATAAACAGCGACACCGAAGCTCAAGTCCTCAGCGAAATCTTCTCTCAACATCCTCTCGAAACTTTGAAAAATACAAGGTGGCGCGAAATAGCTTTCATCGGTGCTTACAACTATGACAAAAAGAGAGATTGGAGGACCATTCATGGTAATTGGTTTTGTATTTTATGGCATAATGGTATGGTCCGAATTCCGATACGTGGTCGTATTTTTTTTATATTATAATGAGTTTGCTCTTGACCTTAGTCTAGGTCAGGAGTGACTAAGACAAGGTCGATGATGGAGCGAGCTTACCCAGAAGAAGCCTGTTTACTCTAACTTTGAAGAGATTAGGGTTGTATGCGTTCGGAAACACAGTCGCAGGCAGAGAGTATTACCCTGCTACTGTGTTATGAAGGTCAGCTAAGCAATCACTCGGTGTAAAATACTTGTATTCAGCTGCATCTAGTTCGACTGGAAGCCGACCCCAAGGGAAAAGACTTAGATGATGATAGTAGTGGTGCGATACCTATACTTTTAGTTCAAAAATACGTTATAAAAAATATTTTGCTAACGAAGTCCAGAAAGAATTTCTCCCGTATTGCGGGTGCACTCACAAACCCAAAAATTTACATTCACAAACACCTCGACCCGGAACTAGTTGTTCCGGGGTTTAAGGTTATCAAAATATTTGTTGCGTGCGGTGATCGAAGTCACGAAACGCTGCGCATCAGTCGATCGCTTGATCTCTGACAACCATGCCAAAAAAAAAACTTAACGATAATATCTTTGTTTCCAGGACAAGTGCTAGAGGAAGCTGGGTATGCCAGATTTTCTCCAGGAGAGCCAAACAATGCTGGGTCGGGACAATACTGTGCCTCCATATACCGCAATGGGTTGATCGATGATATGTTTTGCTATGAACCAGCAGTGTTCATATGCGAGAAGAGTCCAGATTATGACTCTGCTTGTTCTTTGCCTGATGAAAATAGAGAGGGATATTATAAACCGGGAATGTACTAATTTATATAATATTTTTTAAAATAAATTGATTTGAACTATAATTATATAAATATTGTTTTTTTTTTATAAACAACCTTTATTCATTTTATTCGGAAATAAAGAAGTCCAATTTTGTAATGGGGAAGCCCAGTTTTGTCCACTGGTATAACAACGCACGGTGGGCCGTAATCGGCTTTTCTATTGATATACCTTGGTCTATACCTAGGTATTTCAATTTGAACTGTCTGGTTTTTCGCTGTTTTTGTTTTTCTTTAATGACACTGTGTATTTGAGCGAGTACGAGTCTGACAGTCTCTTCCGCCCTGCCCTGGGTAGGAGGACTCATTTGATGAATTTACCACGATAAAAAATTACAAAAATGGCACTCGAGCAAATTTTCCTCAAAAACGAGAAAATTATAAAGGTATTTTTAACGAGAAAGAAATTATGTAGCTACCAATATAACGGCAAGAAAAACCGTAATTTCCTAACAAGTGGTTATAAGTAGTGCCTTATTCTTAATCTTATTATATGTAAATCTCGTGTCACAATGTTTGTCCTCAATGGACTCCTAAACCACTTAATCGATTATAATAAAATTCGCACACCATGTGCAGTTCGATCCAACTTGAGAGATAGGATAGTTTAAATCTCAAATTTTAGACCGGGTCCTCCACCCGTGCGAAGCCGGGACGGGCCGCTAGTATATAATATAAATCTCGTGTCACAATGTTTGTCCTCAATGGACTCCTAAACCACTTAACCGATTATAATAAAATTCGCACACCATGTGCAGTGCGATCCAACTTGAGAGATAGGATAGTTTAAATCACAAATTTTAGACCGGGTCCTCCACCCGTGCGAAGCCGGGACGGGCCGCTAGTTTATAATATTTTGATATACTGCACAAAATGGATATCACTGCTGTTGTTTGTAATTTAAAAAAGGTTGTTGTCTGTGCTTAAGGCTCTATAAACTTGCTAAATACGAGAACTTCTGCAATTATCCCCAACACACAGACATGGCTGAGAAAAATTGAGAATGAACGCCAGACGTTTATAAAGATACGCTTTTTGGTCCCAATACAGTCTTTCTGTCATATCGAAATTTTCATACCTTTAAAAATTTTTACGACTCGTTTGGCGCAGTGGCTGAGCTATTGGACTGCTGCGCTGTGTCGCGGGTTCGGTTACCACACTGAACAAATATTTGTATGATCTGCAAGTAGTTGTTCCGGGTCTGGGTGTTTGTGTATGTCAGTTTCTATGTTTGTAAACGCACCCACGATACAGGAGAAATTCCTAGTGTGGTGTAAATCAATACTGTGCCTATAGTGCCAGGAACACAGCGCACGCACTCCCATCCCTCGGCAGCATTTGGACAGGTGTAAAATACGATAAAAAATATGTTGAAAAAATAAAGTCATCGACATAAAAATGTAAATAAATCAGGAACCCCGGGGTAGATTCATAAAATATTTTGTATACAGACAGACATTAGTGCCAGGAACACAGCGCACGTACTCCCATTCCTGGGCAGCACTTATACAAAGTCCCATACAAGAATGGTACAATGTCTAACGTCAATTCGCTTTATTAAAATATGTACAGCGTCGCGTCTTCATGTGACTTAACCCTTACAGAGGCTCTACTGCGTGAAGTAGGTAATTGTAAACTAAATACATCCGTCGGTTCTTAAATTCAAAATACGGGTTACTCCCGAAGTGAACAAGAACTTGTCTCGAGTACTTATCGACTCGGGTACTTGAGTCAAATGTAGTGGGCTCTAGACTACCTGGAACGTGTAACGTCTTATCATACTTTAACTTAGTAAAATTTCTTGGTATTATACTCATATTACGTACTTGCAGCAGTGCTGGCGCAGTAGAGCAGTGGTGGCGCAGTGGTATCGGTCCCGACTTACGAGTTGTAGGTCGTGGGTTCGAACCCAGCTTGGCGCATTACTTTGTGAAATTTATTTCATCACCACTGCTCTCAAAACGGTGAAGGAAAACATCGTGAGGAAACCGGCATGTCCTAGAACCATCAAATTCGAAGACATGTGACATCTGCCAATCCGCACTGGGCCCGCGTGGTAGATTATGGCCCACTCCCTCTCACAAGAGAGGAGGCCTGTGTCCCAGCAGTGGGAACGTTATAGGCTGATGATGATGATGATGACGTACTTGTTTGAGTCATTTTACAGACGCCAGCAGCTGCCCACCCGAATCTGGGAAATTTTATGAATTGAATGTTTTTTAATTTTATTTTATCCTTTATTTCAGGCTACTAAGATCCATAAAAACACAAAAAACTATAACTCATCATCTGCCTAGCCTTTTCCCAACTATATTGGGGTCGGTTTCCATTCAAACCAGATTCAACTGGATATCAGTATTTTACATGGAGCGACTGCCTGTCAGACCTCCACAACCCAATAACTGGGCAATACCATACCCCATGGTAAGACTGGTTGTCAGACTTTAGAACTTCTGACTAACAGTAACGACTGTCAAAGATTCAGAAATGACAGCCGGGACCAACGGCTTAACGTGCTTTCCGAGGCACGGAAGAAACTCGCTATGACAGATGGTCACCCATCCACAGACCAACTTCGGCAAGCGCGGCTTAACCCAGTAGATCGGCTTGTGCGGCTGTAATTATTTAGCCACGAGCTCCTCACAAAAAAACTATAACTGTATACTAATAAATATTTTAAAATAATCAAATTAAAAACTATTGCACACAAAAAACTATTGCACCTTCCAGTATTGTGATAAGGTTGAAAATTGCCAGATTGAAGTAGTTGGATGTGCTGGCGTCTGTTATGTACTATGCCGTTGAATTTCTAATGAATGTTTGGATGCCATATTGTGACGTGTTATATAGGGCAAGCCTTAATATAAATAAGTTTTCAGTTGGGAAGTAATGACTGAATGCATTTTTCTTTTTTCATCATGTTTGGAGGCTACCGCTGTTTATCCCACCAATGGAACCAGTTCACGAATCTTTATGATACAACTCTCTTATGAAGTTTACTAATTATCGCTTGAGAGGAAATCCGAGTAAATCTATCATTGGTTCCCGCGCTATAATTATATGTACATCTACTCTACATACGAGTACAGATTCTTGATGACCGCATGCTTTGATACAAGAAACACAATATAATATAAATGAATATAATAATATAAATTCTGCATTGGCTGACAGAGGAAACAAACTAAAATAGATTATGATTTATATGAACAAGGATAAAAAGTAACAATAATTTTATACTTATGAAACTCACGTGTCCAAACACGCAATATGTTTGAAGTGCATGCTTATCTTCGAAACCAGCCAATCAATTATTTATAAGGCATGTGTATGTAATTAAAGTCTGTTAAAAATAATAGGATACAGCTTTGAAAATAATAATAATTAAATGATCTTGAGTCTATGAGGATGGATTTTTGATACTGTTTAACTTTTAACATCATGGTCTTATCATCGCGTAGAATCGTCGCGAGGACCGGGACAGCTTTCATTAAATAAAATAGGTACAAACGTGTTTGATGTAATTGTTTGTAATTAATTAACGACATTAAAATTAGGATAATACTAATCCTTATTGTGACTTAACCATGACGTACGGTGCTGAGACGTGGACGCTCTCACAGGAGGCTGCGTACAGACTCCGAGTGGCACAGAGAATCATGGAGCGTTCCATGCTCAGCATAAAATTAATAGACCGAGTTCCAAACGTCGAAATCAGGAGATGAACAAAGGTTTTCGATATTGGTTTTCGAGTTATGGAACTCAAATGGAGTTGGGCAGGACACCTGGCAAGGCGCGGTGAGCGCAGGTGGAGTAAAGCTGTGACAGAGTGGCGTCCAAGGAATGGAAAAAGAAGTGGCCGCCGCCGCCATTGCGGGAGTGTCCTGGATGAGGCTGGCGCAAGACCGTGGAGCTTGGCACAAACAAGGAGAGGCCTATACCCAGCAGTGGGTGAAGACGGGCTGTGGATGATGATGATGAATCCTTAATGTACTAGACGTTGGGCATGCGGACAGCGAGGAAAGGGCAACTCGCTGTCCGACCATGGACCATGCCTGGGTCGACGGCGCGTCGTGATCCACGCGCGCCTCAAAGAGCTGTCAGCAAAATGACGGGGCCCCCTCTCAGAGGGCCAAAGCCTGCCGGGGTCGCGGGATTTATTTCTATTACCGTGACCCCGGAACATAAAGGGCTACTGAAGGACACCGTGGATTTTAGTCAGTACAAGTCTGACAGTCCCTCCAGCCCTGCCCGGGGTTGGAGGACTCATTTAATGATTTTGCCACGATAAAAAAAAAAAAAAAGTACTAGACGTAAACAGTTTCACTGAAATGGGAATCTTTAGTTATTAGATAGCTAATTTTCGCCAAATGTAAAATATAGATAAATATAATTGACCGCTGTTTAAAAAATAACTTATCATGTTGAAATAAAACAGAAAGGGCTATTGATTGCTGTTTATGCATTTTATTTTATACATGATTGTGTGCATTTATAAAATTGCAGTTTAATATAATTTTGTTTTATAAATGAAATAGTACCAGTAATTTGTAAGAACTTATATACGTTATCTGAATTGATCATACAATTATCAGTTGTTTTTAATATAATTTAATTGTAAAATGGTAATTTACAATTAAATTATATACAATAATATTTTGATTACCTATTTGACCTTTGAAATTTATCTTATCTTTACCAACTTCTCTTCTCTTCAATAAAATCTTTTACAAGGAACAGAGTCAAACAGCATTAAAAAAATATGTAAGTTCGCCGTATGACATTACTTCCATCAATTTGATCTTTGTTAGCGACACTATTGCATAGTTATTTTTTCAATTTTGACAGGTTTAGTTCCTGGCCATAAATATTGATTTTACAAAAATCCAATGATGCAGTTTTCCTTTTGGTCAAAATCCACCTAGATACTCTTTTCAGTATTTTTCGATATTTCTCAGATATGCTGCCTGTATTTTCTTTTCATTATATTTATTTATTATTTATATTTTCAATTATGATGCACATATACCAGGATAAAATGGTTTCTTCTCACATATAAAAGCAAGAGGCTGCTCCGCCCACCAAGCGGTCAAAAGACCCGTGCGGTATATTCCAAGGCATGCATCTTTATCAGATTTTGGGTTCAAATATGGTTCCCCAGAAGAATACATATCATATCCTGCTTCTGCCGGCGTTTGACCTGAAATAAAAATATATTTCAATGCAACTGTTTCACAAATTGTTTGTTAAATCCGCTTTATCGCGACTGCTCAACTGTAACTGCTCAACTGCAAACAGTTGAACAGATAGGATCTCCAATGCTCGACTAATCATTTAATAGTTTTGAATTTAGACATTTTATTTTAATGGCTTTGGCCCTCTGAGAGGGGGCCCCGTCATTATGCTGACGCTCTTAGAGGCGCGCATGGAACAAGAGGCGCCGAAGACCCGGGCATGGTCCACCGACCATGCCCGCGCCTACGGTGGTCGGAGATCGCCTTGCGACGTCCGACGCCGAGGGCGTCTATCACTCACACCGTAAACTGATTGTGCATATTGTCTAAATTACCATGAATAGTCCTAAATTCCAGTGGTTCACTCCAGTCGTGAACACCAATAATAGCTACATCTTTCCGGAAATCTCCACCTAACTTGGATGGTGGATATTTTTCAAATAGTTCCTTCAGAACTTTTGCTTCCTCTTCACTGTTTATGATAACAAGATGGCCGCTTTCAGCTGAACATGTCATGTAAGCTCGAGAGAAATTTCTTGGAACTGTATGGAACTTGTAGCATTTCCGTGTCCTTTTGTCAAATTGGTATTCTGAAAGAAAGTTGTTATAAAAAAAACGGTTATTAAAAAAATTTAGTTTGAGTTATTCAGACCGATTACTTAAAATAAGTATTTTCAAACCAACAAGCTCTAAGTATCTTTTTTAGATGAAATATTTTGGGAAATGCTTTTAGACTCAATCATTAAAATATTACAAAAATAAAACTAAAAATTTAAACATGAACATAAGTTTAAGTTTTAACGGAGATTTTTTATGTTAATGAAAAGTTATTAATCTATTTTTAGTGAAAATAACTTCTAGATGGTTATCAAAAGAAAAAGAACTTGAAAGTATGGTATACATGCTCTTAAGTGGGTGATAGATACCCATGGGTGGTGGGTAGGCTGGAAGAAAATGCTCAAGGCATTACAGACTTTGTTGCAAGATGTTTAAATAAATACACATAGATACACGAGCATTGACGAGCAAGTCCACGCACTTACGGCTCGATGACCTTTTTCGCATCTGTGTCACCTTTTTTTTTTTTAGCGTGGTAAAATCATCAAATTAGACCTCCAACCCCGGGCAAGGCGGGAGGTACTGTCAGACTTGTACTGACTAAAATCCACGGTGTCCTTCGGTAGCCCTTTATGTTCCGGGGTCACGGTAATAGAAATAAGTCCCGCGACCCCGGCAGGCTTTGGCCCTCTGAGAGGGGGCCCCGTCATTTTGATGACAGCTCTTTGAGGCGCGCGTGGAACACGACGCGCCGTCGACCCGGGCATGGTCCATGGTCGGACAGCGAGTTGCCCTTTACTCGCTGTCCGCATGCCCGCGCCTACGGTGGCCGGAGATCGTCTTGCCACGTACGGCGCCGCGGGCGTACACCACTGCGGTTGGGGCGGAGGGAGGACGCTGTCCTCTCTCTCTCGCGGCCCGCCACCTCCTTCACGAATGTGTGTCACCTTATGATAAATTTTTGCTATTTACCTGGATCAATAGTGCCGCAAGCAGTGGTTTGTACTTGAAGATTCCCTGTGTGGTAACATATATAAGGACGAGTCTCTTCACAGCGACGATCAGCTAATTCTCCATTACTATTCATGGTTATACAACTTTCTTTATTGTCTTTATTGTCAGGCTCATTTTCAGCCCAAAATGATGGAATTTCAAGGAGCGGTGTACCTGTAATTTTAAAAGCGGTATTGGCCATAATTTCTTAACGAATGATTAAGCGCATCACACAAAGCTTTGATATTTTAATATTTTATCTTAAGATGTTATCTTACGATTATATTTTATATGTTAAGATGCGAATATCGCTTTCTATCTTAAGATACGAAAATATAACAATATATCTTAGTCTTGTGTGACGGTTCATTGAATAGTATGGCATTAAGATAAAATATTATAGTATCTTAGCCGTGTGTGATGCGCTTTATGCTAATTTTAATGTTTTCACTATTTCATCTCGTGATCTAAGAGCTATTTGAAATTTTGGAAAACTACTTGAGGCACGCTGAAAAATTTCTCAAAACTGCTTCAATTACTTCTAAACACAGAAATTCTGACCTGGCTGAGTAGAAACCGTTTTGAACGAAGATAGACGTATTTAAAGATACGACTTTTTTGGTCCGAAAAAAGTGTTTATAGCATTCCGAAACCTATACCTTTAAAATTAAATATTTAAAGAGAGCGAAATTTATTGAACCACATAATTTTGTTGGTTTTTGCTCCTCGCTAGGCGTAAAAAATATTAAAAAAAAACAATTGCCCTACCAATATTTTCATGGCAACTGGTTGCCCTATGTATTACACTGGTAATCAAAATGTGTATTTCACTCAGGCGCTATACTAACCGCCTACTACATACTATCAGCGTGCCTCAAGAACTTTCGCAAAATTCAACGAACTCTCCTAGTAATTGGGTGCGTCCAAACAGAACGCGCTGCCTCGCGAGGCATTTGCCGCGCGAAGCAGCTTGGCTATGCCCGGGCTACACGAGGCTAATAGTTTTTCAAGCTAGTGTCAGTAAGCTAGCAAGCTAGTACTTCTGGCTTCGTATAAACAAGTTGTGTTTATACGAAGCTAGCCTCGTGTAGCCCGGGCATTAGTGTGGATGTATCTCGGCCGAGGCAAGCGCGCGCGCTTCCGCGGGCCAGATAGACTTCTTTCAACTGATGATGATGAATGATTCAATGACCATTCTACTCCTTCTGTGACCACTTTTTATAATGCCATTACAAACCTTCAATAGTATAATAGTCTCCCTGGGAGAAAGTAGCATGAATTCCTGTGAAAATCTCGTGTTTCGGATAGGAGTGATTTACGATGTTTTCCATTTCAGTTAATATTTCTAGTGTAGTTGGAGAAGCTAAAACAGCACCTGTTGACAAAACAAAAATACGGAATATTATACTTTCATTTATTTTATTCCATTTATTTTGTTCTATTAATTTGTATTTTACACTGGCTCTAATTTGCTTGAAAGAAAAGATTTTAGTGTTTTAAACTATATAATTAGGTACATAAAACAAATGTCTGTCATAATAAATTAAACATTATCTGAAACAACGTTAAAAAAACATTGTTTCAGAAAATTCTGTTACTAGATTTTTTTTTTTGTAAAAGGAAAAAAAAAGAACGGTTTCCGCTGCTATTGAATGGCTTAACGAAGGAAAGCTTTGGATTTTGGTCAGTACAAATCTCACAGTCCCTTCCACTGAAAAAATATCCACGCAATGTTTACAAAATAAGTAACCTTCAAGGTGGCATCGCAATCGTGCGTTGAACCAAGTCGCAGGAACATCAATGAGTTTGAACCAAGCTTGCGCTTTTCGACTATAATCGTAGTCGCACCTAAATGCTCCCCCCTCTAAAAATACAAGAAACATGTTTTTAATAAGCCTAACTCAAAAAAAGAATAAAAGTGCAGGCTTCATCCGGAGACGTGACGCGTCAGATGTGTGTACATCTGACACGTCACGTCTCCGTATGAAACTTGTATTGAAATATGCCTGACCGGTGACGTGACTGATAGATCACGTGCCGGTGACTGGCCGTTGACTGACGTGTCAAACAAAAATATCATATAGGAATTTCGAACAATTTTGTTTTTTTAAACCGGGCCGTTGACGTGACGGTGACTGATGAGTGTGAATGCACATATTTTATTCCGTCAGTTAAAATATCAAAAAACACACAGATCAAAAATATTTTGCGATCACTTTGAAAATTGAAATGGTTTTTTGTAACTGTAGATTTTAGTATGATTTTTTCTTATTTCTAGATTCTTTATATAAAAATATAGATTTAGAATATTAAACAATAAAGCAGTAAATTGTTTTTGCATTGAAATTTAAAAAAAAACGACGGGTTGCACTCCGGGGGTGCCGGCAGAAGTGAAAAATTGAATTTTAACGTTGTGCATTTATTTCAGTGTGTTATAGTGTTCACATTTTTTTTTTATATGAGGATACAATGCATTACTTATTAAAATTAATGTTTCAACATAATTGCCTGACCGTTCGCCTGTCTATTTTTTTAAGTTTATATCTGAAACGGCTGAAATATGATTTTGGAAGCAATTACCGAACTCAACGCGGGCAAAGACGCGTGCATAAGGTATTATTAAAGTACTTTTTATAAACTAACCAAATAAAAAGAAAAAAAGCTTACCAGCATATTTTAAGAAGACAAATAACACAAAGTAACTGAAAAAGGACTTCATTGTGAATACTGAATTCGAAAAGTGACAATACAATAATTATTTAAACTGATTTATAATTAGGTATGCTAGACTGATAAGAACCTTCATATCTAATTGTGACAAGTGTTTACTGTGAATTATTATAAGTGCAATTAAAGGCGATAGTAGTTTTATTAGATCCAGTGTTCTAATACCTAAGGCCTCTGCCTCAAATGTCGCGATAGGGTCGTTGGCGTCCTCCCTCCGCCCCACCCGCGGTGGTGGACGCCCACGGCGTCGGACGTCACAAGACGATCTCCGGCCACCGTAGGCGCGGGCATGCGGGCGGCGAGTAAAGGGCAACTAGCCGCCCGACCATGGACCATGCCCGGGTCGACGGAGCGTCGTGTTCCACGCGCGCCTCAAAGAGCGTCAGCATAATGACGAGGCCCCCTCTCAGAGGGCTAAAGCCTGCCGGGGTCGCGGGTCTTATACCATCACCGTGACCCCGGAACATAAAGGGCTATTGAAGGACACCGTGGATTTTAGTCAGTACAAGTCTGACAGTACCTCTCGCCCTGCCCGGGGTGGGAGGTCTCATCTGATGATTTTACCACGTAAAAAAAAAAAGGGTCGTTGGCGGCGGCGGTTGCAGCGGGCTTCAAAGACCCGTTCTGCCTGCTGTCGCGCTGTACCGCACCGTTTTCAAGGACAGGTCTATTGACTGACCTGTTGGTCTAGTTGTTAGTGACCCTGACTGCTATGCCGGGGGTCGTGGGTTCGATTCCCACCCAAGACAAATGTTTGTGTGATGAGCATGATCATTTGTTCTGTGTCTGGGTGTAATATATCTATAATATGTATGTATATAGAAATATATAAGTACGTTTATTAGTTGTCTACCTATAACACAACCTCTGCTTAGCTTGGGACTAGATGGCGTTGTGTGATAGTTGTGGAATATTATTATTATTATTTAATTTATGCATAAAATCCTGCCGCTCCCTAACCGCCGCGCGCCGCCGCGCCGCCCCGCTCATCGCGAAATTTGAAGCGGTGCCTTATAACACTCGAGAAAGCATGAGGCATCAATTACTGGGTATTCCTCGCAGGTTAAGTGCTTTTGACTAAAGCATGTCCAGGAAGGACGTAATACAGCGCCGACATACAAAGTGACCTTGAATTAATCGGCGAATTTTTCTTTCAATTTGTCTAGGCATGGATGGGACGCTGAATTATATGCGTCTTGATTTCTAGAAGATGCTATTAAAGTATGTATGTCATTTAAACTTTTTCCTCCTAACCACTAAAAAATAAACAGCTCTGTTAAGCGCTTGTCAAAAAAAAGTGTAACTGCAAAATGACCCTCATAACAAACGTGAAATGTCTATTTGACGTTGAAAGTTTTTTTCTACATACAATAAAAGCAGTAAATACTTTAAATAATATGATGTGAATAAATATATTAAGGAAAACATGTTATAAAGCAAAAAATTAAGTAACATTTTTATGTTATAGCTAAGAGATAGCTGTAACAAAAGCAAGTTCTTATACACTACATAGCGAAAAAAAGTCGCCTTTGTTCTCCCAGGTGATATTTTTCCGAGGTGAACAAAGTGGACAACTGTGGTGTCTCAATTCACCTGGGTGATATCACCCAGGTGATATTTTTCCGAGGTCAATTGAGGACACCAATGTTGTCCATATGTTCACCCAGCACACGTAGCATGGCGATTCTATGTCTATTCTACCGAGAAAAGACAAAGTTATGTCATCGTTATTTCTACACAAGTCGACTGTTTTTTTGCACAAATATGACACCATTCAAAATTTTTACATTACCATGCTTAAAATAATAAAAATATTTTTAAGTTCTGTCATTTTGTCTATTCTTGCGTCGACAAAACCCCTTTCTACGGCGCCATGCTACACCTGCAGGTGATCAAAGTGGAATAAACCTTTAATTCTTATCAATTTTATTTATAACCTGATCATAACCACAAGAATTCCATCAAAAACTTATCAATATACATCATAAATTGTGATTATTTATAATTTGCATGCACACAAAACGCATATTCTATAGTAACTCGTTTATCTTTAGTTTTCTCTCTGAACGTATATTGACTGCATGCTTCACTTATGACTTTGAATACATCTCATTTAAAAGTGTCAAAGGTTCTCAAAATATACACACAAGGTATTTAAAACTTACGTATACGTGGAACGCAAAGGGCAATCAAAGGAACGGTGTGGATTTTTCGTCATTTTCCGTCTTACTAAAAAAGGTTAAACATCTGTTAAAACAATTGTCTAAAATTGTCAATTTCAAAATGGCATTTGACTTTGATATAAAGTCGTTTTGCAATTACACCTTTTTTAACCATCAATAAAAAAGAAGGAGGTACTCAATTCAACTGCATTTTATTTATATTTTGTTCGTTACCTCATGACTTACGACTGACTGCGTCAACCGGTTTTGATCGATGCAATCTGTCATTTCATCATCATCTCAGCCATAGGACGTCCACTGCTGAACATAAGCCTCCCCTTTAGATCTCCGCATATACCGGTTGGAAGCGACCTGCATCCAGCGTCTTCCGGCGAACTTTGTAAGGTCGTCTGTCCACCTTGTTGGTGGACGTGCTACACTTTTCGACCACATCGGCCATCTGCTCTGCGAGCAATATGGCCTGCCCATTGCCACTTCAGCTTGCTAATCCGGTGGACTATATCGGTGGCTAAAGTTCGTCTACGGATCTCCTAATTTCGGATTCGATCACGCAGAGACACACCGAGCATAGACCTCTCCATAGCTCTGTCATTTGGTAACTATATTACTAGATAGTATATTAAATAATAATAAAACTTTTTTAAACGTTTAAAAGTTATGTTATGGCCATTTTTATGTTCTGAAAGGCAAAAAATATCTATACATTATAATTCAAATAAACTCTCTAACAGTGATTGGGATTTCAGAATGATTATTATTTCCTCTAAAAAACCTCAGTCCCTTGGGACATTCCGAAATTAATTCTATTATTTATTTGAAAATGTTATTATCATGAGGATATTTTTGTTTGCGTTCAGGTATTTTTCAGCAAAATGAATCCTTATTAGTTTAACAATGGTAACGCGATTAGCATTAAATATATAACTTAAATTAACCACAATTGCTAATGTTGTTTTCCTCGTACCCAACAGTTTTTGTTTAATAATAGAAAATCATCTAAATAATATGATCATTATTCTAGTATAAGCGTAAAATAATATGTTAAATCATTCTATGCCGAGGGAAGAGACATTGCGTTTTTTTCAGCTGCTTCATTTTTTTATAAGATCACCAAGGAGTACTCCTGCCCAGGATATACCTACCAATAAAACGCCCCATCATTCTTGCACTCAAACTAATGAATTATTCCCATTGGATGCCAAAAACTATTCCCGTTGAATCCCATATTCTTAAAAAATCAAAGGTATTTTGATTTAGTCTCGGTTTGGACCGAAGCTAAACTAGCGGCCGACGTAAAAAAAAAATCCTAAAGTACTAGGCTCCCATAAGCTCAAAAATAGAGGTAACACTTTTCTTTAAAGTACACCATGTAGTCCTATCGTGGGATTCAATGGGAATAGAAAATGGGATTCAACGGGAACAAATCAAACTTACTGCGCGGACCCACCCCCGAGTGTGGCTGCTGGTAGCGTGTAACATGGCCGAGACCGAGGGCCATTATGTACGCCAACAGCGGCCACCCTAGCGAGCCATAGCCTTGCCGGGGTTGCGGGACATACGTATACGCGACTCCGGTACACAAAAGGCTACCGAAGGACACCGTGGATTTTAGTCAGTCAATTCTGACAATCTCTCTCGCCTTGCCCGGGGCGGGAGGACTCATTTGATGATTTTACCACGTAAAAAAAAATCCCCAGCGGGAAGACTTACTACATTTGGAAACCACTGATTTTATTTTAAATCTTTATGGTGATATAAATATAGAAATCTAAAAAAATAGGCTCACTATCAACGTGGTTGTAACAAGATGAAGTCTTTTTTAAAATATTTAGTGTTGCTTTTCACCTTAAATTTCATTGGTCAGACGATCGGTACTTCAAATGGATCGTATAGATGTGATTACAAATACAGCACAACGGCCAAAGCTTGGTTTAAGTATTTTGTTGTACCAGCGAATTGGTACGATGCCCGGCTTAGATGCGCACTGGAAGGTATGCTGCTATTTGTATTCGTTCTTAGAAAAAGATGCATACTATAAATAAACTGATTCTCTAAACTTTGGAATACCAGTGAAACAATTGACTGCCTCAGACGATTTTATGGTCTTTCTCTACTCCTATCATATTCAAAATTTTCTTCTGCACACTATTCATTCTACACTCAAAAAGTGACAGAACAGAACCATATTTTTTTTTACATTTGAATGCTGACCGCTGGGCGAAGGCCACCACACAGTGGGTTCCTGGAGATGGAGGCGCCGAGGCCGCCCCAGAAAGAGGTGGAGAGACGAGTTGGACTCGTATCGTGGGGGCTGGTTCGAAGTGGCGCTGGACAAGGACACTTGGAAAGACTTGGGGGAGGTCTTTGCCCAGCAGTGGGACAGTGTAGGCTGAACAAAAAAAAACATTTGAAATAGTTATATTCTTCTGAATATAGCCCAGAAATAATAATGAGGCCCAAAGATGGAGCAAGCATTGCTATCCAGGCTGGTGAGGCTTACCACCGCCGGTGACCGCCACTAAATATCTTTAACCGTGCCTGCGGGTCATATAGCCTGTATTGCCATTGCTCGGGGTGGACAGCTTAATAGTGGATTCCATCCATTCCAAATTATCCCTACTAATTATCATTCACTGGCGTTTTGGTAATCAATCTACCGACTTATCAAACCATGTTTTCTTCTCACCAGGTGCAGTGCTAGCTTCTCCAACCACACCAGAAATTGATGCTGAAATGAGGCAAATTATCAAGAACTTCTCTACTTCTGAATCTAAAATATTTACCGGGATCTCTGCCACGGTCTCTCAAGGAGATTTTTATACTGTTGACGGTCAGTTTGTTGGTAAAAAGATTCTTTCTTTTATTGTTTCGGATTAAAGTAGTGAGAATTTTGCGAGACTACGCGGAATACGCGGCTGGCTGAGTCGGAAAGGGAGCTGATATGCTCTCCCCTATCTTATATCACTTCTAGACTAAATAGAACCAGAAATAATGGAAATTTGGTTTTTCTGAAGTTCTCTAAAATGATAATATTACCTGAAATAATTATATTTCACAGGTATACCGCTGTCCCAAATCTCAAAAACTTGGGAAGAAAATGAGCCAGATAATAGGAATAATTCTGAAAATTGCATCACTTTTAATGGCAATGGGCACTTGACTGATAAACCCTGCATTGAAACTCGTCCTTACATCTGCTACCGTTCTGAAAAATCTGAAACGACTGTCAATGAATGTGGAACTGTTGATCCAGGTAACTAAAGGCTACATGTCTCCCCCGGAAACGCGAGACTAATAAGTTAAACGGGTCACCACCAAGCTATGCAGTGGATGTACTTAATACCAATACCCCCGTCGCTAGAGTACGAAAATAACCTAGGTGGTTTTAGTTACTGCCACAGCCCTAGTAGTATAATTTATTTGTCAGAACATGGTACAAAGTTATGGTCTTAAGATTAATTATTGGTCTCATCACATTCTGCCAATAATTGTGGCGTGCAAATGTTGTGTACATAACACAAAATTAAAAAAAAGAGCATATTGTGGGTTGCCAAGTCTTGCAATTTATGAATGTTTCTTTTGTTATCCTCTATGCAGTATACATTTAGAGCAGCCTGCGGCAGCCCAGAGGTATTGGCACCGATTGAGTTCGAAGAAAACCAGGCGATTTATTTTGTGTCATTTATTTCATCACCACAGCTCTTAACAGCATGTCCTGGAACCAAAAATTGGAAGACACGTAACATCTACCAACACGCATAAAGCCCCGTGGTGGGTTACGGCCCATTTCTTTCCACAGAGTCTTGTGTCCTTACAGAGGACTTGGAGCCAAAAAAAAACATATCTACAAAAATATCAACAGCAACAATATCGGTTGGCGCAGTGGCTGAGCGATTGGACTGCTGTACTGCGTATCGTGGGTTCGATTCCCGCACGCAGAAAATATTTGTATGATCTACAAGTAGGTGTTCCGGTTCTGGGCGTTGTGTATGCGAGTTTAAATGTTTGTGAACACACCCACGATACAGGAGAACTAGTGTGGGGCAACGTTTAAAAAAGACAAAATAAAAGACTATAAGCCTTTGCTTCTTTTAACATAAGACTATCTACTCCTCAGAATACTATTTGGATACAAGAACTAACAGTTGCTACAAGTTCCACACAGTACCTCGGAATTTCTCCAGAGCCCACTTAGCATGTTCAGCTGAAGGCGGCCATCTTGCTATTATAAACAGCGAACTGGAAGCCAAAGTACTAAAGGAACTCTTCGCCAAATATCCTGCTGGGAAGATGCTTGGAAACTTCTGGAAAGATGTTGCTTTTATTGGTTTTCACTCCTTGGACGAACATATGGATTGGAGAACTATTCATGGTAATAACAAATTTAAAAAACAAACAAAAACAAAAGTCATGTAATATTTATCAGCACTTTTTAAAGGTTAGTTTTTACTTAAGACAGTCTTCCAAAGCGCACCCCCTTAGACACTTTCTAGTGTTTTGGCTGGGAAGAAGAAGTGTCGGCACAAACTCCCCAGCAACACATCTGGCTGTACGGTTAGAAGAACCAAGATTTAATACAATTTAATAGAACATACATCAATCCGAAATTACATCCCAATCGTGACGTAAAGGCCGATTTACTCGTAAGCAAGTTTAACTTGCGTACTATCTTGATTAACTAGTAACTTACTTACTTACCTGCCGAGCAGTTTCGTACTTACTGACTTATGGATGTGTAAATCAGCCTTTAATAATTTCACTACTCCCGAAGTTTATCTATGCCTAATTTGCAAGTTTTAGAAACACTTCCTTGTTTCCGATTGAGCTGACAGCATACAATATCATGGCATTGAGTTCGAAAATGGCTAAAGAAAATCTGTATAGGCGCTCCCTTACGACGAGCATTCACCTGTAACGTTACAGATTCGAACATTTAATTTTCATCAGTGTGAGAAGACCATCGAGCATCTAAATGCGCACCTTGTATCGAATCTATACTAAATGTGCCCGAATACTCGTCAGTCAGGGAGGTAGTATTGTAATGAAATTTTCAAAGTCGAATCTATAATGTTACATTACACGCAAATGTTGGTGCGGGAGCGCCTTTTCATACGACGCAGCCACATAGACGAATTTGGAATCGTTTGTTTCGTCTTGATGAGTACCTACTTTGTATTAAGAAAGTAGTTATATTTATTAATATGATTTAAAATTACCTTTGCAGGTCAAACACTATGGGAAGCGGGATACAGGAAATTTTCTGGAGGTGAACCAAATAATTCGGCACCAGGTGAAAAATGTGGAGCGATATACCGATCAGCGCTCCTAAACGATTTATGGTGTGACAAACCAGCTGCCTTCATCTGTGAGAAGAATCCAAAGTTTCCTGCAATTTGTCATAATGTAAATAATATAAATCAATAATACCTGCAATCGTTGGACTTGCAAGTCCAGAAGAAACAACTACAATTTAATAAAGATGTAAAATGAACTTAATATGAAAAGCAATGCATTCACTTGAAATCGTATTTCAATATCTATACATATATAATAAAATAGTAGGAAGGCTGATTTTTTCAGCTGGGCGTGAACAGTTGAAAAATTCACCCTGTATAGGAATGACATCTTAGAAAGATTTGCTCACCCTGATGAGTACCCTCTGTTGACGTATAAAAATTGAAGATCTAGAACACCTAATGTAGAACTCTATGAGCCCAGTTACACTATAACTTTTATTCTACTGGCCAAACTCCCATTTTTTTTTCCCGGGCTCTTGGGGTTGGGTATCAGACTTTTCTGATCTTCGATTTTGACGACCCCATTGTCGCTGGCATAAGCAACAAGATCCGCGTACGAAGTCGCGGGCAGAAGCTAGTTTACAATAAATGTTTGGCGTTGACAAAAGACGATTGATTATGAAATAAAGTTTTTGAGTCGCAATAAAGATACTGTCATTAGTAAAGTAACAATCAGTTTGTAAAACAATACCATATTTTAAAAGAGTAACCATGGAGTTTCTTGCCGGTTCTTCTCCATGGAATCGACCAACCCGAACCGAGCACCTTTTGTCGACGTTTTATAAGTGACCTCATGGGCCTGTGAAATAAAAATATTGATTTGATTTTGAGTAATACGGATAAGAGCTTTAATTACTATCCAAATGATATCAAACGCCTTTTATCATAATATCGAGAAGGCACTAACATGGGTCACGATGGTAACTCAAGACGGGTTGGTGATTTTAACCTCAAAGTTTTCGAAATGTTAGTGAAATCTTAGTAATAAGGTTCTGCACCCTTTTATTTTCTTTTCCCATTTCCATGACGTAAAGTAAAGAGGTATTCCACCTGGCACCTGCGAAAAATTTTGACAGGAGCCTTATGTCGAATAGATAAGGTACAAGTAGCTCAGTTGCCATTGTGAGTGGGTGCCCTAAGTGGAATACCTCAAAGTAAACTGGATCATTGACGTCAATTTGGTGAAAGAAATTAGTTCCTCGTTCATACACTAGAAGCAGTTCTTCATTTTTCTAAACCGATAAAAAAATCAGTAAATACTTTAAGTATGGAAGCTTTAAAAAAAGTAATAAGTGCCCGTTTATTATCAATACTAGCACTACCGGAATAAACTAGATTTGCAATATTTTATTGATGATGTTATTTTACTAGTTAACAAGAATACTAAGGATATTTTAATATTAATTCTCGGGGTCCATTTTTGATAAATCATGCCTCCGTTAATTTAATCAAAGGATGATGCCAGGGCTTCTATGAAATCTGGTCCCACCCTCCAATAGCAACATGTGATACGTCGTTGGATAGGTATTTTTAAGCTGAACAAAAAATACGATGGCACCAAGTCTGAAATATTAGTCCGTTCTGAGATATGTTTGTTTTAATGTGGCCGTCTCATATTTTATTCGTAACATAACTAAATATTGACAGACGCACAGATTGATCTTCCATGTTAAGCCGCGCTTGCCGAGGTCGGTTTCTGGATTGGTGACCATCTATACGAGTTTTTCTCCGTGCCTCAAAAAGCACTTAAAAGTCGTTGATTACGGCTGTCATTAGTAGATCTATGACAGTCTTTAACCACTAGAGAAGCTCGCTTTGCCGCTAACCACCTCCACTACGGAGATGGTTAACGGCAGGTTGACGAGCGATTTTAGGTACTCCAAATATATTTCAACAATGCGTCAATGTCTTGTCACATTCAGTTACATAAGATCTAGAAGGTTTTTTTTCACATGGTAAAATCATACAAGAGCTATTAGGTACAATTACTAAGGTACTTACT
Organism: Agrotis ipsilon; assembly: GCA_028554685.1. Taxonomy (NCBI): domain Eukaryota; kingdom Metazoa; phylum Arthropoda; class Insecta; order Lepidoptera; family Noctuidae; genus Agrotis; species Agrotis ipsilon. Next base: position 10,445,969 of record CM052977.1, read on the forward strand.
ATTTCACACCAACTATGGTATTCAAAACTATTGTACCTGCAAGACCCGACGTTCTTCTGAAGGCACCTGTGCGCATCATTTGTGTCAATTTTTTGTTACCTAGAGTCAGATGCCATACCGTATGTCATGTGTTCTGGAGACGAAAGCCTTCCAGCACTAAAAGTGGCGTGTGGAGTGGAGGCAAAAAAGCCGGGGCGGATCTCTCCTACCTCTGACAAGTCGAGGCGCTGCGGGAAGAGCTCCGGCGTAATCTCATCAGGTATGGAGGGTACGACTGTCGCAACTGAGGTTCCTGAACCGGTAAAACCGCCCATGTGAAAATCGCCCGGAGGTGCACACGATCGACCATACAGTGAAGGTATGCATAGCTAGGGCGGGGCACCACTGCGGAGCCAAACGCAACCGTTCATTAAGAAGTTATCACCTCATCCTGCTCCTCCTAAGCAGTGATGCTAGCGAAGGAGGAAGCGGAATACGTGAAGGAGAGGGTAGCCACCATCTTACGACACAACCACTGCGGGAGACGCCTACGGTATTCGACGTCGCGAGGCGATTTTTGAAGCACAGTAGTCGAGGGCATGCAGACGGCGAGTAAAGGAAGACACGCCGTCATGGACCATGCTCGGGTCAACTGCGCTTCCTGCTCCACGCGAGCTTCAAAGTCAGCAATCTGACGGGAATCAAACGCCTGCCGAGGTCGCGAGACTAACGAGTAACCGTGGCGTCGGAACAATATTGAAGGACACTGTGGATTTTAGTTAGTCCATTTCTGACAGGCCCCCCGCCCTGCTTTGGGAAGGAGGACTCATTCGATGATTTCGTCATGTAAACAAAACCTTCTAGCTGCATTTGCAAAAATATCTTTGGCGTAAAAGCTTAAAATCCGTTAACCATCTCCGTAGTGGAGGTGGTTAACGGCAAAGCGAGCTTCTATAGTGGGTAACGACTGTCATAGATCTACTAATGACAGCCTTATTCAACGGATTTTAAGTGCTTTCTGAGGCACGGAGAAAACTCGGATAGATGGTCATCAATCCAGAAATCGACCTCGGCAAACGCGGCTTGACATGGAAGATCAACCTGTGCGGCTGTCATTATTTGGAACCGAGCTTCTCCTTTTCCTCCTCTGCACCAAAATGTAATATGTTAAGAAAAAAATATGATTTGCTAATATCTTAAACTGCCATATTAAAACAAACATATCTCAAAACGGACTAATATTTCAGACTTGGTGCCATAGTATTTTTTGTTCAGCTTAAAAATACCTATCCAACGACGTATCACATGTTGCTATTGGAGGGTGGGACCAAAAATTGCATCATCCTTTATTTTTGTCAGTTTAAGATAACAATGTTATTTGCTATAGGCTCAAAACCAGGATAAATACCACAGGAAAATATTATCTGTCTCGATTTTCCGTGTACTCTATTTTATGGGTTCTGTCAGTTAATGATAAGAAAAAACAGTACTCTTAGATATTAGATTACTTTGTTGTCCGTCTGTCTAGACCCTTTTTCTCAGCAACGCGTGAAGGTATTAAGCTGAAATCATTGACAACACGGTTAGCGCAGTGCCTGAGCGATCGGACTCCTGCGCTGCATGTCGCAGGTTCGATTCCCGCAAGGAGCAAGTATTTGTATGATCCACAAGTAGTTTTTTTTTAAGCATATAGTGATTTTTTAACCTGGATTATTACATAGGATAATTTTTATCCCAACTTTATTTTCGAGTAGTAGCGGGCGAAGGCGCTAGTTCCACTAAACCTAATGCGAAGTTTGCATAGAGGTTAAATAATGATCAACTAAAGAACGATTCATTGTGCATGATCTGACATGCACTTGGCCAGTATTTTTTCTTCGTCTTCAAATACAAATACAAAAAAGGGTTACAACAACCTACAAAATAACTTCTTTTGGAAATCGGTGTTTGTTTATTTCCTTGTCTTTTTTGCCACCGGCGTCCGAAAGAAAAGTTATTTTGTAGGTTGTTTAACGCTTTTTGTGGTTGTTTTTAAGGCGGTTACATTTATATTGAAAAAGTTTTTATTTTATTCTTTTTAGTTTAAATTTTCTATCCAAATTCTTGTCAAATACATTATTTTCTTGCATGTGCACATGAATTCCCAATAATCCGTAACACCGGTAATAACATCGCTCATGTACACAATTAATAAATAAAAATAAAAAAAGTTAAGAATAAAAGTCCCTATCTCAAAAACTATAACAATTACTTAAATCGAACTTGTAGTTCCGGAGATATGCGAACGCAAACTAAATCAGTCGATACCTACTCCTTACTGTTAAGGAGTTGTACCTTCCATCATCAGCTCATCCACCTGAGATGATGATTATCAGATGCAAATACTTGAACAGTTTTAGAAAATATTCGAAAATGGTACTATGTGCCTACAAAATTTGCCCTCGATTTCCCTGGGATCTCATCATCAGATCCTGACCTGATGATCATGGGACCATTTGGGAAGTATAACCTTTCAACGAAAGAAAAAAAATCTTCTGAAATTGAGGAAAATACATTAAAAAAAACCGTCGAATTGAGTACCTCCTCCTTTTTTTGAAGTCGGTTAAAAATAAATTATATTTAAATTTACATTTTGCATAGACAAATACAGAGTTATTTCAAAAAGTGCGGCTAATATTCTAGTTTTATCCTACCTGATAATAATAATCCTGAGACAGTGGTGCTCAAAGTAATTTTTTGGACCCCTCTTGGCTAAATAATAGTACGTAATAGGGTGACCATCTATCATAGTGAGTTTCACACGCTACTGTTAGTCAGAAGCTTGAAAGACTGACGACCAGTCATACAAAAAAGTATCGTATTACCAGTTTTAGTGAAGGAAAGGGAAAGAGCTATACAATTCGTCTAGCGTCACCTCGATCCCTCACTGGAACTATTCTGGCTTTTGTCTTATAGCCAGAATAGTTCCAGTGAGGGCCACCTGGCCTCATTGTAGGCCACCTGAACAAATAGTACATTGTTGTCTTATTGAACGTCAACTCATTTAGTCTCGATACGGGGTTTTGTTCTAATGGATCAAACTAATGGGAGTAAATATCTAAATTTTAAAACAAATATAAGAAAAATAAGAATGAAAAACATAAAGTAGCAAAAAAAAAACAGAATTTCCGATTTCCCGCCAATTTTGATGTTGTGATCTGTAGACTGGCACAAACACAACACAAATCTGTTAAAATAAGTTTTTTACAACAATTCATCCTTCAAAACAATCTCACTTATGATTAAAAATAAGCTTTTCTCGTTTCCATCATCACTCACCATAGATTGTCGATTTTTTATTTTTTCGCATAAATTACCTACAATAAACCTAAAATAAAATAATTCTATAATGAGATAACAATATTTGTTTAACATTTTCGATTCTTTATCTATAAGCCAAAATTACAATAAATCTAAAACAAAATTATTCTATAATTGGATTACAATATTTCTTTAACATTTGGGAACCACTGACTCAGATGAATCTATATTTGGTATGATACCAAATCGGAATTACCTCGATTTACCTATAAATAAAGGCTCAAATTATTGTATCATTACACATACAATTCTGTCCTTACAAAATGAAGTCTTTATTGAAATATTTGGTGTTACTATACAGCCTGCATTATATTGGTGAGTTATTTTTTTTTTGTATATTCAAATATCTTTTTTAACCCCCGACGGAAAAAGAGGGATTTTATAAGTTTGACGTGTCTGTCTGTAGCATCATAGAGCCCGAACGGATGAAGCGATTTCAATTTAGACATGTTATGTTTAGACATGTTTGATGAAAATCGGTTTAACCGTTTAGAAGTTATGGGGGTGAAAGTGGGGAAAGGTAACCGAAGATCTGCAAATATACTCGAGTGGGTTATCAAATGAAAGCGCACTGAAAGGGAACATTGATGACTTAATCGAGAGTACTCTTAGCAACATAAAATGATATCAGTATGTACCTATAAAAAGTATGTGACTAAAAAAAAACAGTAGATAATAAATAATTTGGAGCGGTCCCCCAACGCGACGTATTTTTATTATTTTTACTTTTTAAAGGGAACTTGGTTTAAGTGTCGGGGTTTTTTTAAATTTTAAATTTATTGTGTGCTGCAGAAAGTGCTGGCACTCACTTTTCTTTTTTATTCATGTGTCATCTAAATCATAATATTTTCTAACAAATACTAAGTTTGATTTCAATAACATTTTATTTTTGTTTGTATTTTCAGAAGGATCACAATCATTTCGATGTGACTACAAATATAGCCCCGTGGCAGATGGATGGTTCAAGCATGTTGTTATACCGGCGACTTGGTTCGATGCCCGGCTGCGATGTGCATTGGAAGGTAAGAACTTTAATTTTCCCACATTTTTATACACTCACTTTTCTTGTTTGTTTGTCTGTCGTTTGTGTGTCTTAAATCCAACATGGCGGACATCCAAGATGGCGGATTGGCTATTTGAAATGCACCCCATGATATGGGTATTAAATAAAAGGGTTTGCTGTAAGGAATATGAAAAAAAAACATAAAAATAATAAAGTAATTAGTAGATTTAGGAAATCTAAAAACCCACGATATTAAATTTTCTAAAAATAACAAAATAAACCTACGGGACTAAGAGAGGGGTCACTCAAAACGTGGGGGCGTGTCTTCAATTCACCTGGGTGTTTTTTTTTTGAGGTAAATTGAGGACACCAAAGTTGTCGACTTTGTTCACCCAGATGATATCACCCAGGTGAACAAAAAGGAATAAAACGGAAATAGGAATGTGTAAATTAACCAATTCTCTACTGATTTCGTCTTCAGAGAAAATAGGCGAGATGTTAATTTGATTTTATTTTTCACCAGGTGCCGTGTTAGCTTCACCAACTACAATAAAATTTAAAAATGAATTGTTAAAGATAATGAACGACACCACCATTGATTCTGTGCCACATTATGAAATCTTTACTGGTATTCACGCTATTTTCGCTCAAGGAGCTTATTTTACTGTTGATGGTAAGTTAATCTGTAAAAATAATTATAACTAGCTGACCAGGCAAAAGTCGTACCGCCTCAAAATCACCTTTTAATCCTTCCTTGGACATTCAAGAATAAATTTAAAACCAAAATAAGCCAAATCGATCCAGTGGTTCTCGAGTTTTGCAATGTTTTTTTTTCCAAGACAAAAAAAACATTGAAAGTACCAATTTAAAAACGACAATTAAAATATTTCCAGGTATTCCACTCTCCAAAATTCCTAAGGAATGGGCGTTAGGTGAACCTGACAATAAGAACAACCAAGAAAGCTGCCTCACTATGAATTTTAATGGAGAACTAGCAGATGTATCCTGTGAAGAAACTCGCCCATTTGTCTGTTACCGATCTACAGACGCTAAAGAAACAGTCAAAGAATGCGGCACTATTGATCCAGGTATGTATAAAGTAAGGCATGATGATAATTATGAAGATGGCGGGACGAGTTCATCAACTTCCTGCCCATAGCCTATTTTACTTGGGGTCGGCGCAACATGTTTTTTCTTCTATTCTTCTCCTATCACAACTCATAGTATCATTTACTCCTTTTTCTTTCATAATCCTTATCTTTACAATCCATCCATTTTGTCGCACTGTGGTCGGGAGCATATCGGGAGACGCTCATGGCATTGGACTGCGAGTAATGAATGGGTGACTTGGCGTTCGATCATGGACAATGCTCGGATCAAACGGCGCTTCGTGTTTCGCGCAACTTTAGAACTGTTATCAATCTGTCGGGGCCTTCCTCTTCCTCTCCATCTATCAACATTCATACTCATCACTCTCTTAGTCACATGAGTGTCATCCCTCGTCATCATGTCCATACTCGTTCGTTACTTTATCAATTCTTGTCACTCCACACATCCATCTCAACATCCTCATCTCTGCTACATGCAATCGTTTCACATCCATGTTATTCACAGCCCAGCATTCCGATCCATACAAAACGACAGGTTTAATCACGGATTTTTATATTTTCCCCTTTAACTTGAGGCCCCTCAAGATAAAGACTATGACCAAATAACATCACGCTATGAACAATAGAATTGGTTGTAAAGCCTCGAGGAACAGCTAGTAGTTACGTGATTAAAATTAATATTACCTTTTCTCGCCATTTCAGACTACCACTTGGATACCAGAACTCAAAGTTGCTACAAGTTCCACACAACTGCGAGGAATTTCTCCCGGGCTTTCTTCACATGCGAAGCTGAAGGCGGCCATCTTGCTATTATAAATAATGAAATCGAAGCCACAGTACTGAAAGAACTCTTTGCCAAATACTCTGCAGATAAAATAAGGGGTAACTTTTGGAAGGACATAGCTTTTGTCGGTGGCCATGACTGGAACGAACAATGGGACTTCAGGACAATTCATGGTAATTAAATTTCATTGGATATTTTTTTTTTCAATTAAAGACCTTATTCCTATTACGCTATTTGGCTGTAATCATCATCATCTCAGCCGTAGGATGTCCACTGCTGAACATAGGCCTCCCCTTTTGATCTCCACATATACCGGTTGGAAGCGATCTGCATCCAGCGTCTTCCGGCGACCTATATACGGTCGTCTGTCCACCTTGTTGGGGACGTCCTACGCTGCGCTTGCTAGTCCGTGGTCTCCACTCTAGCACTTTTCGACCCCATTGGCCATCTGCTCTGCAAGCAATATGGCTTTATTGCCACTTCAGCTTGCTAATGGGACATTTGTTATTATTTAACTCTTAACGATAATTTCCCTTTCTCAGGCGAAACGATTGAAGAAGCAGGTTACAGCAAATTTCATCGAGGAGAGCCAAACAATTCTCCACCAGGTGAACACTGCAGTGGGATTTACCGATCGGGTGAATTAAACGATTTATGGTGTGAAAGGCCAGCGGCATTTATCTGTGAGAAGGATCCAGATTATCCCGAAGTTTGTCGCATAAAAGACAGGACACAAAAGAAGAAAAAAGGAAAGAACATTAAATAATAAAATTTGACAAGCCCGTTGGTCTAGTGGTTAGTGACCCTGACTGCTATGCCGCAGGTCGTGGGTTCGAAACCCACCCAGGACAAATGTTTGTGTGGAAGTAATTTATCTATAATATTTATGTATTTAGAAATAATATAAGTATGTTTATCAGTTATCTAGTACCCATAACACAAGCTCTGCTCAGCTTGGAAGTAGATGGCGTTGTGTGATAGTTGTGCAAAATTATTATTATAATCCGTTGAAATTGCTTTAGAAGTTCAACAATAAATGCGTTAAATGGTTGTGCGTTGTTTACTGCAATCGTTTTATAGAACTTCGTTTCACATACAATTTTGCTGATATCATGCTCACAACATATCTAGTACATGTTTATGAAGTCTAGATCTCACGACACAGGGAAACCTGGTGAGTTTTGGGAATTCAATGCATTGGAATGTAATTTCTTAAAGAATAAACTATTCGTATTCAATATTAAATAAATGTGTTTGCTTTATTTTCGGTGCTGAAAATGAAAACACCACCAACATACCCCAATTAATTCAAATTTAATTTAATTATGTCATTTAGATTAATAGATTTTTAACATAATGAACAGAACTAGTTACTAAAATACTACATTTAAAAACTAAAAATAAAGGTAAAATATTTACAAAAATGATCGAAATAAAACTAAAGATTACAGGGCGTCGAAAAATTCATCCACATCGCTGTCAATGGGGAAAGTGCCCAGAACGCTGGCGGCATTGCCTCGTTGGATCACAATGCTGATCCTATGCCCAAGATATAGGCCAGCCCTCTGGTCACGCGAGGCGTCGACTATACGCGATATATATTATATATATTATGTCATTTTAAAATACAATACATTTCAATTCAAACTCGAAAAGTTCAATCATTGTGTGACTCAAGTGGCTCCCGATTGGGAGCCAATTTTCACCAATAGCCAGTTTTCGCAGGATGGTCGATGACATATTATGCGAGCGCTGAGAAACCACAATCTAAGCTAAAATAACTAACTAGCCAAGTAGTAAATGTAATAAATGAATAGTAAGAAACAATTTTACAAAAAAAAAAAAACAAAAAATACTGTTTCTAGAAGAAGCCTTCTTTATTTTGTCGGCTGCATCATCTCACGGACGTTTCAAATTATTACTTGTAAACATCTGCATACTTATGGCCCCTCTCCATTTGCGCGGACACGTCGTGCGACGCGTCTGCGGACGCGTGTGTCTAAAAATCCGTCTGCCCTCTTTACTTCCGTCTGTGTCAGTGTCAGTCAGTCCGTTCTCGGCAGATCCCTTTGAGGCGTGCCCAAAAACTGACAAATCACGGATTGCGGCAGGGAAGCAGGCGGACGCAGATACGCACGCAGATCTCGACAGATTTCGCCCTCTCCACTATGCGCGGGCGCATCCGCGGACGCGTCGCACGACCAACGCATTGGAGAGGGGCCATTAAATGTGTGACTAACTGTGAGATCACATCTATGAATGCAGACCTCCAGATGTTTATAATTACTTTAGTCTGGGTTTTTATCAGACAACATAATTATTGTTATGAGTCTATGCTTCTCAAATTAATATTTAACTTATTTACCAACAATGTCTTAAAAAGGAAAAATAGGTATTTTTTGTATTTAAGTAAAGAGTAATAGGTATAATAATAGTATTTGAAAACGGTCATGCCATATTGATATCAATCTATTTATAAAACATTTATATATATGTTTGAATTGAGAAACCTCCTTTTTTTGAAGTCGTTAGTAAGAAATTAAAAATAAATACAAAAACTAGTGAAATGGCATGACACGGACTAGAGGCACAGTGGCGGGCTGCGCGGCGGTACACATGAGAACTTATACATGACATGGTACGGAAACCTTCGTACCTGATTCTGACTCGCACTTGGCCCGTTTTAAATTTTACTCGTCTCGTTGAATGTTTGTAATACATTTCTTGGTGGTAATGCTGCCAGCGTTCTGGGAGAGCCGTGCGAGAGAGAGGACAATGTCCCCCCTCCGCCCCACCCGCGGTGGTGGACGCCCACGGCGTCGGACGTCGCAGGACGATCTCCGGCCACCGTATAGGCGCGGTCATGCGGGCGGCGAGTAAAGGGCAACTCGCCGCCCGACCATGGACCATGCCCGTGTCGACGGCGCGTCGTGTTCCACGCGCGCCTCAAAGAGCTGTCAGCAAAATGACGGGGCCCCACTCAGAGGGCCAAAGCCTGCCGGGGTCGCGGGACTCATACCATTACCGTGACCCCGGAACATAAAGGGCTATTGAAGGACACCGTGGATTTTAGTCAGTACAAGTCTGACAGTCCCTCCCGCCCTGCCCGGGGTGGGAGGCCTCATACGATGACTCTACCACGTAAAAAAAAAAGCGTTCCGGGCAGCGGGTTCCCGTTGACAGCGACGTGGACGTTTTCCTTGACGCCCTATGATTGTTTTCTCAGTTATTATTATTTTACACTATAGGTACTATTGTTAATTTGAGATACAATTTTCTTTGTAAATTAAATACACTCTTCGCTGTTTCCAACTGAGCTGAAACTTTTGCGATGTGAATATTTTATAAGAAAGCAGTAGTATCACGATATGGAGTTTATCCGATGATGGAGCTTTAAAGTGGCCATAGAAACTAAATATAATAAAACGATGCGTTCACGCAGAGAAATGTCTAGCTACGTGTACGAGAACTTCTGGTTGCAACCGTGACAGCAAGACTCACTAGTTGACTTTACAACATTTATAGTAATAAATACCAAGTAAGTAGAAGAGGTAACAAGGACTTGGGCATGCGGACAGCGAGTAAAGGGCAACTCGCTGTCCGACCATGGACCATGCCGGGTGTTCCACGCGCGCCCTCAAAGAGCTGTCAGCAAATGACGGGGCCCCCTCACAGAGGGCCAAAGCCTGCCGGGGTCGCGGGACTTATTTCTATCACCGTGATCCCGGATCATAAAGGGCTATTGAAGGACACCGTGGACTTTGGTCAGTACAAGTCTGACAGACCCTCCCGCCCTGCCCGGGGAGGGAGGACTCATTTGATGATTTTACCACGATAAAAAAAGAGGTAAAAAGGACTTAGTAATAAATACTAAGTAATTAGTAGAGATATCAAGGACTCAGTATTTATTACTAGAAATTTCGTAAAGTTAACTAGTGAATCTTGCTGTCACGGTTGCAACCAGAAGTTCTCGTATACATTTCTCTGCGTGTTGCATCGATCATCTTGATAATTACTTTATTTTTAGATAGAACTGTTTTTTCTTTGAAAAAATTAAGTTTTGTTAAACAAATAAACTTGTTTGGTATGCATGAATAATTATGTTAGAGGACGTGACTGACTTTGGGAACCATTGACTCAAGGGATCATGTCTGTGTCCTGCATCCTTGGGATTATCTATAAATAGCAGTAAAAATGTGGTAGCGCCATATTATCATAGCAGTTCTTACAAAATGAAGTCTCATTTAAAATATTTAATTTTATTTCTGTGCGTATATTTCATTGGTAAGAATTTTTTATTATTTGTTTATATCATATCAATCTACCCAATTCATTATTTTTATACGCATTAACGCATGCGATGCGCATCGTAAAGATGATTTTGGAGGAAAGAAAAATTTTTAGATTGCAAGTGGGATTCATTCTACCATGAAGCGTTAACAAGGGAAGGAGAATTCCGGCTTGCAAGTGTGGATTGCAATGGCCTAGTTGGTTAAGGCGTCTGGAGTACCTATCCAGAAGACGCGGGTTCGAATCCCACTTGCAATCTAAAAATTTTTCTTTCCTCAAAAATCATCTTTAATCTACCCAATGTTTTAATTATGTAAAATATTATCCTTTTTAGAGGGATCATTTAGATGTGACTACAAATACAGTTCAAAAACTCGATCATGGTTCAAGTTTCATATAATACCGGCAACTTGGTTTGATGCTCGACTGCGATGTTCTTTGGAAGGTAAGCTGTTAATGATTTTAATATATTATTATGGGAAACTGCAGTAAATTTGAGTGAGTGAATCCACTCGATTTTTAATCGGGGACACCATGATCACGGCACGATGGATGTGGCTTATTCAACAAAAAAATATTCAAACAGGACATTCGAAGAAAAAACAGTATTTTATCCACTTTCAACAAATCTGTTTTTCAAAATGTTTAAAAGGTACTAATAAATACAACTGACTATCGAGAATTTAATATCAGTTTAAAATTATTATTAAATATTTTATCAACAGGTGCCGTCCTAGCTTCTCCAACGACACCAGAAATACTAGCTGAAATGAGAAACATCATAAATACCTCCAATCCTGAATATGAGATTTTCACCGGGATTCATGCTACTTTCTCCCAGGGAGATTATTATACAGTTGACGGTCAGTGATACAATACACAGTTTTTTTTTTGGTATCAAAATGTAAAATGAAAATTGTGGATAATTTATAAGGCAACTTGTTCAAGAATAACAATTGTCAACACATTCCTCATTATCAAAGTAGGTAAATATTTTAAAAACTTAATTTCATTGAAAATCATCAAGATCTAAAACTTACAGGTACATCACTCTCAGAAATTCCAGTGACTTGGGCTAAAAATGAGCCAGATAATAAGGACAATAAAGAAAGCTGTATCACTCTTAATGGTAACGGAGATGTAGCAGATCGTCGCTGTGAAGAGACTCGCCCTTACATTTGTAACCACCTGGAGAGACATCAAGTAGTCAGTGAGTGCGGTACCGTCGATCCAGGTAAGACTCGTGACTCAGGATGGTCGATTGACTTTTCGGTTTGATGACTAGGTTTTAAGCTAAGAAACAATAATTGTGACTGCGAAGAATGTTACACAATAAAGTCATTTAATATATTCAACATCTATAGTTGGTGCCAGTTAAGATTTCAATAGCGGACATTGACCCTTATCTAATAAGTCCTCGTATAATGGCATAAGCTCAGAATTGGCATTTTTATAAAATACCGATTAAATTAGTAAGTGTATTATTGTAAGGATCTTTTGCATCGATGCAGGCATTTAGCCTTCGTCTTGCAATAAACGCCTCCTTTCATAACAATAACAGAAAAATATAATTTTCTTTTCAGAATACTACTTCGATAGAAGAACTAATAAATGCTACAAGTTTCATACAGTTCCAAGAAATTACTCGCGAGCTTTCATGGCATGTTCAGCTGAAGGCGGACATCTCGCTATTATAAACAGTGAACTTGAAGCCGTAGTACTTAGAGAACTTTTTGCCAAACACCCGGCAGGTCAAATGGCAGGACAATTTCAAAAAGAAATAGCTTTTATTGGGTTTCATGATTGGGGCGAAAGTTTCGATTGGAGGACCATTCAAGGTAATTTTAATTTTCGTATGCGGCAAATTAATCTTGTGTTATAGACACACAAGATAGAAACGGTACTAGATGATTAATATTTGCAGCAACAGTTAGGACAGATTGCCCGGAAAAGATACATAGCGGGTGCTTGAAAACGACTGATGGCTACCAGACAAGACCAAGAAAATAATACTTGCTTCACAACTCAAACACTTTAATGATTGTAAAACTACCTTTGCTCGAATTCAAGTATTTTAGGGAAAGTGTGAATCTAAATAGCACTGTAGTAGTTACATCCAGTCTTATAAAAATAATTATATTTCCTCTTTTAGGCCAAACATTAACAGAAGCAGGTTACAACAGATTTGAAAATAAACAGCCTGACAACGCGGCACCTGGTGAACCTTGTGGAGCGATATTCCGTTCGGGTAATTTTGACGATTTATGGTGTAACAGACCAGCCGTATTTATTTGCGAGAAGAACCTAGAACATATTTGTCATACTGGAGATCAGAAGTAAAGAACGGGTAGATATGTTGCAGTACCTTTGTTTGAAAATAAATATTTTAATAAGATTTTGTAGTAACTTTATTTTCTTCTCACCGCCCGTTTTATGAAGTAAGCGTGATTAGAAGCGAGTCAATCGTCATTCTAATTGCAGTCTTTCGCTGTTACTGAGTAATCCTACTTCCTACAAATATTATAAACCTGAATTGTTTTTGCGTGCACCCCGCACGCAATTAAAAAGACCCCACGCGACAGTTCGAGGGTTAAGCAGAAATACAAATCATTTTGCAAAAAAAAAAAGAATAAATAACTGTCTTGCGAATATTTCTTTGTTTATGGACGGCTTGCGGTTCAAATTATCAATTACCTAATGCAAAACCGCATTAGATGACACATTTTATTTATACAGATGTTTATAATTACAACAGTGTTGGTTTTTTATCAGACTACATTGTTTTGAGTCAGCGCTTCTCAAATACTTAACAAAAAAAATTTTTTAACTTTTGTATTCTATGTAAAGAGTAGTCATAGAAACATAATCTACATTACTACAATATAATAAACTGAAATAATAAAAATAAACCATTTCTTAACGCTATCAGCTAGTCTTTGTGTCACGTGAAGCGTCGACAAGCCTTTTCAAATATCTTTGTAGTGGCTGAGATCAGTCGGACCCCACAGCATGAATAATCGGCTTTTTTATGTCCATAATCCATAAAAAAAAGAGATACTCTTTCGGTTTCTATTGAACTCAATGCACGCATCTGAAGGTCACTTAGCAATGGGTAAGAGGACATAGTGGATCATTGGATAACGATGTAGCAGACGAACTTGCAAGAAGAGACCAGGGTCTGGATGTGGCCGGCCCCACAACTATTTAACCAATCCCATCCGGTCAAATTAGGACCTGGATACGCCTGCAAACCCAAAAAAAACATAATGCCCGATGGGCATCTACAAGAACTTTTAAACAGAAACAATTCCGTCACACACAGCGCACGCAAGGGAAGCCCTCGAAAAGGCATATTTTTCCCGATTTTGCAATATTTTCTGTACAACTCTGCTATTCTATTAGTCCTAGCTATATTTTAAGCAAATGAATTATTCTTATTCTAGCGCGTTGTAGCCTTCCTCGATAAAAGGACTATCCAACTCAAAAATATTTTTTCAAATCCATATTCTGAGTTGAGCATGTTCAACCAAACAAACAAATAAACTCTTCAACTTTATAATATAAGTACCAGATAGATGAGATACCTACAGTTTTCATTAGGTACATTGGTATTCGCAGCCTTCATATAAGTCTTTAGCATGTGACTGTAGATACTTTGACTTTGGTTACATAGTATGTAACCAAAGTCCTGTTATGAGATAAAAACTCATATTCATTCATTGCCGAAGGCAAATACCAGGTTCGATAAGAAGGTACCGTCAATACGTTTAAATAAACCTTTAATCGCTACGTATTCTTAGCACGCACAATGAAAGATTTTTGGAAATACGGTCCCCAGGAGAAGAGGGTAGCAAAATGTATTTTCTCGAATTCGCTTCTAGAGCGAAAGCTTATTTAAATGGCATCTACAACCGACTGCAGCTGAAAGTCTAGAGAGGCGGTACCTGCACTAACACTGCGGCTGACCTACAGACTTCTCAGACTCCAACGAACAGACTTACGAGTTGTGGTGGGTATCTCTATCCACTCAACAAACATAAAATATGTTCACCATCAACGCGACAGTCAGCCTGTTGTGCAGGGGATGCCTAAACGCGGATGAAACGGCAATCCACGTAATCCTGGAATGCGGGGTGTTGATAACCAACGGTTACAAAACCTCGGCACTTCGAGGTCGCTCCAAGAAGCCTGTAAACGACTTCTTAGCTTTTGGAAGTAGATGGGTTGGCTCACATATAGCCAACCGTCCCAAATCAGGCATAGCAGACAAATGCGGAAAAGGGAGCCCTCAATACAACAATACAATACAATGCATGCATGTGAATATTGCATATGAATGTTGTAAACATTAAACTTGTATGCTTAGCATGCCTAATTATGACAGAGGAAGCGGATGAATGAAATGAAACTTTGGGAACCATTGACTCAATGAATGTGGTGTGTGTCTTGCATCCTTGCGATAATAATTATATAAATAGCAGTAAAAAATATGGTACCGCCATAATGTACATTAATTCAGTCCTTACAAAATGAACTTTCATTTAAAATGTCTTGTTGTACTTCTGTGCGTGTATTTCAGTGGTAAGACTTAAATGGTAATTTATTATGTGTTTAGATAAAATCAATGTACCCAATGACCTTTGTTTTTGAATCGTTAGCTTACAAATTGTCATTAAGGGTGTTTTTTTTATGAACCCGGTTAATACTTAACAATACAATACAATGGTTATCATTAGTACAAGTATAATTCATAAAGACATCCTTGCTCACAGAAATATTTCGGAATTTCGATTCTCATTCAACAAAGTTGGTAACAGAAACGAATTTCTGCAAAACTGGCTTCACGTAGTTTTGTCTACCGTACTCCTAGAGTGTTACGGTCCGTACTCTTAGAGTGTTACGATAGATCGACGGAGCCCCGCTACCTTGGAAGGTAGTAGTCAACAAACTGACCAAGGATGCAATAGCGACCGAAGCGCACTTTTTTATAAAGAGTTTATCCATATATTGAACAACTTGAGTCTGTTTTGCCTGCACCATTAGTACCTACTAACCCCTAACGACCTGTTTACACTAACAACCGGTTTATTCATAAAAGCACTTTATGAATAGTTTCATAACACTTTTTAATGTGTAAAATATTATCATACGTTTTAGAGGGATCATTTAGATGTGACTATAAATACAGTTCAAAATCTCGATCATGGTTCAAGTTTCATATAATACCGGCAACTTGGTTTGATGCTCGACTGCGATGTTCTTTGGAAGGTAAGCTATTAACGTTTTACTAATCTATTCCAAATGGATAGTTATTATGGAAAACTGCAATGAGTGCGTCGATCTACTGAATATTTAATTGGGCACACCATGAAGTGCCGTCATATCACGGCACAATGGATGTGGCTTATTCAACAACAAAATATTCAAACAGGACATTCGAAGAAAAAACAGTATTTTATCCACTTTCAACAAATCTGGTTTTCAAAATCTTTAAAAAGTACTCATGAATACAACTGGCTATCGAGAATTTATTATCAGTTTGAAATTATTATTAAATATTTTATTAACAGGTGCCGTCCTAGCTTCTCCAACCACACCAGAAATACTAGCTGAAATGAGAAACATTATAAATACCTCCAATCCTGAATATGAGATTTTCACCGGGATTCATGCTACTTTCTCCCAGGGAGATTATTATACAGTTGACGGTCAGTGATACAATACACAGTTTTTTTTTTGGTATCAAATTACAAAATGAAAATTGTGGATAATTTATAAGGCAACTTATTCAAGAATAACAATTGTCAACACATTCCTCATTTTCAAAGTAGGTAAATATTTTAAAAACTTAATTTCATTGAAAATCATCAAGATCTAAAACTTACAGGTACATCACTCTCAGAAATTCCAGTGACTTGGGCTAAAAATGAGCCAGATAATAAGGACAATAAAGAAAGCTGTATCACTCTTAATGGTAACGGAGATGTAGCAGATCGTCGCTGTGAAGAGACTCGCCCTTACATTTGTAACCACCTGGAGAGACATCAAGTAGTCAGTGAGTGCGGTACCGTCGATCCAGGTAAGACTCGTGTCTCAGGATGGTCGATTGACTTTTCGGTTTGATGAGTAGGTTTTAAGTTAAGAAACAATAATTGTGAGTGCGAAGAATGTTACACAATAAAGTCATTTTATATATTCAACATCTATAGTTGGTGCCAGTTAAGATGTCAATAGCGGACATTGACCCTTACCTAGTAAGTCCTCGTATAATGGCATATGCTCAGAATTGGCATTTTTATAAAATACCGATTAAATTAGTAAGTGTATTATTGTAAGGATCTTTTGCATCGATGCAGGCATTTAGCCTTCGTCTTGCAATAAACGCCTCCTTTCATAACAATAACAGAAAAATATAATTTTCTTTTCAGAATACTACTTCGATAGAAGAACTAATAAATGCTACAAGTTTCATACAGTTCCAAGAAATTACTCGCGAGCTTTCATGGCATGTTCAGCTGAAGGCGGACATCTTGCTATTATAAACAGTGAACTTGAAGCCGTAGTACTTAGAGAACTTTTTGCCAAACACCCTTCAAGTCAAATGAGAGGACCATTTCAAAAAGAAATAGCTTTTATTGGGTTTCATGATTGGGGCGAAAGTTTCGATTGGAGGACCATTCAAGGTAATTTTATTTTCGTATGCGGCAAATTAATCTTGTGTTATAGACACACAAGATAGAAATGGTACTAGATGATTAATATTTGCAGCAATAGTTAGGACAGATTGCCCGGAAAAGATACACAGTGGGTGCTTGAAAACGAGACAAGACCAAGAAAATAATACTTGCTTCACAACTCAAACACTTTAATGATTGTAAAACTACCTTTGCTCGAATTCAAGTATTTTAGGGAAAGTGTGAATCTAAATAGCACTGTAGTAGTTACATCCACTCTTATAAAAATAATTATATTTCCTCTTTTAGGCCAAACATTAACAGAAGCAGGTTACAACAGATTTGAAAATGGACAGCCTGACAACGCGGCACCTGGTGAACCTTGTGGAGCGATATTCCGTTCGGGTAATTTTGACGATTTATGGTGTAACAGACCAGCCGTATTTATTTGTGAGAAGAACCTAGAACATATTTGTCATACTGGAGATCAGAAGTAAAGAACGGATAGTAGATATGTTGCAGTACCTTTTTTTGAAAATAAATATTTTAATAAAATTTTGGAGTAACTTTATTTGAACACCGTCCTTTATATGAAGTAAGTGTGATTAGAAGGGAGTCAATCGTCATTCTAATTGCAGTCTTTCGCTGTTACTGAGTAATCCTACTTTCTCCAAATATTATAAACGTGAATTGTTTTTCACGCAAAAAAAAAGACCCCACGCGACAGTTCGAGGTTTAAGCAGAATTACAAATCATTTTGCAAAAAAGAAACTGTATTGCGTATATGTCTTTGTTTCTGTACGGCTTGCAGTTCAAATTATCAAGTAATGCAAAACCGCATTAGATGACACATTTTATTTATACAGATGTTTATAATTACAACAGTGTTGGTTTTTTATCAGACTACATTGTTTTGAGTCAGCGCTTCTCAAATTTTTAACGGCAAAAATAATTGTAACTTTTGTATTCTATGTAAAGAGTAATCATATGAACATAATCTACATTACTACAATATAATAAACTGAAATAATAAAAATAAACCATTTCTTAACGCTATCAGCTGGTAATGTGAACAAAAAGATGGCGGCTGAACCTTGTTGTATTGCAAATTATGCGTAGCCAAGGTAAAAGCTAGTCTTTGTGTCACGTGAAGCGTCGACAAGCCTTTTCAAATATCTTTGTAGTGGCTGAGATCAGTCGGACCCCACAGCATGAATAATCGGCTTTTTTATGTCCATAATCCATAAAAAAAAAGAGATACTCTTTCGGTTTCTATTGAACTCAATGCACGCATCTGAAGGTCACTTTGCAATGGGTAAAAGAACATAGTGGATCATTGGATAACGATGTAGCAGACGAACTTGCAAGAAGAGACCTGGGTCTGGATGTGGCCGGCCCCACAACTATTTAACCAATCCCATCCGGTCAAATTAGGACCTGGATACGCCTGCAAACCCAAAAAAAACATAATGCCCGATGGGCATCTACAACCGACTGCAGAAAGTCTAGAGAGGCGGTACCTGCACTAACACTGCGACTGACCTCCAGACTTCTCAGACTTCAACGAACAGACTTACGAGTTGTGGTGGGTATGCTCACCGGTCACTGCCCACTCAACAAACAAAATATGTTCACCATCAACGCGACAGTCAGCTTTTTGTGCAGGGGATGCCTAAACGTGGATGAAACGGCAATCCACGTAATCCTGGAATGCGGGGTGTTGATAACCAACGGTTACAAAACCTCGGCACTTCGAGGTCGCTCCAAGAAGCCTGTAAACGACTTCTTAGCTTTTGGAAGTAGATGGGTTGGCTCACATAATAGCCAACCGTCCCAAATCACGCATAGCGGACAAATGCGGAAAAGAGAGCCCTCAATACAACAATACAATACAATGCATGCATGTGAATATTGCATATGAATGTTGTAAACATTAAACTTGTATGCTTAGCATGCCTAATTATGACAGAGGAAGCGGATGAATGAAATGAAACTTTGGGAACCATTGACTCAATGAATGTGGTGTGTGTCTTGCATCCTTGCGATAATAATTATATAAATAGCAGTAAAAAATATGGTAGCGCCATAATTTACATTAATTCAGTCCTTACAAAATGAACTTTCATTTTAAATATCTTGTTGTACTTCTGTGCGTGTATTTCAGTGGTAAGACTTAAATGGTAATTATTATGTGTGTTTAGATAAAATCAATTAGGAGGAGCTCGTGGCTAAATAATTACAGCCGCACAGGCCGATCGGTAGATCCCGTAACCCGGTAGGGTTAAGCCGCGCTTGCCAAGGTTGGTGGTCTGTGGATGGGTGACCATCTGTCATAGCGTGTTTTCTCCGTGCCTCGGAAAGCACGT
The DNA here is from genome assembly GCA_028554685.1 of Agrotis ipsilon. Taxonomy (NCBI): domain Eukaryota; kingdom Metazoa; phylum Arthropoda; class Insecta; order Lepidoptera; family Noctuidae; genus Agrotis; species Agrotis ipsilon. The sequence goes on from CM052977.1 coordinate 10,465,534, forward strand.
AAAGCCGTTGGTCCCGGCTAGTCAGAAGCTCTAAAGTCTGACAACCAGTCTTAAAACTGACAAACTTAAGACTGACAACCAGTTTTACTGGGTTGTAGAGTTCCGACAGGCAGTAGCTCCATGTAAAATTCTGATATCTAGCTGAATCTGATTTGACTGGAAGCCGACCCCTATATAGTTGGGGAAAGGCTAGGCAGATGATGAGATCAAATCAATGCACCCAATGACCTTTGTTTTGAATCGTTAGGTTACAAATTGTCATTGCTAAAGGTGTTTTCTTTTAAGAAGCCGGTTGAGACTGGACAATACAATAAATGGTTATCATTAGTACAGGTATAATTCTTAATTGTAAAGAAATAAGCAGATCCGCTAAATCTCAATCTGCGTATACAGAATGTTTGTTTTCCCATTACTGTTTCTTTAAGGAGGTATTACGTATATACTAATTTTTATTGACAATACTGCTTATAAAAAAATCTAACCCGAGTCACTCGTGAATGGCGATCATTTTAATTTAAATGATCGCATTGTATTAATGCATTAAATTAAAATCAATGTAATGGTCTCAAAATAAATGAAAGAAAGAAAAGAGATTTATTGATACACAGGACAGAACAAACAAAATTACATGAATAAGAACAACAAAGGAAAACAAAAATTTGATAAAAAGAAAACAACAAAAGGTAAATCTAAACAAAAAAAGACCTCAGCAGTGCTGCGAAATTTAATTTTCACAGCGCTAGTTTTCTGGTAGGGCTCATTTCATATATAGGGTTTCATGCACTAGGGACGGACTACATTTTAGTGAGAATATAATTGACATCATTTTTTAGATCGACTCAAAATACTTCTAATTTAGTTAAAAAACACATACAAAATTTACGAGCAATTTGTGAGCTCGAGTAAAAAAAATCAAAATTTTGTAATTTTTTACCACTTTTTTGTAAAGTGTTTATCCATATATTGAACAATTTGAGTCTGTTTTGCCTGCACCATCAGTACCTGCTAACCCCTAACGAATTTTTTACACTATAAACAAGTTTATTCATAAAAGCACTTTATGAATAGTTTCATAACATTTTTATTGTGTAAAATATTATCATACTTTTTAGAGGGATCATTTAGATGTGACTACAAATACAGTTCAAAATCTCGATCATGGTTCAAGTTTCATATAATACCGGCAACTTGGTTTGATGCTCGACTGCGATGTTCTTTGGAAGGTAAGCTGTTAATGATTTTAATATATTATTATGGGAAACTGCAGTAAATTTGAGAGAGTGAATCCACTCGATTTTTAAGGGGACACCATGAAGTGCCGTCATATCACGGCACGATGGATATGGCTTATTCAACAACAAAATATTCAAACGGGACATTCGAAGAAAAAACAGTATTTTATCCAGAACAAATCTAATTTTCAAAATGTTAAAAAGGTACTCATGAATACAACTGAATATCGAGAATTTATTATCAGTTTGAAATTATTGTTAAATATTTTATCCACAGGTGCCGTCCTAGCTTCTCCAACGACACCAGAAATACTAGCTGAAATGAGAAACATTATAATTACCTCCAATCCTGAATATGAGATTTTCACCGGGATTCATGCTACTTTCTCCCAAGGAGATTATTATACAGTTGACGGTCAGTGATTATAATACACAGTTTTTTTTGGTATCAAAATACAAAATGAAAATTGTGGATAATTTATAAAGCAACTTTCAAGAATAACAATTGTCGGCACATTCATCATGTTCAAAGTAAATACTTTAAAAACTTCAAGATCTAAAACTTACAGGTACATCACTCTCAGAAATTCCAGTGACTTGGGCTAAAAATGAGCCAGATAATAAGGACAACAAAGAAAGCTGTATCACTCTTAATGGTAACGGAGATGTAGCAGATCGTCGCTGTGAAGAGACTCGCCCTTACATCTGTAACCACCTGGAGAGATATCAAGTAGTCAGTGAGTGCGGTACTGTCGATCTAGGTAAGACTCGTTAGGTTAGGTAAGATGATAAACAATTTTTAGGAGAATAGAATATAACATAATAAAGTCATAAATATTCAACATCTATTTGTGTTGATGTAAAACTTTCAATCTAGTAATAACAATATTATCGTGCTGGCGCTGCTGTTGTGGCTGCTGAGAACCTCAAATGGCGCAAATACTGTAACCTTAATAATAAAACTGTAAACAAAAATCTAAGATATGGTACCTTAAAACCTCTCCCCTCCCCCGCAGCTCAAGGGCTAGGCGCGGGGACTTTTGATATGTTTACGTCCTAATCAGTCCAAACAAAGTTACGTAGTCAAACATTGTGTTCCAAGAATTTCCCTCTATACCTTGTTTTGAACATTCGTTGACTGGGTTAAATGTAGCCATTCTCTTGTAGTAAATGCCTTATTTTATCATAGCAATGACATTAGTAATATAAAAAATATAATTGTTTTTCAGAATACCACTTGGATAGAAGAACTAATAAATGTTACAAGTTTCATACAGTTCCAAGAAATTACTCGCGAGCTTTCATGGCATGTTCAGCTGAAGGCGGACATCTTGCTATTATAAACAGTGACCACGTAGCTACAGTACTGAGAGAACTTTTTGGCAAACACCCTGAAAGTCAAATGGCAGGACCATTTAAAAAAGAAGTAGCTTTTATTGGGTTTCATGATTGGGGCGAAAGTTTCGATTGGAGGACCATTCAAGGTAATTTTAATTTTCTTGTGCGGCAAATTAATCTTGTGTAATGCAATAAATAAATCTACAAGATAGAAAATGTACTGGATGAGTCATATTTCCAGCAATGGCAGATTGCTCAGAAAAGTTTGATAGTGGTGCCTGAAACGATAGATGGATATGAGACAAATCCAAGAAATACTGGCTTGGCAGTTTAAACACTTCAGTTATACAGTACCTAAGCTTGAATTAAAGTTTTTAGGGAAACGAATTCTAACAACACCGTAGTAGTAACGTGCTCTCTTATGTAAAGTAACTCAATTTTCTCTTTTTAGGTCAAACATTAACAGAAGCAGGTTATAATAAATTTGAAAAAGGACAACCTGACAACATTGGCCTTGGTGAATCATGTGGAACAATATTCCGCTCTGGTTCTTTCAACGATTTGCGATGTGACAAGCCAGCCGTATTTATTTGCGAGAAGAACCTAGAACATATTTGTCATACTGGAGATCAGAAGTAAAGAACGGATAGTATGCTGAAGCACCTCTATTTAAAAATAAATATTTTGATACAATTTTGGAGTACTTTACTAAACTAAACCCGGGTCGACGGCGTGTTGTGTTCCACGCGTGCCTCACAGAGCATCAGCACGCTTACTTCCCCCCCCTATAGACTGCTGGGGTTGACATACGTAAACAGCGACTCCGGTACCACAAAAGGATACCAAAAGACATCGTGGATTTAAGTCAGCCAAGTTTGACAGTCCCCCCGCCTCGGGCAGGGCGGGAGGGACTGTCGAACTTGGCGACTCATTTGATGATTTTACCACGTAAAAAAAAAATTAAAAAAATGTCAGTCGCTATTCACCCTTTTTATCGTGGTAAAATCATCAAATGAGTCGTCTCGCCCAGGGCCAGGGACTGTCAGCCTCGTACTGACTAAAACACACGGTGATCCATCAATAGCCCTTTTGTTTCAAGGTAACGGTTACCTGAGACCTTCTGGGCTTCTAAGGGGGGGCCTGTCATAATGCTTTCAACTCTTTGAAGCCCGCGTGGTAAACGACGTGCCGTTGACCTGGGTATGGTCCATATTTGTATGGCGAGTCACCCATTACTCGCCATCCACATGCCCTATATTCACCCAGTTTTATGTTCTTAAATGTTAGGGCTGAATAAAAATATTTTGCAGCCTTCTCTTTGACACCACAAAGTTCTTAACCTAAAACTCTTGCCAAACATTATTATGTATGCGAAGTGTCATTCAATTCAGGCATCCGTTGTATTGTAAACATATTTATCGTTTGATATTCACATAATAATTAATAAAAATGATGTTATGATGACAGTTCTATTTAAGGCAATTTGTTATGTACCCTAACAAAACCACACGAATTAATAAATTTATTATAAAAGCAATAAGACAAACCTTTGTATTCATTTAAATTGAATAATTTATTTAAACTATTTATTTTCTGTGTCAATGGTTCTCAAACACCAATTTTTTAACAGCCACATTGGCTCTATATTATTACAACCCAAGCTCTACTTAGTCCCAAGCAGAACTTGTGTTGTGGATACTAGACAACTGATAAACATACTTATGTATATTTCTAAATACATACATGTTATAGGTAAATTACACCCAGACACAGAACAAATTAATGATCATGCTCTATATTATTATTATTATTATCACAGAAACATTTGTCCTGGATGAGAATCGAACCCCGACTCCCGGCATAGCAGTCAGGGTTACTAACCACTAGACCAACAGGCCAGTCAACTCAAGTCAGACTTGGGATATTGAAAGGTTTAGTCATTTCGTTGAGGCCAGTTTGATGATATGCCAGCGCACGAAGCCGTTTAGGATGCGGTTCCACTAAGGAGGGGTGGAGTAGAACGGAGACGAGCTGTGCCCCGATTTAACAATGACATGGCTGACCAGGTATATATGTGGATTTCAAGCAGGAATTGCAGCCTTTCTGGCCGTTATTTGTAGATCTTTGACAGTCTTTGCTGACAGTCAGTTACAATAAAAAATCTGGGCAAGTTTCAAACCTTACTAATTTAATGCTTGTATGGATGGGTGTTTGTCAAATAAACGTTTTTTCTTTGTTTCTTCTTCTTTGTTACTCAGTTTTAAAATCAAAGTCTCAAAGGATTTTGACAGGCACAGCCGTATAACGTCTAAAAGACTTTGTTCGCTAAGACGCTGGCAAAAGCTAGTGTTGTTTATTTTAATAATAGTTTGGGAACCACTGACTGCTGTCATAAATAATGTTTTGTCGATAATGGTCGGTAGAATTACTATTTATATAAGTTTGTTTCTTCATAATTTTCATTTTAATTGTTACAAAATGAAGTCCTGTCTCATACATTTTGTGTTATTACTCTGCTTGAATTATATTGGTAAGATATATTTTGAAGTTTACATTACTGTAGAATTTTTTTTTTATTATTATTTTCAATAGTTTTTTTTTTCTATTTTATCTCTGCTTAATACTAGGCATTTTTTTAACTCAAAGATGCGTTTTTAAACATTTAAATTAACATGTACACACGGCTACACATCAAGCTATGCAAAACCAGTATTTGCTGCCCGTTCATTGTGTGTAAAAGTCGTACGAAGCGAGACCAAGACATACTGGTTTTGTATAGCATGATTTATTATGTAGCCGTGTGTATGTACTTCTAGAACATAATTATTTTGTCTGATTCATTAGGAACAAACATAGACGTGTGATGAAATAATTCATTTGTATTTTTAGATGGCACATTATTTAGATGTGACTACAAATACAGTTCAAAATATCAGGAATGGTTCAAATTTCATAGAATACCAGCGACTTGGTTTGATGCCCGACTTCGATGCTCCCTGGAAGGTAAGATACTTCCCCTACTCTATCCTATCATAAGTTACTTCCTATCCTATCCTATAATGCTTATATTATAAACGTGATTGTTACTCTTTTTTTTATCGTGGTAAAAACATCAAGAGTACTCCCACCTCGGGCAGGGCGAGAGGGACTGTCAGACTTGTGTTGACTAAAATCCACGGTGTCCTTCAACAGCCCTTTATGTTCCGGTGTCAAGGTGATGGTATAAGTCCCGCGACCCCGGCAGGCTTTAGCCCTCTGAGAGGGGGCCCCGACATTATGCCGACGCTCTTTGTCGACCCGGGCATGGTCCATGCCCTGCGGCGAGTTGCCCTTTACTCGCCGCCCGCATGCCCGCGCCTATGGTGGCCGGAGATCATCGCAAAAGCGACGTCCGACGTCGTGGACGTCCACCACCGCGGTGATTGTTACTCTTTGACGTAAAAACCACTGAACGAATTTAGATGAAATTTGACACACAGATAGTTTATTATATATTTTTTTAAATCGCAGCTAAAATCTTCCTGTGGGATATTTTTATGAGTTGTAGCGGACGCTGCTGACTCTCGAAAACGTGATTTCAATTCCAACAACTATTGGGTTTATGGGTTTTATTGAAAGTAATTCTAGTATTTTGTAATAATACTTTAATTATAAGAGACACACTGTTTTTAGCAAGAATGACCGGTTAACAATAGTTGGCATTTCCGGCATAGTGTTGCCAGAAAAATTAAATACAACAGGGTGAACTGTTAAAGAGTTAATTTTCATTTCATCTTTAAAAACAACTTTTATACAAACGTGACGTCATTCTTGTATGCAAAACTTGTCCAATGGAAACCTGTTTTAAATCAATTATTACATTCGAAATATATTTTTATATATAATATCATTGAAGTTATTGAAGTAATTAGTGACTTTATGTTATCATCAGGTGCCGTTCTAGCTTCGCCAACCAAACCGAATATACTAGCTGAAATGAGAGACATCATAAATACCTCTAATCCTGAATATGAGATTTTCACAGGGATTCATGCTACTTTCTCGCAGGGAGATTATTATACAATTGAAGGTAAGCTTATAATGTAGGGAGTTGTATTATTGCTGATTATAAATTAAGGTAAAACTAGTAAGGTTTCTATTATTTAGATCCAAGATACATTTCCGTGAGAGAAAATGGTATCCCATTTACCAAACGGGTCCAGTGTTTTTTTTTGTTTGTGAGAAACCTGATACAACTGTCTAGTATTTTTGTGTAAGTAATCTACATATGTACAAAATTTCATAACTGTATCATGAAAAATCAAAAAAATATAAGCTTTGAGCGGAAAGGAATGGACAACATTCAAAAAACATGCTCATTTTGCGGTACCCCCGCTCAAACCACGCCTCCTGTATCGTATGCTCATTTGAATAGTTTGGCAATAGATGCCTAACCGTATGGTGGTTGTATTGTAATTAAAACAGGGTCCAAATGAAAAACTGCTGCCCTAGATGGGAGGACTGGCAGCTTTGCCCCATTGAATGGCAATGCCATTTTTTTGTACGTCACCTTTTTTAGCAAATTTCGCCTTCTAGTCAAGAATTCGCGTGACCAGAAGGATTGATCTTCTTTGGCTAAAGTATGTTAATTTTAATGCCTTTACTCAAGCACTTTTACTTTAAGGTACACCGCTCTCAGAAATTCCAGTTACTTGGGCCAAAAACGAACCAGATAATAAGGATAATAAAGAAAGTTGTATAACCTTAAATGGTAATGGAGAATTAGCCGATCGTCGCTGTGAAGAGACTCGCCCATATATATGTTATCACCCGGAGAGGCTGGTAGTCAACGAGTGTGGTACTGTCGATCCAGGTAATATTATAGGTATAAAATAACAGTTTTATGGGGTGGCATACCCCAAAAAAAGAAAAAAAAAATAAACAAGATCACTCTGTTGTCCGTCTGTCTATACGTTTGTCAGCCTATGAAAATCCTTTTTCTAAGCAAGGAGTGGAAGTATCAAGCTGATTATTAAATCAAACTATTTTTATTATATTATTTAGTCAAAGCAATTAACTTTTGACTGGCCTGTTGGTCTAGTGGTTAGTTACCTTGACTGTTATGCCGGAGATCGTGGGTTCGATTCCGACCCAGGAAAAATGTTTGTGTGATGAGCATGATCATTTGATCTGTGTCTGGGTGTAATTTATCTATAATATTTATTTATTTAGGAATATTTAAGTATGTTAATCAGTAATTGTCTAGTACCGATAACACAATATTCCTGCAGATTCACTTAAAAAAATTCCAGCAACGTCATTGCCTATTCTTCTTTTATTCATTTACGAAGTGAATGATAAGGAATATTGCCAAGTGGCCGGTGTTTCGAATAATTTAAACATTTCTTTTCAGAATACACCTTAGATGCAAGAACGAATAAATGCTACAAGTTACACACAGTTGCAAGAAATTACTCGCGAGCTTTCATGGCATGTTCAGCTGAAGGCGGCCATCTTGCTATTATAAACAGTGCAGTTGAAGCAACAGTGCTAAAGGAACTCTTCGCCAAATATCCGGAATCGAAGATATTGGGGAGTTTCCGGAAAGATGTAGCCTTTATTGGTCTTCACGATTCGGGAGAAACTTGGGATTGGAAGACCATTCATGGTATTTCTTTTTGTATTTTATGCTATCGATTAAAAAAAGGAATGAATGCCATTTTGATCTATTTTGGTGCAATTATAGATTTTCCTTTGAAAGGTGGGTGAATATAGCGACAAACGGGCAAAGTTACAAAAAAATAATGTGGTTTAAAATAGCTGGAATGACAAAGAGAAAGAAAAATATTCTCTTAAAAGAAGTACCTGGTCGCAGGTACCTGGTCGCGCTTATTTCCATCACCGTGACCCCGGATATAGGGCTATTGAAGGACACCGTGTATTTTAGTCAGTACAAATCTGACAGTACCTCCCGCCCTGCCCGGGGTGGGAGGACTCATTTGATAATTTCACCATGAAAAAAAAAGTACTTCTTTTTTTTGTGTGGAACACAACGCGCCGTCGACCCGGGCATGGTCCATGGTCGGACAGCGAGTTGCCCTTTATTCGCCACCCGCATGCCCGCGCCTACGGTAGCCGGAACGAGATGGTGCTAAACGACTTTTCAATAGTGGACTACTGAAAAACTCATTAACATAATATTTTTTTTTTTAGGCGAAACGCTATCAAAAGCCGGATACAGCGTCTATTCAAAAGGTGAGCCGAACAACATGGCCCCTGGTCAATCCTGTGGTGGAATATATCGCTCGAGTGTTCTAGTCGACCTGTGGTGTCATGCACCTGTGGTATTTATTTGTGAGAAGAATCCGGGACCTGTCATATGTCCTGAAAGTACACAATAATTTTATAATAAAATAAATTCGTTAAATGTTAAAAAATGTCTAGGTTTAATTCCACGACAAAAAACCAGGCTTGGTGCAGGATGCAATCGCACCCTCCCGCTCTCATGCATATGCAGCAAAGAAAACAGGCATATACGTGTAAGAAAAATGCAAAAACATGCCATGCAATCAAACCTATACTCGACACGTGTTTCGCCCCTCCACGGGGCATCCTCGGGAGATGTTGACTCAAAACGAGTATATGCATATTTCCTATGCTGCATGTGCATATGCATGAGGGCGGAAGGGTGAGATTGCATCCTGCACCAATCCTGGATTTTCGTCACGAAATAAGAACTAAAATTTTTATAACAATTAAAGTCATGGATTTCAATGTATTTTTTTTTATAAATTCGTGTAAACAGGCGTGAATCACACTACATTCTTGTTTGGTCTAATAGATTTAAACAATTTAAAATTAAAATTTCAGTTTTCAGTTTTTTTTTGTTTCTATGTGATACTAACATGTTTTAAAAAAAATACAGTGCGCGCTTGAGGCGTGTGCCAGTACCCTTAGCACGAGTTTTAGAGGAAAAAATGGAACAGCGCCTCTGGTGTGCGAGGAAGGAACTAATTTTTTCCTTGAAAATTGTCAATTTGAAAGGGTCAAAGTTCCAGTTTACTTTACGTCTCATTTACTGAAAACTCGTGCTAAGGGCACTGTAAAGGTTTTTACTTTTTTCTTATATTATTTTAATTAAATTCAAATGAATTACGACGTCTAGTAAGAGGTTTTTTAATAGTTATTTTATATTTCTATTTGTAATTTAGAATACTCTTATTACTTAATGGTAGGTTGAAAGGCTGGAGTCTGTAGAATAATATTTTTTATGAAAAAAGTAAAATACGTTCTTGTAACATGTTTCATTTTATTCCTCTTGATTTTTTGTCAATCCTTTACTTAGATTAGCTAAGAAGCAACAACCATATGGCTGATCTTGAAAGTTAAGCCGCGCTTGTCTAAGTCGATCTTTGGATTGGTGACCACCAATAAAGTAACGATCTTCTTACGTGGCTTTGAAAGCATAGATCCTTCACAGTCGTGCAGATAGTATTTAGTAGTAGTATTATAGTTATCGAAAAATTTGGAAACCACTTTTACCAAAGGTCTGTTCTCATTTTTCCCCGCCGGGGACAAACGGGAAAAATATCGGAGAGTCGTAACGTTACGGCTGGTTCACACATGTCTCCGTTTTACTGTTCCGTTTTATCATGTACGTTTTTTTTTCGTCGATGGCGTATGAAGTTGTATGAGCGACTTCACACATGGCACAGTATTCTGTATACAGTAAAAAATATCGTTCCGTAAAAAAAAATACATTCCGTTTTGTCATCGAATACTGGACGACGGAACAGGAAAAATATACGGACACGTAGAATTTTAACGGATAGATACTGTGTGCATGGCGGGCGGTGTGTACAACACGACAGCGTCCATCCATGTAGAATAGCGGCGGTATACTGCGAGTTTTCTGTTCACACATCGCATCCAGTAATGACGGATTCGTTGAATGTTATACGGTGCCTATGTGTGAACAGCGCATAAATTTATTACGTATCCGTTAAAAAGGTACCAGTAAAACGGACTCCCATGTGTGAACGGGCCGTAACGTAACGTCGTGTAACGTAAACAGAAACTTTGTAGGTGGTTAATATGATGGGAAAAAATAGTTCCTTGTTCGTATATCAGAGGCGCTTTTTCATTTTTTATAAAATAAACACCATAAGAGCGCTCCCTCACCTAGAGCATTCACCCGTAATGTAACGTTACATATTCGAACATTCGAAGAAAATAGAGCATCAAATTGCGCACTTTTATGTAACATTAAAGGTGAATGCTCATGTTGAGGGAGGGCCTTAATATTTCAAGTAGGTACGCTGTAACATATGGAAATCTTGTGATGAAGCCTCTGATACGCAGTTGATTCATTAGTATGTAGCTGATCATCGAGCTATTATGCCCATCGGACCTCAAGCTGTGACCACAAGAACAACGAGGTGGTCAGTTTATTTATCATCGTCATCATCAGCCTATAAATGTTCCCACTACTGGGGTATGGCCTCCTCTCTATGGGAGGGAGTGGGTCGTCATCCACCATATAGGCCCAATGCGGATTGGTAGATAAAAAACTGTGTACTCACTTGGCAGTGTTGCACGTAACGTATCAGATACTATATTAACCTGCAAGTGGGTACGGCTCGTCCGACCACACTGCGAGCGCCTTTGTGTTTGGATGACGGCTCGCAGCGGGCTCGTGCCTACGTAATCACTTGATACCGTATCTGATACGTTACATGCAACACTGCTAAGTGAGTACCCAGCTTAACATGTTTTCGAATCAACCAAAATTGTGTCCAATTAATTGGAGTACGTTGGAGCTGTTTTCAGTTTCAGCACCAAAAAAGTAGGAAACACAGTTATTGTTTAAAACATTTTATTGCTGAACAATACTTCTCAACCTTTTTCTAATTTTCAGTAACACGACAAACTTCAGGATAATCTGGATCCTTCTCACAGATAAACGGCGCTGGTCTATCGCACCACAAATCGTCAAATTTACCCGATCGGTAAATCGCACCGCAGTGTTCACCTGGTGTAAAATTGTTTGGCTCTCCTCCAGAAAATTGGCTGTAGCCTGCTTCTTCAATCGTCTGGCCTGAAAAAGGGATATAATCGTTAGTTTTTGATTATGTATAATAGTAATAATCCACAACTATCACACAACGCCATCTAATCCCAAGCTAAGCAATGCTTGTGGTATGGGTATTAGACAACTGATAAACATAATTACATATTTCTAAATACATACATATTATAGATAAATTACACCTAGACACAGAGCAAATGATCATGCACATCACACAAACATTTGTCCTGGGTGGGAATCGAACCCACAACCCCCGGCATAGTAGTCCGGGTCACTAACCACTAGACCAACAGGCCAGTCAATGATGAGAATAAAGTGATTAGGAAAAAGGTTTTTTCTTTCTATTACTAGCCACTAAATCATCCGTGCCGTTAAAATTAATGAATAGACGATACGATTTGCACAGTGGCAGGGTGTCGCGGGTTCGATTCTTGCACGGAACAAATAGTTATTTTACGTCTGAATATTTCTGTTTGTCAGCTTCTATACTCACCCTCGATACAGGAAAAAAATCTTAGTAAGGACTTCGAAAAAAAAAATCTGCTATTAAGAAATTAGTTTTTACGAGTTTTGGTGGTTTGGTGGTCTGTTTTTTACGAGTATTGGGTAAAAAACTTAAAATTCCTTTTACTGACACCAAAAAAATAACAGCTGTTGTAAGTCTCCTGAGTAAGTGTGTAGTCGGTAGGTAGTATCTATTCCTTTTTGGCACTGGTACGAGTTAAAGTTTGCAAGTTGAAGTGGCAATGGGCAGCCACATCGCTCGTATAACTGACAACCGATGGGGAAGAAAGGTTCTCGAGTGGCGACCACGGACTGGAAGACGCATCGTAGCCAGGCCTCCCACTAGGTGGACCGACGACATCGTGAGAGTCGCGGGTAACCGATGGATGCAAGTGGCGAATTGTCGTTCGGCGTGGCGGTCCAAGGGGGAGGCCTATGTTCAGCAGTGGACGTCTTCCGGCTGATGATGATGATGACGGCAGTTACGAGTCTCGTTCATTGAAACATAAGGCTGCGTTGTGCGAACATAAGGCTATGTAGGAGAGAGATAGGGAGCTCAAGGAAGAAAATATAATTACCATGAATTGATCTGAAGTCCCATTGTTCGTCCCAATCATGGACACCGACAAAAGCTACATCTTTCCAAAAGTTGCCCCTCATATGACCTCCAGGATATTTGCTAAAGAGTTCTCTCAGCACTGTAGCTTCAATGTCACTGTTTATTATAGCAAGATGGCCGCCCTCAGCGTCGCATGTGAAGAAGGCGCGGGAGAAATTCTTTGCTGTTGTGTGGAACTTGTAGCAACTATTAGTTCTGGAATCCAGGCGGTATGCTGAAATGGAAATAAACGATTATAATTATTCACTTTAATATTGCACAATGTTAACCTTTCTAACAGAGTAGGCGCAAAAAGCCTAATCCGCTAAATGGCAACCTAGTCTTAAAAGGACTACTTCCAAGCCCAATTCTCAGGTCGCCGGACTTATACCATTACGTGACCCCGGAACATAAAGGGCTATTGAAGGACACCGTGTATTTTAGTCAGTACAAGTCTCACAGTCCCTTCCGTCCTGCCCGGGGTGTGAGGACTCATTTGATGATATTACCAAACAAAAAAAAAGGACCTTGATACGCAGACTTGAAACTAACACAATAGTGGACAACCGTTTATAAATTGCTAATCGACCTTCGACCTTTTTGCAGTCGGTTCAAAACTCAAATCAAAGTTTATGTACAGTTATGCTGCTTTTATCATTGCCTATATATACCTAATAAAAATGGCATTTAATTCGACTTTGGCATCTATCGAGACAAACAAGGTCTACAGTAAAATAACTGGTTTTGAAGAACTAGTATGCAACATAAATACAACAACCTAGGCACCATAGTGAAATCACCTATTTTGTCTCATTCGTTGAGACAATCTTTAGTACAACAGTCGCAATCTCCTACTTAGCCATATCTCAACCATATCATAAAAAAGTGACATCAAGTTCAACAATCATGAAGCTAATTTTATTGTGTTTAATAATATTATCACTAAATATACTAGCAGTGACTTCTAGACGTACATGCATCGATTGGCAAGAAGGCATCGATAGTAATGGGAATCATTATGGATATGCTGTTTTAGCCACTTTCGCTGGCAGTTGTGAAGATATTAATGGCAGTTGTCAAAACGAAGATCTTGATAAATAAAAGATAATATTTGATGTTGTACTTTGAATTGTTATTAATAAAAATTTATGATTTAAAACTGGTGGTTTTTGTGAAGTGAGTAGATGTATAAGTTGGTGAGAAACTTAGAACATGAAATATAACAGATGCATGCTCCAGGATATGTCGGGATAAAAACTGGTAATTCCAGTATATATTTTCTTAATTTATCGCTTAACAATAAAAATTTAATCTTTAATGTACAAAAGATGCTCAAACAAAATCAGTTTATCTGAGGTGTCTTGCCCCACTATGCACGTGATGCCTTGAAATTGAAAAAAATCGTGACCAATTGCAAACTTGACTACCTTCGGTGTGTGCGAATCTTCACAAAGAAGATTGTTTACATAAGCCAAATGAGCACACAAACGAGAAGGAATCACCTAACTTAAAATCTGTCAAATAAAGTGATCACCATCATCATCACAAGCCTATTTATCCCTATTTGATTATGTTTATGCACTTTTTTAATATTTTATTTTAAGTTATTAAATTGTTATATTTTAATTTGCATGTTGCCAAATTAGTTAATAGTAAAATACTTATTCTTTCGTGTAGATTTAATAAAACGTAGACTAAGTTTATTTTATGAAATTTCCAAATAATGTGTAGGTGGTTACCTACACTTTATTTTGGTAACTTCATAACACTTCTTCATTCACAACTAATAATGTTTGCATGCCATATTTATAGCGAATTGTTCTTGAACTTATATTTAATTTTACCATCTTTGTACTCATACCATATTTATGGCAAATAAATAATTTGATTAATTTACACTTACCTGGATCTATGGTGCCGCATTCATTGATTCTCTGCTTAGAATCTGCAGATCGGTAACAGACATATGGACGAGTTTCTTCACAAGATACATCTGACAATTCTCCATTAAAGTTCAATGCGAGACAGCTTTCTTTATTATTCTTATTGTCAGGTTCACCTGACGCCCATTTCTTGGGAATTTTGGAAAGTGGAATACCTGTAAATATAAATATTTACTGATCTTATATTAACATTAAATCACACATCACCATCAGACTATAATGTTCCCTATTTTGAGATACAGGCCTCCTCTCAGTGAGAAAGAGTGGGCCATAATCCACTACGCGGACCCAGTGCGGATGGCTAGACGTCACATGCCTTCGAATTTTTGGTTTTAGGACCTGCTGGTTTCCTCAGGATTCACCGTTTTGAGAGCGCCTTCGAGTGTAGCTGAACACAGTATTTTAGGTGATTTTGGACTGACTTCCACAATCAAATGTTTGGTTATCACAATACCTCTTACTCTTAATAAGAATGCTTATCATAATTTCGACTGTCAAAGACCTACCAATGTCAGTTTTGAACAAAGACTTGAGATTCTTTTCTATTCATGTCATATTTTTACAATATACAGAACTAGCGGCCCGCCTCCTGCTTCGCCACGTGTTACAAAAAATTGTGATAAATGAAGAAACGCTCCATCGATTTTGTGCAAACTTCACATAAATAATCTACTAAATAGTCCGAACAAAGTCTAAACATTTGGTTTCGATAAGTGAGCCAGTTCTTGAGTTATAAAGTTACAACGAAAAGTGGCATTGATTTTTATGTAACTTACCATCAACAGTAGTATAAGCTCCTTGAGCGAAAGTAGCATGAATACCAGTAAAGATTTCATACAGCACTTCAGATTGGGTGAAGTTCACGATATTTGTCAATTCAGTCTTCAACTTTGATGTGCTTGGTGAAGCTAACACAGCACCTGGTGACAAAATAAAATCAAGTGACGTCACGTCCAGTTTCTGTGAAGCGGCAAACAGTACCCTTAGCACGAGTTTTCACTCTTTTACTTTCCAGAAAACTCGTGCTAAGGGTGCAGTACCCTTGCACGAGTTTTCATTATTTGAGACGTAAAGTAAACTGGAACTTTGACAGTTTCAAATTGACAATTTTCAAGGAAAAAATGAGTTCCTTCTTCGCACACCAGAGACGCTGTTCCATTTTTTCATACAAGAAACTCTGTAAATACTGGAAAGTAAAATAGTGAAGGGGTACAGGTACCATGACGTCTTAGAGTAGATCAAATCAAGCAAATCAAATCGTTTATTTTAACTAGGCCAAATAGAATTAGTGAATTGTCAAAAGACATAAAATAAAACTTGTACAAAAATAGTTATGGTGATACAGTCCCAGTCACATGACATAAAAACTGTGAAAGTACCGTAGGTGCTCATTCCAAAGCGTAGATCTCTATGGAGAATGAGCAAGAAACTCCATGGAAACTATTTTTCAATCGCCAGAATTATTACAGCCTTTCTGTGTGGCAGGACCTGTCAGACTTGTATTAACTAAAATCCACGGTGTCCTTCATTAGCCCTTTTTGTTCCAGGGTTACGGTAGTGAGATAAGTCCCGCAGCCCTAGCAGGGATTAGGCCAAATAAGAATTAAAGTTCTTACCTTCCAATGCACATCGCAGCCGGGCGTCGAACCAAGTCGCCGGTATAACAACATGCTTGAACCATCCATTTGCCTCTGCGTTATATTTATAGTCACATCGGAATTGTTTTGACCCGTCTGAAAATATATATTTATCAAAATCATTTCATAAAAACTTTTTTTTTCAGTTCAATCCTTGCAAAGGACAAATTAATACACAGAAACAACAACACAATGATAAAGTTGCTGTGCCTGTTAGACCATGGTTTATCGCAAAACAACGATTTTTAATAACGGTTTTGTAAACCGTTTTTGTATACTCTGCAAGTAGTTGTTTCGGATCTAGGTTTTTGCGTGCCAGTTACAGGTACTGTTGAGTTGCCAAAAGTACAAAATTATGATGTTACAATCTCAGTGACAGACCATATTAACTGTGAATTACATAATAAATATCATTGGAACAATAATGATGTCTGTCCAAATTGTAAATCTCTATGGAGAAGAACGGGCAAATAACTCCATGGATACTCTTTAAAAATCGCCAAAACTGTTACAGAACCTTTGTTGCATCATTAATTTTTAGATGGCACAATATGTGAGTGATGTAACAAATTAAAAGTGTCCACATAATAGAAAAGAGCAAATGGCCGATGGGGTCAAAAAGTGCTTGAGTGGAGACCACGGACTAGCAAGAGCAGCGTAGGACGTCCACCAACAAGGTGGACAGACGACCGTATAAAGGTCGCCAGAAGACGCTGGATGCAGGTCGCTTCCAACCAGTATAATTATGTGGAGATCTAAAGGGGAGGCCTATGTTCAGCAGTGAACGTCCTATGGCTGAGATGATGATGATGATAATAGAAAATAGACATCAATAATTCAAATAAACCATGATGCTAAGAGATAACCAATCCCAACTGATAGCGCCCGTTCACGAACATGACACATGAGATGCACCATTCAGCTCAAACATTTTGAGCTAAATGATCCGACGCACGCGCCACCTAGGTGCACCTGTGCTTGCGCACATGCTTGTACACTACAATTATGTACCAAAGAGATGGCTAATCTCCGTTGAGATTGACCGCTGTAGCCGAAATCGGTCAGGAGGGCATTTATGACTATTAGAAAATAAAGTCTTACCAATATAATGCAGGCAGTATAGTAACAACAGATATTTCAAAACAGACTTCATTTTGTTAGGACTGAGTTGTGTGTGTGGTTATACAATTATTTTTTCCATTATTTATACCAAACATAGATTTTTGAGTCAGCGGTTCCCAAATGTAAAAATTATGTTGTTTTGTTTTAGCTGTCAAAGTTAGATCATTTGGGAAGGTCGTTCTAAGCTCATATTTACTAATGTTATAAATGTGACAGTGTTGATAGATACCTATCTGTAGGTGAAAAGATTTCAGGATTGGATTAGTCATTTCGAAGATTAGATTAGATGATTTTAGTAAACTTGCAAATATTACGTCTTAGTATAATCATTATCTGCTTTTGCCTTTAGCATCTGTCAGATACGCTTCTGATAGAACCCTGATACAGCAGAATATCAGTATTTTACATGGAAAGAATGCCCACCTGATCTCCACAACCCAGTGACTGGGTAACACGATCATAGATCTAGTTTAAAAAAAAAAGAAATTCAAGTAGGCTTGTCACAAGCACTTTTGAATTGTCAAAAGACAAAAAATAAAATAGGTAATATAAAAATAGTTATGGTGCTACAGTCCCAGCCACATGACATAAAAACTGTGAAAGTACCGTAGGTTAGGACTGGTTGTCACATTTCCGAGCCTCTGACTTACAGTCACGACTGTGAAATTTAATAAAACTGCAACCGACATTACGTTCTTGCGTGTACTTGGGCGTTGTGATAGATGGTAACCTATTCACCTCAGCTTTTAAGATTGACATCATCATCCACCTAGCGGGCCCAGTGCGGATTGGTAGATGTCACATAATTATTTTGGAATTTTTGGTTCTAGGACATGCCGGTTTCCACATAATATTTTCCTTCACCGTTTTGAGAGCAGTGGTATGAGATGAATTACACAAAGTAATGCACCTGGCGGGGTTCGAACCCACGATTTACAACTCGTAAGTCGAGACCGATACCATTGCGCCACCACTGCTCTACTAAATTATCATACATAATGACATGCGTGATCGTTATTATTTGAGTGACGAGCTGACCATTTTTGGTCAGAGGGTTTTCAAAATGGCTACTAAGTCATTTTGAAAACCACTGTCTAAGGAAACTATTATCAGGTAGGTACAACAGGAAACACTGTTATCTTTTCAATTAAATAAACTTGTCTTATCCAGGCCTAGCTTAGTTAATTTGATAAAAAGATATGTACCTAATATTGCACTTCATTAGTAGTTGTTTTTCAATTAGGAATTTCTCAATTAATAAACAGGGAAACACTGTTGTTATTGTCAAAATGCAGGAAATTGACTCGCTGTTGCATAAGTAACTAATGAGCTACGACGATAAACCTGGATGTTGAGCTAATTTATCGTCAAAACATCCTTTATATTGTACTTTATTAGTAAATTAATAATTATTCATTATCGCACTGGAATTGTAAACTGGCCCATGTAATAATACCTTGTTTTGCAATAAAATTATTATCAGGAATTTGTTTATTTTAACTTTATGCACATGTAACAAGACTGAAAATAGGCGGACTCAATGCCTTTTTGAGCATTCTCTTCCAGTCTAATTTAGGGTGATGCAGATAAACAAATATAGTAAGTAGGCTGGTACAAAATGAAAAACATTGAATAGTGATTAATATATAATTATATTCATCCGATACAAGCAAGTTGCAAAATAATAGTATAAAAGAGAGAAAAAAATAATATACTTTTTTTATCGAGGTAAAATCATCAAAAGAGTCCTCCCAGGTCGGGATGGGAGGGACTGTCACACTTGTAGCTACTAAAATCCAAGGTGATCCTTGAATAGCGGTTTACGTACCAGGGCCACGGTTACCAAGTGACACATTCCCGCGACCACGGCAGGCTCATTCAAAGATGAGGATAACCAACAACAAACAACAACTGCCAGTTTCTTGTGCAATGCTCATAAACTTTACATAAACTAGACTCGAGAGCAATGAACCCGGGTCACTTAAAGAATCCTAAAAATCTCGGAAACTAAAAATGCTAGGTTAATGCAATAAATTGTATTTAATAGACAATGTAATACTCCTTAAATGAAGGTCTTATTAAAACTTCTTAGTTATTATAAAGTTTTTTCATAAAAAATCAAATTTGAAAAAGGGCCACTTTCGAAGATGGAACTACGAAATTACAGCATTTGGTTTTGCTTTTGTTAGTAATCTGTCGTTTATTTGGGTACATAAACCATGTTGATAGTACTCTATACTCATTATTCAAGCTGAAATTATGTCGCTTACGCCTGAAGAATGCACCAGAATACTTACAATGCTGGAAACCCGCCGGAGTCAGCGCGATACAGCCAGGACTGTCGGTGTGTCGCAGTCAACAGTACAAAGAGTTCTCCGACGATACGAAGAAACTGGTTCTAACCTACGCAGACCAGGAACGGGCAGAACCAGGTGTACCACAACACGAGAAGACCGATACTTGGTGAACACCATGCTTCGAAATCGCTTTCTCACAGGAACTGAACTCACCAATCAGTTTCGACGCCTCGGAGGAAGTAACCCAAGTGCATGGATAGTGAGACGTCGGCTTGCTGAATCTAACTTAAAACCCCTTAGACCTGCAAACGGCCCTAAACTGGAGCGTGGGCATCGTATTTCAAGACTAAGATATGCCCAGAGCCACGTAAATTGGAGTATTGAAGATTGGTCAAAAGTTATGTTCTCCGATGAATCAAAATTTATGCTCTACAAGCACGATGGAAGACACAGAGTGTATCGAAGACCAGGGGAAAGATTCAAGCAAGATATGCATCGAAGAAAAAGTAGCCTACGGTGGTGGGTCTGTACTTGTGTGGGCCTGAATTTCTTCTGAAAGTCGCACAGAGCTGGTGATCATAGAAAACGGCTCTTTAACTAGCGTAAGATATGTGGAAGAAATCCTCAATGATCACGTTGATTCATTTATGATCAATTTAGGTTAGGATGCTATATTTATGACAATGCCCGACCTCATACAGGTAGGATTGTGAATGACTACCTTTAAGAGATGAACATTACTCGTTTGGAGTGGCCAGCGCGCAGACGGATATCAACCCGATCGAGCATGCTTAGGACGAGCTAGGCAGATGCGTAAAACAACGAAACCCTCCCCCAATCACGCTTCATGAGCTCAAAATTGCTCTCACAGAGGAATGGGAGAATATTCCCCAAAATCGTATAAAGAACTTGGTGTAAAGCATGCCAAACCGCGTAAACGCAGTAATGGAAGCACGAGGAGGCAATACAAAGTATTAAAATTCAAGAATATCGTAATTATGTTCAAAAATTTCATGTTTCCTATTTTTGTTTTAAGGAGGGATCAGCAGTTTTTTTCTTTATGTAATTTTGTGTCAATAAAATGTATGGTGACTCATATTTTTTTGCTTTCATTTAAGGAGTATTACAATGTCTATTAAATACAATTTATTGCATTAAGCTATCATTTTTAGTTTTCGAGTTTTTTAACATTCTTTAAGTGACCCGGATTCATTGCTCTTGAGTGTATTTATTTCAGAACCACTGGTTTGACAGGATAATGAAAAATATTCTGTTATCATCACTATTAGGGTATTAATAAACCTGTTATGAGTTACTTTGAATATAGTACGTAGGTACCTATGCTGTTAGCTTGTGTTATTTAAAAATAAACTTAACATTTTGGATTAAACAAAAAAAATAAAAAGACATAATGAAATCTCTTATAAAATATTTTATGTTACTTTTTTGTGTGAATTTTATCGGTAAGAAACTATTTTTTACTTTAAATTCAGCTCACTTAAATATATTAAGCAATTATTTATATTTTTGCTATCCTAATGAATTGTGGAATATTTACTATTTTCAGCAATTTTAAAAGATTAAACTATGTTTTATTTTAATAGTTATCATTACAAGAAATATGGGTTATGGTTCATCTCACCCACGGAAAAACTGGCCCTCTGGCCAGATGTCCCCCTTTTAAAATGTGGGTTAAAGGCTTTAATTATTTAATTTTAAAAGCTGGTTAGTAAGTAAAAAAAAATCTAATTAAAAAAGTAAAAAAAAATCTGGTTTATTATTTTCTAACATAAATTACTACCAACTTAGATACAATATAAATATGTATATACAATATTAGGGTGTCCGAGGTATAGACCAATTAAACACTGGTATGGGAGAGGTCATTTCCAACATTTTACCTCTGAGACATACATGCATTTTTTATTCAGTTCAATAGTTATGGCCAGTTTTTGTGTTCAGATTTGCAAAGAATAAATTAGTCCAAAAGGCTGATCAAACAATATTTGTCCCTCCTTTTTTTTCTTATGTTATGTGAGCCAAAATTGACGAAGATACGACGCTTCTAAGAAATCACAACACGACACTCGGTCGGTAGAACATTACAGGCGTTATGACGGACGTCACAGGCCCCACTCTAAAATTTCGAAGCGTTTTATCTTTTTCAATATACGTACATTACACGTGTTCATTACACCGGTCGACAAAAAAAAAAAAATTTTTTGTGAATGGCTTTTCCTTATTATATTCTCGTTATACAATCATATACATAAAAAAAGAATTAATCACAAATCGAAAATATTTGCTTTTAAAGAAATTAGAGCGGTTTGACCATATTTGATTTTCGCGCCCGATGAATGTCGGTTATTGCACGCTATTAGTGTAGAAAGAGAGGCAAGAGCGCGCGTGTCGTGTTGTTTCGTGCGTCACCGCGTCGTTCAATGTAAACGACAGTTTGTGTTTGAATATTACGAAGAAATAACGTGTTTTTAAATCGTTTTCGCGGTATCGACCTGTACAAAATGGCTACCAGAAGATGTAAACGAGACGCTGACTCGTTTTGTTATATTTGCGGCGAGTTTATTAAAGTGAGAGAGAAGAAGTATGATTTAAGTACAAATTTAAAGATTTGCGAGGCATATCAGGCTTATTTCAATCTACCAGTTAAAAATCAAAACAAAAAATGGGCTCCACATGTGTCATGTAACTCTTGCAGATGGAATCTGGACGGTGAGTCTATTTTTACGTTACTTACATATTTTTAACAACTTTAATTAGGTTATATACGTTACGTTACGTCTTATTGTAGGCTGGTACCAAGGTGAGAAAAGATCCATGAAGTTTGCAGTGCCGAGAATTTGGAGGGAACCCAGTGATCATCACACAGACTGTTATTTTTGCATTGTGAATCCAGTTAGAGGTAAAAATTCAAATAAAACATTTTATCCCGATCTGCCTTCGACATCTGCTCCAATACCACATACAGAAGAAAAGCCTGTACCTGCTCCTCCTTTATTGGAAAATCAACTACTCTCTCAAGGCAGCCATCCCTCACAGAGTACATCGGTATCAGTACATTCCGAATTCGTTCTTGAATCCGAACGAAAAATACCACACCTCATTAACTCTGAAGATCTCAATGACTTAATAAGAGATTTAAATCTACCAAAGAGTAAAGCAGAGATACTAGCATCCCGGTTAAAACAATGGAATTTAATTGAATCTGATGTTCGAATAACTGATCAAAGAAAACGACATGAAGTATTCTCTTGTTTCTTCAGTAAGGAAGATGGACTCTGTTTTTGTCATGACGTAAAAGGGTTATTTGAAGAAATTGGAATTTCATATCATACATCTGAATGGCGCCTTTTTATTGACAGTTCAAAAATAAGTCTAAAAGCTGTTCTACTACACAACGGAAACAAATTTCCATCGATTCCATTGGCACATTCGGTACATCTCAAAGAAAATTACGATAGTATTAAAATGCTACTAACTGCAATTAAATATACAGAATACAAGTGGGAAGTTATTGGAGACTTTAAAATGGTGTGCTTTTTAACTGGAATGCAAGGTGGATATACTAAACACTCCTGTTATATTTGCCTGTGGGATAGTAGAAATGATGCCGCTCACTACCGACAAAAACATTGGCCTGTGCGTACGGAGTACGAAGTAGGAAAATACAATATTAAATGCGAAGCAATTGTTGATCCTAAAACTATATTAATGCCGCCATTGCATATTAAATTGGGTCTTATTAAACAATTTGTAAAGGCTCTTAATCATGAGTCCGATGCTTTCAAATACTTGAAAAGTTTTTTTCCAAAGCTGTCAGAGGCGAAAATTAAAGCTGGAATCTTTGTGGGCCCCCAAATAAAAAAACTTATGAATTGTGATAGTTTCCTGCAAGTACTAAGCAATGAAGAAATAAATGCCTGGAACAGTTTTAAGGCAGTGGTTCATGGTTTTCTTGGAAACCATAGAGCTGAAAATTATGACGAGCTTATTACTGACATGATTACGAATTTTTCCATCATCGGATGTAGAATGTCACTAAAAATGCATATGCTACACTCTCATTTAGATAAATTTAAAGATAACATGGGAGCTTATTCCGAGGAACAAGGGGAACGCTTCCATCAGGATATAATAGAATTTGAAAGACGTTACCAAGGCCAGTATACTGAAAGCATGATGGGAGATTATATTTGGGGGTTAATAAGAGAAAGTTCTACTCAAAATGACAGAAAAACTAAAACTATTCATTTTTAAATATTCTTATTTTATTTTAAAATGATTTTTGTAAAAAATAATCATACTTGGATGTTCGGTTTCTTTTATAATAAATCATCTCTATGTAAATTTTTGTGTATTTTCATTGATTTCGTTTTTCCCATTTTTTACTCATAAAAGCAAATAAAAAAAAAATTTTTGTTCGTATTCTTATTTCTAGATATACAAACAATAAAATTAACTCATGTAGAACCCGTGCACAAAAATGTTGTTGACCGGTGTTATTTTTCAATACTGTACTGACTGACTAAATAGATCTTCAATTTATTTATGCAGTACCCTATACAATTATTTTTTCTAAATTTAAAACAAACTGTACCATTAGCACGAATTGAGACGTAAACTGGAACTTTGACAATTTTCAAGGAAGAAATTAGTTCCTTCTTCGTACACCAGAGGCGCTGTTCCATTTTTTCATACAAGAACCGCTGTAAATACTGTAAAGTAAAATAGTTAAAACTCTTGCTAGGAGTGCTGTATGTCGGAGTATAACGGAAGGGTAAAAAGGTTGGAAATTGCTTGCCCCCTTTTCAATTTGATCCACACTTTTCAGAATAGGTACCCTATAAAAAAAAAAACTAGTTCATTATTTGTTTACATAAATTACTGCCAATTATACAAAATATATTGCTTGCATTTTTAGAGGGAACATTCAGATGTGACTACAAATACAGTTCAAAAGCTCAAGCCTGGTTCAAGCACTTTGTTATACCGGCGACTTGGTCTGATGCTCGACTAAGATGCACTCTGGAAGGTATTTGTAATTAATATTATTTTCAGATTTAATTTTTTAAGATACTTTGTTGTATCATAATAAACTTAATTTATTTCCTTACAATAATAAAGACATTTTGCAATTAATTTAATAGTCTGCAACCATAAGGTCGAAATATATTATCTCAAAAAATCAGAGGAATAAAGTTAATTGTGCAGTTACTTTTTTTTTATCGTGGTAAAATCATCAAATGAGTCCTCCCACCCCAGGCAGGGCGGGAGAGACTGTCAGACTTGTAATGACTGAAATCCACGGTGTCCTTCAATAGCCCTTTATGTCCCGGAGTCACGGTGATGGAAATAAGTCCCGCGACCCCGGCAGGCTTTGGCCCTCTGAGAGTCCCTGTCCCTGTAATTTTGCTGACGCTCTTTGGGGCGCGCGTCGAACACGAAGCGCCGTCGACCCGGGCATGGTCCATGGTCGGACAGCGAGTTAACTTTTACTCGCTGTCCGCATGCCCGCGCCTACGGTAGCCGTCCGACGCCGTGGGCGTGTACCACTGCGGAATATTTACTGCTTTAAATAAAAATGACGTTCTATATAGCGTTCTATATCGCATATTATACCAATTTTTACTTTTTTATAATCATCAGGTGCCATCCTAGCTTCCCCAACCACACCACAAATAAAGAATGAAATGAAAAAAATCATAAACGCTTCCGCCACCCAAGCAGTTGAATATTTTACCGGAATTCATGCTACGTTTTCCCAAGGAGATTATTATACAATTGAAGGTAAGGGTTAAAAATTTGAGTTTTTTGGACATAGGTACTTAATTAGGATGCATTTTCGAAGCTGGACCTTTTCATCATCATTAAAATTATCAGCCGTAGGAACAAAGGTACATTATGCTTCTGAACAAACTATGTCGTCTTTAAAAATTTCAATAGAACAAAGGTTGCCATCTCTAAAATTCGTAAGCCAGGACAAGACACGTGAAAGCCCCGGATTTTAGAGTCCAGATCCCGGACATGAGACAAAGTGCGCACCGTGCCAACAGCGTCGGAAGGGGTGGAGGGACGGTAAGGTGTGCGTGTGTCGAGTGTGTGGTGTGCGTGGGCGCCCCAAGACTTTATATTTTTAAACCCAGACTACAAATGAAGCCCATCCCGGACGCTCCCCGGATGCCTTCTAAACCCGGACGGATGCAACCCTAAATAGAACCAAATTTGTCTTTATCAGATCTTCTGTCCACATTATCGGTAGACGTCCCTTGCTGCTTACCAGTGAGTGGTATCCAGTCGAGAACCTAAAGGACCCATAGGGTTCTGGTTGCTACGTGAAGTGCCCACTGCCACTTCAACTTGCTAATTTGCTGGGCATCGTCGACAATTTTCGTTAGATTACACAGAGCTAGTAATGAGCAGTGATAGCCCAGTGGTATCGACCCCGACTTACGAATTGTAGGTTTTCTTTGTGTAATTTATTTCATCACCACTGCTCTCAAAAACGGTAAAGGAAAACATCAAGAGGAAACCGGAATGTCCTAGATAAGAACCATCAAATTCGAAGACATGTGACATCTGCCAACCCGCACTGGGCCCGCGTGATGATTATAGCCCACTCCCTCTCACAAAAGAGAAGGCCTGTGTCCCAGAAGTGGGAACATTATAGGCTGATGATGATGATGATGATGACACAGAGCTACACCAAGCATAGCCCACTTTAGCTTGTGGGGCTATCTTGAGATTACTATCACAGTAAGATACTACGTTTCAGAGCCTTAATTCATAACATAAAAAGATATTCACAAAGATTTATAAATTACAGGTATACCGCTGTCAGAATTACCAGTGACTTGGACTGAAGGTGAACCAGATAACAAGGATAACAAAGAAAGTTGTTTGACTATAAATATTGATGGCAATTTAGCAGATCAGCGTTGTGAAGAAACTCGCCCTTATATATGTTACCACAAGGAGAATAATCTACAAATTACTAATGAATGTGGCACTATCGATCCAGGTAACAATCATATATACTCGTAGTTTTAAGTCTTTTGAATTTGTATAGATTACACTGTATCTTTCTTTATTTTTACAACAATATCGACATCAATGCTTAATCAAGACTAAGTTATTTCTATACAATTCGTCATTTTTTCCCGAGTAAGGCCGCCCCGAAAAGGACTGACGAATAAAAATATTTTTGACTTCATTTGATAAATCGCCATGCTTAGCACAAAAGGATTCTTTCAACAATCTGTATTTTTGTATGTTCTTCCGTCGATATCCGTTTCTAAGTCACTGCATTTTTAGTCTTCTATAATATTCATTGAATTATAAACTCTTTTCAGGATATAACTTGGATCCGAGAACCAATAAATGCTACAAGTTTCATACAGTTCCGAGAAATTTCTCACGAGCTTTCATGACATGTTCAGCTGAAGGCGGCCATCTTGCTATTATAAACAGTGCAGTTGAAGCAACAGTGCTAAAAGATCTCTTCGCCAAGTATCCAGCTTCTAGTATGGTGGGGAATTTCTGGAAAGATCTGGCTTTTATCGGCATTCATGATTCCAACGAAAAATGGGATTGGAGGACTATTTATGGTAATTTATAAGTTAAAACACTTTTTTTTTCATCTGAAAATAGCCCAGAAGGAAAATTGAGGTTAAGATAGAACAAGCTCACCCATATGTCAGTGGAACTCCTGCGCATCAACGGTTGCACTGCACCAAATGTTAAGATCGAGATTTCCTAGTTATCTGTTATTAGAATTTTAGGAGATATCACCCGTCTGCTTGCAAAAGCATATCATTCAATTCAAACATTATTACAATGTCATTATCCCAATTTATTCGGAGACGAAGCGTCATGTCTTTTTCTTCCATAATCATCATCTTTAACTTTCAGCGTATTCGATCTACTGTTGGACATAATTCTCCCTCACTGAGTGCCATAGCGCACGATCTCCCACTCATTTCATCCAGGCACTACCACCTACTTTCATCAGGTCATCGGTTCATCTTACTGAGAGACGCTGCACCCTACGTATAACTCACCTCTTCTTCATTCCCTCTTCATCCTCTTTCATTCCTCCATCCATTATTTCGCATGCTTGCTTGTCGTTCTTCTATAGATTGTACTTTGAAGAGTGTGCCCAAGAACTCCACGACCTCATCCCGCCAGTCTCCTTCTATCATCGAACTTCTAGACGCGCGGCAAATTACCATCCTTACCTTATTGCTATACCACCAATTTGCACTAAGCGTTTCCAAACGTCGTTTATAATGCGAACAGCGAAGGAGTGGAACTCTCTGCCTGCGTTTGTGTTTCTGAACGCATACAACCCAAATCTCTTCAAAGTTAGAGTGAACAGGCTTCTTCTGGGTAAGCTCGCTCCATCGTCGACCTTGTCTTAGTCGTTCCTGACCTAGACTAAGGTCAAGAGTAAACCCATCTAACATAAAAAAAAACATAATAGTAAGTACTTATTACTTTAATTTCAGGTCAAACTTTAGTAGAAGCAGGATACAGCGCGTACTCTCCAGGAGAGCCTAACACTTCGGCACCAATTGAATCCTGTGGAGGGATTTTCCGCTCAGGTCTTCTCGTCGACTTGTGGTGTGACAGACCAGCCGCTTTTATTTGTGAGAAGAATCCAAGTCTTCCCGCCTCTTGTCAACGTAATTATTAACAAATGCTCAAAATGTGACCATAGCGCGTCGCTATTAAAGTTGTTTTTGCATTTCTCCACTTTTTGTTTAAAACCAAGTGCTCAAGATTAAGCCGATTTTCGAGTGTGCTTTGTGCTTCAAATATTATCTTCATTAATAAAATGATTCTTAAACCTAATTTGAAATTTATTTCCATGATCCTTAAGTTGCAAATGTGATTATAAAATCGTAGTAAAGTCATTCAATAGGATTTCTAGAAAGCAGTGAGGAATTTGACGTTGCCGGCAGGACTGCGAAATCCTAATTGATCCTAATTTGAGTTTTGTTCTCAGTATTTTTTTTCTTTCCATAATAAGCCTGTAACCTTTTCCTAGAGATGTTTTTAGACTATTTTTTTGGTAAAAATATTAACTTAATATTATTTTGTATTGCTCCAGTGAGGAAAATAATGATGACATAGTGAAATTTTGCCATTTTTCGTCAGAATTCATATAACAACATAGAGACTCTTATTACTTTCGAAAACTTTAACTAGTAAAACATTGAAAATAGTGATGTGCTTACTTTATCGATATCGTTACCATAAATTATTTCTAGACTAATCAACATCAGCGTACAGCAGTACACTGTGGGACATAGGTGTCTTCATCGTATGCCATTACGATCGATGACCGGCTACTCTCATCCAGCTTTTATCGGCCACCCTAGAAGTTTTGTTCTTAATTCTTTATTTTAAAAACCTTTTTGATATTGCATTTCACCTTATCGACCATGCGGTTTATGTATTAAAGTGTATCTATATATACATGTCGTAGAAGGCAATTTACACAATCTTCTAATAATGTGTAACGTTATTCAACACGCTACCAAAATAAAAAGTGAAAAACTCATCTAGAAACTTTTACTTATCGATAAATTTTAACAACAACGACAATCCCATCTCTATTCATTTACGTTGGCGCAATAAAACACGGTAATGATATAAGTGACGTCCACAATTTCGACGTAAAACCGACGAACTGTATCCAGAGATAGAACACTGTTTTCAATAATCCGTAAAAAGTAACTGCCGTGAGTTTTGCATTCAAATGAAGCATTTTGTGGATTTGGTTTTTTTGAGAATTATTTCTATATAATATTTGCGCGTCACTAAATTGACAGATTTTTCATAAAGTAAGTGTTTCTTCTTCTGACAGCGTGAATAATATTAAATTAAATATTATAGTATTTTTTAAAAGCTATGTGCGTCAACCTTTTGCAAGTAATTTAATAAAAATCCTCAAGAGAATTTGGCAAATTTGGGATATTAAATGTCATAATTTAGAAGAATTAAACACGAAAGCGTTGGTATAAACAGAGATGTTTCTATGTGACTTATTAACTTTTCTGATAGAAGATACATTGCCTCTCATCCTCCGAGTAGTGGACCCGATTAACGAGCCAGGCGCATTACCCTTTTTTATATCGTCATCATCTGCCTAGCCTTTTCCCAACTATGTCAGGGTCGGCTTCCAGTCTAACCGGATGCAGCTAAATATCAGCATTTTACATGGAACGACTGCCTGTTGGACCTCTACAACCCAATAACTGGGTTACGATATCCATGGTAAGACTGCGGTTGTCAGATTTAAGAGCTTCTGACTAACAGAAACGACTGTCAAAGATCTACAAATGACAGCCGGGACCAACGGCCTTACGTGCTTTCCGAGGCACGGAGGAAAACTCGCTATGAATCTGTCATAGTGAGTTTACCGCACAGCTACATAGCGTAGCATCGGTGGAAACAGTCACACAGTTTCATAGCTCAGCTTTTAGATTCTCGCAGCACAGCTACATAGCGCATCTCTGGTGGAAAAGCAGCCTTAGACTGATTGTCAGATTTGAGAGCTTCCGACTTATAGTAACAACTGTCAAAGATCTTCAAAAATGACAGCTAGGACCAACGGCTTTACGTGCTTTCCGAGATACGTAGGAAACTCTTTATAACAGAGATGGTCACCCATGATTAACCTGGAAGATCGGTCTATGCGACTGTTATTATTTAGCCCTTTTTACCTAATATAACATATTATTTTTATAATTTATTTCATCTTTTTTAAAAGCAGTAAAGATCCCTTTACTGCTTTTAAAAAGATGAACGAAAAAATGGTATCATAACCATTGAGCTATTATTACTACGTATAGAGATGATGGGACATAGTTGTGATACGTGGTGTCGTCTCTATACGTAGTAATAATAGCTCAATGATCATAACCAAAAATCGAGCACGTTATCGATTCACCCGTGTAGTGAATTTAAGCCACTACACGGGTGAGTACTCACAGAGAGATGGCCTGTTTCTCACTAACTTTGGCTCATTGCATCGCTCGATTCGATTTCCCGAAACTCATCATCATCATCATCATCAGCCGGAAGACGTCCACTGCTGAACATAGGCCTCCCCCTTAGACCGCCACGCCGGACGACAATTTGCCACTTGCATCCATCGGTTACCTGCGACTCTCACGATGTCGTCGGTCCACCTAGTGGAAGGCCTACCTACGCTGCGTCTTCCGGTCCGTGGTCGCCACTCGAGAACCTTTCTTCCCCATCGGTTGTCAGTTCTACGAGCGATGTGGCCTGCCCATTGCCACTTCAACTTCCAAATTTTAGTCCCGAAACTATTGACGCTAAATAGTTACAAACCAAATCAAACATTGAACCATTAATACATGACAGACTTGTGTTACTTATTTATTTAACCTGCATATTCTAAGTATTGTCGGTGCGGTCCGTTGGACTGGATAACATTCACGTACGACATTCATACGGTAAGCGACCGTGACGGTGCGTCAGTTATTATGATATTTTGTTGTTCGTTTCTGGAGTACCGACAACAGTGGCGTTTATGTAAACTAGTTTTGCATAAACTAGCTTGCAGTTTTTTTTTTTTTTCGTGGTATAATCATCAACCACCCCAGGCAGGGAGGGACTGTCAGACTTGTACTGACTAAAATCCACGGTGTCCTTCAATAGCCCTTTATGTTCCGGGGTCACGGTGACGGAAATAAGTCCCGCGACCCCGGCAGGCTTTGGCCCTGTGTGAGCCGCCCCGTCATCTAACTTGCAGCTTGGCCCACGTATTTATGCGAAATCTTTAGATTATGGTAAAATAATCTCACCGGTCGATCATCAGGACATCTGCGATTTTTTTCGAGGATAAGCCCCACTTTACGAAGTTGGTCTGTGTTTGGGTGCCCATCTATCATAGCGACCTTCTTCCGCTCCTTGGAAAGCATGGAAGACCATATCCTGTCAGGGTCACTGAAACCATGACCCTGGAATTTAATTTGTTCTTGACATTCCTATTGACTCTTTTCCTATTAATGATTTTATTATATTTATATTGTTATTTGAACAGAATATATACATTTGTAGGTACACCATTAAATTGTAGGCATAGTGATCATTCATACTGCATTGACTGTAACATCTATTATATACCTATGAAATTGGAACGCAAAGGGCTATTGAAAAACACCGTGGATTATAGTCAGTACGTCTGACAGTCTCTCCCGTCCCACGCTGGGCGATAGGACTCATTTATTAAAAAAATATAAAAATCAGTGTAAATTTTTGGTTCAATTCTTGTATGATTCTTCACAATGTTTTCCTTCGCAGTTTTTTAGCCTAAAAAGTGCGCCTGGCTAGAAATTTAGATTCTGCAACAATTCGCCGACGACTGGTTCACCATTGGACGTTTCGTCGACACGACGATTCGCTTATATCCGTTTTATCAATAGACTCTTTCAACAACCTGTCGACGAAACGTCCAATGGTGAACCGGTCGTCGGCGAATCGTTGCAGAATCTAAAATTTATAATGAAAGTAACTGTATGCAGTGAACAATTACATTATTTTGACAGAATGATCACGATGTTTTAGGCGCAGAGAGGTTAAATTCTCAAAATGGGAACAGAGTTGCAAAAGGACAAGTTCTCACAGTGGCAAATTCTCGAAATATACCGATTCTCAAAAAGCCTGTTTTTCAAAATGTCAAATGATCAAATTTGAAAATATTGGAAATACATGCCCCCGTTTTTTATTTTACTCATTATTTGTATTTGGTATCATCCGGTATTATCCGGTACTGGATTGAATGATAACCTGATACGTATAATGTGTCAGGGGCCCTAGCACTATGATTTTTTACATTTTTGTTACGTTATGCAAAATAGGAAGAGGTATTACACGAAGGGCACTAGCTAAAAAATTTAACCGCCTTCAAAAACAACCACAAAAAAGGGTAAAATAACCTACAAAATAACTTTTCTTTCGAAAGTCGGTGGCAAAAAGACATCGAAATAATAAAACAAAGCCACCGACTTCCGAAAGAAAAGTTATTTTGTAGGTTATTTTACCCTTTTTTGTGGTTGTTTTTGAGGGCGGTTAAATTTTTTTTGAAAAAAGTTTTTTATTTTACTCTTTTTAGTTTAAATATTCAACCCAAATTCTTGGCAAATACATCATTTTCTTGCATGTGCACTAGAATTTTGTAATCCGTAGCACCGGTAGTAACATCGCCCATGTTGTGTATATAAAAGAAAGTTCCAATAAAATTCCCTATCTTAAAAAATGCTGAACAGAGTTCGATAAAACTTGCAGTATTCCCTAAGGTGAACGATCCCTAGTACAACAAAAAAACAATTTTGAAAATCGGTCCACAATTGGCGAAGTAATCGCGTAACAAACACGCAAAAAGTAAAGATCATCATGTCGTCCAAGTAGGCGAAATTAATAAAAATGCTCACAAAATAAAAAGTACTGAACCAAATTTGATGAAATTTTTATGGAACCAAACTGCAAGTATCCTGAATCGAACAAAAAAGAATCACACTAATCGGACTAGAAACCTCGGAGTAATCGATGTAAATACATAAAAAAAAAAAAAAACATACCGACCGAATTGAGAACCTCCTCCTTTTTTTGAAGTCGGTTAAAAATGGCACCTGAGCTACTCGCACCTTATCTAATCGACATAAGACTCAAAATTTTTCGCAAGTGCCAGGTAGTTCGAAGACTAGAGGCGTTTCTATATTTTCCAAAAAAATAGCGCGGTTAATACTTTATGTACGCTGTTATGTAGGTAAAATACAAAAATCTAAAGCTTCTGGTAATACGATTATGCATGTTACTAAAAACAAAGATAATAAAATGTCACATAGCAAAGTTTATAAAAAACAAACAAATAACAAAGCATTCTTAAGCATCCTCATTATTTTAAATCAGAAACAAACATCGGGTTTCCTCTGTATTTGTTCCATACATGTCCCCGTCGAACGTTCTAGACTGAAATAAAAATAATGGTGTACAAACATTGAACAATGAAGGCAAAAAGTGGACGGACAACGAATTGGCTTGTTTTGTCCGTGATATTTCAGCGGTTTACGCCGATGTAGGAACTTTTTGGAGAAGAAAAAGTTTAAAATATACCTTACTAGCTGACCCGGCAAACTTCGTGCCGCCTCAGAATCAATTTTGCCTTTTAAACCTTCCCTGGACTGCCGTGAATAATTCAAAACCAAAATTATCCAAAACAGTCGAGCCGTTCTAGAGTTTTAGCCAGACTAACGAACAGAACAGTTGTGTAAGCCCGCTAATCTCAGGGACAACTAGTAAAACTTGGATAGTCTTTTTGTGTTGGATAGTCCATTTATTGGGGAAGGCTATAAGCTATCATCACGCTATGACCAATAGAAGCCAAGCAGCGGGGGTGAAACAACAACTTAGATAATAAATGATAAATAGTTGTCTAATGGACAAATCAGTATTAAATGCGGGATCATTTAATACTGAATTGTCCATTAAACGATTCTGCAGTAGAAATAATATAAAGGAATATACATCATCATCATCATCAGCTTAGCAATTCAATTCAATTCAAATGATTTATTGCAATCCATAATGTACATACAGGTGGTAAAAATACAATTAGAGGGAAACAATTATGGACCCTGTCGGGCACAGCAAAGTTTGGATAATAATATGGTAGGAGAGAGGAATAATGTTCCCTCGGCTGGGACACAGGCCTCCTCTCTGAGAAAGGAATATACAATGACTTTGATAATAGACAAAAATTAAACTTTTACTTTAAGTACCACATATTCAACATTATTTTAGTAGCTCCATGTTACGACAGATGCTCTTTCAGTTCAAATAAACTGAAGAACCCGCGACTGAGCGGCTATTTCAAAGAAAATGCACCGGAAAATAGCTAAAATGCTAGCTTTGATTTGAGCCACGATGTGAGCATTTCTCATACTGCACGAGCTCTAAAGGATTGATGACGTCACTGCAGTTTGAATAGTCCATGATTAAACCGATTCGATTCAACGGCCAGAATTCAAAATTGGAACGTGGAGTTTTAAAATCCGATGCATGCTTTGGGTTTTTTTTTATCGCTTTGCTTTAGCTTTAGAACGAGTACCTATGGGTATACGGGTAAAATATTTGGGCTCCATTCAACATCCCCTGAGGATGCCTCGTGGAGGGACGAAACACGTGTCGAGTATAGGTTTGAATGAACATGGCATGTTCCTCCTTTTTTCTCGGTTTTCTCGCATGCGACCATAATGCGTACGGCGAGTTTTGTTCCACGCACGCCTCAAAGAGTGTCAGCATCATCACGGGCCTATAGAGGACCAAAGCTTGCTGGGGTCTCAAGAATATCAAATGAGGACATCGGGATTTTACTTGGTACGAGTCTGACAGTCCCACCAGCTCTGCCCTGGGTGGGAGGACTCGCATGAGGGCGGTAGGGTAGGATCTATTCTGCATGTGCACGCATGCAAGAATATTGATTTACTGCATCATGCATTGGCCTGGATTTTGTCTAGAATTAAAACATTTCTTTTAATGGATATTTTCACACAAGTTATAAGTTATCTACTTGCAACTTGTTTTCATTTTACTTTTTCCTTTTCAAGCAACTAGTTTGTTTACGTACCTAAAAATGTGATGTTTATACTTGCATGCAAGACTTACCTAATAATTGACTTGCTGGAAACGCGCCTTAACATCTTTCCAAAGCCCAGAGGGCAAGCAACAATAAGTCTAGAAAACATGAAATAAAAACTCGTAACTATAATATCTCTTTTTGATTCATGACAGTTGAAACAACAATATACGCAAAATATATGTTCTCGAATGTACCTTTTACAAACAAGGTTCATTGATTTATTTCAATCTCAAAAAGTCGCAGACAAAACCTACTTGAATACAATTCAGTTCTCCCGCATTCAACAAACTTTTGTGATAAATCCCTACTGAAAATCTCTCCTTTGAAATCAGTCAATGGTAAAAGTATCTTTGTATACAACAGAAGTACGTTGGGAATCATTCTGATTGTCAGGAAAGGAAACGTCTTAGAATTTGAGTTAGAAAGTTACACAACGGATACGGATTTGATACGAATGAAACTTAATAATACTTTTTTTTTGGGGTTATCCCACCTCTCTATGTGACCTACCAAAATTTCCTTTCTTTGGTATTGTTCGTCGTGTCGTTGAGCACCTTGGGTTCGTCGTCGTCGTCGAGTCGAGCTTCACGATAACTGACAAATGCTTGCACTGACACTGACACTCAAATTTGTATGGTTCTTTCTTCAAAAGACCCTTCAGATACAAACATGCAGGGTCCTCGCATGTCTTAACCAATTTAATGTCTGGACTTTGAAAGAGACGATAACCTCTGAGTTTGTTTCGGATGTTTCTTCTCAAAGTAGTCAGGTATGAAACAGCGGCTTCATTTAGCTTTAACAAAAAGAGTTTTGACTTGTAAAAGTGTTTGCGAAAACCTATTTGCTAAATAAATATCATTTATCAATTCCCAAACTACGGCAACTCCTGAAAGCCAGAATCAATGGCGACCACCACAGACGAGCCGAGACAGTGCTCGGAAGCTCTGCTAAAGCTCGAAGTTCGACGAGGATCCTACAGCGAAATTAATCAGAAAAGAATAGTGGAGGATAAGGATCATACGTAGTTACCACTTCACTTCATGAAGAGAACATATATGGAAATATTTAGGTTTTACTACCTTTTCAGCGCCAGAATATTTTGGTATGTTTATGCTGTAAGTATCATACACACTAGCAGTTACGAGATAAATCGTACTTGGCATAGTAGAACATAAATTCATTCGACTATGCCGACTATGATATATTCACAATGTGTTCAAAAACTCTAGCTATATGTGTAGTTGATTGTTTCGAAGCTTATCACAACTAAATATTATATTTTTACTGTTGAAAAGACGGAATTATGTCTTCTTTTGTTTATTTATACTGCTACTCAGTACCTTATGTTTGTCATATAATAACTATTTCCCATTAAAAGTTTGAAGTTTGAAATTACCATGCGTTTTCTTTGCTAATGCCAAAAGTTCAAAATCCAATCTTACCTGTAGCGCCAATAAATATTTTTTGTGTAGAAGAACCTACTAAATCTACTAATATAATCTTCGTCGGCACCAGGGTGAAATCCCGCACTACGAGCTATCTCGTAGTTGGCACGCAAAGGGTTAAAAACTACTTTTACTTTATTAAAAAACAATATTTACCTATTGTTTTCCCTAGCTGTATAAATAACGGTCATTGTCTATCCGCCATTTTGACAGGCATAACATCTGTCACATAGACGTCACGTAAGTCAGTCGGCCATAACCTTTCTATAGAAAGCTATTGCTTTTGTCTACTAGGTTTAGAATAATAGGTAAAGCTCGACATAATATAAGCAACACCACATGCCAGGGTCGCGGGACTGTCCCCGGTGTCGTGGGGATGTCTAAACCGGGGTTACGGGACTGTCGAAACAGGTCGTGACCCTGAAACGGAAACTCCTTGATTTTAAGGGCTTTAGTCAGTACGAGTCTGACAGTCCCATCCGCTCCTCCCAGGGCGGGAGGACTCATTTGATGAATTTACCACGTGAAAATAAGAGACATACCTAACATCAAAATAAACAAGATTTATTTTCAATACCAAATTAGATTGAAGCCAAATTGAATCTTAACACGTCGATCTTAAAGCCTTTAAAATGTTCATAACAACTTTCTCAATCATCAATTAATTTGTCGAACGTGATCTTTGACAAACGTAAATTGGCTTCTAATAAAATGACTTCATAAACTTTATCACCATACAATAAAATCGAATTTTGAATAAACAATGACAAGTTAAACGGTAAAGAGAAAGTTGTAAAACTTGTAATCAGCAATGCCTTAGTACTATCAGAAGTATGTGAAAGTGAAAACGACCGATTTCAAAGACATTAAGAAACGGGTCACGAATGTTTTACGATACCCATAACTGTGATTATGAAATGAAAGTGAAATTAATACATTAACATATAATTTCCCTTTTATCCTGTTATGGGTAAGCAATTTTTATTTACCTCATGTGTTATGTGGATTGGATATTGTTTTGCCTCTAAGGACTTGTTATTTTGTCGACTTAATAATTATATTAATTATTTGCTCTTGAATCATAATAATTGTCTGACAATTTGAGTACTTTAAGCGGCCTACCCAAATGTCCTTTCTTTGGTATCGTTCGTCGTGTCGTTGAGCTCCTTGAGGTCTGAGTCGAGCTACACGATCACCTACAAATGCTTGCACTGACTGGACAAGTCCACTCAAAGCTGTGTGGTTCTTTCTTCAAAAGACCGTCTCAGACACCCGCGTGG
Source organism: Agrotis ipsilon (assembly GCA_028554685.1). NCBI lineage: Eukaryota > Metazoa > Arthropoda > Insecta > Lepidoptera > Noctuidae > Agrotis > Agrotis ipsilon. The sequence goes on from CM052977.1 coordinate 10,503,685, forward strand.
TCCTCGTATGACCTGAACAATGTCTGGACTTTAAAAGAGACTGTGACCTCTGAGTTTGTTTCGGCTGTTTCTTCTCAGAGTAGTCAGGTACGAAACACCGGCCTCATCTAGCTTTAAAAATATTAATTATGACGTGTAAAAGTGTTTTTATAACCAACTTACAAAATAAATATCATTTATGAAAGTGATTCCATTTTCTTACTCCATTCAACAGTGAGCGGTCATAGTGATTTTTTCTTATTTTATCGTGGTAAAATAATCAAATGAATATTCCCACCCAGGGCGGGACGGAAGGGGACTGTCAGACTTGTACTGACAAAAATCCACGGTGATGCTTTAATAGCCCTTGAAACTGATGAGACGGTCCCGCGACCCCGGCAGGCTTTGGCCCTCTAAGGGGATCTCCGTCACGGCGATGTTTTCTTTTTCAAGAGGTAAAAGGAACAGGTTTCTTGATCGGACGGCGAGAAACCCATTACTCGCCGTCTGTTAGCCCTTTGGTGACTTTCTTTGTGTGGCGCGCTTTCCTCGGCCGAGAGACATCCACACCAAACGAGCGGCTTTGCGTGGCAAATGCCTCGCGAGGCTAAGCAGCCTCGCGAGGCTCTGTGTGGACTCACCTAACAACTTAAAAACTAAACCCAGGAGACCCAGGATCACTTTATTGTCCGTCTGCCCGACCGTTTACGTAACTTTATGGCGCGGTTAAGTACAACTTAACCTAGATGAATTCGATGGTCTGAATAAACACTAGCTTTAGTTACGGCTTGAACACAATAGAAACTAAAGTTAAAATATTCCGTCTACTGATCTAGAAATGACGAGGGTCTCTATTGAAGGCAGTCCCTAGGGCTTTCTGTCGAATACCGTTACTATTGTTACAATGTATAGAGTTAACTATGTGTTAGTTTTGATTATATCGATTCATTGTTCTGCTGTGTTTGAGGTCTTAGGTTTAATTGTCAGGTCGATTCAAAAATGGGTATACACACAAGTATCTTCATCAATTTTCGAAGACATAAGCAGAGTTCTACCTAATAGTACAACTAGATTTTCGCCAGTTATGTTATTAAAGTCCTATGTAACAGGGGCGAGCCGTAGCTGTTGCTTATCGAAGAACGCAGTAACTTTTCCTAATCCGGGAATCGATCATAATTTTCATCAATGTTAAATATGACTAAAAAAATATAATTAATCCGTCAGGAACATCATCAAAAAATAATTGACACGTCTTTTTTCTTTTGTTGTTTTTCCACTTTTATGAAAAATGGAAATTAAAAAGCTAAGGTTTGTTGTGAGGAACCTAAAATATGCTTTATAATAACTACAGATAGCGCGCGAGTTGAATGCAGTCGGGGTCTGAGGTGAAAAGCCCCCCACTACCCGCACGCCCCACCTCACGCGCCTGCAGTGTAGTACTTTGCCATCCTTGTCAACAGCACTACCGCATTCCTAAGCTCTGCATTCAACTCGCGCGCTTAGTGTACTAACTAAAGCATACCTATTTGAGCTGAGGACTTAAGGTCTACCTTTGTTAATGACTTCTATTATTGACCGCACCTTTTAAAGAACATCGCTTTTAACCATAAATCACTGAAAATTAAAAAGGTAAAAAGAATGCATTTTCTTTCTCAAAGGATGCATTTTATTAGTTAAAAGTGTTTGAGTTTTTAGTCCACCTTATTCTAAGTGTTCTCAACTTTTTCTTTATGGTTCACTGAATAAAAAATCATTGATGAAGAAGAAAAAAAAATTAAGTTGAATTTTTAAACTCGATGTCTGAATATCTTTCTTGCGATTATGGATTTTAAACGGATAAGTGCAATCAAACGTAAAGTAAAGGCAAATGGTATGTCACGTTTATTTTTCTTCTTTGTGTGATGATTTGGCCTATTGGTCTAGTGGTTAGTGACCCTGACTGCTATGCCGGAGGTCGTGGGTTCGATTCCTACTCAGGACAAAAATGTTTGTGTGATGAGCACGATCATTTGTTCTGTGTCTGGGTAATTTATCTATAATATGTATGTATTTAGAAATATATAAGTATGTTTATCAATAGTCGAGTACCCATAACACAAGCTCTGCTTAGCTTTTTTTTTTTTTTTTTTTTTTTTTTTTACGTGGTAAAATCATCAAATGAGACCTCTCACCCCGGGCAGGGCGAGAGGTACTGTCAGACTTGTACTGACTAAAATCCACGGTGTTCTTCAGCAGCCCTTTATGTTCCGGGGTCACGGTGATGGTATGAGTCCGGCAGGCTTTGGCCCTCTGAGAGGGGGCCCCGTCATTTTGCTGACAGCTCTTTGAGGCGCGCGTGGAACACGACGCGCCGTCGACCCGGGCATGGTCCATGGTCGGGCGGCGAGTTGCCCTTTACTCGCCGCCCGCATGCCCGCGCCTACGGTGGCCGGAGATCGTCTTGCGACGTCCGACGCCGTGGGCGTCCACCACCGCGGGTGGGGCGGAGGGAGGACCTTGTCCTCTCTCTCACGCGGCCCGCCTCCTCCTTCGCGAGCATGACTGCTTCGCAGAAGGAGGCGACCGCTTCCCACTCCGTCTCGCCCCGCAGCATGGCCGCGACCAGTGCTGGGCGCGAGAGGTCTCCGCCAATCGCCGCCGTAAGGACACGTCGGTGCTCCGCCCAAGCGGGGCAATCCTGCACCGTATGCTCGACTGTGTCCTCCGGGCGATCTACGCAGTGGTGACACCCAGGCGTTTCTTCCTTTCTCATAAGACACAGGTACCTCCCGAAACATCCGTGTCCGGTGAGGACCTGCGTCAAGCGGAAGCTTAGGACGCCGTGACGTCTCTCCAGCCACTCCTCAAAGAGGGGTCTTATCGCCGCTATTGCGGCGTGCCCGGCCGTCGGTCGCGACAGTCGTGCCCTCCATACTGCCCTGAGATCGCGCCGGAGCTCTTCCCGCCGCGCCTCGACTTCTCGAGGCAGCGGGGTCACGCCCCGGCGCTGCGCCTCCACGCGCCATTCATAGACGCGCTGGAGGGCAGTCGCCTCCAGATCCCAGGGCAGCAATCCGGCGAGCAGGTTGGCCGATTCGCCGGCAATCGTGCGGTATCCCCGGATCATCCGGATAGCCATGACCCTCTGGCATGCGACCAATTTGATTGGTCGCGTCCGGATGCTTAGGGCCCACACTGGGGCCCCGTAGAGGGCCATGGACCGCACGACACCGGCGTACAGCCTACGGCAGGAGAAGCTCTGCTTAGCTTGGGACTAGATGGCGTTGTGTGTTAGTTGTGGAATATTATTATTATTATGCACAGGCCGATCATTTGAGTTAATCCGTGCTTGCCGAGGTTGGTCTGTGGATGTGTGACCATCTCTGTCATAGCGAGTTTCCTCCGTGCCTTGGAAAGCACGTAAAGCCGTTGGTCCCGTCTGTCATTTTTGTAGATATTTGACTCGTTACTTTAAGTCAGAAGCTCTAAAGTTTGGCAATCAGCCTTACCATGGGGTATCGTATTACCCGGTAACTAAATTGTGGAGTTACTAATAATGAGCAGTGGTGGTCCAGTGGTATCGACTCCGACTCACGAGTTGTAGGTCGTGGGTTCGAACCCAGCCTGGCGCATTACTTTGTGTAATTTATTTCATCACCACTTCTCTCAAAACAGTGAAGGAAATCGTAAGTAAACCGGCATATCCTAGAAACATTAAAATCGAAGTCATATAACATCTGCTAACCCGCACTGGACCCGCGTACAGGAGGCCTGGGTCCCAGCAGTGGGAACATTATAGGCTGATGACGAAGAAGTTGTTTACGTCCGCTAAGCTCGCTCCATGTAAAATACTGATATCCAGCTGCTTAATTATGGTTACACTGGAAGCCGACCCCAATATAGTTGGGAAAAAGGCTAGGCTACTGACTATATCTAAACTATCTAGCTGTTATGGTGTTATATACATAATTTTAAATAAATAAATAAAAAATAAATAAATATCATCATACATCATGTATGACGATATGGTCAGTAGTCGTAGGGATATCGATTATCAGGAGTAATGTTTAACACAAGGCCAAATTTTATCAGTTAAGGAACTTCAATACTGCCTACAAAGTTTATAAGCATAAGTAGGTTACTTAAAATTGCATTCATTTCGTGGAGAAAGTTTCCTCAAACCAGTTTTATTTGTACCTAGGTATGTGTCGTTCAGATGACCGAGAAAGTACAAAATATTTATTTGGCACTTAAAATCTTAAACTCAATTGATTCTGGTTTCATCTTTGAGGACGATTTTTTCGTGATTTCTCAGTACCGGGTTGTTTATTTATAGACACGTACGAGGGAGAGAAATTTTTCATTTCACAAAGAAATATAAAAAAAAAATGCATTTGATGATTTTACCACCACCACAGACGGCATATTTATTTTGTCGACAAAAGCATTTTTCGTAATCAGCTCAAATTCCAGTCCTAAGTCAATGTCACTTAATATAAAAGTTAATCTAAAAAGCATGGACACTCCAACCTTTCTGTAAAATGACGAAGTGAATCATTGGGAATGCTTTTTTTTAGGTTTTAAATTCATCAAATGAGACCTCCAACCCCGGGCAGGGCGGGAGGAACTGTCAGACTTGTACTGACTAAAATCCACGGTGTCCTTCAGTAGCCCTTTATGTTCCGGGGTCCCGGTAATAGAAATAAGTCCCGCGACCCCGGCAGGCTTTGGCCCTCTGAGAGGGGGCCCCGTCATTTTGCTGACAGCTCTTTGAGGCGCGCGTGAAACACGACGCGCCGTCGACCCGGGCATGGTCCATGGTCGGACAGCGAGTTGCCCTTTACTCGCTGTCTGCATGCCCGCGCCTACGGTGGCCGGAGATCGTCTTGCGACGTCCGACGCCGTGGGCGTACTCCACTGCGGGCGGAGGGAGGACGCTGTCCTCTCTCGCTCGCGGCCCGCCACCTATCATTAGGAATGCTAGTTGTAAATTGCTTAAAGTGGCCATTTTTGGCGAGCTGTACTTCCATCTGCTATCACCGAGAATTGCTACCTAGCAGGTAGTTGAGGTAAAGCTCCATAGTAGGTATTACTTGGCCGTAAATTACCGAACACAATGCAGGCAAAACTGTAGGCTTTAACTAGTAAAACCTTAATATCTCAAAGATAATCATAATTACGTTACAGCTGTCCTTTTTGCGATAAAGAAAGCACTTTGACACAATGGATAACGTCTGTAGAAGAAACATTTCTTAGTTTGTGGATTACACGGCTTTTCTAGATTTAGGGCTGTCACTTTCGGGATTTTTTTTATCTATCATCAGAGGGTATAAAACGACCACTTTAGCAGAATCAAGTAATGCGAAAATGAAATGTTTTTTTTTGCCATAATAAACCAACAAACCTATTAGAAAAACTGATCACTTAGATGTATAATAAATATTATATATTGTCGGGCATACAGAGTCGGACAGACTTAGGTGTCAACTCATCCACAAAATATTTCATCCGAGGATGAAACGGAAGGGCCTTCGTACACAAGGCGACTCCAGTATCCGATACCTTGCGACTTCGGTATCCAAGCGACTATCGGAATCCAAATCCATAGAGGTTCGGACACAGGCACGCGTCAATGTATACCAATATCGTAAAGTATCGGAGACTTGCGTCGCCTAGTGTACGAAGGGGCTAACCCTCCAACAATGAAGTAAAGTTGGGATGAGTAGTCGCCTAGGTAATATTGGATACCTACTTTCATTAATTGAGTTATTTAAAATTTAATATGTGTACGATCCGAATTGATTGCCAAATTATAATTTTAACAGGAGCAAAAATATAGCGATATGATTTGCGAAAAAGGTCTTGAATTGGTCGACGACAGACTTAATGTCGTTTTTTTTTAATAATAGCTTTTAACATTTTAATCACAATTCATATATTTTTCGTATTACGATTCTTCCAAAGCGGTATTTTTAGGGCCATAGAAAGTAATCTGTGTGGAATTATTACTGAAATGAAACGTCTTAGTACGGTCGCCGTGAGACACGCGTAATCCAGTGTATTATGTATGTCCTATATTAGTTTTTATTTTATTAAAGTACAAGCTGTGCCCGCGACTTCGGTCGCGTGGATGTCGGAACTTAACAATGTATTTTTTATCCAATTGACAAAGTTTCATACAAACTTTCATCCCCTATTTTATACCCTTGGGGGTAGAATTGCTCAAAATTCTTTCTTAACGAATGCCTACGTCATAACATCTACCTGCATGCCAAATTTCATCCTGATTTCAGTGTTTTGGGCTGTGCGTTGATAGATCACTATGTCAGTCTATCACGTTTACCTAAGTTATATATATTTAGATTGCGCGTAGGCAGTTGATAGAGCAAACATTTTCTTTTTGTTGTTTGCCTTCAGATGATCGGCGATAAGTATAGTACCTAATGTTTCGGCGCGGAATCAGCTTAAGCCGATTCCGCGTCTATAAATGTAAAAGCACCCTTAGAGTACAACCTGCGGAAAGGTACTACATTTTTTTAATGTAAATTGTTGTAATGATAAAGACAACAGCGCCGCGTCGAAATGACGATATCAACTTTTGATGAAGATTTTGACGGTAGTTACATTCGCACATCTGTATCCGTCCCCATATTTTCGTTGACGGACTTAGATAGTAGACATCCTGATTTTGGTCCCATGTCATGAGTGATCATAATGTATCAGGCCTGTAATAATAATCTGTCATAACATGTTATGAGATATAGAAGGGACAATCTGATGTTTATCTATCAGTATCCGCGATTTATGACCCTCAAATGAGTCATAAAACAAAACCCAATCACCATAGTATACCTAAGTTAAACAAGATGTCCATGGAACGGTCTACGGAAAGAAAATTGGTGTGGTCATTAAAAGTTTGATTAGTTTTCGTTAAGTACTTGTCTTTATCTCAATAGAATTTTCTCTCGGTAAATAAAATGTCTAACTTTTTTTCTGCATAATAAGAATTTTTGGGGTTAGGTCTTTAGTCATTGGTCGGACAGCGAGTCACCCATTACTCGCTTCCCGCATGCTCGCACCTACGGTGGCCGGAGATCGTCTGCCGACGTCCGACGCCGTGGGCGTCTACCACTGCGGCGTGGGCGAGGTGCAACCTACAAAAAAACACCGTACAGGCGTACACTGCACGGGTGGGTCGCTAGTTGACCTTTAAACTTTACCTATGGGCTTTTTCTTCTAGCATAGAAATACAATTACTATTAATAAAAAAAATGGATATTCAGCTCTCTAATAAACCCCTTTTATTAAACCTTTATTGGTTCTAAGAATGGTTTGGGTAAAAACCAATATTCCCACTCATTTCCTTAAATAAATTTCCTTAGCTTCGAAAATTCTTATTTTCAATAGAATTCCGCATTGTATTTTCTGCACGAGCCATTTTCGTGTCAACAGCTTCCATAATTGAATTCAAAACGATTAATTAATAAAGGTGAGGTGGAAAACAAACCTATTTGGGAGGAAAAACGTCAGAATAAGTTTTTTAGAGAACCGTTCAATAAAAGTAGTTTGAGAGGTTTTTGTTTATGATTTATTACCATAAAAGAAAGAAAAAACATTTATTTGGTGCAAGGGGACCACGACAGACACACACTGCAGCACATATTTTGTTCGCGAATATTTACACTGAATTAAGTTTAGCAACGAAAATTTAGAATAACGAGTGCTCAGACTGATGTGCGCGCACAAAAGTATCCAGGTGGGCGCGAATACTGTGTTTGCTTGAGGGAGTCCACTTGAGCGAACACTTTTTGTGCCGCATAAGTGGCCTACCATCGCGGGCATGCGGACAGCGAGTAAAGGGCAACTCGCTGTCCGACCATGGACCATGCCCGGGTCGACGGCGCGTCGTGTTCCACGCGCGCCTCAAAGAGCTGTCAGCAAAATGACGGGGCCCCCTCTCAGAGGGCCAAAGCCTGCCGGGGTCGCGGGACTTATTTCTATTACCGTGACCCCGGAACATAAAGGGCTACTGAAGGACACCGTGGATTTTAGTCAGTACAAGTCTGACAGTACCTCCCGCCCTGCCCGGGGTTGGAGGTCTCATTTGATGATTTTACTAAAAAAAAAAAAAAAAGTGGCCTACCATGACATCTTAAATTACATCTTAAAGAATATTGAATGAGATGGCGTTAGACGACTTCAAAATAGTCTCACTTTAAGGCCGACCACATACATCAGTTTTCCTGATCAGGAAATTTGATCCGTTTTCTATCCGTACACAGTGAATTCAAATAAATGTGTGTGCATCTCACACACACTTGTACAACTACCCGTACAAATTTCGAAATATGGATCAGGATTCCTGATCAGGAAAATTTATGTTTCCGGCCAGCCTAAGACGTCATGGAAGGCGACCTGAGGGCCGATTCTCGGTTTTAGAGATGGTGTCGAACTCGACAAAAAATTCTAATGACGTCATTTTTCGACATATTTTACTGAACTCTAACGTTAGCCTTCGACAAATGGCGAATTTGACAGAGCTACTTTTATAATTATTCGAAAAAATGACGTCATTAGAATTTTTTGTCGAGTTCGACACCATCTCTAAAACCGAGAATCAGCCCACCCAGATCGGCTCGACCCAATGCCGAACACTGGTGGAATCGCATCTTTAGGTACATTACATGCGAATGCTCTTAGTGACAGAGCACCTTAAAACAAAAAACAACAAACGTATTACTTCTACTGCCGAGTCACCAACTCATTAAAATTCACACACGCATCGTCTTTGTGTCTAATAGCTTTCTCGGACACTAATCAGTTTTACTTTCTTGCTCGCAAAATTCTTCACAGACCGGTTTTCTAATATTCGTGCCTCTGTTTACGTTGGCTCTTGATTTTGGCGTAGTGGGATATACTCGTAAATGTCAAGTGTTTTTGTCTGGTGAATGTCAATTGTGCATTTGGAACCAAACATAAGTCCATGCTGTTCTCACTTTTGGGACACTACAATTCGTCTTTTTATTGTGAGATGGGAGAAGAAGATAGAAGGTTGCTCATCCACAGACTAACCATGGCAAGCGCGGCTAACCTGAGCCCTTGTCACGAGTTTTGAGGTATTCCATCTAGAGCAACAGACACCTGCGAAAAATTTTAACAGGAACCTTATGTGGAAGGGATAAGGTAGATACTAATAGCTCAGGTGCCATTGCCAGCGGGTGTCCTTCGTGTAATACCTTCGAGTTTTCAGTATTTTACTTTTCGTCTTTCCAGTACTTACAGCGTTTCTTGTATGGAAAATGAAACAGCGCCTCTGGTATGCGAAGAATGAACAATATTTTTCCTTGAAATTAATGTCAAAGTTCCAGTTTACTTTACTTCAAAATAACTGGAAATTCATGATAAGGCAAAGACATTAAAAATAACCTAAAGAGCGGGCATTGGGAAAATTGTCACTACAAAATTGCTGATACCGTGCGTCAGTAGCGGTACCTAGCGTAGCATAGCAACAAGCGACTACTAGACTGAGGGACTTTTACCTAGTGGTAAAAAGTTTTGGATCACCACTGTCTTCGTGATGTCCCGTCTATTGCTCGTATATAGTTTAATGTCTTTGGTAAAAGGCCTCAAGTTCTTCGAAGGGAGTTGGCATGAATAATGCCTACTAAATTCCGATTCCATTGACCCAGAAAGCCTGGATGCCTGAATATCTGCATTATGATCGATTCCAACAATATCGGCGCATCACCTGTCGTCTCACCTACTTTAAGATCCCTTCGTAACACTTGTGGTCACGCTCCGTACGTTTTACTGTTAGCTTTGTTTGCGGTTTTGTGGTTTTTAACACGGCATGTTGTCATAGACCTTATAACATACCTGTTATGGATAAATGCAATTTAAAACTATTAATACATACTTTTTTTCGGTGTAAAATCTTCAAATAATGTAGGCAGAGCCGAAGGGGCTTCGTATTTCTTACAAAACGTCAAACCCTGGCAGACATTTTATACCAGGAATCAGTTATACGAGTACTTAAGTACCTAGCCTTAGTAGTAAGAGATGTGAACCGCGGAAGGAAAGCAATCCCTACCTTTTTTATGTTCTTATTTGAACAGAGCATCTTTCTCCTCGGCTTGCCAAATTCGTCGGTCTGGAAATCTCTCAATCCTTTGCAAGCCCAAGTTGGTTGCTGTAAAAATAATCTGGACAACTAGGATATTCTAGACCTATCCCAAAAACAATACCAGTCTGGAGCCCCTCTGCAGGATTTATGAGGCGATCGATAGAGCTGTGCAGTTGCAGACATTGTATTGTTTTTTTTTATGCTAAATGGGTTTGCTCTTGAAATCAGTCTGGGTTAGGAATGACTAAAACAAGGTCGACGATGGAGCGAGCTTACCCAGAAGAAGCCTGTTCACTCTAACCTTGAAGAGATTAGGGTTGTATGCGTTCGGAAACACAGACGCATGCAGAGAGTTCCACTCCTTCGCTATCCGCATTATAAAAGACGCTTGGAAACGTTTAGTGCGAATTGGTGGTATAGCAATAAGGTAAGGATGGTAATTTGCCGTGCGTCAAGATGTGTGATGATAGAATAGGGCTGGTGGGATCAGGTCATGGAGTTCTTGGGCACACTCTCCGAAGTACAATCTGTAGAAGACCTGAGTCTGGTTAGATGCAATTTGTATCCATCGACAAAAAGATGATCAAGCTTTAGATTATATACCCCTTTTTAACGATGACACGGTGATGTAAGTCTCTGATATTACTTTTTTAAAGTAATATGGACAGAAGAAAGTGAAAGAAAGTTACAAATTTGTTGTAACATTGTTTGGAGTTACAATTGTCAGCCACACCAGCTCTCGTTAGAGAGTAGCCACTAATATATCAAATTGTGCCTACAAGCGGAGTTTTCACTTCGATATTAATGGAATGACAGGAAAGAATTACCTTTTTTACTAACAAATTTCAAGATCATCATGATGCTCTTTTTTTCTACTTCAGCAAGGGTTTTTTTATTACATACCGAGTTTCCTTACTGTTTCAAAAAGTATGCTTTGCTCGTCCTGGATATCATTTGTAGAACTCTGATAGTCGTCCAGAAAAACTGACAAATGTTCTTACCAAAGGGTATTATTTAGTACTTACTGGGCTGTAGAGATTAGATTGACAGCCGTTTCATATAAAATACTGAGATTCAGCTGCATCTGGGAAGACTGGAAGCCGACAACAACATAAAACAGGCACTCAAACACTTTCTTTCTTTCTTGCCTGCCTGTGTTTCTGTCTGATTGTTTGTTTGTTTGTTTGTTTCTGTGTGGTAATAGTCATCATTAAAATTTAATGCCATAAATCCTAGTTAAACCAATTTCAATTCTTACTTTATAAGAAACATTCATAGTTTCTTTGGACAACAAGAGCTGGATTTTGAATATACATGGAAAAGAGATTTAAGGAAGGAATTGGAGAAAACTGGTACTGAGCAATGGAACAGTATAGGTTACGGTAAAATAAATAAGTTAATTATGATTTGACTAGATGCATCTGAAGCGATAGATAGTGATGTAGTAGGTATACATGAAGCGTGTACCTATCAGACCTCTATAGCTTTTCCCGATAACTCGATACCCCTTGGTGTATCGAGAAGACCGTAAGAAAAATTCCAAAAAGTTTCGTTGAAGACATCAATATAGCCATTATCACGAACACTTGGTGTATCTTTCAAGGGTAGTCGACCATGAAGATAAAATCGATTTTCGTCTGACTTATACAATCAGAAGAAAGTGAAGAAAGTTGACAAAACTTGTATAATATTGTGTGAATTGAGCTATTGTTGGTCAGACTTTGTTACGATGGAAGAATGCACAGAAGTCTTATCCTTTGTATTTATGCCTTTACTTTTCTACCCCTTTACATTATAGGATAGGATCACTTAGCTATTATTACTACAGACACGACACCACTGTGTCCCATCCAGGATGAGTGCTCGCGCCTAGAGCACGCCACAGAGCTGTCAAACAATTGAATGAACTTATGCGCGCGCACTTATCCTGGATGGGACATACCTAGTGGTGATACGTGGTGTCGTCTCTCGCAGTAGTAATAGCTCAATGGATAGGATAGAATATAAAGATAGTGGCCACGCAAAATAGTCCTGACTTACAAAGTTCGACTCCAGAGAAGATGTCAGACTTAACAGTTGGCTAGGCAAAAAGCTCGCTAGAATGCACGCTAAAACGATTCTGTAAATGTACCATATTCACAAAAATGCTCATTACATGTGAATGCTCAAGTTTATCAGAACTTTAAAATCATCATCTGCGCTTAGCCTCTCGTATCAGGTTATTTATACATATTTCCTTGTATGCACATAAAGAAGACTGGCACTTCTGCAGCTTTCTACTGGTTGACGTCACGGTGACCAGTTGCCGCCAATCGGTCAAGAGCGTTCACCTGTCTTGACCTAGCGGTGGTACGAGCGTTTGTCGATTGGACACCGAGCGTTAGTCGCGCTTACTTTGGAGTTAGCGCGACTTGATGACACGAAACCAAATATATGAAAATTAAAAAAAAATGGCGGTAGTGTATTTAAGATGGTATTTTGTTTAGTTGTTGAAACTGGTACCTAAATGATAAAGAGGGATGTAGCATGGTTAACTGTCTTCGCTTCACCATGCGATCAATTATTGTAATTTGAAGCGTTCATTGAATTATTTAATAATAGAAATTGAACGTAGTAGAAAAGCCATTATCAAAGATTATATAATACCAGCGCCATTTTTTTTAGAATGCTTTGTTCTAGAATTTTTTCTCCTATTTAAAGGAGCCACTGTAATTCCTCCGCTTAAAATCTCAAGTTATTATTTTCATATTATCATGTTCTCAAATAAAACTTCATCTATCGTCATTAAAAAATCTAAAAGCGGAACAAAACAACAACATATCAAGTTGCTTGAAATGAAAATGACATAATTAAGCCACAAAATAACATATCATATCCGAAATCATCTCTTCAAATTGACCGTATCATATAAATATCATCGAAAACTTTCAAATAAACTCGAGAGACTCTCACTCAAGAAAACCACGGTACCGCATCGACGCCGGCGCAAGAAAGGGACAAAACATGCGAGAAAGATCCATTCACCTTCGCAAAGCCGAACAGAAAACTCGTTTCTGCTTTGGCACATCGAAAAATAAATAAAAAACGCCGACTTATGTATATCGAAAGTTGACAGTAACATTGACCTACGATTCTGACCAGGTGTGTGGAAGGGAGAGGTTTCGTGTTCCCAGTGGCCGGCGGCTATTCGGACGGATTACGCGTCGTCACGCACCGAAAACCAACCAAGTGCAATTTGTGTTATTACAGTGGAACTCTGTGTATATGTGCTAAAAATTAACAGGTTTCTGTGAAAAAACAACGTGCAAAAAGAACTGTAAGTTCGCGAAATTTCACTTTTACAAGATTGGATTTTTTCCGGTGATAGTTTCGACATGTTTCTGCGGAGTTTCTTTATTGTGAGTACACTTTTTTATTATTTTTTAGAACGTATTGTTATTCAACAAACTAGGTCTTCTTTTTCTTTAGAATTAAAAATGCAGAAAGCTTTATAACGCAGCTGCTTACACAAGCGAACTTTATCTCCTAATTAACGTCGAGCTACTAAGGCAACAAAACTAGGCCAGACTACCCAATCCCCGTATGAGTACGACCAACATCCTATACCCCGCTTAATCCAGTTTTCTAGTCCACAAACACCAAAAAATATGACACGTGACAAGACTGACAGGTTAATCAACAACGATAATTACAATCACCTGTTTACTCCAAGCTTTCATGTAGAAAATCCACTTTTTCTAAAGATATTTCACTATAAGTAAACCTATCTATTGGATAAGAAAGTTCGCATGTATTGTGAGACTTTCCCTTACTCGATATGTAAAGGCAATATAAAGCGTGTCAATGATAGGTAATACAAAGAATTTGAAATCCTTGATGATGTCAGTGAAGTTAAGATTGAGGTCAATGCACTGGTAGTTTAGTTATGTGTATAGGATAAAAATGTTGCCATAATGATAAAGGATAGCGAAGAAAACGAAGGTAACAGACCAGTGGATCATACTATGAAAATAAGGTGATGGCAAATATTGGAGAAAAGTGCTATAGTGGAGACCACGGACTAGCTAGCGCAGCGTAGGACGTCCACCAACAAGGTGGACAGACGACCTTATAAAGGTCGCCGGAAGACGCTGCATGCAGGTCGCTTCCAACCGGTATAGGTGGAGATCTAAAGGGGAGGCCTATGTTCATCAGTGAACGTCCTATGGCAGAGATGAAATCTTGGAGAATCGACAGTAAAAACATGTTGCATCAACCCCTGAGCCATGAACGTTAAAAATGATAATACAGATTCAAGTAATAAAATACTATAGACAGCGATAGATATTAGGTTAGTAACAATAAACTTTGTTCTTGTATCCAGAAGAAAAAAAATCACGGATGTATTAGTTAAAGAGGAAGACCCAGAAGTACGCCAATATAATTATTCCCAATTAGGCTTGGATCCAGTAGGACGATAAGCTGTTGTAAAAAGCAAAGTCCACTTAAAAAAAAAAGAAATACACAAAAAGACTGATGTGAAATAAGCATGTCCTGTTATGCAATAATCAGTCCATAACATTAACACTGCTTTAGCAGAAACTTCCTCCATGTAAGAGGACGTAAACCATAAACCTCGATGCAAACCCAGCATTTTAAGTACGCACAGCCTGTTTAAAAGAAATTTCGACACTTCCCAGAGACCCAAGGGCTGAGTTTTATCTTTGCCAGAGGATATAGCATTGCCAGTCAATGTAACTACCACTGCCAGGTTATCGGGCACGTTACCAATTGACAGCGCTATGGAAAAGTTTTAAGGTACTACCCATTTAGTTTGTTTTGTCGTGTTCTATGTTTATACTTAAATTATTGTTTTGCTAGAGCATTGTATGTACAACATTCTTTTTATTTACAAAGCTAATAATAATTTACAAAAGGAAAGGAAATTACTACCTCACTCATCAACATGCAATAACTCTTTCTCTTAGTCACCTTCTCGGAATAGCACGGTTTAATGCTCAGTTAATACTTTCTACGTAGTTTTTGTGCACACATTGGTGCTAAAATCTGTTTCACGTTTAATTTGCTTCACGATTCATGAGGTGGTTTAATAGCTTTGCGTTACAATTTGTCGTCTACAATCTAAGTAACTATAATACTTTGTTCGAGATTGTCATATTTTCTTTAAAAATTGATTCTTTATTATCATTAATTAGCGTATCAATATTTAGTGTTTGTAATGCTCAGGGCTCCTCATTAGAAGGTAGATTTTGGAAATCATCCCAGTGTAAATATTTCTTTCTTAGTGCTTCTATCGTCATGATTACCGTTTTGATTTAGCATCACCAGTTAAGTCCTTAGTTTTAAGATTCTTATTCTTTGCACCAAGTCCCATCAAATCCCGTCCCAAGTTATAAAAGGAATAACTAGAATGCCATGTTTTCACTTCGATATTAACTTGTTCAACACCATGCAAAAGAATAATGTCTATTACAAGAACATCAATCACAAAAGAACAACTGTCAGAATCAGTCCCGGAATTTGCAACTCCATCTATTCACGAGGAGAAAACGAATAATAAACCAAACGCGAAGCTAATATCATCAACAGCATTCTTAACTTCATTGTCAGGTGCATTCATTTGGGTTGCACGCTAGTGTACATTTTTTTTTTTTGTTACCATTAATTTTACCAACACCAACCATATCAGGCAGTGTATCTCTTTCAAGTTTTAATTGTTGCTTATCAGATCTTGCTATGCAGATATTTACCTACATGCAATCATTTTCATGGTTATATGGCAATGAAAGAGAAACTATCAGCTGTTTATCAATACATTAATGTGAAAGGGTCAGCAATATAACCGGTTGTTTTAAGGCCGTGGATTAGGGACAAGTCAATATTTAAAGGTTTTTAACTAGTGGGTGCTGTGCTTGTTCGTGGAGTTTATGGATTTGACTAAAAGTTTTTGTATGAATTTAAATGTTAGGTTTCCTTTGGGCTTACTCTTATACTTTAAAAGTTTATTCGGTTCTTTGTTTGTATTTGTGGGTTTTGATCATCATCAATATGAACCGTAGCATATTTATAATTTATGAGAGGTCGCCCAGTGCAGGTTAAATTCGAACATTTTAAATTTGATAACTTCATTTTTTAACTTCTGTTCAGTTTTCTTCAAAAATTTTACTGTGCCTCAGAGGGGTAAAAAGTGTTCACATATAATTAAACAACATTAATTCAACTATCAAAAATTTTGCTAATAAAATTTTTCAAGAGTACACGTCACGACATTTAAGTTAAAGTTTCATGTTACAATTGAGTAGCCAATATATAGTCTTTAACCTCCACTACCACTGAGTCTCTTATGAAAAACTCTAATAACACTTAAAGATCTCGCAATTTAAACCAGGATCTCATGTACAAAAGTAACTTGCGACCGACGTTTCCTTTTAAAGATAACAAAATTCCTACTCCTTAGTCATACTGAATTGAATTTTAGCCTCAAAAACGTCTGTTCTAACGGAAGCGTGGATGATTAAGCCTAATCCGTCGATTTCGATTCGGTTCGAGCAGTCTCCATTTTTCAATTGTCGGATCTTTTCTCTTGATTAAATAGAGATTTATTTGCTGTTTCATCTAATTTGTTCTAATGGTTCTAAGGTTAAATTAGGTCAGGTGAAAAATTTGGAAGGCATGCAATTTATTCTCCGCTAATGATACGTACATCATTGAGATAATCAGCCTATTAATCTTGCACAATAGGCATGATGATAGTCTTAATCATTTGTAAACCTATTAAGTCAGATAGATAAAGTATTGAAAAAATATTGTCATGTAATTTTTTTAATTACTTTGTTATTATTGGCAAAGATAAAACGTATCAAAATTCGGAAATGGCGCTCAAGATGTCATTCTAGAACTATGCCGTTGGAAATATGATGAAGATAGTGAAGTAAAAATTATAATTATTAAGAATTTTCAAAGCATCGTATTTTTGGGACTAAATAAAAATACAACACATACATTTATTTTTATGATGTATTTATAACATTAGCAGCTGACGATAATCAGATAAAAAAAGCACTGACCGAAATAAATTGATGCCTTTATCTTCTATCTATCTATCATAACTTTTCATCCTTTATAGTCTAAATAAAGAGAATTGCTTTGAAATATTAGAAGCGCAGATCTAAAAAAAAACAAACAGTATTTTTATCGATCTTAAAAATAAAAACTTTAAAGACGAGAAGGAGCTCGTGGCTAACTAATGACAGCTGCACAGGCCGATCTTCCAGGTTAAGCCGCGCTTGCCGAGGTTGGTCTATGGATGAGTGACCACCTGTCATAGCGAGTTTCCTCTGTGCCTCGGAAGGGACGTAAAGCCGTTGGTCCCGGCTGTCATTTCTAGATCTTAGACAGTCGTTACTGTTAGTCAGAAGCTCTAAAGTCTGACAATCAGTCTTACCATGGGGTTTGGTATTACCCAGTTACTGAGTTGTGGAGGTCCGACAGGCAGTCGCTCGAAGTAAAATACTGATATCCAGCTGCATCTGGTTTGACTGGAAGCCGACCCCAATATAATTGGGAAAAGGATAGGCAGATGATGATGACTTAATAAAAATCTTACTAAAGTTTGTACTCAATCTACTAACAACGCGCAATGTTTTTATCTACCTAAGAACGTTTCTCAAAATTATTCAGGTTATGATTTTATTATCATAGTCGTCGGTTGACATACATTATGAAGCTAAAAATTATAATTATTAACGGTTTTTATTTTGTTTTAGAAAGCAGATTTTTTTGTTTTACTTTCTATTAAAACTTTTTGTAAGTACCTATTAGCACAGCTATTAGTAGGTATTTCTTCTGAATCAATTTAAGAGGAAATGCTCTTATGTTAAGATTATTTCTCGAAGTGTTTGTTTTAGACAGTCTTTAGACTATTTCAATTCTAACGTCTAACCTCTTTCTATCGAGATTTTATGAATCATAAGCATTTAGGTTTATATTTTATACTAAAACGTGTAACTATTAATTTTTAGTTTAATAAATAGGTATAAGCTGCTAGTCATTTTATGTATAAAAAAACCAAGCTAGAATGTGCTTGTCATACACATAGGTACATACGCGAACTCTTTAAGGTAATTATTATAGTTAATTTTCAAGCTCTGGGTAACAGTTGTTTTATAAAAAAAAATAATGCTCTTGTAAAAATACATAAATTAAAACATTTTGAAAAACGATGCACCGTTAAAATGGCTTTACATACTTTAATGTTTATAGTAAGTAAATTTTGATATGCCTGCATGACTTTGATACCATAAAAACTTAATATATTCAGACATGTAGCATAATAAAATTAGTTGGTTAATTACAAGATAAAATTATATATAAAAAACTAGTAGTTACTTCCTGTATTGTGGGTGCGTTTACAAACATAAAAATTACATATCTATACACATTTTTGAGAAGCAACAATAGCAAATCAACTTAATTACTTCTTTCCCAAAGATGATTTTCATTTAACTAGAAAATAACACTAAAATTGGAAACGTCGATCTGAATATCAAAGAGCAACTAACTTGTATCACCAAATTCTTCTCACGACCCAAATGTCATCCCTGAATAAATTAATTACTTATACATACAGTTTAACTATAAAACTATAATATGTTAAACCAGTATACGCCCAAGAATATACATAAATTATCCGTATATGTCATAATTTTTTATCATTAACACATTTACTTACTTTGTTCTCTGACTGCTGGCCTTTTAAGAGAGACTAAGAGTCACTCAACGAGCAATGGAAAGGGTTTTGCTCGGAGTTTCTTTGCAGAATAAAATCTGGAACACGGATATTTGGCGGAGAACCAGAGTCCCCGACACAGCTCTTAAAATTTGCAAGTTGAAGTGACAATGGGCAGCCACATCACTCGTACACCCCTTATCTAAATGAGAGTATAACGGTATTAAAATTTCTACCAAAAAATTTCAAATTTGATCGACATTATTAATAAAAATATTAATATAAATTTTATTCAAAGTTTGTATTGAAAGATTTCTAATCCATGCAGCAAAACGTATTACTTTGACAGAATGCTTTTTAATTCAGTAAAATTGTTTTCCTAAAAATAAAAACATTTGAATGATTTATTCAAAACTGCTATGGAAATTGATTTATTTTTACATCTGATTTAATAATCAATTAAGTAAATTAATTATGCAATCAGATTTAAAAACAAAAGCATATCTTACATAACACAAAAAGCAATCAACAATTTTATTCACTAGTCACCTTTCCCGGCTTCGGATGTGTTAAAAGTTTGATGAAAAGTGAAAAAAGCTTTTTCAAAAAAAAAATGTAACCGCCTTCAAAACCAACCACTAAAAAAGGGTAAAATAACCTACAAAATAACTTTTCTTTCGGAAGTCGGTGGTTTTTTTTTCATTGTCTTTTTTGCCACCGACTTCCGAAAGAAAAGTTATTTTGTAGGTTATTTTACCCTTTTTTAGTGGTTGGTTTTGAAGGCGGTTACATTTTTTTTTGAAAAAGCTTTTATTTTACTCTTTTTAGTTTAAATATTCAACCAAAATTCTTGTCTAATAGGTACATCATTTTCTTACATGTGCACTAGAATTTTGTAATCCGTAGCACCGGTAATAACATCGCTCATGTACAAAATTAGCTAATAAAATTCCCTATCTCAAAAACTAGTACAGTTGAACAATACCTAGTATAACAAAAAAAGAATGACTTAAATCGGACTTGTAGTTCCAGAGATAAGCGAACACAAACTAAATCAGTCGATGCCTACTCCTTACTGTTAAGGAGTTGTACCTTCCATCATCAGCTCAGCTTCATAAGATTATGATTACCATACGCAAATACTTAAATTACTTCATAATATTTGCGAAAAACTACATGTGGGCCTATAAAATTTGAAGGTTGCCCTCGATATCTCCAGGATCCAATCATCAGATCTTGACTTGGTGAATATGGGACCACTCCGGAAGCATCTCCATCCGAACAAAACAAGAATTTTGAAAATCGGTCCACAATCGCTGGAGAAATCGCGTAACAAACAAACAAAAAAAAAAAAAAAAAAAAACATACCGTCGAATTGATAACCTCCTTCTTTTTGAAGTCGGTTAAAAATTAAATATATTTTAACTTAGTCGCAAAAGTCACAAACACGAAAAAAAGGAAATTTGATCAACGGTTCAAGGTTCTCGTAGGAAAAAAAAATCCTAGTTTGAAATTTAATAAAGCTTTGCTTCAAATATCATCACTTGAAACACACGTACCTACCTAAGACAGACTAAAGCCAACTGACCTCCTAGAAGAATTGCCTGAACTCTGGGGGTTACCGATCTTTCGATTCATTTTTTTTTAAACCAAATCAACGTGATACTTTTCCCCTGTCAATGTCACATCCATCTTTCGAAATGCGATCCATAGTTTGGAAACTACGAGTAGGTAGCAAAATGTCATCCATACTCTTCACTAAACCAAAAAGCAATAACTCTTCAAATAATTGTTTCGAGAAAACAGGTAGGTATGTCGCTTTTCTATTAGTACAAAACTTCGAAAGTATAAACTAATTTTCTATCATCTAATGATGTCAAAGTTTGCTGGCGTTACTAAGTTGAACGATACCGAATATTTAATCATCTGGCCTTTATTCCAATTATTTTGGGGTAAGCAGAGCATTTCCTCATCACTATTACTCATCTATCAGCCTCCTCCATTGTAGACATAGGTATCATCCTTCTTACCATCCATTCATTAAAATTTTCTTTGGTCACTTTCTACTCTTATGACATCCACATTCTCTAGGAATGTAAAGGGCTATTAAAGGACACCGTGGATTTGAGTCTGTACGAGTCTGACAGTCCCTCCCGCTCTGCCCTGGGTGGGAGGACTCATTTTTTGACGATTTTACTACCAAAAAAAAATGGCATACACATTCACCTCAAATTTTTTTAATTATGTTTGACAAAAAACACGGATTTTCATATTTTTGAGATACCACTTTTTGACTTGAAAGTACAAATGTCAGTTCCGTAACATTGTGCCATCGAAGGCTACCGATCATTCGATCCGCCTGGATGTTCGTTATTCGTGTCTGCGTTGCTATCGATCTACGATAGTACTTGGTACTTATAAACGAGATTGATAGATGGCAATATGGGTGTCAGTAGCGATAGTGAGTGCCCATTGAATCACTTGTGTTAGAGATTTGATTTACGATTTGAATATTATTGTTGTTTTTTTTGGGAATAGAGGGTCTTAACCGGTGACTTATCAATATTCCGTTGCGGGTTTGTGTATTTCTCGCAACGCCATTGACTATTGTCATTCACGAAGGTGGATCATTTGGAATGGCTGTTTTAGACTCTCAGTACTTTATTTCAGAGTATAAGGTACCCCATGTCTTTGTATACCTGACTACGTCTATACAAATTTTAAGTATGACCGGTCAATGATTATGTATTATTATGTGAAACGATCATGTTCGCGAGACAGACATGGCCGGAAATTGCCCAAAACAGAGATGTTTGGAAGGAGAAAGGGAAGGCCTTTGCCCAACAGTGGGACACAAGATAGGCTATTAAAAAAATGTGAAACGGTCAAACAACCAAACTTATTTCAGCATTTCTAATGTTAGTTAAGTTAAACATAAAACAAAGAGATTACTGTCAATAGTAACCAGCAACAGACAGTAACGAACCAGAAACACTCGATTTACTCGGTTGACTCTTTTGATAGGCGCCGCATAACCACCAGTTGTCACTCTATACTTTTATAACAATTATATCATTCATAGAAAGAAGTTCTCCAACAGCGTTGCACGGGTCATTAACCCTGTTGCCCGGTGTTGTGGGAATTACAAACTTACTTTTGGAGTGAAGTACAGTGTCTGTCACTTTTTGTAATATCGCTTTGCAAGTTTTTATCTGTTTACCTTTTATAAAAAAAATCCTACTCAGATTTTAACTATAAAGAATATTTAAAATATCTTATAGAATAACTTAAGAGAAAGGTAAATGGTATTTCTAAAGACTCATGTGATGAATATAGTGCTTTGCGACAGAGCCCAAAAGAAGGATAATTTAAATTGAAATTGCACAATACCTATTCTGTATTCATACCGATGGTTGTTGGACAAAAGTAGCAAACATTCATAACTGAATTATTTTGCCAGTGAAACAAAACAAACGACACAAAATGTCTGAAACCGTCGTGTTATGAAAACGCACGCTACCCACAAACATAGTGCCCCGCACATGCATCCCTGTCTGCGCACTATTGGACACCTATAATAATTAATACCAGTACTCAGAAACCTGTTACGAGACCGGTTATAGATCTTGTCGGATCCGTTGAATTTTTTTTTTCATGGAGGCAGCAAGCGGGTTCTATCAGGTCGAAATTTTTTGAAAAAATGTTTTTTGTAGCTCTTGAACTAAAAAGATGGTCTATACTTTTATTTGCATAAGGCTGCATAGGTGTTTTAACCATTTATTTTGATCTTTAAGTGCTGACCATGCCGCAATTATATGCAATGAGAGTTATTTTTACATAGATGAAACCTTTTTTTTTGTTTACGTATTGATATTTTCACGACTAAGTTTATTAGTATCAAATGGATAAAATTAAGCACTTTAATTGTTTTTAAAAAGCTGCAATAACTCATTTATTACTTTAGCAATAATATGGGTCACGTATTTGTCAAAAAAGTAGTCTCTTGGCCCATTTAGAGTAGGTAATTAAGGATCCATAGAAAAATAAATCAGTAAAAGACTTAATCAGTACCTAAATTTTTCTCATAACATCCAGCATATCATTAACACAAAAACCTATAAACCCAGACATTGAAATGACAATAAATTCAAGTAGTAGGTACTTCATAAATCATCATAAAACTCGTTTTCCAAAACACAGGTTTTTCGACCGCTCCTCACTTTCCCCGGAAACATTTAATATGTTGGTCACATACGAGTCCGTTGGACGGTGGTACGTAAATTATACATCAGCAGAGTGTGACGAGAATTGGTATTAAAATTATGTTTAATATCGCATATACGTCGTACGAGTTGAATACGAACGTCGTCAGAATAATTAAATACGAATATAATCGTAATCATAATTATATATTCACACACATGGGGCATACGGATTAACGTAGAATAAATTGTAAAGAAATATTTTACTGTTATTACACGTATTCGTTAGGAGAAACCATACCTACATTATATAAATTTTAGCCTTTACTAAAAATAATATTTATTTTCAGGCTACTTTGGCCCATAGACATAATACCTTACAAAATAACATACATAATTTTGTAAAAACAACTTGTGTTAGAGTATAGAAACTTAAGCTTATATATATATTAGTAACTTCACGCACTCTGGTGGCACTTGTCCGCGGAAGCGACGGAACACCGCATCCTTTGGTCTCAAGTCCTCCTCCATGACGAGGTGCAGAAAACACGTTGGTACACGCACCAAGTACCTACTACTACTAGCACTATACGAATACTTAAAAAAGAGATTATTCAGATCTTAAAAGGTTTTGCTATTCTCCTTATCCAACTACATAAAAGGTGAAATGCCCAAAGATGCAAAACAATGTAATTTGGCAAAACCCAATGTTGAGACTGAGGGGCATGCCAAAAAGCGCCTAAGGAATGGACAAGACAACTTGATCAAAAGTGTGCCAGCCCGTGTATGTAAAACAAGTAAGATGCTCTCATCCGAATTGTTAAAGGTCGGGGATACTGCAAGACAGAGATAGTGTACCGTAGTTGAAATCACAAGGTCGTGCCTGAGAAGCTAGATGTTAACTTCTGAGTTATCACGACTACATATCTCTCAACTCAACCAGATAAAAAAAAATCAGGGTCTCGCTTCTAAATTGGCCAAAAGGGAGAAATCCGAATCCATTAAGAGTTACGGGAAAACTTTCTTAGGAACCTTTAGCTCTTTTTTGATGTTGGCAATTTTGACGTGTTTTTTTTTCGTCAAGTGTGAGTTGTCCACAGAAATGAGTGAAATTGGCCCAACCAATTTTGATTTCTCCCTTTTGGCCAATTTAAAAAAAGATACTAAAAGACAGAGATAGTGTACTGTAGTTGAATTCACAAGGTCGTGCCTGAGAAGCGAGATGTTAACTTCTGAATCATCACGACTACATAATCTCTCAGTTCGACCAGATCAAAAAAAAAAATACGAATGATAACTCATCATTATATTTTTAAACATAACTTTCACTTAGAGACTTAGGTACTGGGTATTAATGCGTGGTTTTCTTTCCAAAATTCTTAAGGTATTTACATAATAATTGTGCGTTGTTTTCCTATTTACCAAAAATGTTGATGATTAACCATCTTAGCGGAATAGATGACTAAGATATGACTATACTGGAGTCTACTTTGGTCATATTACTTTCCTTGTAGGATGACTGTTCAAAGAAATTTCTCTCTGCGTTTTCTCTTTCTCGAATATCAAAATGGAATCGATTCCATTTATATGACGCAGTAGGTGACTATTTAGAACATTGACACAGTTTTTGGATGCGTAGAATTTTAAACGGATGGGAAGCTGTGAGTTATGGAAATGGCGCACAAAATAACTTCACTTCACTTCACACACTTCGCTTATAACTTCTTCAGTTTCGTAGGTGTTAAATGTTTATAAACATTTAAGAACTTATTCGCTATAAAGGGACATCATAAAAATTTAATTAAAATCCATTCAGTCAGGATTTGATAGTTTGCTTGCTGTAATCTTCTTAACAGACTCAGAAAAACTAGATTTTCATTTAGGCCATTTTTTTACGTGGTAAAATCATCAAATGAATTCTCCCACCCAAAGCAGGGACTGTCAGACTTGTACTGACTAAAATCCACACTTCAGTAGCTTTATGTTCCGGGGTCACAGTCATGAGATAAATCTCGCGACCCCGGCAGGCTTGGGCTCTCTATAAGGTGGGGGGCATCATATTACTGATGTTCTTAGAGGCGCACGTGGATCACAAGGAGCCGTCGACCCGGGCATGGTCCATGGTCGGACAGCGAGTTGCTTCATTTAGGCCCTAGAAAAATTGTTTCGCTCGGTCACCGCACTAGCCAGCCCGTGTTGATTACTTTGAGTACGCAATCATTGATATTAAATACAAATGAGTAGCCATAGCATACTAGGTCTCTATTTAGGGTTCGCTACACGGTCTGCTAATTAATAAACAGTGGAATGGAGGGTTATCTACTCTTACTGTATATAACTACAAATTATGTACTAGTGTGTTCATAACTAAATATGAATTTGATAGGCTTTATTTATTCGTCTGTTGGGACTGAGAGATAGTCTATATGAGAGTAAGTGTATTCTACTACACAAGTTCGACTTTGTTTGAGCTCGTGGCTAAATAATTATAGCCTCACAGGCCTATCAACAGGGTTAAGCCGCGCTTGGGTACGAATAGATGACCATCTGTATCATAGCGAGTTTTCTCCGTGCTTCAGAAAGCGCGTAACCGCCCTTTGATCCAGCTGTCATTTGACAGTCAGATGCTGTAAAAGTCTAAAAATCATTCTTACCATGGAGTATCGTATTACCCAGTTCCTGGTTTGTGGAGGTCCGATAGACAGTCGCTCGTATTATCCAGTAACTGGGTTATGGAGAATCATCTTCTATAATATTCTTCTTTAAAAAAAATATTGTTAAATGTATTGTGAGGTAATTTGAACTTGTTTTTTTTTCTCTTCACTCGCTTCGCATATCAGCCAGTGTAAGCATTGAAGTATTTGCACCGCGGCCCACTTGGCACTGGTTTCTTACGATACTACCGTCTCGTCCTTACTCTGTTACTTTCTATAATCAACATTCGTTTGTTATGACCCTTTTTCTTTTAAATTGCGTCTGTTGTTTATCTCATACTATTTACTTTTGATTTATGAGCCTATTTATTTATGTGTTCATTGTGTTATCAGCTCCATAATATCTAAAATTTTGTTTTGCTACCGATCTGCGGAACACACTCATGGCCGTTCTTTTTTCTGCTTCTCTGCAACATTTAGGCTATCCAAGCGCGTTTTTATTTTTCGCTCTAAAAAACAAGACTTTATTACTTTTATCTGCGTCTTCACTCGCCAGACCTCTGGTGTCAGAATTAATTATACCGCATCTGTTTAACCATACTGGTTATAGAAGTTTTCTCACAATTTTTTCCTTTATCGATTACAACATAAACTAAAAATCATAACCCTCCTTTTGGTTTTGCCGTAGTCGGGTTAAAAGTATGTACTTATTCATTGAAAAATACACATAATTCAAAGTCAAAGTCAAATCATTTATTTCAATTAGGCCATCAAAGAGGCACTTTTAAACGTCGATTATTAAAATTATAGGAAATGGGATAGGATGGGAATGATTCTACATTACATCAGTACAATCACGAGCAATAACATGTAAACACTTAACAAAATTCAAACGCGATTTTCTCATGAAGTCCTGGTTTCTACTTTGATATAAGACCTGTTTTGTAATAGCATAGCTTCCAAAATAGAAGGTTCATGAAAACGCAAAAGGTAAATCGTTAATGTTAGGAGTAAATCGCTTTCGAATTCTGCTGATTGTATACATGTTATTGCTCGTGACTGTACAAGACACATCAGTACTGCCCAGGTTTCTCTCGCCCTTGTGTATTTGTGTTCAAACACACAAGGGCGAGAGGCGAGGTGCTAAACTGTGGGCGTTCATGACTGTGATTCTCTTTGGTGAAACGATACGTGTATCATTGGATTAAACTAATGATTTAATTACACAATCATCAAACTTCGTAATGACGTGATTGCGTGGCTCCATAGTGTTATCAACAACCACTGATACTGCTAATGCCTAAGACGCTAATTAGTTTACAGCTTAGGCTGGTCTTATCTAATAGTCCTCTAAGTTTATACCTATAATTCAAGGTCGTATAGTAATATTAATTTAGCCTTCAGCTTTGCCCGTGCTCGGTAAAAGACCCTTGGTTTTTTTAGGAACTCCATAATAATAAGAGCCTAGTTCATACGTTGTAATAGCGACCCCGTCAAAGTCTACTGTAGCCGTTTCAGTGATAACCTGATAGAAACAGGCAGTTGAAATATTAAAAAAAAAATACGTCAATGAGTGATTCAAAGATGACGAACAGGGAAAAATAAGAAATCGTAAAAAATACCGCAAAATTTTGTCAACAAACTTTATGGTCTATTCTTAACTTTGGCGTTATTTATTTTTCGATGGAGTACAAATTTGTAAATACTTTTTGACTCTGTTTTGTTTGAATCGTTTATATCGTGTGCAGAAAAAAATCGAGACAATAATTGGTAGTTGATTTACTAACAAACAAATCAATTTCATTTATTTATATATTGTATAGCAGATAATATGCTACCCTGTCTTTAACCAACTTTCAAGGTCATACAGTAATCAAAACTATCGAATTCTAGATGATGTAGTACAGACTAATTCTGTAGGTATACGTTCTGTTATGCAAAACTAACATTGGTCTAACAGATTGATTCGAATTTAGTATTGATGTAAATAAGTAGTTTATGTAGATGAACCCATTGGAATTTCTAATTTGATGGCATAGCTTAGACAAATAAATAAATATTCATGATAATGATGGGATTTTGATATAAGTTCCACCGAACGGTAAAGCGCCATCGCCCACCATCACCAGTTCCACCATCGGCCATCAGCACGCAGAACTGATGGCCGATGGGGCCGTAGGGTTCTTAAATGGAGACCACGCACGCAGCGTAGGATGTCCACCTGGTAGGCAGACGATCTTTTGAAGGCCATAGGATTACGCTGGATACAGGCCGCTTACAACCGGTCCTACTGGAAGTCTTAAGGGGAGGCCTATGTTCAGCAGTGGATGTCTTACGGCTGATATGATGATGATGATGAAACCATCATCTTCTAGAAGCAAAAATTCGACACTGTGCCCGGTTGTGAGGTATCCAACGAAGTGCACCCGATGACCTGAAGCTTGTACCTGAGCTACTTGCACCTTATCTATTCGACTTAAGGCTCTTGACAAAATTTTTAGCAGGTGCCAGGTGCCCTTCGTGGAACACCTCCGAATTGTGGCTCTCACAAAGAAGGGTTATATCACAGCAGTGGTATGATTTTCATCACTTAATTTCACGCGCATCACCATGAGGTCTAGTTAAAAACCAGTGTTGAACACTTTTGCCAAACTGGGTATATTTGGCGAAGCCAAACCGTGAGAAACAAAACAGGTCTTTCTTTGTTTTGTTCTTTTTTTTTTGTCGTTTATCTAATATTAATGCTGTGATTTTGGGCTTGAGCTAAATAAAAAAAAACCTTCCCTTCTTTTTTCCTTTACAATCTAGCCTAATTATGGAATACGCTGTCAGATACTTAGAAACTTTTTGTTCGGGCGTCTCCGGCGATCATCGGCAGCGGGAGACGCCCCCCGAACACTTATAATAATTATGTCTCATAATTCAGTCTCAAAACATGAACAGCTTAACTTGCGTACCTCACGCAAGTAAAATTTTATCAAAATCGTCAATTCTAAACACACCAACGACACAATCATTGTCATTAAAGTTGATCCAGTTTTTAAACCTCAATTCTTAGTCGTTGCTAGTAGGTATACTCCCAACGGCCACCACTAAAACCGGCCCCAGTGGTGGCCGTTAGAACAATTACTTATTTTTTGTCCCAACGACCGCCAGTGGCGGACGTTGGGTCATTCCAAATAATATTTGTCTCAACGGCCACCACTGGGGCCGGTAAAAATACATTTCCCGAAGAGATACTTGCAATTTTAGAAGAAACTTAAAATAATGGAACTACTGATTATTTTTATTATCACTAGTTCCATTTTAAAGGAATCTGGAAATAATGGAACTAATGTTGAATTTGCCTTTTTCGTTGACTAACCAGCAAAAGTACTAGGCTAGCATAAGTTCAAAGTGGTTTTTATTTAAATATTTCTTGGCAGGAATAGTGTACCTACCTGAAATTGTCTTGTATTGACTGAGAAAAATTAAAATAAATACCACTTTGAACTTATGCTAGCCTAGTACTTTGTGACCATGTCATCTAAATATAGCAAATGCTATAGTTAGATTACACTGACAAAACACTGAAAATAAAATAAATATTATTTGGTTCCAACGTCCGCCACTGGCGGTCGTTGGGACAAAAAATAAGTAATTGTTCTAACGGCCACCACTGGGGCCGGTTTTAGTGGTGGCCGTTGGGAGTATACCTGCTAGTAGAAAGCGTAATGTCATTTAAAACTGTATCATTTCCTGATGCTCTTTTATTTTTAGTTTATGTTATCGTTTGAGAATAGATCTAAAAGATATTGTCTTTGCTCATGCAATCTTTTTGGTTCATCTAAAATTTATTATATTATCAGATTTGTTAGATTATTTTTTCAGAATTTTCTAGTGATCGTTATGATCAATCCTGTCACCCTGTTTCGGCTTGACGTTGAATTCTGAGACTTTTTTCTTACGTGTTAACGTTACGGTTTTTGTTTCGGCCGAAACTGTGAGCAAGGCCGAAAGTTCGGATTCGGCTTGGCCGAAAAATCAATTTCGGTCGAACACTAACTATAATACTCTTTACTCTTTATCGAACACCTGTTAAAAGGTTAATTATTTGACCTGCGGCCAGATGAGCTGAAGTTATGGTAGTATCTTGAATTTGATGAGGGTTATTCAATTAGTTAAGTAAATTGTCCAAAGCTTATTTTATACCTTTTTGCGGGTATTAATATAGATGTAATTTTTATATAATTATACTTTTTGATCTATAACTGATTGAATAAAATCTTGAGTTTCTTAAATTTTTTAGGGTTTCATCAGTTCTTTTTTTTTCAATTTGTTAATAATAATTATTATTACAATCTAGCCTAAGAAGGCTAATAAGCAAGGCCTAATAAGCATAATACTATGGGTTTCATCAGTGATTAAAATTTACCGACATCGGTGAATGAAAATATCGTTAGGAAACCTAGAATACCTAGAAATTAGTAAAATGCATAAAAAAATCAACATTTTCAACTTTGAACTCACATGAAAGGCGAAGTATCAAACTTCCTATAATTTTCATCCAATATCCAACCATACGGTTAGATTAAATCCAGCTTATGAAACTGCGCCGTATAAGTGTGGAATCCTCGTCGTCCGAAGGCACGTACGATCGCTCCAGCTGATATGAATCACGTCCGTTCGACGTGGTTCGCCAGACTTCAATACATCTGCCTTACGCATGGCTAGGCCTTTAGTTCAGAGGACGGGGATCCGTGAATTTGCCAAGATTTCCAGAAGGGCTTATGAGATTCGTGATAATCTCTTAAGCCCTTCTCATAACTCAAATTGAAGGAGCCCGAAGTATATTTATTGGGATTTATGAACTACGTTATAAGTGTTTCAACGATTTTTTAATGGCATCTTGCAGGTCAACCTAGACGAGGTTGTATGCTAGTTAACAGGAGAATCCTTTGATATGCCTTGAACCTAAGGCCTCACAAATTAGATTAAAAACTAAGCAATCAGACGTTAAGGCCACTGTGGGGTTCGAACCTCGACTTGGGGCGTCGCTGGAGTGGAAAGCACACGGAAAGGGACAGGTTGGATTTGAACGATTGAATAAAATAAAAGCAATGACAGTATGATACATAGGATGGTTTTATCTCTATTTTATGTTCCCGTAGATTCAATTTCGAGTAACACGCAGATAGAACCGCTGGCAACAGCTAGTTTACTTCCAAATCATTTAATAGCCTTGTACATCGTCTAGTCACGTCCAAATCTAGTCGAATTACCAACACTAGGCTCACGTACTTCAACAATAGTTATACTCCTATCTAGGAGTCTTGATACTCGCTTGGTTTGACTTGGAATTGAAAGTAATTGTGAAAACTAGATACAGTCATGTCTGTAGACGTACAGACGGGCGATGGAGCAGACATGTGTTACAGTGGAAACCGCGTATGAGGGCAAACTTAGTGTAGGATGTCGCACGATTGACCGATAATTTGAAAAAGATGGGTAGCAGTGGATGGATGCGTACTGACTACGATTGGGATTGTTGCCATTCTTTGGAAGAGTCTTACGTCCAGCAGCAGACGGCAAAATGGCTGAAGTGTTCGAGAGAAATATGTACGGAAAGACTTTTTCTGAACATTCTACACATTCTTATAATACATAAATCATGACATCATGGAAATTGGTTTTGTTGACCGATGAAAGAATAGACAAAACAGAATGTAAAAAGAACATTTATAATCATAAAAAGCAGGCTGCAAAGGCACTGTTAGGCAAAGGTCGGGTCATAACCTTTAATTCATTCTTTCTCAACTTATGTTTCAAAATTTTAACTATTCTTCAGTAGTCTACAAGTCTTGCCGTACTTTGTCTTCAAAAGGTTAGAAATTTTCTTTAAAACGTTTTCTTTTTCAAATCAAAATTATTTTAAGAGCCCGTGCACACATTCACATAAAGATGACTTCACATTGATGATAGAACTCAGAATTTTCTTTAACAGCTGACAAGGCCTGTCATCAGTTATACTTAAGTTTGTCATTATTTATCGATACCGCTCAAGTTGGTCGTCAAGTGTCGATCATTTATCAATCTGATACCACTTGACATGGCCTACCCAGTGGGAAAATGAAAGAATTCGGACACCTTACACACATTATATATTTCCTGAGGGCAAATCTTGTGGAGATTTTTCTTGTTAAGGAAAACATTGCCTTAATCAAGGACTTGAGTCCTGTGTCGTTAGTGATTTTACAATTTTTTATTTAACATTCATTTTTTTCAAATCTAGGAATCTTTGTAAAAGGTCGATCACCGCGGTGGTCCAATGATCAATATACACGGACAGCTCGAGTAGTAAACCAGTGATTAACATAGACCATGGAGTTTCTTGCCAGTTCTTCTCCATGGAAACGACCAACCTGAACCGAGCATCTTTTGTCGACGTTTATAAGTGCCTTTATAAGTTTTTTTTTTTTTTTGTTTACTGAAGGACACCGTGGATTTTAGTCAGTACAAGTCTGACAGTACCTCCCGCCCTGCCCGGGGTTGGAGGTCTCATTTGATGATTTTACCACGATAAAAAAAAAAAGCCTATGTTTAAATATATTTGATTTTGACGGAATGCTTGAGTGGTTAGCCAGTGATCAACATACACGGGCTGATCAACCGTTTAACCAATCATCAACACTCACGGACTGCAGCTGGAGCGGTTAGCCAGTGATCAACATTCACATACTGCTCGTGCAGTAAGCCACTGATTAACAGACTGTAGTTAGCTAGCTATCGCAGCTTGAAGCAGTCAGTGTATAGTCGGCCTAAGAAGTAATAATAATAATATTAAAATAATATTCCGCAACTATCACACAACGCCATCTAGTCCCAAGCTAAGCAGAACTTGTGTTATGGGTACTAGGCAACTGATAAACATACTTATATTACTAAATGCATACATATTATAGATAAATTACACCCAGACACAGAACAAATCATCGTGCTCATCACACAAACATTTGATCTGGATGGGAATCGAACCCACGACCCGCAGCATAGCAGTTAGGGTCACTAACCACTAGACCAACAGGCCAGTAAAGAAAAGAAGAAGTTGTTTCCTAAATTATAATTCTATAATTTAATGTCAAAAAACGTGTTTAACTTATAAAAATCTTTTCATTTGCATAATGTTTATTTGGGTCGCCGCCCGAGGCCCTTGTTAATTTACTGGGGTAAGAAATAAATGAGGAGCAACAAGTCACCATTATTTTGTTACGAAAAAGTTTCCTTGGTTTTTGTTTTTCTAACTTCCTTATCTGTATATTATATTACTTAAGAGTAATGACTTTTCTTTTTTATAAATGAGCAGTGGTATTCGCTACTATTTTGGTGTAACCACAGAAATGTTAAAAACAGGTTGTTACCATGAAAAACGAAAATGTAAATTCACCGCTGCACAATGTTTTTTAGTTGTTCATCAAGTTAAAAATATAATAAATCAATACTTTAAACCGACAAATTGGGAAACCGCGTTTTTTTTATAAATCTGTGTCACTATGTAAATAAATTATTGCCGGTCAGGTGGAGTGACTACCTACGAAAGGCGGCCGGCAGAGACTGGATGAGGAAAGCTCAAGACAGGGCTCAGTGGCGCACATTGGGAGAGGCCTATATCCAGCAGTGGACGAATACAGGCTGATGATGATGATAATGATGAAATAAATTATCACGACCATTTCAAAATCACAGACGGGACTCAGTAATTATCTTAACTTTAGGCAAAAGTATTGTTAAAACGTTTACCTTTTAATTATCCAACATTATTTCATCTTTTAAATAAGACTAATTATTTTTTTTACAATACAAGCCTTTCCACTTATTTGCCCACTCGCATGCCTTCAATACAATAGAAACTCGAACGACTTCAGTCTCTTAGGAACGGAATTGGAACAAAATTGGATGCAATGACGCGTGTGATGAGCGATTCATCTCGACATTTTCATATTGTAAATTGGTCTCATTTATATGACGTAAGAGTTTCTTTTATTAAGTGACTAGCTGTTTTCCATGGTTTCAGTTCCACTACTCTTTTTTTTTATTGGTTGTAGTGTGGTGATACAGCCTATAACTTTCTCAATAAATGTATGTATTATTCATGAAGTGTAAGTACTGATTATGTAGCTCGCCGTTTGATCAAGGCCCATGTACTACGGCATGTCGTGTTCCATGGACGCTTCAAAAAAATGCTAAATAGCACTGCCGCATTTTATTCAGCATAGCATGTTCAGAAGAAAATAAAATAAAAATTTGCATGTTTATGCAAATTTTTATTTTATTTTCTTCTGAACATGTTCCATAATTGGACAGCGAGTCACTCTTTACTCGCCGTCTGCATGCCCATTAATTCTACACCATCTCATATTCTACTCCATCGCGATAAAGAATCGCTTTCACCAGCACATTTTAACTCTAATACTCAAACCGAAGCTCCTCCACAAGACTGTACCAATGTATCAACACACACGACCCAATCGATTCATCCCCGATCAGTTTACACCGATAAATCGTTGGCCGAAAGTGAAGCTTGGGGCTCCCGCACACAGGCCACTGGCCACAACCCCAAAACGCCGCCACCGGCATATATTTCTAGTAGTTAGTCAAACGGGATGAATAGGGACGCAGGAGTGAATCGGGACAAAACTTTGAAGTGGATTTATGATGGTATGTTGCCAGCAAGGTTTCAAATTAATGTAATACTAATCAATAAATAAAATTGAGTAGTTGTTAGTAACCTATCACATTTATTCCACATTTAAATCCCTGTTAAACTTTTGTCCCGATTCACCCCTGCGTCCCTATTCATCCCGTTTGACGGTTTTCACATAATATTTTATATGAACTCGCCGCACACGGTTGACGCCCGTGGCCGCCACACGCTACAATCACCGCCACTCGCTTCTTGTGGCCCGTATAGGCCACTAATCGCCGCCACACGCTGCCACTCGCGCGATTCCGCACCCCTCTCTCTCTCTTGCCTTAGTAATGCTTTGGTTAGAAAAGGTAGCAGCCAGCGACCACAAGTGTCGACCACCAGCCACAAGTGGCTGTCGCGCGCTTCAGCTTCTCTGTACCCGCTTCTATTGTGTATTGTGGTTGAGCCAGTTGCCCGTGTGCGGCGACACTTACGTTAGCAACTGAACCCGGATGTATGTGATCAATTTACGATACAGCTCAAAGTCAAAGAGGTCCTCTGTGACCTACACTTTCCATCCGACGCCGACGTGGCACTTTATTTCGGTCAAGATTTACTTCAAGCAACCCCAATATGTCGAATATTATTAAATAAATTTTGCTCTTTAGCACAACTGATAAAGGTTTATTTTCTATTGGGAAAACATGTGGTTGGGTTGGTGTGTGAACGGTTTCCTTATTTTGCTGTCAATTGTGAATGATATTGTCTAAAAGATATTTTGTTATCTGTTGTTTCTTTTTTTGTATCGACCTTTTATAAAAATAGCTTAGAACCGGTGGCTCACCGCAATAGCTAGTGTACTGCATTAATTTTCATCGGCGAGTTTAACCTTCGGTTTTGCACTCAAAATACACTCTATTGGAGTCGTCGACTTCAGCCTGTTAAACAATAAGTACTTACAACAAA
This sequence comes from Agrotis ipsilon, assembly GCA_028554685.1. Classification (NCBI taxonomy): domain Eukaryota; kingdom Metazoa; phylum Arthropoda; class Insecta; order Lepidoptera; family Noctuidae; genus Agrotis; species Agrotis ipsilon. The sequence continues at coordinate 10,538,981 of CM052977.1, forward strand.
AAAACTACATTTTTTTATTAAAAAAAAAACTTGAAATTTTTTTCAATTCACAAGCTTTAATTGTAAGGCAAGTACATATTTATAATAGCTTATTGAAGAAAATGATTATTGTTATCTCAATAACGATGTTGCTTTCATCCTGAGAGTTGATCAGTTTAATAACCTTTAATATGACAACAACTTTCTGATCAGCCTCAAAGAGCATTGAAAGAGACAAACATTTATTATCTACTTAAGTTTACGATACAAACGAACGAAAATATCCTTCAGAAATATCCGAAGTTACTGCAGCCCCAGAAAGAAGAGACAGGGTAATTTTTAGACAAACATTTCAAATCCAAAAAGGTTTCGTCTCGAGAGACCACATTTTTATCACAAAAAACATCATCATCATCCAAGTGACGAATCGACCACTACTCTTAAATAATCATTACAGTCACAACGATAGACTAATAATACCATGATTACAAAAGTTATATTACAAGTACAACGCCAGATGGCCGAAGAACGTAATGATAATCAAGATGATGAGAACCACGATAATTATTACATATATCGTCGAGAAGACATCGAACTCTTTACTTGCGAACTGCAATTTCAGCGAAGTGAAAGTCACTATTTCACGTCATATATGTATCGAACGTTAAGCTGCGTATAGACAGTGCGAAACAGACTGAGATCGAATAAGAGAAATAAAAATATATAAGCTTTTTTACACGCATTGACGCCTGGCTGACCATTTATTTCAATTAAGCCATCAAAGAGGCACTTTTGAACGTCGCATAATTAAATTTAAGGAAATGGGGTGGGATGGGATTGATTCTACACCCATTCGCAAAGGTAGGTTGTATGAAGAAGAATGGGCAAAAAACACCATACTTACAATACTACAATATTTTTTTAATATCATAGCGAATCGATGTCAAGGAAGAATTGAAAAATTTGCTAGCAGAACATGAATTCGGTGGCTATGGTGGCAGTGGTGGTTGGTTAGGCCTTAGTGACAATAGATCAACCATTGTCGTCATCAGAAGATGCAACGAAAGATACTATAAGTGAAAAAGTCGGAAGATCAGCTGTTGTAATTCGGAAAACATGTTATGCCTAAGCCTGCTAGCTAGCTACGACACTCTCCGATACCTTACGACTTTGGTATCCCGTTAAGTATCACAATAAAGGTCTATATACAGCCATGCATCAATGGATGCCAAAATCGTAAGGTTTCGGAGACTTGAGTCACCTTGTGAACGAAGGGGTTAAGACTATAGGACCGCGATGGACCATGTTAAGCATCTCGTCTCTTTCTGTCGCGTTTTCCTTACTTACTGAACAAAAATTTGTGCAGGCATAGTATAGATCTTCCGGGAGTGTCTAATTTTGTTTGTGAGTTTGAATGTTTGTAAACGCCCCAACGATACACCATACTAGTGTGTCAACGTTCTTGAAAACTATGATCACACGTTGTGCGATGTGTACGCGGTTTAACTGCTTCAGTATTAATGATCATTACGAATAGTTTTTGTTTTGCAGTACACTGCACTTTCGCGTTCGTATAATTGTGTGTTTCAACTGTTTTTGTGAGCATTGGTTGGCGTTTGTTTTTTGTTTTACATATTTTTTCTTAAGGGCCTTATCACACTAGCGGTTTGGAAGCGGTTGCGGGGCGGAGCGGCCGCACAGCGAATGCGTTGCGAACACGCCGCGGTTGCGCAGCGAATTCGTTGCGGACGCGCAACGGGATCGCCGCGAACAGCAAAGTGGACGCCATTTTGTACTGCCTCGAACAAACGCCAAAACGTCCGCCCCACTTCAGATCAACGAGGAATTTTTTGTATGAAGACTTTCGAAAAATTCCTCCAGCGCTGAAATTTGGCATAATATGATAAGAGTAGGTGATACAGATTATAGATGCATAATCATTAAATTTTTTTTTACCTGAAAAGTTTTTTTTACCAAAACATGAATATTGCTTATAACTCTCTGCGAAAAATTCCTCAGCCTAATCTAATTATGGATTTTCCCAAATTCGTCGATGCTTTCGTTTTCGTTTTCGACGTTTTCGAAGTAATAACGTCAACAGCAATGTTTCCTCGTCGGAATCCATTTTGTTACTGAGTGTACAAACATGCGACGAAAACGTAACGCATTTGCCACGCGTCCGCGACGTGTTCGCGACGGATGCGCGGCGTGTTCGCGACGGATGCGCTGCGCGTCCGCTCCGCCCCGCAGCCGCTTCCAAACCGCTAGTATGATAACGGCCTTACAGGTGGTCGCCTGATATGTTTTTTTGGTAACTGAATGTTCTTATCAAATATTTCTCTTGAATAATATAAATGTGTGAACACCAAATACCGATGGGTTAAAAACCAAGACCATTTGACAACTTGTTAACCTACTAATCGGGGCCTTAAAGAACCAGGATAATTCTGGAAGATATTCATTTTTCCAATATATTCCAGAATACCTACTCATTAAGCCCTTTTGAAACTTGTATTATCCATTCAAAAATCGGCATTTAAACTTAAAAAAAAAAATCTTTTTTCTTGCTAATGCCTCGGATAGTACAAATGCAGAAAATAGATTCAGTTACGAAAGAAATCCTTTGGCCAACTGATTTCTTAAAGTCAAACAAAATAACTATAAAGTACCTTTCTAAGATTTTCTTTAAATGAAAGATCGGAAATTGAAAAAGATTTTCTGTTTAACTGAGTTTCTTAAAAGGAAGTTATTTTGTTTTACTTTGGAGTTGAAAGAAAAATTGCAAGCAAATACTGTGTCATTGTTTAATTTATTCAGTCTTAAATACGGATAAAGTCAACAATAACGGTACCTTTGGCGTAGTGGCTGAGCGATCAACTGCTGCGTTGTATGCTGTGGGTTCGATTCCTTCACGGAACCAGGAACAAATACTTGCAAATGTACGCTAGTTCAATTCCTAGTGTGGTCTTTTTCAAATGAAACATAATCTAAAACTATGTTTGTGGCCTTGTTTGGTTCTCAGAGAACTTTAATGAATTGAATGGTGAGATTGACAATGGCGTGAAAATCACACACAAAAAAGAAAGAAAGAAACATATAGTTTCAAAACACACATGAAAACACTAACAACAAATAAAAATAAAATGAAAGAAGAAATTATCAAAACCTATGTTTAAATCCAAATAGCCCATGACAGACTAAACAGCCATGACAAATGCAAAATTATAACCAAAGATGACAGTATAAGGACAATAGGTTGACGGAAAGCAACCGGTGTTTACATGAATATACACCAAGAAGTCACGGTTGACCAAAACTATGCGTGACATAGTTTCGTTAACCATGACAGTGCTAAACGGCGCCATATAGACCGCCTACTGCAAGGGTCTAGTTTGTTCAAGACTCGCTGCTATTTGCTTATTAGAAAGTTAGCTTTTATCTATCTATCCATGGATATGGCTCATATGTGGGTGGATACAGTTATTAAATCTTGTTTTTTTTTCTTTTATTAAAACCATCATTGCCCCTCATTAAGAATTGCAACATGACTGAACAATTTAATTACTCTGTCAGTTTGACTAGAGGCATCTACTCGTAAAATATTATTAGGCTCATTTTTTGTTACGTAAGCCAAAATAGACAGAAATACTCGTATTTACAATGTTTTAAAAAATACAGATAAATCACTTCTGATGGGTAAGTTAGCTTTGTCTAGGTTTGTCTTTGGTCACCAATTTTAAGCTGCTCTCCTTGAAGTCTCCCTGAGTATATCATCATGTTAAATAATATCAAAGTAAGATGTCAGATCTTAGTTTTTTTTTTATTCTTGGAAATCAACTTGTCTGAAATAGAAGATATTGTAACGGTGTGAAAAAAAAAGAAAAAAAAAAAAAAAGAGAGAATATTGGATTGTAAAAGTTACCGTTATGTTACAAGTTGAAAAGTAGTACAGTAGGCCTTCAAACTCTCGGCTTTCAGCATTGGGCTATTGTTTCAAGGACCTCTTGTCTAAAGGGAACCTATGGGTGATTCATTTGGAATAAAACGAATAAATTAACATTGTAAACGATAACTGTATATTACAACATTTAACACTTATACAGCTATAAACAGATTATGGAAATTGATGTAGCAAAATCCTGAGACCAGAAAGTTCTAGAAAGAGGACGGGCATCGGTGCCTGTGATACGCAAAACGCGCACTGACTCTAGTTTGGCCAAAAGAATACAAGAGACTTACGTGGTACCACGATCACGCACTCACACGTTCACGATGTGACCCCGGAAGCCGTGGATTTTCGAGTAGAACGCCGGCGATGAAGTTGGTCTGGCATCACGACGGGATGGCGACCACTAAGGCCGTCAATCGTCCAGGATCTTCGACGAACGCCATCTGCCGGCGCGCCACGTCGTGGGCGCAGGGCACCTCCCGCGAAGTCGACCAGGAGCACACGGAGAATCTCCCGGCTGGCAACGGCTTTGATGATCCTTGGGTTCGTCCACTGGGAGAGCTTCCCCAGCGGACAAGGCCCGCCGCGTAGGCCTCCCTTCGGAAGTTTTAGGACTGCCGCACGGAGCACGCGGTACGGAAAATTGTCATCGGGCAAATTAGGGCTGATGACGCACCTTGACGCTGACTAATCATCCATCGGGATATAAAGATTAGCCATATTTTGTAGCTTTTGAAGTTAGAAACCCAAGGAGAAATGAGAAGCGAACATGGCGCTATATTCAGTTCAGCTCCGCCATCTTCTCGGCGTCGTGTAGATGAGTCCGACGGCACGCAACTTGCTCAAGCCATCATCTTTTCCAGACTGTTCGATCCTATCCGGAAATCGACGACCACGAACCGATGACGGTCCGTTCCACACGAAATGTTGACATTGAAAATGCTTAAACTATTTTTCTAATTCTAGTTTTAAAACAGCATAAACTAATTGACACTCTACCACATCCGTGACAGGAAAAATAACTCCCTTGTCGAGTTTATGTAGTTCACATAAAAATAACAAATATTTAAACGCTGGTGACTGCAATGGTCATAGACAGCCACAACGAGATGGAACGGAACGCAATTCTGATGGTGCGTTTACGCATCCGTATGAATAGCGAGGCGCGTGTGTAAAGGGAGTCTATGACATTTATTACATGATTAAGAATAAAACTAAAAGTGTAATAAATCCGAGAACCATTATTATATTTGGAAAGATCTTCCAACGAGGATCCCGAAAAGCATATATATGTCATAGTTCTGATCAACAGTTATTGCGAAATTCGACCGTCAAAATATCACATACCAGGCTGTATGGTCTAAGACCTTTGCCTATCCTCAACGGAATGAATGAAAAAATCATCATCATAGACTGTCAAAATGCTGATTATTGTCGAATTTTTCGTACATAATTATGAGACATGAATAGCGTTCTATCTCAAAGTGATTAGTGTTTCAGATTACCTGAAGCGTAAATAACCTATATACAATGAAGGTTATTTATTTCGAAGTGTAATTTATGTTCCAGGCTTTCATTGTAAAACTAACCCCAAAAAACGTTACTGTTCTACATCAATTGTGCTGTTATCAAGAAAGTAGCAGGATATGTTATCTAGCTGCTACAATATTTCTACCGACAATTTACTGCCCACAATTAAATGCGACTTGGTTCGTTCGTAGCGTCAAATTGTGGGTTTGTCAAGGGTCATTTGTCGACCGCCGACCGGGCGGGTGTAATGACTGGTGAAATGGCGAGAATTGAGTTATGTTCTTAGTCTATACGTTAATTGCGTTAGTGCCTTCGGTGGTTATGTCAGCCTGGTACATGATGTGCGAGTGATTACGGTTTCAGAGATGAAACCGTAATTATAGGAAATGCTCATGAATTATACTGTCAGGTTTTCTATGTTGAGTTATTATCTAATAGAAGAAATGTCTGGAAAAATACAGGACAAATAAATCATCTATAGAATAATCATTTGGAGCACGGTTGGCTTAATGGTCCACAATGGGCACAACTATAGGCGAGCTCACATACTACATGGTGACAACCTCGTGCGCGAAGTCAAAACATCATAGCGCACCCTTCCTGTAAGAAAGCGGTAAGTGAAATCGGCCAACTTTTCAGGAGCTTAAAAAAACGTGTTCAAATTTGTAAAAAAAATCGTAGGAAAACCTGTTATAGATCAAAAGATGGCATTTAGCAGCGGTGAAATGATAGAGTTTCCGATTTTTCATTGTATTATGTATACTATGAGATAAGGTTAAATTATACGGTTACTCAAATAATCCCCGAAACTGTTATAAAAGATACCGGTGTAAATATGGATATTGCTTTGTTGTCATCTTTGGTGTACCGCATTAGCTGCGTTAAGTGTAGTTATTCCATTATTCATGCTCCAATTTAAGGTATTTCCGAAAGTGTAAGTATCACTTACGTAGTTTTTACACGAAGAAGTCATTTAAGTAAATATAAATACATACTTTTTGCATGCGAAAGTATCTACGTTATACTGGAGCTTCTGAATTAACTTGTTTTTTGTTGGAAAAAATATTCAAATAATGAAGTATAACATCGTAAACTTCTGTTTTACTGTTCACAGATTGTAATGTACAAAAATTGTATGTCAGTACTATATAGATTTCAAATAGTTAAAAACAATATAATCTGCTGCGTTTTAATCACATTAATCGATTGAAATTATGTTTTTAGGTGTGCCAAAAAAAACATGCTATAGAAGCCTATGGTATATAAAATGAAGTGCCTAAAAGCTAAATAAACGGATATCTTCTATCAATTACTAAAACACAGAAAAAAATCCTTTATTATTGTTGAAACGTCTTGACTCTAATCTGTTAACGAACTTTAATGAAGTAACAGTATTTGTTCACTTCCATCACTAGCTTATGCCCCCTAATCTAACAGCATTCAGTCCCATCCGAAGGAAAAATAAATAAATCCTGGTATTTTATACAAAAGAAGTTTTATGCTCAATCGACACCAGGCGGAGTAGTTGAGTATTAGTAAAACAAAGGCTTTATAAACGCATATTTTCGTGTGCAGTTTCAGGTCATCAGAGGTCTACTCACGCTTGTGAAGCTTCCCAAAGGCGGTGCGGCGGTTGCTTTAGCAATCCGTGCAGGAATTTCAGACGCCAGTCAATTGTCGTTGGAGACTAGACTTCAGAGATATTTAAAATGCGGTATCCAATGATACAGAATTCAACTTAACGGTTGAGCTGACATCGTCACGACCCCTTTTTTTTACGTGATAAAATCATCAAATGAGTCCTCCCACCCCGGGCAGGGCGGCGTCCCCTTGGTGGTTCTTTTATAACTTGGGATTTTTTTACGCTTATTACTAGTCAAACCTAGAACAGGAGGCCTGAATGTTATTAAGATAGTCTTGGAGAATTTCCACACGATCAACTGACAGGCATACATCATCAGCATTGATAGATAGATAGAATATACTTTATTGTACACCAAAATTGTTACACAACTATTATAAACATTACTCTTTCTATGGTTACAATGGCGGTCTTATCGCTAATAGCGATATCTTCTAGAAAACCAGAGTTTGTCAAGTACGGGAACCCAAGCCGTCTTGCTTTGTTCAATTTGTCCAAGACTATGATATAGTAGAGCATCATTTAACAGAGCCGAGAAATAGAGTGAAAATAACTTGGGAGCCATGACACAGCCTTGCTTCACATCGCTGGTTATATTTATTAGGGTCTAAAACCGCATTGCGTCTCTGGAAGTATCTGTTCCACAAGGTTTGATAGGCGGCTATCGATGATATGAGCCTGTACCGTCCCAGTGGAAGACATGAAATAGATGCCTCTGTAAGAACCACGGTCCAATAATTCACCTTTATCCTTATAAAATTTGCAAATGGAGGAATTTTTCCATTCTTGGGATACAATTTCGGCTTCCCATTCCTTGAGCACTAAGTTGAAGAGCTACTTTGTATTTGTGGATCAGCATATTTGTAAACCTATAATGGTAGACAGTCGGCTTCTGGTGTTTTACCATTCTTCAATCTTTTGACGGCTAACATGAATTTACCAAGGGTTGATGGATTAGTTAAGTTTTCTTTGATGGAGCGGCATTCAAGATTTCCAATGTATGGTAAATCTGTTATCTGAGAGCAGAGATTCAGAGCGCCATTGTCCCTATCACGAGTGTATAATAATATATTGGTGCCGTTTTCTCAATTTGGGTCCGAAAATTATTTTCAAGCCTTCTTCACTTAAATGAGTAGATTTATCTACTCGTTTGATTTGTGTCAGCACAGAGTGTTTTTAAGTCACGGATCTTAATGTTTTAGTTCGCATTGAATGGATTTTCGTCTATCGGTGTTTGATAGAGATCTCAGTTCTAGTTTGTGGCTTTCAAGAAATGCTCTGATTTCCTTGCCTATGTAAGTCATTGAACCAGCTCTGGTTTTTCTTCAGTGGTTATGGTATAGTACATGACACGATATCATGAAGATTTTTGGCATACAAACGCCTTGGCGCCGTGACAACACAAACATTCACTGGTTTCTTATGCGCTGCGCGTTGACGAGCTTTCATTTACAAACGCATCTTTGATCGAATAAGTCGATGCGATTTGATGATGGTCTGACCACACCCAGCATTCCACACCCCACATAGCTCTTGTTACCAAGAAGTGGTTAAGATTTTTTTTGCATACAATAATGTAATTAATAAGGTGCTATTGCTTGGATCTAGGGTGCATCCACGAGGTCTTATATTTATCTGCTAGGCGAAGAAGGTATTAGTCAGGCACAGGTCAAATTCTGAGCACAAAGTGACAAGCTCCAAGCCATTAGCATTGCAGTTCCAAACTCCATGCCAACCAAGGTTACCACGCCATGCTTCGTAATCATCAATCGATTTTGTCTTGAGGTAGAATACCCGTAAGAACGTGGGGCAGGTCCCGATAGAATTCAGCTTTATTATCATCACTAGCTGTTAAGGTTTTTTTTTTTTTTTACGTGGTAAAATCATCAAATGAGACCTCCCACCCCGGGCAGGGCCGAGAGGTACTGTCAGACTTGTACTGACTAAAATCCACGGTGTCCTTCAATAGCCCTTTATGTTCCGGGGTCACGGTGACGGTATAAGACCCGCGACCCCGGCAGGCTTTAGCCCTCTGAGAGGGGGCCTCGTCATTATGCTGACGCTCTTTGAGGCGCGCGTGGAACACGACGCGCCGTCGACCCGGGCATGGTCCATGGTCGGGCGGCGAGTTGCCCTTTACTCGCCGCCCGCATGCCCGCGCCTACGGTGGCCGGGGATCGTCTTGTGACGTCCGACGCCGTGGGCGTCCACCACCGCGGGAGCTGTTAAGGTTGGTGCGTAGATACTGATGATGTGGATTAAGTATCATTAACTGGCAAGCACAAGGTCATTATGCGATCATTAATTCCTTTCGGAAGTTGTGTTAAGAATGCCGTAATTTTGTTACGCACTGTGAAGCAAATTTCCGCTAGCTGCTTGCTCTTCAGCTGGTTTTCCAATCCAATAATACAAACTCATCTGCTTGCAAAGATGTCCGCTACCACTTAGATGGGTCTCACTTATAGCCGCGATATCCATGTTGTATCTTGATAGTTCCCTTGCCACGGTGGTAGTTTTCCTCTCGGGACACAGGGTAGAGCCAACATCCAAGAATGTACGCATTCCATGCTCCTATTATAAAGTTTTTCGAGGTATTCTTATTATGTCTCTTGCGATCGTTAAGAATTAAGTGCAGCTACGCGTCAGGTATTTATGACAACTCCTTGGAGAAACTACGTAACGATATAAAACGCAAAACAGTCCCGCAACAAGTTTCGTGTAATAAGTAAGTTAGTGGAGTTGCAAGACACGCCTTCGCAAAAGTATCCAAGAACAAATGCCTATGTTTATTTACTTTTATAAAGTTATTTTGATTCTTCGTGTTAGTTATGGGTATGTGTGTTTATGGCTTTATACCCAGGGAAAGTTTTAAAATAAACAAATGTATGTATGTTTACATCTTTATAAGACTGGAAAACTATTTTATTATTTGTCGCAAAAATTCACATTTTTTGTGGCAGTACCCTTATTTTTGGCGCTAGCTTCATGAAAATTTGTGAGAAGGTGTATTTGAATACGGTCGATTTTTTGCATTAATAAAAAAAAATTGACGCAAGTTGAGTTACGCGCTTCTTCCAGGGGGGGTGCGATAGTATTATTATCAAAACAATATCTCCCTCATGACATCTCAAACCACTGACTATGCACCTCATCTCAACATTCCTCCATTAAACCATGAACGCTTATCTAAAACCATGGCGAAAGCTGATGACATTGCAATGGCAGTTTAATGTTGCGGAAAATAATGCCGGGGTTCCGTATGAACGTGAGTAATTAGTAGCAGGCGGTAGAGATGGCGGAAAAATAGTTCTCTTATAGTGTTGTGCGTTTTTATTGTATTAACTCTTAATGTTTTGGCATTAGATCTTCGTGATTATGTTAACAGCGTCTACGTAGTAGCCGCAGGGATTTTTAAGTCTGAACAGCAGTGTCTCACAGGAGTGCCGTGATTGATCGACGTGAGATTTATCCGTGCCTTATCTCGGCTGTCATTTGCACATCTTTGACAATAGTTACAGGTAGCTGCTCGAAATACTACCCAGTACTAAATGGATTGAGGTCAGAAAGACAGTCACCCATAGTTTCTGGCATACTTAAATCTAGTCACACTGACAGATTATTTACCATGTTACTTTTTCGAGTTTATAATTTTCCCATGCCAGAATTATTTATTATAAAACCACTTTGCCTCCAGTTTAACTAAACCTTTTTGAGTAAAATAAGATATTCTTTTATAACATACTCGGTTTTTGCCACCATGTCCTCCTTCATCGTTTTTTAGAGCGCGTAACATATTTATATCTTCAATCAACATCTCTAGCGAATTTAAATATGGCATTGTAAGCTGCTGCTGTGAAAAAGGTCTTTCTATCTCTCGGCGTCAAGAACACCAACCAATTACTGAGGCTGAGCCTGAGGCCATTTCATCAAGTCTCTTTTTATTATAATTTCACTTTCGAATTCATTACCATCTGACCAATGTCAGGGTCATACGCGGCTGGGAGCAACGATCACTGGTTTTCTCTATGTGCTTAAACGTGCGATGACTTGCTATCTCAGTGACTTCAAGGTTTTTGTTACTTAAGGTTTACGATGTGCGATTAAGTCGGTGGTTGAGAATAGGTCGTTTATCGTCTCTTTTTGGACTTACCACATAACTTGTTGATGTTCAAACCTTTGCTTTATATGAAACTTAAAAAAAAATAGTATGCATTCATGCCCAAACAACTGAAGCCATTTAAATGAATTTCGAGAAAAAATCAACAAAATTGGTTGAAATCATTCTCGAGTATGTTCCGAATTGGGTGTCATTTTGACCTTATCTTCTGATAACAGTAACAATGATCTCACTTGCTATAATCTTTTTTACATTACGCAAAGGTTAAGATTCCCACATTTATCGCAAATATATTTTCAATTAAAGGTCTACCTACTTTTGAAGTTGTCATTGAGAAGGTAAGCAATCAAATTATTCGTGAAGCTTCAGAGCAAGACGTTTGATTAATGTGAGCTAAAGACTTCAAACGTACAGTTTGATTTATTTACTTCGAATCTGCTTGTAATTCTACGACAATTTCGGGAGTTCAAATCGTGAGGTTTAAAACCGTTGATGAAGTCGTTATTCATCATTATTTGCGGCTTTAAACGCTCACTGCTTGGTATTAGTCTGTGGGTTTCTGCAAGGCACGATTTTGTGCCCTTTGTCGCCAAAGTGGCTTGATTAATATGCTTTGATTTATCCCCTTTGTTTTTGAACATTAAGTGTAATGACTGCTGAATAACGGAATTTCCAACCGTAGATACAACATAGCTAAGGAAATGATAAGCAAATGACAATTTGGTTCTTGATAGAGCGAAAAAACAATCCCATTAAATATGTTACTTAGTTGATATTGTGATTGGTCTATTGCCACTTCAGCTTATTCATACTTTGGGTCACTCTTAGGTCATCTCGTTCCGGATCTAATCCAATTGAGTGACTTCCGGTATTTGCTCTTTCCATACTTCGCTGAATTCCGGATTCGATACGTCATAGGCATTTCACAGTTTGTGGAGTAATCTTGAATTTATGGATGGACTGTTAATTCCTTTATCTAAACCATAAGTAAATCATACCCTGTCTTCCTATTACCATGTTCAGCAAAACATTATCCAAGAATTCCTTAACTTCCTTCCGTTAATAACATAATTAGTTTAGGTAAGATGCGGAATACCAGTCCGTTGGCTGCGAACATCGATCACGAAGCGACGAGTGAAAGTGAATGCCGGCTGATCGTATGAAAGTCGGGCGGTATCGTTTAGTGAGTGTTTGTGTTGTTTAATTTAAGAGGATGTGGTTCTGTAGATTTGGTTGAGATTGTAACGGTGTGAAAAAAAAAAGAAAAAAAAAAGAGAAAGAATATTGGGTTATAAAAGTTACCGTTATGTTACAAGTTGAAAAGTAGTACAGTAGGCCTTCAAACTCTCGGCTTTCAGCATTGGGCTATTGTTTCAAGGACCTCTTGTCTAAAGGGAACCTATGGGTGATTCATTTGGAATAAAACGAATAAATTAACATTGTAAACGATAACTGTATATTACAACATTTAACACTTATACAGCTATAAACAGATTATGGAAATTGACGTAGCAAAATCCTGAGACCAGAAAGTTCTAGAAAGAGGACGGGCATCGGTGCCTGTGATACGCAAAACGCGCACTGACTCTAGTGTGGCCAAAAGAATACAAGAGACTTACGTGGTACCACGATCACGCACTCACACGTTCACGATGTGGCCCCGGAAGCCGTGGATTTTCGAGTAGAACGCCGGCGATGAAGTTGGTCTGGCATCACGACGGGATGGCGACCACTAAGGCCGTCAATCGTCCAGGATCTTCGACGAACGCCATCTGCCGGCGCACCACGTCGTGGGCGCAGGGCACCTCCCGCGAAGTCGACCAGGAGCACACGGAGAATCTCCCGGCTGGCAACGGCTTTGATGATCCTTGGGTTCGTCCACTGGGAGAGCTTCCCCAGCGGACAAGGCCCGCCGCGTAGGCCTCCCTTCGGAAGTTTTAGGACTGCCGCACGGAGCACGCGGTACGGAAAATTGTCATCGAGCAAATTAGGGCTGATGACGCACCTTGACGCTGACTAATCATCCATCGGGATATAAAGATTAGCCATATTTTGTAGCTTTTGAAGTTAGAAACCCAAGGAGAAATGAGAAGCGAACATGGCGCTATATTCAGTTCAGCTCCGCCATCTTCTCGGCGTCGTGTAGATGAGTCCGACGGCACGCAACTTGCTCAAGCCATCATCTTTTCCAGACTGTTCGATCCTATCCGGAAATCGACGACCACGAACCGATGACGGTCCGTTCCACACGAAATGTTGACATTGAAAATGCTTAAACTATTTTTCTAATTCTAGTTTTAAAACAGCATAAACTAATTGACACTCTACCACATCCGTGACAGGAAAAATAACTCCGTTGTCGAGTTTATGTAGTTCACATAAAAATAACAAATATTTAAACGCTGGTGACTGCAATGGTCATAGACAGCCACAACGAGATGGAACGGAACGCAATTCTGATGGTGCGTTTACGCATCCGTATGAATAGCGAGGCGCGTGTGTAAAGGGAGTCTATGACATTTATTACATGATTAAGAATAAAACTAAAAGTGTAATAAATCCGAGAACCATTATTATATTTGGAAAGATCTTCCAACGAGGATCCCGAAAAGCATATATATGTCATAGTTCTGATCAACAGTTATTGCGAAATTCGACCGTCAAAATATCACATACCAGGCTGTATGGTCTAAGACCTTTGCCTATCCTCAACGGAATGAATGAAAAAATCATCATCATAGACTGTCAAAATGCTGATTATTGTCGAATTTTTCGTACATAATTATGAGACATGAATAGCGTTCTATCTCAAAGTGATTAGTGTTTCAGATTACCTGAAGCGTAAATAACCTATATACAATGAAGGTTATTTATTTCGAAGTGTAATTTATGTTCCAGGCTTTCATTGTAAAACTAACCCCAAAAAACGTTACTGTTCTACATCAATTGTGCTGTTATCAAGAAAGTAGCAGGATATGTTATCTAGCTGCTACAATACCCCTCTTCTCGGAAAAAACAGCCGTTCCACCCAGAGGAAAAAAATTATTCTTACAGCTATTGAAACGACTAACTAGATATGAAGTTATAATTTTATGTAAATATAAGGTATAAGCTTATTATAATTTTTATTTCTTAACCCTAAGCATTTTTAAACCTAACCTTTTTCAAATCTAAGCATTTTTTAAATCTAAGCATTTTTAATCCTATGCATATGTTAACTAAACTATTGGCTAATTGTGTATTAACTTATGAACTATTGATATTTATTAGGTAAAGTTATCAAGTAATCCTAGTCTATTAACGGTTATAGTTATAACATATCTTAATATTAGATTTTTAAAATATAATAACCACAGTGCTGGTCGCGAAACAGTACTGGGAACTATATTTAGTACGTCACTGGAGTGACAGGCAATGCTGCAAATGAATATGAGTCGTCACCCAATTCAAAGCGAGCAATGTGCGAATATGTTTGTGAGTTAACGTCCTAACTCAATACCACAAAAAAAACTTTTTTTTTGATTGTGTTGAAAAAAGTGTTGAACCGTTTTTGAAAAAAATAAACGGGATCAGGGCTATCAAAAGCCGCTGATACAGAAACAATCCAGGTAATTAAAGAAAAATAGTTTTTATTTTTTATAATAAAAAACTTTGTTTCAATTGTTCTGAAAAAAGTACTGAACCGATTCTGAAAAAATGAGGGTTATCAGAGCCATCTAGAGCCGCTGATACAAAAACAATTCTGTTCAGTAAAGAAAATAGTTTTTTTTTTTTGTGTTAAAAAAACTTATTTTTAATTGTTTTGGGAAAAGTACTGAACGGAATTTGAAAAAATTAACTGAATCAGAGCTGTCAAGAGCTACTGATACAAAAAGTATTCAGTTTAGTAAAGCATATAGCTTTTTTCTGAAGGGGAAAAAAACTTATTTTTAATTATTTTGAAGAAAGTACTGAACTGAATTCAAAAAAATAAAAGGAATCAAGGGTAGTGAGAGCCACTGATATAAAAAATAAGTCAGTTAAGTAAATAGTTTTTCCTTTTTATTAAGAAAAAATTTTTTTTTTTTTTTTTTTTTTTTTTAACTGTTTTGAAAAAAATTCTGAACTGACTTTTAAAAAATAAATGGGACCAGGGCTGCTAAGAGCCACTGATACAAAAGCAATTCAGTTTAGTAAAGAAAAAAAAATTTTTTCTTCCAAAAAAATTTGTCCAATAATGTGCAAGTGTAACACTGTGCAATTAATTGAAATTTAAGCATAAATAACACCATTTACTCATATTGGCACTTTCATTATGTCCTTGACATGATACTTTCCTATATTTCCTGTGTCTGTTTCCTCTAATTGGTAAACAACATCAGATAGTTTATCAACTACTTTACATTTGATAAATCTTGGTGCTAATTTAGCTGAGAAAAACTTTGCTGCGTTTGACTGTACAAAGTTACGCCTCCACACGATATCACCCACACGTAGCCTGAGCTCACGGCGACGCAGGTTATATCTGTTTGCATTCTGTTTGTACGCTTTGGTCAATGCGCTGCTTACACGTTGGAAAATATCTGCGAGTTCATTTAAGGAATTAGCTTTTTCGTTCCTATTTGCGAGCTGAATATCATCAATCGATTGTGGTGCGTTGCCCCTTAAGGTGTGCAATGAACCATCAGAGATGATTTCACGGCCTCTGGCGAGAAAATATGGTGTGTATCCAGTTGCTAAATTTATAGTAGTGTTCATAAATAGTTGTATTTGAGGAAGGAACCTAGACCAATTTCGCTGGTCCTCCTCTACTAACATTGCTAAGCGAGTTTGAATGGTTTGATTGTAACGTTCAACGGTGTTTGACTGTGGTGAATAATATGCGTTATAAAATATTTTTGGAATTGAATATTTTGTACAGAAATTCTTGAAATCTTTACTTTGAAAAATAGTGGCATTGTCACAGATGATGACACATGGTGTGCCCTCTTTTAGTATAATTTCTGATTCTATAAATGAAGTTACTGTCTTTGTGGTTGCAGTTCTAAGTGGATGAAGCCAACAATACTTGGTAAAAATGTCTACAATTGAAAGTATATAAATGTGTCCGGAATATGATTTAGGTAAAGGACCAATTGTATCGATGGAAAGTGTATGCATGGGACGCTCCACTTGTTTCTGGTGTGTCATGTGTCCGTGTGGTACATCATTTGAGTGTTTGTAAGCCTTACACTTTTCACAGTTAGACACATACGACTTAACGTCTGCATTCATACCCTTCCAAAAATAGTTTTCTTTTATTTTAGCTAAAGTTTTAAATGTACCAGGATGTATTGCGGTGAGTTCATGATTTTCCTTTATACATTCCTGTACTATGTCTTGAGGTAAGACAATTTTCCAAGAATTTGCCTCATGTAACTTTGAAGAAGGTTTACTGAATCTATACAATGTATTATCTTTTATTTGATAATTTTTGTGAAATATTGGATTTGATTGTACATTTTTAAATAATTTATTGTACCAATCATCACCTGAATTATTACCTCCTGTAAATGTAACTGCATTGAATTCTGCCCTTGATAACACGTCAGGAACTACGTGCAGAGCACCTTTCCTATGACGTATTTCAAAGTCGAAACAAGCTAATTGCATAGCCCAACGCGCTAAACGACCTGATGGGTTGTTTAGTGTTTTTAACCACTTAAGACACATATGATCTGTTACTAAAATAAAGTGGCTGCAATCAATATAAGGTCTAAAATGTATGACTGAATCAACTACTGCTAACAGCTCACGCTCAGTTGTGCTATAATTTCGTTCTGTTTTTGAAAGTAAACGGGAGTGAAACGCTACAGGATGCTCTATACCGTCAATTTCTTGAACGAGAACGCTACCAATGCCAACCGATGAAGCATCTGTATGAATCTGAAATGGTATTTTAAAATCAGGACATGCTAGTACTGGTGCTTGAGTGAGAGCTTCTTTAAGTGATATGAAAGATGTTTCTGCTTCACTACACCAAGCTATTGCCTCTTTACCTTTTCTTTTACCGATTAATGCTGTCATTGGTGCTATAATTGTTGAAAAGTTATTTACAAATCTCCTGTAATATGAGCATAAACCTATAAAAGCACGTAATTGTCTAGCTGTAGTTGGTCTAGGGAAATTTCTAATACAGTCTAATTTTTTTGGATCTGTTTGCAGACCTTTTGAACTTACAACATAACCTAAGTAATGTAATTCATCTTTGCAAAATTCACACTTATTAAAGTTTATTGTCAAACCTGCTTGCTTTAATGTTTCCAAAACATCGTTTAATATATTAATATGCTCTTTAAATGAAGAGGTGGCTATAAGGAGATCATCACAGTACCCAAAAATTTTTTCACCATATTTATGTTGAAAAAGTGAGTCAATCAAACGTTGCATGTCACAACCGGCGTTACATAAACCGAAAGGCATTCTTTTAAATTCGAAAAGTCCCCTGTTAGGTACTACGAATGCGGTTTTTTGACATGAAGTGCCATTACCGTCTAAATTATCTGAATCGCAGAGTGGTAGTTGCCAGTAAGCTGCTGATAAATCTATTGAAGATAGATAACGAGCGCCTTTAAGGTTGTCTAATATTGAAGATATATAAGGCAATGGATAGGAGTCTTTAATAGTGACGTCATTTAGTTTTCTAGCATCTAAACAGAATCTAAGTGAACCATCTTTTTTTGGTGTCATAACAACTGGATTTGACCAAGGTGATTTTGATGGTGCAATCACGCCTAGTTCTAACATTCTGTCCACTTCATCATTCAGTGCTTGTAATTTCACTGGTGATAAAGGGTAGTATTTTTGTTTTATTGGCGAACCAGTTGTTACTATCCTATGTTCAATTATATTAGTTTTTCCTAATCCTTTTTCTTCAGTACTAATGGTTTTAAATTTATCAATTATTTTTCCTAATTCAATATTTTCTAATGGTGATAATTCACTTTTTGATGTTATACCGCACAGCTTATTTGAAGTTTGTGGGTGTGTATCTTCAGTTTTTCCCACAAGTTCTATGCTATGGAAATTAAAATAATTTAAAATGCCGAATTGATGTACAAAGTCCATACCTAATATGAAGTTATCTGTTATTTCTGGAATGACCATAAATGCTATTTCCCAATTTTTATTTCTAAATGTTACTGGTATTGTCATTACTCCTATTGTTTGTACTTGTGACCCATTGGCACACTTTGCGCTCCAGTTTGTTGGTGTTATTTGAAATCCAAAATCTAAAAGTTGTTTATGATATCCGTTACCAATGACGGAGAGGTTTGCACCTGTATCTAAAAGTCCTATGTAAGGTATGTTTTTAATTAAAAATTCTACAAAAATCCTGTTATCTAATTTTTCACTTGATGAACCAGGAGTCACCGTACCCAGATGTTGTTTATTCGAGCAAGAAGCAGTCACTCCTGGACGTTCTAGTTTTTTGAATTTTTAGTTTGAACAGGGTGGGTATCTGTGGGTGGGTTACATTTTGAACAACGCGATGTGATTACTCCCTTTGTCCCACATTTAAAACATACAATGCCTGGAATTGATCTGCACTGTTTGTATGAATGACCGGATTTCTTACATTTCTGACAAGTAATTACTAAAGTTTCCTTTTTCTTGTACTGAGTGTTGACCACAGTAACTTGTTTTTGACCCTTGATAGGTTTCGAGGAAGAGTTACCTGATGTGGTAACTGCATATGCTTCATAACGCTTGCCTAATGTTATTAATCTGTCAATGGTCTGAATGTCATTGACTGCTAACAGTTGTGCATATGTTGGTAATAAATTATGTTTTATAATCTCTATTAAAGTAGCCTCAGATAAGGGCAATGTTAGTCTTGAATTTAAAGTTTGCATATCTAATACATAAATATGCAATGGTTGTCCTAAGTTTTGTTTGTGATCCCTAATCTGTTTTTCCGAAATAAAATCACTGTCGAAGGATGAGAAAAATGTTCTGAATTTATTTTGCAAATCTTCCAAGGTGACTACTGAGTCTCTAATTTGCCTATAATAATCGAGTGCTTTGCCGCTCAAGAAATCTGAAAAACATTTCACTATTTTCTGCTCAGGTACGTCTCTAGTGCGCATGCAGTCATCTATTCGCAAGAAAAAATCTACAATGCTTGAGTCACCGGTAAACTTTAAATTCCACGACTTGAAATTGTCGTCACGTACTACATAAGTTACGACAGTCGAGTGTTCTGCTGGAGCCGATTGACTCTGTGGTGGGTTATGTTTCGTGTCACGGGATGTGGTTGACATTGCAGACTGTAAAGCCTCCTTACGTCTATAAGTTACATTTTGCGACTCATCCTCATTATCAGAAGTATTATTACCTTCTGTATCTTGGAATTTTTCAAGTGGTTCTGCCATTGTGACGGACACAAATACAAAAGTTTCAAAATTTTAAATCAAAATAATAGTTTGTAACTAAACAGTGCTTACATAAGGTGTAGCAAGTGACTATTGTGTTTATTAATTGAAATTATTATTGCAAGTACACAAATATTCTTTGAATTTTATGTTTGCAACTGCTATCAACTTGACATTAGCATGGAATGTTGCTTTGTTGATGATTACACTGATAAGAATGTAAACATGCATTCACTGTTTAGATACGGCACATAATGTTATTGCAATACCAAATAACCTGTAAGACTTGACATGACATGTGAAAACAATGTACTAGACATGCAAAATGTGTTGAAAAATGTCAATCTATTAATACTAAACTGAAATTATTGACAAGAAATATTCCAAATAAATCCCATAGATTATAAATATAATAGATGTTCGGGCGTCATTGTAACGGTGTGAAAAAAAAAAGAAAAAAAAAAGAGAAAGAATATTGGGTTATAAAAGTTACCGTTATGTTACAAGTTGAAAAGTAGTACAGTAGGCCTTCAAACTCTCGGCTTTCAGCATTGGGCTATTGTTTCAAGGACCTCTTGTCTAAAGGGAACCTATGGGAGATTCATTTGGAATAAAACGAATAAATTAACATTGTAAACGATAACTGTATATTACAACATTTAACACTTATACAGCTATAAACAGATTATGGAAATTGACGTAGCAAAATCCTGAGACCAGAAAGTTCTAGAAAGAGGACGGGCATCGGTGCCTGTGATACGCAAAACGCGCACTGACTCTAGTGTGGCCAAAAGAATACAAGAGACTTACGTGGTACCACGATCACGCACTCACACGTTCACGATGTGGCCCCGGAAGCCGTGGATTTTCGAGTAGAACGCCGGCGATGAAGTTGGTCTGGCATCACGACGGGATGGCGACCACTAAGGCCGTCAATCGTCCAGGATCTTCGACGAACGCCATCTGCCGGCGCACCACGTCGTGGGCGCAGGGCACCTCCCGCGAAGTCGACCAGGAGCACACGGAGAATCTCCCGGCTGGCAACGGCTTTGATGATCCTTGGGTTCGTCCACTGGGAGAGCTTCCCCAGCGGACAAGGCCCGCCGCGTAGGCCTCCCTTCGGAAGTTTTAGGACTGCCGCACGGAGCACGCGGTACGGAAAATTGTCATCGAGCAAATTAGGGCTGATGACGCACCTTGACGCTGACTAATCATCCATCGGGATATAAAGATTAGCCATATTTTGTAGCTTTTGAAGTTAGAAACCCAAGGAGAAATGAGAAGCGAACATGGCGCTATATTCAGTTCAGCTCCGCCATCTTCTCGGCGTCGTGTAGATGAGTCCGACGGCACGCAACTTGCTCAAGCCATCATCTTTTCCAGACTGTTCGATCCTATCCGGAAATCGACGACCACGAACCGATGACGGTCCGTTCCACACGAAATGTTGACATTGAAAATGCTTAAACTATTTTTCTAATTCTAGTTTTAAAACAGCATAAACTAATTGACACTCTACCACATCCGTGACAGGAAAAATAACTCCGTTGTCGAGTTTATGTAGTTCACATAAAAATAACAAATATTTAAACGCTGGTGACTGCAATGGTCATAGACAGCCACAACGAGATGGAACGGAACGCAATTCTGATGGTGCGTTTACGCATCCGTATGAATAGCGAGGCGCGTGTGTAAAGGGAGTCTATGACATTTATTACATGATTAAGAATAAAACTAAAAGTGTAATAAATCCGAGAACCATTATTATATTTGGAAAGATCTTCCAACGAGGATCCCGAAAAGCATATATATGTCATAGTTCTGATCAACAGTTATTGCGAAATTCGACCGTCAAAATATCACATACCAGGCTGTATGGTCTAAGACCTTTGCCTATCCTCAACGGAATGAATGAAAAAATCATCATCATAGACTGTCAAAATGCTGATTATTGTCGAATTTTTCGTACATAATTATGAGACATGAATAGCGTTCTATCTCAAAGTGATTAGTGTTTCAGATTACCTGAAGCGTAAATAACCTATATACAATGAAGGTTATTTATTTCGAAGTGTAATTTATGTTCCAGGCTTTCATTGTAAAACTAACCCCAAAAAACGTTACTGTTCTACATCAATTGTGCTGTTATCAAGAAAGTAGCAGGATATGTTATCTAGCTGCTACAAGATTTTATAAATTACTAGCTTTTCTCGAGGTTAGAGTTTATTCAGAATTTAAAGACACGTTACGTGGTTGTTTTTTTTTATATAAGGTACTCTATGTCCGTTTCTGAGCCGTTTGAGGGAGAGGACGGCGTCCTACCTGCACCTTCGGTGGTAGACGCCCACGGCGACGGACGACGCAAGACGATCTCCGGCCCTCGTAGGCGCGGGCATGCGGGTGGCGACTAATAGGCAAGTCGCTAACGGACTATGGACTGTGCCCGGGCCGATGCGGCGACGGCGTGTTTTGTTCCACGCGCGCCTCAAGGAGTGTGAATGCATAAGGCTAGGCGTATGCTGAGACGCAGGTTACGCAGGTCCACACAGCGCAGAGCAGAGTAGATTTTGTAAAGCATGGAACGTCACTGAACTACGTACGCTGCGGCGCAGGCACATATGCCACGCAGACAGGTGTCTGTCCTGCTCTGCGTCTCGTTGCAGTGCCGGCACAGAATCCTGCACGACGCGTGTGTTGTGTATGCTGGATACATTCATTGCTAGGTAACTTTGTTTATAAAACATGTACGTCTAAGCCTTGTACTAGCTAGGATGCGAATGTCAGTTGCGTCGCAGCATGCGGAGGGGGCACATGTCTGCCTCAACTGCCCTGCCCTGCACTGTGCTGTACTGTGCTGTGCTGCATTGCCTGCGTCTCAGCGTACGCTTAGCCTTATGACGGGGCCCCTCTACAGAGGGCCAAAGCCTACAGGGTTCGCGAGACTAACGAATTACCGTGAACGTAAAGGGTTGTTGAAAGACACTGTGGTTTTTAGTCAGTACGAGTCTGACAGTCCCTCCCACTCTGCCCTGAGAAAACTCATTTGATGTTTTTGGCACGATAAAAACAATGTTCGTTTTTGTACACCAGACAACGTACATAATATTCAAACTGAATCCCGTTGAGGAAAACACTAGACTAGGAGGCCTATCCCAAAAAAAAAGAAGCGTGCAAACGTATGCACTGAGCCTGTTTTAAACAAACTTTTCTTTTCATAACATTAGCGTAACGTGAGGTAGATCGGAATTTCCCTCATTGCTCGTAATTTCTTCTCAGATTTAGCGTGAAAGATTAGCGATCTTGACACTTCTAATGCTCTTGTTATCACGCAATTTGTTA
This sequence comes from Agrotis ipsilon, assembly GCA_028554685.1. Taxonomy (NCBI): domain Eukaryota; kingdom Metazoa; phylum Arthropoda; class Insecta; order Lepidoptera; family Noctuidae; genus Agrotis; species Agrotis ipsilon. Next base: position 10,561,930 of record CM052977.1, read on the forward strand.
CAGACATTTTTCATTGTGCTTGGTTTTACGACAGCATAGCATTTTAACAAATTGTATTTATAACCAAAAAGTAAGTTTTAGGATAAAAATAATGCGTTATCATGTTTATAAAAAAAACCTTTTTTATAAATACACATATGCAAACTCCGTGTGGGGAACCCATAAATTAAATCACAGGATAATAATCTGACGTTAATAGTTCCTTTATGTTAATTCAAAATTTAATCTCTCTCTGATTCTTTCATAAAGCTCCGTTTATCCTTTCTCATAATTATCATCTATCCGTCCGACCCAACTGTTAAACTTTCGTATTTGAAATTTTATAATAAAAATAATTAATTCCAGCAACTGTAGTTACATCATTGGAAAATGTTCCACGAGTGACATTATACCTATCACACTATGAGGTATGACACTGTCATAAATAGAATCGTTTCCAGAATTGGATAAGTAACTACAAAAATGGCCTTCTAAATCTAAATTCAAAACGAAACCCCTTTAAAAAAAGTTTAAGCTTAAAACTACGTGACAACACATTCAGAAACAAAGGGAATAAACCTCTCCCACTACGTATTTCTCTATGTGTTTCCATCGTTCCATATCAAGATGTCAAAATTTCAAACGTTCGGAGCGAACAACAGACGTGTCATAAATATTCCCTTCGTAGTGGAAAATGACATTGACACGATAGGCAATTGTTTTTTTAATAATTCATACCGTTTCGCACTTGTTTCGCTACGGTTCAGTGATATGTCAGAAACAGTAGGTATACGTGGATAGTTTCGCTGTTTTTATTTTTAAAAATTCCGTTTCAAGTCTGCGAATTTTTAACGCCATAATTTTTTTAACTGACATGGTCAGTAATCCATTAACCATACTTACTATTTGCCTTGAGTTTCGGATATTTCTACACTGTTATAAGCGCCATTATCAGGAATGAACTAAAGTTGTTCCGGGCGGATCTTCAAGACAAAACAGTCACCCTCTTTCTTGTTCGTTTTATGCGTCTGACACTCCCGTCACTTAAGTCACTCACATTGTTTCCAATACACTTATCTCACTTTATCCGCTCGCGAACTCTTTTGCATGTTTTTTTCGGTTTTTACACAAATAAACCACTGGCCCTTTGACAGATTTGAATTTGACATAACGTCATTAAATTGGTAATATCAATAAAAAAAAACTATATCATACAGGTGTAGAAATTTTAATAACGTTTACGATGTAAATATTGCAAGAAAGCTATTTACTAATTAATAGTAAATTTTTGTGGGTATTTTATTAACCAGTAATTCATCTTAGAAATTAAACATACTGTTTAACATACAAATAATGGCATTCAGACCTACCAGCACTCGCAACGGAAAGCTAAATCCCAACGTAGTTGTGAAACGGTAAACTGATGATGATGAGCAACAAAGTCTATCATCACAACCAAGAAACCACGGATGACAAGAAGACAAATTGCAGCAAAGTTTATTGTTCTTGCCGGCTATGCCAAATGGGAACTATTTAGTGCTAAAACACTTAAGTGTACAAACAGGGTGGCAAAAGCGTCCAGCGGGGCGTTTAGCGGAGCGTGCAAGCAACAAATAAACACGCTTCCCGCGCCGCGCCGCTTAGGACACTAGCGAGGGTTTGCGTGTGGGTACGATTTTACGAATAGGATATGAATGGTACTTCTATGTGTAATGTAATGATTTTTTGCCACTTTTAGCCCCTCAGTAAAAAACTGCACTGACTTTGTCTAACTTTATACTAATATTGTGAAGCTACTACAAAATAATATATATTGTAAAGCTAATACTAAACTACTGAAAAAATATTTTTGTGTTGGACAGTCTATTTATCGAGAAAAGCTATAGGCTAAACATCATCACGCTACGAACCTTTCAAACTTTAATCTGCTCTTCTGATCAACTTGGTTGTTGTCGCTTATGCTCTTTTACCTAAATTCGATACAAAACGCTGCACGGCCCGCCACACTCATCGCTCAGCGCTTGACTGGAATGGGCACTCTGGCCCTACCTTAATAGTTTGGCTTCACCCAAACTAAGTTCCAACAAGTTGCCGAAATAATGGGGTTCTAGATTACGTTGTAATTGAGAAGGGTAAACAAATAGGTCTAGGACTTGGACAAAGAATTTTATTAAAAAATAGAATGCTCATGGCGTTCTTAGAAGAAACCTACGCTAAGTAATATGGAAGCCTCAAAGGGTGTCAGCATAAAGACGGGGCCCCCCTTTAGAGAGCCAAAGCCTGCCGGGGTCGTGGAACTTATCTCATCACCGTGACCCTGAAATGTAAAGGGCTATTGAAGGACACCGGGGATTTTAGTCAGTACGAGTCTGACAGTCCCGGGCCTTGCCCTGGGTGGGAGGACTCGATTGATGATTTTACCACGATGTGTATGCTAGTTTATGTTTCTAAAAACACGTACGACACAGGAGAAATTCCTGGCAATGTTTTTCTTTTTTAGAAACAAATCAAACTGTTGCCTAATCTAATGAAAAAACCCAATTAAATACATATTTACCATCCTACAACTACTATACTAATGAGGAAACCAAGCTAAAATTAAATAAAGTAATTTAACCAACATTTAGATATTTCCTCAACGACTTTACCAACTGAAATGTAATCTGAATTTCTCTTAGTAGCTCGAGTGCCGTTGCAAGTGCTGCCTGCGATTCGTGACTTGCTTGGAATAACTGACGCTCCTTACTAGATATGAACCGATTAGTCGGCAAAAGTTTTTTTTTTTAGCCTACACTGTCCACTGCTAAGCAAAGGCCTCCCCCAAGTCTTTCCAAGTATCCTTGTTCGGCGCCACTTTGAACCAGCAACCCTCTTTTTTTTATCGTGGTAAAATCATCAATGAGTCCTCCCACCCCGGGCAGGGCGGGATTGACTGTCAGACTTGTACTGACTAAAATCCACGGTGTCCTTCAATAGCCCTTTATGTACCGGGGTCACGGTAATGGAATAAGTCCCGCGACCCCGGCACGCTTTGGCCCTCTGAGAGGGGGCCCCGTCATTATGCTGACGCTCTTTGAGGCGCGCGTGGAACACGACGCGCCGTCGACCCGGGCATGGTCCATAGTTAGGCAGCGAGTTGCCCTTTACTAGCTGCCCGCATGCCCAACCAGCCACTCTTAAATAATTATTTGATTCTGTTTCTTATTTTTTATTGTTGTCAATGTCAACTGTCTAGCTATCACGGTTCATGTGACACAATCTGGTAACAGGCGAACAGTTTCTTAGCAATAGGATCTCCCGTTTTACCCTTAACTACGGAACTCTAAAAATTTGAAAAAAAAAACTATGATTATTCGGAGTAATTTGACGTTGCCAACAATCCGTAAACTTCACCACCAAAATATTCTGCCTAACCGACTAGTCGGCTCGTCGGCTAATCGGCCCACCTCTACTCCTAACCTAATTGTTATGTAAGACGCTACTAAGCTACAGCTCTTTGCTATTAAGGTGTTTGCTTATACAGCACAAGAAGGAATATGGTTGGTAAACCGGAGATTTTATGGTAGATTAGAAATGGAAGTGAATTTTCATTATATATTGCAAATAAAAACATGATTAAGGAGTGGAAATCCCTAATTTTCTCTATATTTCCTGATAAAAGGTGTATTCATACACACCAGTCCCGTCACGACACCGTCACGTCACCGAATGAAACTTGAATGGAAATAAGTCTGACGGGTGACGTTACTGATAGATCACGTGCCGGTGACTGACGTGTGGGAACAAATATCATATAGAAGTGTAGAAACATTTTGTTTTTTAAATCGGGCCGGTGACGTGACTGATAAGTGTGAATGCACCTTAATCCAATCATGTTGTCACCAATTTTTAGTTCGTGGCACTAACGAATCGTTTGTCTGTAAATGATAACGAACAATAAGCGCCCCAAACGACGAGCCGAAGCTACGGGTTTCTTAACTAGTAGTATCCCTCTGATTCAGGACGAGAAAGACTCATTATGATTTACTAGCTCAGAAATAATAATATTCCACAACTATCACACAACGCCATCTAGTCCCAAGCTAAGCAGACCTTGTGTTATGGGTACTAGACAACTGATAAACATACTTAAATAATATTTCTAAAAACATACATAAATTATAGATAAATTACACCCAGACACAGAACAAAATGATCATGCTCATCACAAAAACGTTTGTTCTGGGTGGAAATCAAACCCACGACCCCCAACATTGCAGTCAGATTCACTAACTACTAGACCAACAGGCCAGTCTGAGAGAAATCACAAAATCACAGTACAACAAAACCAAATTTAAAACCGCCCCAGTAACTGCACCACAAAAAGTTACACAAATGCCGTTCCCTGATACAATCTAAGGTATAGCTGAACAAAGGTGGAAATCATGCAAATAAGGCCCGACCATAAAAGGTGAAGGGACGTAAATGTTTTAGGGCAGGCCGTATCAGATTGGGTGAGGGTCTATGGGAAATGATGGCGTGGAATTGCTTGTCATGGTTTTGTTTGAGTAGGAAGTAAAGTTTTGGGTTACCAAAAAGGTTTGTGGAAGGTGCTACCTTAAAATCAACGGTTACAAAGAAAGTTTCTCTTTTTTTTATTTGTACCTGCTGTGTTGCTTTTTTGGGATACTTTTTCAGTACTAGTCTTTCCTTTCGGAAGTACAAATCAATCGTTTTTTTAAAAAGGTTCCTTCAAGTCGATCTTCCAGGTAAAGCCGCGCTTACCGAGGTTGGTCTGTGATGGTCACCCAGACCATCTGTCATAGCGAGTTTTCTCCGTGACTTGGAAAGCACGTAGGTAATAAGCCTCTCCGGTCCCGGCTGTCATTTGTAGATCTTTGACAGTCGTCACTGTTGTCAGAAGCTCTTAAGTCTGACAAGCAGTCCTACTATGGGGTAAAGCATTACCCAGTAACTGGGTTATGGAGGCCAGACGAACAGTCGCTCCATGTAAAATACTGATATTTTGCTGTACCTAGTTTGACTGGAAGCCGACCCCAATATAATTGGGAAAGGGCAGGCAGATGATGCTGAAAAAAGGTTCCTTTTTCATGATTGCTGTCAACCAATATTTTGTGTTTTTGTTCCCAATGCTGCTAAATTATTTTTTGCCTTTAACTTTAAAAGTTACTTGTTAAAAAACTGTGAAAAAAAAAAAAAAAACATAGGCACCAAAAAAATCTCATCTTTCTTGGAACTTGACTAAAAATACAGTTTCTGTCTAACTAGATAAACAAAAAAACATCCTGACGAAAATAGCCCTAAAAATCCCTCGCTTCACCCATTTTCTCAAATAAAATATTGATGTGTCCATTAGGTTGTCTCACGAGAGTCTGCACAAAACTGCTTGACGTAATAAAATTTTACATTAAAGATGGACCTCTTAGACCGACATTATTTATTATTCTACTAAGTTAGTACAGTACCCCTAGCACGAGTTTTCACTATTTTACTTTACAGAGTTTTTGCAGTATTTACAGCGTTTATTGTATGAAAATATGGAACAGCGCCTCTGGTGTGCTAAAAGGAACCAATTTTTTCCTTGAAAATTGTCAAATTGAAGTCGTCAAAGTTCCAGTTTACTTTACGTCTCAAATACTGAAAACTCGTGCTGACGGTACAGTTATCTTATTTCGTACACTTTTACATAGAGATTCAATACTGAAATAAAAACAGGTATTCTTGTTATTTACTTAAGCTTTTTACCTATTTCTATACTTAGGCCGAAATAATTAGTCGTACCTAAACCATTGCCAAACCTAAGTCAGTGCTTGGGGTCGCGAGATGTATTTCATTACCGTGACCCCGGAACATAAAGGGCTACTGAAGGATACCGTGGATTTTAGTCAGTACAAGTGACAGTACCTCCCGCCCTGGTACGCTCCCGGGGTGGAAGAACTTATATTTATTGTCCCACTGCTGCGCAAATGCCTCCTCCAAGATTCCTTCCAGATGCTAGATGGATCGATGATTTGAAGAATGTGGCCGGCAGCAAATGGCTGGAGACTATCCAAAACCGGTTAGATTGGCGCACTTTGGGGAAGGCTTACGTGGACGACATTGGCTGATATAATAAGTAGTTTCAAAAAAATTATCCCTGAAATCAATCATCCCTGTTATGACCCGAAATAAGTCCTTACGTAACCGACCCAAGTTATCTCGTTGCCAAATTTTCATAGGCCGATGTGTAGCACCAAGATATCCCTTCGCTACACAACAGGCAATTGACTTAATGATATTCGTTGTTAAAAAATGTAAGTACACTTGACTACACTACATAAGCACTTGCTGAAATCATTCCACACGAACATAATTACTGGAATAACAAAAGCCAAACTTACGTTGTTATGACGGTAAAAAATTCGCCCTCAAAGCTGGTATGACTGTTAAAAATGCTTAAAATCTTTTTAATTAAAAGCATTCCTGGAACACGGTTTGTTTGGCATGTCTTAATGAAAGCATTGTTCAAATGCCTGCATTAAAAAAATAACAGACATTATTGAAACGACTTTGTCCTAATTTTCATCAAAATTTTATTCCAGAAAGTAACATTATTTTGCATGATAGTAATTATCCAAATCATCATCTGCTGTCTTTTCCCAACTATATTGGGGTCTGCTTCCAGTCGAACCAGATTCAGCTGGATATCAGTATTTTACATAGAGCGACTGCCTGTCGGACCTCCACAACCCCGTAACTGGGTAATAGCATACCCCACCATGGTAAGACTGGTTGTCAGACTTTAGAGCTTCTGACTTACAGTAATGACTGACAAAGATGTACAAATGACAGCCGGAACCAACGGCTTTACGTGCTTTCCTAGGCATGGAGGAAACTCGCTATGGCAGATGGTCACCCATCCACAGACCAACCTAGGCAAGCGCGGCTTAACCCGGAAGATCGGTCTGTGCGGCTGTAATTTTTTTGCCAAATATCAATCTTAAATTTAAATTAGTTACACCCACCCTATATTCGTATTATTATCTAGGCATATCAAGGTAGTTTATTTATCTTTCTTAATTTCTAGTCTTTTATTTTTTTCAATTTTTACCTAACCTTCTCTTTTCATATCGTAGTCAAAAAGCAAAATAGTGGTTAACCCAACACCTGCATACAATGAATAGTAAATAGGGTGTAAAAGAAAAGCGCATTTGTAAAAAACAAAATAGTTCCTGTAATAGTAACTGTAACACTAGTTTAATATTTATACAGAGGTTAGGTTGTATGGATTTGTTCACAAAGGTAGTCATTTTTGTATGAAGACATCGTCTCCTTCTGTGGAGAAGTGAAAGTAAAGAGGAAGTTATCCTCGTGAAGGAGGTGACGGAAAGGAGAAAGATAACTGCCGACCTCGACTACGATGATAAAATATGTACCTAATGGTACAATTCTATCGAAATGAGTGTACGGCACATTTCAAACTAGATAGGTTTGCGGCGTTTCATTACTGAGTTCTTATGGCCATCTTGCAACTCCATCATCAGATCAGCTCCATGTCATCATAATATTGCATTGTCACGCGATATACCTATACGTGCAAAATTTCAGATCAATCGGTAACCGGGAATGGATCAAATTTAACTTGCATGATTTGATTATAGACAACGGGACGGGTGAAACTAAATAAAGGTATGTGAAAAAACCTATCATCAGTGAGTCCAGAGCTTAACACAATTTTGTCTAAGAAGACAGACATTTTATAAGTTTTACTTTGAAACGTACGTGTGTACTTTTTCTGTTGGGTATTATGGAGTCAAGCAATTTTGCATAAATGTTTTAGTGGATGGGCTGCTTTTTAACCGACTTCAAAAGGAGGAGGTTCTCAATTCGATCGGTTTTTATGTTCTAATGAAAATTAATCGATCACTCCGAACTTTTTAAGTATGCAATAATTTGGGTTGAATATTTAAACTAAAAGGGGTAACTAAAAACTTAAATAAAATATTAACCAACTTTAAAAGCGACAAAGCTCAAAGTCGCTCAGCGAGATATGGAGAGGGTTATGCTCGGTATTTCTCTGCGTGATCGAATCCGAAATGAGGAGATCCGTAGACGAACTAAAGTCACCAATATAGCCCACCGGATTAGCAAGCTAAAGTGGCAATGGGCAGGCCATATTGCTCGCAGAGTAAATGGCCGATGGGGTCGAAAAGTGCTAGAGTGGAGACCACGGACTAGCAAACGCAGCGTAGAACGTCCACCAAACACTGGATGCAGGTCGTTTCCAACCGGTATATGTGGAGATCTAAAGGGGAGGCCTATGTTCAGCAGTGGACGTCCTATAGCTGAGATGATGATGATGATGAAAAGCAACCACAAAAAAATATGTAAATTACTTTTCGCTTCAAACACTGTAAAGATTACGTTTCAGTAGGTAGCTTAATTTTACGTACAGACTCAGTTGACATGAGCCAGTAAATTACAATTTATGTAATGAATCAAGTTTAAATTAAACTTATGAGCAGACGCATCCCACGCAGTCATTAAACACTGCTATAATTTACACGATCATCCAACGCAACTGCCCTTTTCATCGCACAATTAAACAAACCGAGCGACCTATACCCTCGCTCTAATGCCTCCCTGCGCGCTCGTCGTAATGCGAGCATAGTGTGCCAAGTCACAGTAGAACTACTTACAGTGATTCAATGGCCACGTTTTTGTCAACAACACTACACTTTTTTTTTTTTTTTTTACGTGGTAAAATCATCAAATGAGACCTCCCACCCCGGGCAGGGCAAGAGGTACTGTCAGACTTGTACTGACTAAAATCCACGGTGTCCTTCAATAGCCCTTTATGTTCCGGGGTCACGGCGATGGTATAAGACCCGCGACCCCGGCAGGCTTTAGCCCTCTAGAGAGGGGGCCTCGTCATTATGCTGACGCTCTTTGAGGCGCGCGTGGAACACGACGCGCCGTCGACCCAACAACACTACACTTACGAGCAAAAATTAAAGCAAAGCATTACAGGTTGTATCTTGGATCAATTCCAAGTACCTACCTAAGTGATTTCATACTTTTGCTTACAACTATTTCCGGTGGACTGGATTAAAATGAATAATGTTATTGCCATTGTTAACTGAAACTGACTTCCTATGTGGTTTCAGCAATCCAGTTACTAGGCAATATAATAACCAGCTACAAAAATACAAATGGCAGCTGTGATTAACAATTTGTCATTTCAAAAGTCATGTGACCCTTACGATCAACGACGATATATTACTAGACTCCTAATAACAGGCGACCGATATCTGTCAACACATTAGGCAAAAAAGTCTTATATCCGTCTTATTTCAACCACTCCTGTGAGCCGTAAACATACTTTGAGACAGAACAGACCTTGAGTTGGCCAATCACAACGCAATACCCCGTACCCCTCGCTTAAGTAGTACCTCAGCAAGTTGACAGAATAGTATTTGTTCCTTAGATCGTGCATGCGGAGTCTAGTAATATATCGTCGTTGCTTACGATCAAGTATTAAGCATAGTTATATTCTTATTTTATTTGTATGGCAGGAGCATCACGTACGAATTGCGGGATCGTTTATCAAGATAACTGTAACCCGGGAACGCAAAGGGTTACTGAAGGAACAGGGTGAATTTTTAGCCAATAAGAATCTCTTTCGCTTTATCCAGGGCGGTAGGACTCAATAGATGATAATAACCATAAAAAGCCCACCGGTGTCACGCACTTCACGCGATCGTTTACTTAACTTTTTAGGCACAATCAATAAAGGGTTAAGATATTTCACTCTGTAGTTTATCAAACTTTATAAAAATGATCACGTTAAACCACTGTTCAAAGTTATACTGTGGCAGTGTTAACTGAGATGGGCAGTGGAGTGTTAAGTGACATAACAATGTTAGCGCCACAAATTGCTTTCAAGATTTGGTCTTGGTTATGTTAGTCACAGTTTTAACGTGGCTTGTGGGATGAACTGGTCGTATTGGCATCTCTTAGGTGTAGTCTGGAGATTGTTTCATGAAATTGCATTTGTACTTAAATAAAACTAGCAATCTTTTTTTTTTGACGTTGTAAAATCTCCATAGTGCAAACTTGTGCTTACTAAAATCCACGGGGATTAATATACAGATAGCGCGCGAGTTGAATGCAGAGCTTAGGAATGCGGTAGTGCTGTTGACAAGGATGGCACAGTACTACACTGCAGGCGCGTGAGGTGGGGCGTGCGGGTAGCGGGGCGCTCTTTACCTCAGACCCCGACTGCATTTAACTCGCGCGCTATCTTTATGTTGATTTACAAGCGTGAAGATTGAAATGCTACATTTATAACGATTTCCTATAACCTTAACAATATCCATCTGCAAAAAGTTGAACACTTGTCTATCTACGACGTAGGTATGTTTTAATTTTGATTGGCTCACATTAGACAACTATCTCGTCTGATGGTAAGCTATGATGTGGTCAACGGTGAAGTACACTTGCCTTGAAGCAACTTAGTAGGTAAATAATATACAATTAAATTAAAAATTAACAAAAAAAAAAAGAAAATAAAATAATCATAAGTCTAAAATAATAAATACTATTAAGTTTAAGTATGTCCTTTTATTTTATATGGTGTGTACATAAATGATTAAATAAATAAGTAAATAAAAAGAATTTAAAAACAAAACTTTGTAAAAAATGTGGTATTTTAAATACGTGTGGTAAATAAGTTCAACTTTGATAATGCACCGTAATGTGTATACTGTGGGTTTTAAACCGTTGCTTTTGCAATGTAGCTTACAAAATTAAAAATATGGATTTTTCTTTCATATTTCTCAAGCAATGAAGTAAATAATCGATAAAGAAATAATTCGTAACATTGCAAAAGAACAACATTGCTAACGTGGTGGTTTTAGCCCTGCTGAAATTAATTCTTTGTTACTTTGCTTATAGTTTTTTTTTTTTTTCAGGTAAGTTTGCTTTGACTCCTTCGATCAAACACAGTATGTTTCTGGATTATTATTGGTAAGAAAAGTGTTACTCATCCCCTCAAAATTAACTTAAAAGTACAGACGTCAGCACATCAACCTACCTCATTCTCTCAAACTTTAATAGATTTCTAAACATATCACACTAGTGTAAAGTTAATATTCGATTGGTAAAATTAGACAGATTCGGATAGGTTGACCTGCTGGTGTGCGTACATTCCTTCTCAAAGATGTTTGTTGAACGAAAAATCGATCTGTCAAATCCATTCTGTACCAGATGACGTATACGAAACTATTTTTTATTATTTTGTTAATTAGTATCCAAAGAAAAGCAAAAAAAAAACTTCTGTCTTTTAGAAGTTAACAAAATGACCGAAAACAATTAATAATTACTCCTGATCTTCCTCATTGCTTTGCAACAGACGTTTCCTGTAACAAAAACAGAGCCGAAATCTCGCCTTATTATAGGAACATATCAGGCACGCCCTGTAAGATACAAGCCGTCGCTAATGTCTTGGCTTAAACCCCCACCCCTTAATCTCGGTGTGTAAATACCACGATGTAGATTAAAACAGAAGCATGATTCGAAACAACGACCAAAAACGCACGCACACAGACATGTAGGTACTTGGTAGAGGTAGTCAGGAGCAATAACATATGCACGCGATTTTCTCGTGAAATACTAGTTTTTAAATTGAAATAAGACCTATTTCGTAATATCGTCTATTAACGTTCCCACTGGTGGGACTTAAGCCTTCTCTCTGTAAGAGGGAGTGGGCCATAATCCGCCATGCGGGCCCAGTGCGTTTTGGTAGATGTCACATGTCTTTGTATTTTAGGTACTTGGACATGCCGGTTTCCACACGATGTTTTCCTTTACCGTTTTTAAGAGCAGTGGTGATGAAATATATTGGTGACCTGCTACTCGTAGGTCAGGGCCGATGCCACTGGGCGACCACTGCTCTCAAAAGTCAATATGGTAGGAGAAAAGCGCTTTTGAATTATGTTAAGTGTATACAATAATTGGCTTGTTTGAGATCCCTAGTCGGTAATTTTTATTTTTCGCATTAGAAATCCTTTTAGCTGAGTCCTCCCACCCTGCCCGGGGTGGGAGGACAATGCTTTTACCAGGAAAAAAAATAGAAGACATGAGTGGTGGCGGACTCTTGCTAGCTAACTGTCAAATTGAAATATTAGACCCCCAGTTATCACGTATCTAAGGCTTCTGTATCAATCTGTTTTGTATATTCAAAGTCTATTACATTTAACGTGCGCTGCCAACATGTGATATAATGTTAATTGTGTCGACGCCATATTGTGAGACAGCGCCGAGTTACAGACATCTGTTTGCTGCGTCTAGTAAATACGGAGGCTTTTGTAATAAAACATAATTGACTTTTTGTTATGCAAAGTTACGATTGGGGAATAATGATAAAAAATGGAGGTTATGTGGTATTCGTACAGAGTGATATTGGGTTTTTCTTTCAGGAATTAGAAGCCACGAATTACAAGTCTGAATTCGTGCACGGTTGATGGTGTTGTAAATTGTAATAAAATATGATGAGTCGTATAATAACTTTAAGCTGTTTTATTAAACTCGGAACTAGTTACAATATAACTGACGCCTATCCACCATTGCGTTGATCATAGACAAACCGAAACCAAAGACACAACCACAGTGTTGCCAACTTATAAATGGTACATTGCTTTAATTATTATCATTAATAGATGACAGTGGATCACCGTCTTTCGCATGGGACTAAAAAGATAACTGGCAAAATCTGGGTACACTTATTGGGAATACAACTCTGCCCAAGTCTTCGGAAATAAGAGGCATGTTAATATCGGCCGCAGGACATCAACTGCTGAATATAACAAAGACCCCTCTATAAACTTCCAATAGGTGCGGTTGGTTGACTTGCATCCAGCTTGCGCAGTGTACGTAAGACGAGACCGAAGACCACAGGATTGCTCCTGTGGTCTTCGGTCTCGTCTTACGTACACACAGGCAGCATACTGTGATTGCCAGTGCGTGGTTTCCGTTTGAGAACCATACGACCAAATTAAATTTATCAAAGCGTCTATGACGTCACAATGTAGCCACATCATAACTTCCTCGTGGTCGTGAATTATACATTGCACAAGCCTTATCATGAATTTCCAGTTATTTTGACGTAAACTGGAACTTTGCTATAAAGGACCATGCGCATTTTGGCCCATCGCTCAACAGCGATGAAAACTATGCCAAATGAAAGCTTTGAGGATGTTATGCATTTCTTATTATGGCAGCTAAGTCGAATTCGAACGCCAACAAGGTGATTTCGAGCATTGAAAACATATGCACTTACCTAACCTAACATGTGGCAACATTCTCTTACTGATTTGAAACAGGTGTCATTCGAAGCGTGTAGTGGATACGATATACTTTTACTATGGCGACATTCTTCAAATGTGTAAGGTTCACCTGGAATATCTGAAAATGTCAACCTAACCTAACTGTGACAACATTCTCCTACTGATTTGAAACAGGTGTCATTCGAAGCGTGAGGTAGATACGATATACTTTTAGTATGGCGACATTCTTCAAATGTGTAAGGTTCACCTGTAATATCTGAAAATGTCAACCTAACCTAACTGTGGCAACATTCTCCTACTGATTTGAAACAGGTGTCATTCGAAGCGTGAGGTAGATACGATATACTTTTAGTATGGCGACATTCTTCAAATGTGTGAGGTTCACCTGGAATATCTGAAAATGTCCACCTAACCTAACCTGTGGCAACATTCTCCTACTGATTTGAAACAGGTGTCATTCGAAGCGTGAGGTAGATACGATATACTTTTAGTATGGCGACATTCTTCAAATGTGTAAGGTTCATCTGGAATATCTGAAAATGTCAACCTAACCTAACTGTGGCAACATTCTCCTACTGATTTGAAACAGGTGTCATTCGAAGCGTGTGGTAGATACGATATACTATTACTATGGCGACATTCTTCAAATGTGTAAGGTTCACCTGGAATATCTGAAAATGTCAACCTAACCTAACCTGTGGCAACAATCTCCTACTGATTTGAAACAGGTGTCATTCGAAGCGTGTGGTAGATACGATATACTTTTACTATGGCAACATTCTTCAAATGTGTGAGGTTCACCTGGAATATCTGAAAATGTCCACCTAACCTAACCTGTGGCAACATTCTCCTACTGATTTGAAACAGGTGTCATTCGAAGCGTGAGGTAGATACGATATACTTTTACTATGGCGACATTCTTCAAATGTGTAAGGTTCACCTGTAATATCTGAAAATGTCAACCTAACCTAAGAAGGCTGTAGCAATATTCTCCAACTGATTTGAAACAACCGAGGTTCGGGCACACCGCAATCGCGACGGTAAGACCCCTCTTTGAGGAGTGGCTGGAAAGACGTGGCTTCGTTCAGGAGGTACCTGTGTCGGATAGGAAAGAAAGATACGCCTGGGTGCCACCTGTGAAGATCGCCCGGAGGACACAGTAGGCGTGGGCATGCGGACAGCGAGTAAAGGGCAACTCGCTGTCCGACCGTGGACCATGCCCGGGTCGACGACTCAAAGATAGTCAGCACAATGACGAGGCCCCCTCACGGAGGGCCGAAGCCTGCCAGGGACTTATTTTAATCACCGTGACCCCGGAACATAAAGGACTATTGAAGGACACCGTGGATTTTAGTCAGTACAAGTTTGACAGACCCTTCTGCCCTGCCCGGGGTGGGAGGCCTCATTTGATGATTTTACCACGATAAAAAAAAACTGATTTGAAACACGTGTTATTCGAAGCGTGTAGTGGATAAGACATATTTTTATGATCGCTACATCTTCAGACGTGTGGGTTTTACCTGGGATTCCTAGGCTTTTCTTAAACGAACCTAACTAACCCACCTATTTTTAAGTGTGGAAACCCTCATGGGCTTGTTGTGTTGTCAGCGTGGAGAACACGGAAGAGGCATGTCAGACTCGACTGACTAAAACCACTCTGTGTTCCATACTGCAAATCAGTAGGAGAATGTTTCCACAGGTTAGGTTAGGTTGACATTTTCAGATATTCCAGGTGAACCTTACACATTTGAAGAATGTCGCCATAGTAAAAGTATATCGTATCTACCACACGCTTCGATTGACATCTGTTTCAAATCAGTAGGAGATTGTTGCCACAGGTTAGGTTAGGTTGACATTTTCAGATATTCCAGGTGAACCTTACAGATTTGAAGAATGTCGCCATAGTAAAAGTATATCGTATCTACCACACGCTTCGATTGACATCTGTTTCAAATCAGTAGGAGATTGTTGCCACAGGTTAGGTTAGGTTGACATTTTCAGATATTCCAGGTAAACCTTACACATTTGAAGAACGTCGCCATAGTAAAAGTATATCGTATCTACTACACGCTTCGAATGACACCTGTTTCAAATCAGTAGGAGAATGTTGCCACATGTTAGGTTAGGTAAGGGCATATGTTTTCAATGCTCGAAATCACCTTGTTGGCGCTCGAATTCGACTTAGCTGCCATAATAAGAAATGCATCACATCCTCAAAGCTTTCATTTGGCATAGGTTCCATCACTGTTGAACGATGGGCCAGTCTCCATATATTTCTGCCCGTGGTCCTTTCAAGGAAAAAATGAGTTCCTTCTTCGTACACCAGAGGCGCTTTTTCATTTTCCATACAAGAAACGATGTAAATACTGGAAAGACGCTGTAAAGTAAAATTTTGAAAACTCTTACTGAAAGTCATAAAACATTTGTTACCATTATTTCAGTTGTCAGCCAGTATTGCCAAAGTTTATAAAACAAATCGTTATAACAGTCAGTCAGACCGTGAGGCGGAATCGAAGTGCCTTAACAAGATCTCATAAGGCCAGGACTACTCTTAAGTAATTCCTGACCCATCTCGCAACAAACTTCGATACACGTGACTGTTGCTCCGTAAATACTTTTTTGATATTCCCAAAAGTTTTCTCCTTTATATTCGTGTATCATTGGCTTATTATTGGTTTGGAAGTGCGCGATGTTCTTAACAAAAGGGGTTTAATGACTTGTAGTAAGCCGGGTGCTTACTACAAAAAGTTAAACATCTGTTGAACACCTGTCTAAATGTGTAACTTAAAAACGAACCATACCTATATCAACGTCAAATGTCATTTTTTCAGTTGATATTTTTAGACAGGTGTTTAAAAACGTTAAAAATCTCTTGAACACCTGTCTAAAAAAATGTCAACCGAAAAACGATTTTTTTGACGGTTTTATAAAGTTCGATTTGCAGTTACACTTTTTTAGACAAATATTCAACAGATGTTTAACTTTTTGTAGTAAGACGATTGTAATTATTTAAGCATTTGGTTAAATTATTATTTATGGGTCAAAGTAATGTCTGGAGGGTTTAGCCTAGGTATTTGGAGTGATAAAACTTATAAGCCCGCATTCTCGCATTTTGATGCGTTGATGATTTAACAAAAGAAAAAATACGTGTCCATTATTCAAAACACTAACTGACAAACTAATTAGATTTTCAATGTATTGATGCAGTCAATATGCCTACTAAACAATAAAGAATCACCTGTTTCCATAAGCCACCCAAAAAAAAAAATATGTGTGTTACTCGAAGACGGCCGCGGTCAAGCTATTGTTTTAATAATTAAAAAAAAAAACAAGAAAAAAAAATCAACAGGTTATGGACCCAGCACGCTTCCACTGCTCCACTCTGATTTGTTGTAGGAAAGTGTTATAAGTAGGGTTCATTGTGAAAACCTCCTTTTGTAGCTGGCCGTTTAAAATGAGTACGAAAGAGTAAATTGTCTTTATGACGGATGTTTTTTTATGATTGCCGAAGTCTCCCGAACGGGTACACTACGATAATACGAAAAACTTAATTCCGATTTTCACAAATACGAATTTCAAAATACCGATTTTCATAATTCCGAATGGTTCGAAATTCCTAATATAACAATTCCGATTGATCATTATTTCTGTTTTCATAATTCCGAAATTTCAATATTTCTAAAGTTTATAATTACGATTTTCAAAATACCGAGTTTCAAAAGACCGAATATCAAAAAATTCCGAATAATAATTTTCCGAAACATCAAAAACACGAATTCCGATTTTTAAAGTTCCGATTAATCAGAATTCCGATAATTTAATGTTTTAATTAAATTTGTTGACCACCACCTACCAAGGTAGATCGATCCTATTTCTGTGAGCAAGGTTTAAAGTAACCTAACACGAAGGGGATGGCGAGGTCTTTCAGACCCCGCCATCCCCTTCGAACCTAACCTGTCCGAGTCGGGGTGCCCCAAGTCCCGAGCTCGCTTCGCTCGCTCTTGGATCCTAAGTTTTCCTAATAACAATCCTGAAGTCAAACAGTGAAAGTTTATAGGATACGCCTTGCCACTCCGCGCCTACACAGGCTTAAATAACACTCTAGGATTACGGTAGACACAACTACGTGTAGCCAGTTTTGCAGCAATTCGTAGCAGACTTTGTAGAATGAGAAACGAAACTCCAATTTTCAATATTCCGAAAAAATCAGTTTATTCGGAATATTGAAAATCGGAGTTTCGTTTTTCGGAATGAGAATTCATCGAGCATTACATTTTTCGAATATGTGAAAATCGGAAAACGAAGAAATCGGACATACGACTTTCGGTCAAATAAATTTCGAGATTCTTAATAATAGATATTGTAATTTTAGGTATTATGATATTCCGAGTCTTGAAAATCGGAATATCGAAATTCGGAATAAAATATTTCGGAGTGTTTGGGTGTTCCCCTCCCGAACAGAAACGACATTAGATAATGCGGGATGTTAGGTGTTTTTGTTAGGTTTTTTCGTTACCTAATTCATTGATTCGGTCGCCGCGCTCAGAGCCCGCGATAAAAGCTATGCAATAGCTTGAAAACGTAAAAAAAACACGTTTCGAAAATTGTTTCCCATCTTCGGCTGCAGAATCTAGGTAGACTGAAAGCCGACCTCAATATACTCGATAATAATACAAAATCATCAACGATAGTATTAAAAGAACATCATTGTTTAATGATTACGTTCCGTAAGAAGAAAGACACATTGTGACCGTGGGACTAAGATACGTACTTTCGAATGAAAATGTTCCTATTATGTACGTTGTGATGTAATTTTCTTCTTTTTTTTGTATAATTCTCTTTATTGCTATTACATTTGAAAGATTGTGAGATAATTGAATCTTTTTGGAGAAATGGTATGTTTTTTGTTTTCGTTTTAATCACATTACGTATAAGAGAAGGTTACTTACTTACTTAGCTTTGTCTCTGAATTCGCGACTCGTGGCGTTTCTCAAACATTTTAACTTACGCTCGCCGTCCCGCGCTATGTCACCGCTCACAGCGGCAATGTAGTGATCGGGCCAGCTTCATTCTAAACACGTTGGTACTTCAACGAAACCACATCGCTGCATTTTGTCGCAACATGTCAATAGGGTCTCTGTAGCTTTTTGAGTTGTGTTGTGGTTGCGATGCGGCCAGTATCACCCATGTATTATTTTTAAGCTATTATTGCATAGCTTTTATCGCGGGCGCTGAGTTGACTGATTCCGTAACGTCGTCGTCGTATACGTCGTCTAGTGATGTCCGTCGCCGTGGGCGTCTACCACTGCGGCTGGGGTGAAGGAAGGACGCTGTGCTTTCCCTAACGCGGCCCGCCCCGCAGCATGACCTCGATCAATGCCGGGTGCAAGAGTCCTCCGCCTATATCCGTCGTGAGGACACGACGGTGCTCTGCCCGTTTCTTCCCTCTTTATCCGATACAGGTACCTCCTCAAACTTTCGTGTCCGGTGAGCATCTGCCTCATGCGGTAGGTCAGGTCGCCGTGACGCCTATACAGTCACTCCACAAAAAGGAAGCAGCCAGTCCACAATGAGGGATCTTACCGCTGCGATTGCGGCGTGCCGGCGTGAGTATCACCCATGCTGCCGATAATGACGACAAAATGCAATGCGTGTCAATTAAAATATTATTTTTCAATACAAAATATGTGTCCAAACACGTTGCGTCGTTATCGGACGTATAAATTGAGCCTTAAAAACAAAATCACAAATGTACACCAATTACTTTAAAAGCGTTGACACACGCCAAACAAACGCTATTTACTTAAACTATTAAACTTCCGTCACGTTTACCTTTTCATTTTATTGACAGTAAACAAAAAGGAACCGGTTAATTCTGGCCGTGACCTCAAAAGTCTCTACAGTACACGAAAGGCTTTTCATACAAACTTTCAAGTTTTTATTTTTCGAAATAACTGAGTCCTTTTTAAAGAAATGTTGCGCTCATAAAGACATAGTTTTTGTCCCGGCTGTCTCCATTGGTGGCAAACGGGAAAAAAATCTGCTAATAAGCAATTTTTTTTCTCTATAGGTAATCGATAGTGGTAACAAAGTCAGTTGTGACAAAAGAAAATAGATAGATAAAAAAAAGGTCTCAAAAATTCAGTGTTCCAAAAAATAGTGTTAACAGTAAATTAAATAGATTTTAAACTTTCTATAGAAACAGAGGATTCCAATAAAATTATATTTATTAAAAACGTTGTTAGGTACATAATGTTTTAGACTTATGTATCGTAAGGGTCTGACAGACCCTGCAATATTTCTAATAAATTCACTTTGCAACGTCATTGGCTATTCTTCTATTATTCATTCACGAAGGGAATCATTAACAACATTGCCTCGAGACCGTTTTAGACTCTCAGTCCATACGAAGTCTCATTAAAATTGGTTCCGTAATTTCAAAGAATAAGAATTTGAGAGTTTGTATGAAATGTCATTCGACGTACACAGTCTTAAGTGACAAACATATAAGTCCTCAAGTGAAAGTCTCTAGAGTCAGCAGAAAAACATATAAAATGAATCACATGTCCACAAATAACTTAAGATGTCGGGCTCTCTTAAGTTGTCTCTTGATTTATTTATGTAAATAAAAGCATTAGGAAGTTGTTTTGAAAAACAGATGTAAGTTTATGTGTTACTAGCTTTTGGCCACGGGTTCGCCCGCGTTCATCTAAAATTTATCAACAAAAAAATTACTAAAGAGTTAAAGAGCTCTCTATTCACATAAGAAAAATATTTCCTATGCATAGTTTTTAATAATAAAATTTCTTAATTAACAGCTTAAAAACCAGTCACTTTGCACATCATAAACCTTTCGAAAGTACTAGGAGTGCATATGCGTGAGGAGGCTAAACCCAGGCCACTGTGTTATATCAACAGAAACTCTCTATGCAAATGTTAAAACTATTAGCATTAAGCATGGACAAACTTAGGTGAAATTTAGTAAGGACATTAGCTTAAAACTTTGCTAAGTAAAATGCTAATTTAAGATATTGTTACGGAAGAGGGAAGGTTTTGTAGGATTATAGTAGAGAGTTAGGGAAACTCTGTGAAGATGGGATACTTATAAGAAGTCCTACGGAAAAGGTTTTCTACACTCGGTGAAAAATTTAACGTGATTTAAAAAGGGATTACATAGTCTCACATTTTGATATCGATATTTGACAAATGTCTGTCAGAGTTGTGAGAATCCGGGGTCGCGGAACTAACGTGCTACCCTGACCTCGAAATATACAAGTCTGACAGTCCCTCCTGCCCTGCCCTGGGTCACATATGACGATTTTACCACGTTAAACAAAGCTTTGCGAGGATATCTTAAGACCTCGTTCAAGGACACCTAGAGCGTCATGCGAGGCGTCAAGCGGAGCGGGTTGCGCGGCCCCAAATTCAGTTCAGGTCTAGTTTTAGTTTTCGCCACTGGGAGCGCTCCTGGCGTGTTTCAAACGGGTTGTTGTAAGTTCGCCAAAAAATAAATCCCCACGATAAAAAGTTTTGATCGTGTTCTCCTAGTACTTCTGTTCAAATTCCACATTGAGTCCTTGTTTTTGGTAGTTTCGTGCTGGATTTTATTACTTAATTGTTCTGCTGTCAGTACGGAAAAAGAAATGGGGAGAATTTACAAGAATAAAAAAAAAAGGCTAATTTATACATACTTTAGGGAGTGATTTTTGTTCCGAACTTACAACAACCCTTTCAAATATTCCAATACATTTGATAGATCAAATGCATTGAAATATTTGAAAGGGTTCGCCACCCCGTTATAAGCTACCGCTCACAGCGGCCTCATATGATTGTCATTGGTATCAATACCTAGCCAGAAATTCCAGTCTCAGCATGGAGAATATTGGAGAATACTCTGAATATTGTGTTATCGGTCACTGCATCTGCAACGCTTCCAAGTCTATAGGGGCAAAGCTTTTGTCTCTGTTGGTACAACCAAGACCAAAGCTCTGTTACGTTGGCACTATGTAGGCAGGGAGAATTATAATTACATTTAGATTGTGGCTAGCTACAATCTAAGTGAATAGCCTGCATAGGAAGCCTAGGCTTACCATGAACAAAGACTATATATTTAAAAATGGTAACAGCTCGTTTTGGGAGAATACCTACTCTCAAAACGGTGAAGGAAAACCAGCGTATCCAAGAAACGAAAAAGTCATTATGAAGTTTTATGATAATAAATACATATTAATTAATTAATCTTTACTTAATATTATAAAACTCAAGTGTTTGTTTGGATGAGCGCTCTAATCTCAGGAACTAATAGTTCAAATAACGGACCTGAGCAGGGTGCGTGGAACCATGGGACACAACTAGTAGTTAAGAGAAAAGTCTCGATTTGTTTCCCCTACGGAAGCAAATCCAGACTTTTGCCGATAGTTCTGAAAAATTCCTGGAGGATAAGTCATCATTTTGCACGACCCGAGAAATAGAAACCGATAGTTCTTCATCCGCAATCGACCTTGCAACGTGAACGTGAAGATCCGCCTTAAAATTAAGAGTAACACACACATAATCACATGCGGACACACACAGATAAGCTAGAAAGCAGTGACAGTCACACGCGCCGACCGAATAATTTGCATTTGTTAGAGACGCTTGCTTATGGGCCATTTCATTGCTGTGTCCAAGCTATAGAATCAAAGCGATAACTGGAATCAAAATAACCCTTTCATCACCAACATATCAGCCTGGAATCACCCACCGCTGGGTATTAGGTCTCCCCCTTTTTTGCACATCTCCAGAGACGTACAGTACCGAGGTACTGTACGTCTCTCATACTAGATGGATTCCCCGCGTTCCTAACGATATCGTCAACCCAGCAGGCTATTAAGTGGACCTAGTAACCCTTTAATAAAATTAAATGATATTAGGGGATCAAATTTAAAGAAATTGAATTAATTACCCTAAAAGAACCTAAAAGCAGTGCGTATTCAATTTAATATGCCCCATTTAGCTAACAAATAATTCAACAGACCGACGATCTAAAATTAAAACATACTGCGGAAAATCCTAGTGAGGTCACACAGTAATTTTGTCTTTATTGAGAGATAATTAAGAATCATCTAAATCCACAAATATACAATAAGCTAATCGCTCGACCACTGCCCCAACCGTACCGTTTCATTTATTTATTTTATCAATGTTAAAATTCTTGAAACGTAATCTCAAGATTCCTTATGAGATTCAGCCAAATCTGAACGTAATTTATTACCCAAATAACAGTAAGTACTACTCTTTGTTCTTGTCTTAAAAACATTGCGAATTCCGACAGAATCTAAAGATAATAATGTAATTAAGATCAGAATTATAAGATCCAGTTTATTTGAACAATTTCCTTCCGGCATTTTGATTATTTATTGATAAAGACGGTAATTACAAGGAATACCAAAAAGGATAATGATAATAATCTAAAAAAATGCAAAAAGCAAGATTCCCGAGACCTCGATGAGTTAAGAATTTTTACCCTAAATTGGAACCTAATAAATCTAAGCCGGGGTGTGGGCTTGTCTTAGAATTTTAGGTCGATGGAAGAATTTACACTGTGGTATTAAATTTTTTCATGTTCTCCAGTGGTGACCACGGACCAGAAGACGCAGCGTAGGTAGACCTCCCACTAGGTGGACCGACGACATCGTGAGAGACGCGGGCAACCGATGGACGCAAGTGGTGAATTGTCGTTCGGCGTGACGGTTTAAGGGGGAGGCCTATGTTCAGCAGTGGACGTCTTCCGGCTGATGATGATGATGATGATTAAATTTTGTGTGGTGGAATTCTGCTGACAGTTCTGTCAAGCCTCATTCAGGTTCAAGGCTGGTCTGGCGGTGCGTCGAAAAAACAAATATAATTTTGGTGATGTTTAAGAGCAAGTAAGGGAAAGCGGTAACAATCTTCCCATTGATAAACTGATTCCAATATTTCTATTTCGTAGTCACTGTGCTAGTAATCGTTTTGTTTCTTTACAGGTAAGTCGGATTTCAATTCACAGTACAGCCGGAATAGCTTTGGTATGCAAGTTACACATCTCCTTAAAATCATTTAAAACACATATTAGGTATACGGAATATAAAATGAGCATAACTGTGACCCACACCTGGATTTAGTTCAAAAACACTTAGTCTCATACACAAACAATCAGATCCAAAATAATTACCTGTAGATCATGTGTAAATATTTGCTCCATGCGGGAAAGGAACCACCGAAACGCACCACAGCAGCCAAACTTTCAACCACTGCGCCAGCCGTATCGTCTTACTATTGCATGTAGACGATAGGAATTGGTGTACGTAAAGCTGGGTACTCACTTAGCAGTGTTGCATGTAACGTATCAGGATATAGTCTCAAGTGAGTACGATGGCACGAGCCCGCTCCGAACCGATCGCTGTAAGTTCGCAGTGATACCGCCACTCGGCGGGTCATACATACACAAAAGCGGCTCGCAGTGAACTTGGACGAGCCGTACCCACTTGCAGGTTGATACAGTATCTGATACGTTGTTGATACGTTACATGCAACACTACTAATTGAGTGCCAGCTTTTGATTTCCAAATATCTTCCAAGAATCACTATCGCTACCTCTTATATCTTACACTGGTCCTCAAACACGACCTGGCGAAAGTAGTGGACAGTGTTGCGTCGCTTGGCCAAACATCCTTGAATTATTTATATTTGATTACTAAATAATTTAAATTGTATCAGTGTTTCGTAATTTTTTTGCATATTTTCACCAAGATTTTGATAACATTTTAGCGAGAAAGTATTTTTAATTGTTGTCAAGGCCTAAAATAAATTTTTATGTTTGTTTTTAAGTATCTTTTTATTCATTTTATATAATTTTATGCAATATATCTTATGCAGATTACGTCAATATACTTTCTACCAGGATTGGAAATAGTCGTAATTTAATACTGTTATTTAACAAACATAATCAACCCAGCCGGAACGGTGGACGTTCACCAACAAGGTGGACAGACGATCTTATGAAGGTCGCCGGAAGACGCCAGCGTCTTCGGTCAAGTTGAAGCGACCTGCATCCAGATGCAGGTCGCTTCCAATCGGTATATGTGGAGATCAAAAGGGGAGGCCTATGTTCAGCAGTGAACGTCCTATGGCTGAGATGATGATGTTGATGATGAATCAACCCAGAACGTCCCTTCTGCTATGACACAGGAGGAACTTGTCTATCATCAGGGACAGTCCAGGCATAAGATAACAGTATTACTTCATCATCTTCACAGCTGAAACCTGTAAAACATTCACCTAGTTTGAAGCAACTTGCACCCAACACGATTGATTCCAATCAAGTTGAGCAAAACTTATAATAGTCACAGAAATAAGTACCTATAATAAGTCATCATCATCATCATCATCATCATCATATCAGCCGTAAGACGTCGACTGCTGAACATAGGCCTCCCCTTTAGACTTCCAGTACGACCGGTTGTAAGCGGCCTGCATTTAGTGTGATCCTGTGGCCTTCATAAGATCGTCTGCCCACCTAGTGGGTGGACGTCCTACGCTGCGCTTGCCGGTGCGTCGTCTCCATTCGAGAACCTAACGGCCCCATCGGCCATCAGTTCTACGTGCTATATGGCCTGCCCATTGCCATTTTAACTTGCCTATTCGTTGGGCTATGTCGGTAACTTTGGTTCGTCTATGAATCTCCTCATTTCTGTATAAAGTGTGTCATATTAAACATTTATTATACTTACTTATTTATAAATAATATTTGAATTATTATAATTACTTTTGTTTGCGAAAACACTGCCCAGTTTTTGCAAACAAACTTTCTCCTACCACAGCCCATCGTTCATTTGTTAAAAAAACATTATAACCTTTTACGTAGAGTTGAGTTTTAAGTACACATTTTTAATATATGAATATTTATACACATACTAATAATGACATTGACTTTTGACTGTGACCTACTTGTGAAGTGAAATGCAATAAAGAGAATTATGAATAACTACATACCTAACTAATGGCTGTTTTTTTCTTTAAGTAGAAAAAGTAGCAGCGAAAAGACAAAAAAAAAACTGGCCGTTGCAATCGAGAAAGGTAATTTGCATGACCTAAATATGTTCGTCCTTTTTGCCACAAACTGTATTTGTGTAATAAATGAAACGTGACGTTATTAATATAGGAAATGCGATATTTTGGATAGATGGATGAATGTTACTCAATAAAATCAAATGCCATTGATAAACGTAAGGAAAAGCTCTGGATACTGTACCACAAACTCAAACTCAAATCAAACATTTATTGCATTCATGTGGTGTTACAGGATGTTATACAATTTTGCCAGAACCTGACATGAACCCTGCAAGAGCACAGCCATACAGGCTGATCTTCCGGGTAAAACCGCGCTTACCGTGGTTGGTCTGTGGATAGGTGACCATCTGTCATAGCGAGTTTTCTCCGTGCCTCGAAAAACACGTAAATCCATTACCCCGGCTGTCATTTGTAGAACTTTGACAGTCGTTACTGTTAGTTAGAAGCTCTAAAATCTGACAACCAGTCTTACCGTGGGGAATCATATTACCCAGTTACTGGGTTGCGGAGGTCCGATATGCAGTCGCTCCATATAAAATACTGATATTCAGCTGCATCCGCTTTGACTGAAGCAGAACTCTCAACTCAATTCTGCAAGTTTTGCTAAACGCACCTATTTAACCTTTTAATACCTCTTGTCTTTCTTTTACTAACATTTTTTCCTAGCATAGCATCAGTACCTTTCCATGAAAATATTTACCGTTTACCAAGCGAATCCGCTAGCAAAAGCTAGTTTTCCATAATAACTTCAATCAGCGCTAAAACAACCCAACTTTTGAGCGAACAACTCAAAAACAATACACCCACATATTCACAAAGGCGACCTTTTCCATTTGCTCATATTCATTACACTTTAGGACAAAAACATAGGGAACAACTGAAATCTCACAACGGTACTCGTCTTGCTTCTCGTTTTAATTTGATTTTCAAAAGTTTAAAACTTTTGAACAATACGGTGCCTTTGCAGTGGTATGAAAATTAAATTATTTCACTCTTATATGCGGGCATATTAAGGCGTATCAACAAGAAACCGCTGGTCCGCGCGGTTAAAGAGAGACAGTGTTCAAGTTGATGTTATACGTCCGCGCCAATGACATTATAAATGAATAGATACGTCACCTACACGACATTTTATCTTCAAAAATGGCACACTAACGCACACATGCATAACTAAATATTGCAATAGCACACTACATCACGATTAGTCGCTAAAGTAGGATGGCATCGCAAGTGAAAAAGAGACAAATATAGTCAAGGTTTGTCAATTGACCACACTTGAGCGCGTATAACGTATCTACACCTTTTTACTTATAATATAATTAGTCCGCGCTGATGGGCGGAGACAGACGGCTTGTTAGCCGGTAAGCACCACTCGTGTGGAGTACGTGTATATCAACGAAGTTCTAATGAAATTCGTAATTGGTATCATTAAAGAAAATTAGAAATTCGTCGATACGCAAGTTCAATGTAAACATCTAATTAGTTCTTCAGTTAAAAATATGAATCGTTTTTATTTTTTGTTATTTGAATGAAAATTGGTACAGATAATGTATATGATGTTATGTACTCGTTAAATTCACAATACAACACGTTGTTGTATAATTTTAAATACATTCTGGCGTTAAAGGCCGTTGCCTGAGTTATGATGCGTTTTTTTTTTTGTGTCTATTATTTTACACTCGTAGCCGATCAGATGGTCTAAGCAGGTTTACAATTTGTTGATGTCAACACTAGCATTTTTTTTTCAATTTGTTTATAGCATATAACAATCTAGCTTAAAAAGGGTATTATGCAATTTTTGCTAATGTCAACAAGCGTAACCAACGTTTCGTGAGATACGCGCGGTCAAGCAGTTTCATATCGTCGTTGATAGTCCAATAACGCGTAACTAACATTGTTCAATTCCGCGTAACTACAAAAAAAGCAAAAATGAGATTTCGCGGCTGTAGGTAACTGATTATGATTGGCATCGACCTGTGCGACAAATTTTTGAATTGACCAACAAACAGAGGAGTAAATCAAAAATAACAATACCGCGGATCTTTGGATGAACAAATATTGACACGAAAACCGCGTATATGCACCAGTTTGTATGAGAATGTGGAGTGTTTATGTGACGCTTCGGTTAAATATCGCTTTTTTTACGGCATCACTGAATTATTTTGAATGTAAGTATTTCACATGTATTCTATACGTTATGTTTATTCAAATTGGGATGTTTTTTATTCTAAAATTGTGTAATTTGGTGTGTAAACAGCGACGACAGGAGCTTCCTCGGTTGGATAAGTTCTTGGCCTAACCTAGATTTGAGGGTAGTATGTAAAAATTTGTACCCATTCGATAGCTTGATCATTCAGTTTAAAGTTTCATTGTAAATTACGGTTATCATTTAAGATTTTTTTTATTTCAGGGAATCTGCTACACTGCCTGCAGGTACTGACAAAATTTCTTTAAGTAGAACCGTCAGTAATCAGTAATACTTTGTCGATACTAAAATAATGCTATATCAAATCAAGTAAGGAACAAATAACAAATCACGAGGTACTGCCCCTTCGAATCCCCTGATAAAAAAGAGAACAGCCTTATTCAGACAGTGCAGAGAGAGCGGCAAAGATGACTCGAAGAGCCGAGGGCCATGGACGTCCTTCACACTAGAAAACATCAAAAAATTTAGAAAAACTTGTTTTAGAAGACCGAATATTGAAAGTCCGTGAACTAAGTGACATTATAGGGATGTAAACTGAGTGATAATTCATATCTTTATCAAAGCAAAAGGAATGAATAACGTCGTAGCAAAATGACTGACGCTATTATTACCGCTGAACAAAAACTTAACCTGGTTAAATTCGCAAGATGGTATCCGACGATCAGATACCATCATTTTTAGTGAACATTTACGATAATAGACTGTCCTATTACAGTCCTGAGCTATAACAATTGTCAAAACAGGGGAAACAGGGAGATTTTTCTCCCTTGAAAGAAGTCAAGTCACGAAAATCGCTAGGAAAAGTGATTGGAATCAGTGTTTTGGGGATCCAAGGATTTTTGTCATATTTCCCAAAGACCAGTCTATAACAGGCTAACAGTAAGCTAATTTGTTTGATGAATTAACTGAAAAAAGTCCTGAAAATCGGTCGGGATTAAAGCTTTTTACAGGATAATGCACCGGATCACCATGTATTTTTTACGACATCTATTTAATTAATCTCTTAATAATTATATTCTTGCAATAATTGTCTATATTTTTAAAAATGTAAATAAATATTTTAGGATAGAGATTTGTTAAAATTATGAATAATTATTATAGAAAACATTGTTTCTAGATATTTTTAATTAAAGTTACAATTTTGAGACTTTGAGTTGTTCCTGTTCTAAAAAAAAATATTTATTTTTATTTATGATTGAACATAATCATTTTAATACTTAATTTTTATGAAATAAATGATTGATTGAAGTTGTAATATTATTTTATAAATTTACAGTTTCACGTAAGTACTGTCTAAAACCCAAAATCGTTTGAAACTATACAGCGTAAGTGATTTTCTAATTAAAATATTAATAATACTGACTTCAAAATTAATCCATTATATGAAAGAAAATAAAACAATCCTCTACCCAAGTTCGGTCAAAGATCGGTCGATTAGATTTTTAGAAAATCAGTTTTTTGGCTCTCCTGTAAAATCTGTGAAAGTGTAGTTACGCAGTATTTGACAGTGTTAGTTACGCAGTATTGGACTATCAACGACGATATGGTAACCGTCTTATAATTGAGCAATTTTAGATTGTCAGTTGTTTGTCATCCCACTCTGTACTGAAGTAGAAAAGTTTTGTACAAAGAGTATTAGTGTTGCTCACAGAAGTGACACTCATGGATAGTTATGAGCATTTGCTTTCCTTTGTATTCAAACAACATTGTAAAGTTTCGAAATAATGAAGTCAAAGGAAACAGGAATTTAATGTATCAAAAGGAAACATTATATTTAATGTATCAAAGGAAAAAATAATACGCTTCTGTTTGTACGTTTTTCTTCACGTATTATTTTTTTATACAATTATTACTTTGCAAGTAATTTATTTTTGTTATGTGCCAGTTTTCATTACGTTACAAGTTTTATTTTGTAGTTAAAAAACCGTTCGTTGAAAAATTATAGAGTTTTAACTTTTAGTTTGTTTAAAAATATTTGTGTTAAGTTTTTTTAAGTTTATTAAATATGTTTTATTTTCTGTATTCTTTTAACTTTGTTTTGTTTTTGGTTTGTGTAAAGTGAAAAATAGATTAATAGAGAAAGCCCTAGGTAAATAAAAAGATAAATACAAAGTTATCTGATTTGTAATAACCAAAAAGATTTTATTTATATTGCAATATAATGGAAGTAAAGTTTTTTTTTTTTAACTACTGGTGAAACGACTTGCCTTAATCCGCTTAAAATCGTTTGATTTTTACTAAATTACAACTGCTTTGACATGTCTTACTGGCAGTAGCGTGCAGTGGTTCCAGAGTATAGGTAGGCCAGCCCGAACAAAGACCCAAAAAAAAAAAACGAACAAAAAAAACGAAAAAAAAAAAAAAACTCACCTGATTATTTGAAACTGACGATGTGAATAGAAGAAACATTCGGCCCATTTGAAAACTTATACTTTAAAAAACTCACCACATATTCTTCACGAAAGATTAATGAATCACGATATTCTGACGATTTTAATAGAAGAAAGATTCGGCCACCTCAAATATATTTCCAAGTGGGTGATGGTTACAAAACACGTCACTTGTAAGATATCCAAAGTGGCCTTTAGAAAGGCCCTATTTCATGTGATTCGCATAGCATGTCCTACATACATACATATATTTAATAAGATAATTCAGAGTAAGAGGATTCAGATTTGATTTAATAATTAGAATCTGTGAAAAAAATTAAATTGTGCTCATTTATAAATTAAATCTACGCGCCTATCTTTTTTCAAGTAAGAATTCAATACGTCGTCATAAAAAGTGGGTTTGCGTCGTAGTTCGATCATTAGCTCTTTTTCTATAGAAATTAAAGAAAGATTTGTGAGTCGTTGCTGACTCTGTGTGTTCCTTAAATATGTATGAATACGTTTTAAGGACGAGAATGAACGTTCTGCCGATGCGCTGCTAGCTGGGATAGTAACAATGAACTTCGCTAAACGCAAAACTTCTGTAAAAATATTATCTAAATTATTTTCATGTAAATTTTGAATTATAGCATATATGCTACAATTCGCAAATTCAGGCGATCTATAAATAAAGCGCAATTCATTTTTTAATCTATCAAAATTAAAAAGTGCCTGATAAGTATTAGTGAACTCTCTGATTTCCTTTTCAGGGAATTGTTCACTATATTTACTAAAATTTTCACAAGAAAGTAACTCAAAGAATTTCAAATTTTTGATACTCTCATATAACGATGTCTTAATTCGCTGAGTACATTATCAATTATCTCGGTAAAGATTCGCCGAAAATGTATTTTTACATCATCGACATTGCGCTTTCTTTTGGGTGGTCCGGTAATGACGGCAGTTGCATCATAATTGATCTGGAATTTGTCTCTGTAATTAGCTAAAAAGGACTCGAATTGTTTGATTTTTTTTACACAAAACGCGATGTCACTAGTTTTTTCTGAATTATATCGTATAAAATATCGGTTTGCTCAAAAATATCAGAGAATGTTCTTAAAAAAAATTAAATTCAAATTCTTTCATGTTACATAAAAAAGAAGTAACTTGTGACAATGTATCACCATCCCAGTGTTGTGTATTTTCATTAATTTCCTCAAACAACTGAAGAAGGTGTGTATACTCGTTATTAATTACATTTAACGTGCGCGAGTGATATGTCCACCTAGTTTCGGAGACACGAGGCAGCTTTTTCATAGCGGAAAAGTCTTTATAATACGCCATTCGTTTCGTACTATTGTGAAAGAAAACCGCAATTGATTTTATTATGTTAAAAAACCGTTTTGTTTCAGGAACCCGTTCGAAAGATTTCGATAAAACTAAATTTAATACATGTGCTGAACACCATACGTACCTACATTGCTTGCGGACATTTTTGCCTCACCAAAGCTTGCACTCCGTTAATTTGAGAGGATAAAACTGCTGCCCCGTCATAAGTTTGTGCAATTAATTTAGAATGACAATCTAAATCTCCTAAAATTTCCAAAATTATAGAACTTAAAGTTACAGCGGTCCGATCCGCGCTGACATCTACGTATTTAATAAATCGATCAACTACTTCGGAATCGCGAAAATACCTTAAAATAAAAACTAACTGTTCTCGGCCGCTAATATCAGGTGTTTCATCCACCATTACAGAAACAAAATCGGACTTTTTAATTTCGTCTTTAATGTGAACAGCCATCACAGAGGCAACACTCGAGATCAAATCATTTTGCGTTCTGTTCGACATGCCCGTGAATGTGCTACTTGCATTTTGTAAGTGATTTTCTAAGATTCCATCGTACTTTGCTAATAAATCTACTAATTCTAAATAATTACCTCTATTCACTGATGATAAAGATTCATCGTGGCCGCGAAAAGCTAATTCTTGTTTTCCCAAAAAGCATACAACATCGATCAGTCTTTGAAAAATGTTTCTATTTCTATCTACTTTAGAATTATGCCTTTCTAAATCTAATCTGAACTGGCTGTTAATACTACATAGTTTCAATGCGTGACTTACCAAATGTACGTAACTTAAAGCAAGCCTCTATATGTTTTTCTGATAGGTCATGCTTTTTCGCTGAGGAATGAAAATTATGCAAATCAAGAAATCCCTCACTCCATTTACTAGAAGTATTGAACAAAATGCACGGGAAACAAAATAATTTATTTGTGTGTACGCAACCACACAGCCAGTGATATGTTTCATAACTCTGAGGATTTAAATGACGAGTACGAGACGAATTATTATATTGTTGGGTTAACTCTCGTAACTCGGGTACACATCTACCTTTTGTCACAACTTGAATCTTATCATTTTAAGATAGTTGTGAAAACTTATTACTTTTAATCTCTAATAAACACACATTGTCAGCACAAATCACACAATCTAGGACCATTTTTAAGTAAACAAACAATTATTCTACTTTATGTTTCAAAACGGATTACTTAAAACTCACTATGATATTATAAAAACAAAAGGACAAAACAATAACAAAAGATCACACGCGCTAATCTGCTCGTCACATGAAACAATATGGCTCCTACAAAAAAATAAGATTTAATATTTCTCGACAAAAAACGCTACTAAAATATAATGGCCTCATTGTCCTATTGTCATCTTTAAGAACGGCATTTAACATAATTTTGCCGTATTATACTGACAGAGTTGCCCTATTTTCCCAATTACCCAAAAACCAAATTCTCAAAGTGGAGAAAAATTAAATTCCTACAGTTAATAATTATAATTAAAGGGCTTTTGTTATCCTTTAAAATTATACTTATCTTTTGACATGTATAGATTTGATATTACTACCCCGTTGGTTGTATTAATTGTTTCTATTAAAATCGTTTCTGGGTGAAGTTTGTTTCCTGAACTGGCAACGCGCATGGTGTGTTTCCACTAAGATTTTCATTCATTAAAACGCTGGTTCCCTATTGGTTGCCGCCAGTTACAGCGAGCCTAGGAACGCCCATTATTTATGCATCTGTTCCGATCATACACACGACAAAATGAAACAAAAAATCATACATTTATGAATGAAATTTACTAAAATTGAGGCAAGAAAATAGTGGGCCTTAGTTTCGTATTACAGTGAAGTGAACGTGATGACGTCACACGGTGCGGAAAGTTGCTCATGCATTATGCTAGGCGTTATGGTTTATTTTATATTTTTGTTTTATATTATTATAAGGTTACGATACATGCATTTCTTTTAATTTGGTAAGTTAGGCTTGGCCTGTAACAGTACTATGAGATACCGCCCCTGCTTACTGGCATTGTAAGCATATATAGACGTGAAATCACGGGACGGTCTAAGCCGGATACCCTAAAACGCCAACGGCTACAGTAAGAACAAGATGGATAGTCAGTAAGAATCCGACAATCCTTTCCGCTCCACCCAGGGTGGGAGGACTCAAAAGACGTGCAACAAAAAAAAAGTCATGTAGACCTAGAATTGTGAAGCAAACGTCGCATCTATACGAAGTATTTAATAGCTTTGTCCTGTACGAAAACAGAAATACCACATCCTAGTTTCGCTGACATTTCCATCCGTCAGTTGCATTCTTAGTGCTCAAACACACTGCGAGCCTAGCGCGGTGGCGGCGGCGGGCGCGATAATAATGAATGTATGAAATCACCGCTTGTGGCCACATTGAAGTGACTAGGCGGGGAGCCTAGCGCTGTGGTTCGAGTGACTTTGCGAGCCTAGGCGTTGCTAGGCAACAACCGATACAACGGGCTGGCGGCAGGTATATCAAACCTTTTCGGTCTTTTAGTAGCGCCATATAGTTACCACAACATACACTAAAATACTACCGTTGGATGTTTTTATACATATTTAAATTATTTTTACCGTACATGAGTAGAAAAATGTAGAATAATTTATAATTTAAGTTTTGTATTCAATCCTAAGTAACCTGTAAAAAATAATAATATTAATTTCTTTAAACCAGTTTTATAGAGTTTACTAGGTACCACCGTTTTGCAACACCTGAATGAAGTCGCCGCAACAAAAACAAACGCTTGATCGGCAGTGTGGACACGTATCGCACCCACCGCAGCGCCCGCTACCGCGCCTGCCACCGCCGACGCGCTACGCTTCCAGTGTGGACCCGACCCACCCTTAGTGCAAAGCTGCGTGATATAACAAAATGTTCTAATTTCACGACGGTTGTCATGTTAATTTTAGTGTTGTAAACTGTGGATAGAACATGTCATGGAATTCTTGGTTTTACGACTAATCGTGGGAATAAGGTTTTGCTTAATTTATTCAGAGTGCTAAATTAGTTATAGTGGTTACTTGGATTGGCTGGGGTGGACTACACCATACGACAACTAAACATTTATAAAGAAAAAACCATTTTTGTAATTTCATCAGTCTACAAATTACAGAATTAATGAAATAAGTTAACAATTCTAACATCCAATGCCAGAACGAAATTCCATCACCACAGTCTGCCGGAGCGAAAAACGTGACCGTGCGAGTTTTTTATAAGTATTATTTTAGTCATTCACCAGTAGTCCACCCCGGCCTCACCGGGCTGCCAGAAGCGGATTCTCATTATCTGTAGGCATTGAGGCTTTAATATTACAAGTTTTGTGACTTTTGAAATGACCACCTCAATTTGTTCAGAGTCTGTCCCTCTAATGTCTTCTAATTTCACGGATCGAAACGCAAATCACTGCTTAACCTCGGCGTCATAAATTGTTGTTATTATATTGTTAAGTCACAAGCGAAAACAATGCTGTTTCTGATATGCAAATTAGCAAACCTTGAATTTTGGGGCGTTAATTAGGACTCGTATTACATTTTGCCTAACAAATTTCAGACTAGTGTGTTAAACTTCTCTCATATGCTCCTGTTTCTGAACTGGCAAGAGTATGTTTGTTACGGATTAGGATAGCGAAACGTAGTACTTACTGTTGCAATTAGATATTATAAAATAATATTCCACAACTATCACACAACGCCATCTAGTCCCAAGCTTAGCAGAGCTTGTGTTATATGGGTGATAAACATACATACTTATATATTTCTTAATACATACATATTATAGATATATTACACCCAGACACAGAACAAATGATCATGCTCATCACACAAACATTTCTGTCCTGAGTGCGAATCGAACCCACGACCTCCGGCATATCAGTTAGGGTAACCAACAACTAGACCAACAGGCCAGTAAGGGTAATATTCCAAGACATTTTCACACATCACAATACAAAGATGACTGTAATTCCATGCTTATCCGTTGGAAGGTAAATGGTGACACAGTCGAATGGCAATCGTTGTTGTAAATGGAGCGTTTGAATGGCTTTTGTTATGGAGTATTGTTGAAGATACAGATTCAAGTTTAATGACAAGGTACTGATAGACGTGAGCGTTCACTTGTAACAGAACATCGAGCATTCGCCGTACGATCAGAGCCGATCATAGAGCACAGCATCTTTACGAAATTTTTTACAATCTTTCTAGGACTCTAGGTGAACGCTCTTGTTAATGGTCGTATTTTTTTTATCATCATAAAAATATCAGAGTTGACAGTCGACTAGCTTATCAGCATGTTCATTAGAATGCGCGCTAACGCTACTTTTTTGTAATATTACATCCGCAAGAAGAGATAATTCCACGAAGGGCACCTGGCACCTGCGAACAATGTTGGCAGGAGCCTTATGTCGAATTGATAAGGTGGAAGTAGCTCAAATGCCATTGCCAGTGAGTGCCCTTCGTGGAATACCTCGCACTTTATCTTTTTAACAAAATCAAGATAAATAAATCAATTTTTTTCGCAGGTGCCTCCACAAGAATGGTCATTTAATCAGCATCTAAAGGAGTAAAAGATGTAATTTCAGAATAGTTAATGTAATTTAAGGTAACGGAAAAACAAACAATAGAATTGAAAATATCTCCACTAAATATAAGGCCTAAGGGTTGACGGCGCGTTGTATTCCACGCGCCTCAAAGAGCGTCAGCATAATGACGGGGGCTTTGGCCTTCTAGAGGGGGGGCCCTCTAGAAGGCCAAAGCCTGCCGGGGTCGCGGCTTATCTAATTACCGTAACCCCGGAACATATAGGGCTATTGAAGGACTCTGTGGATTTTAGTCAGTACGAGTATGACAGTCCCTCCCGCCCTGCCCGGGGTAGGAGGACTCATTTGATGATTTAACCAAGTAAAAAAAAGCATAAGGCCTAAACCCAGATTCCATTCATCTACCTCTACTTACTTGACCCAGATGATCCAACTGTCGCGAACGTGTGCGCAGGCACATACGAAAACGAGTATGAAAAGAAAGTTCTGACAGAAACGAGTTTACAAGACGCTTGTTTATTAATATCTGTGGGCAAACTTGATTAATAAATATGTAAATTAGATGAAAAGTGACAAAATTGGGTCGAATTGTTAACATACTTTTTTTTACGATCGCCAATACTACTCCAGGAAAAGACCACGGTTTAAAGTAATTTGTAGGTAGGACCATGCATTAAAAGAAGAAGGGTAGATATTTAATCAGTAAGAGTCTTTTCTCCTATCGCTAAATAGTAAAAAAAAGATTGCAAGAAAATTTTACTGTTTCCCTAAAGAATACAGATGTAGCAGAGACATTGAGGAGGATTGGTGGATAGCTACACTGAGCTTCTCCTGTAGTTTATGGTTTCTTCCCACAGGTAAAAAAGTCCAGGCTTGCTAGCAGTATAATACATACACAAGTAATCATAGTACATACATCACAAGTGGTAAGTAATTTGACAGGCCTGTTTGTGTAGTGGTTAGTGGACCCTGACTGACGATTCCCACCCAGGACAATGTTTATGTAATACACTATATATTACAATCTATATACATATACAATCTATATATATAATATACGTTACAATCATTAATTGTTCTGTCTGGGTGTAATTTATCTATAATATTTATGTATTTAGGAATAGTTAAGTATGTTTATCAGTTGTCTAGTACCCATAAACCAGCTCTGCTTAGCATGGGACTAGAAGACGTTGTGTGATAGTAGTCGAATAAAAAAAAAAGTATTAGTCTAGCAGACGATAACAATTGCCCAGCTTTAATTTCACAACTCCATCTACTTATTTACAGTCACTTAAACATACCAGAGTATGTAGAGTGGTTTCATGTTTAAATATTCACTTGGATCAATATCTTTGTGATTGTTTGACTTGAAACATTTGTGTTTACATATGTGTACAGCCTAATCTTATTAAACGCGATAATTGAGAACTGCTGATTCACGAGAAATGCTGTTAAATTTCGCGTTAATTGAATAGTGGTATTTAAACTGGGTTTTCACCTCAATGTTTGTACATTCTACACGGTCGTGACATTGACTACTATAACAATTGAGCTATTATTACTACGTATAGAGACGACACTACGCATCACTACTGTATCCCAGGAT
Organism: Agrotis ipsilon; assembly: GCA_028554685.1. Classification (NCBI taxonomy): domain Eukaryota; kingdom Metazoa; phylum Arthropoda; class Insecta; order Lepidoptera; family Noctuidae; genus Agrotis; species Agrotis ipsilon. Next base: position 10,599,428 of record CM052977.1, read on the forward strand.
CATCCAGGATGAGTGCGCGCGCTTAGAGCACGCCACAGAGATGTCAAACAACTGAATGAACTTGTGCGCGTTGTCTCATCCTGGATGGGACACAGTGGTGTTGCGTGGTGTCGTCAATATACGTAGTAATAAAAGCTCAATGACTATAATGCAAATTTTTAGAAAGACCTATTATTACAATGTGAACCGAATAAAAAGCTCTCTTTGGCTAAGAACTAAAATATCGCCGTTCAATGTGATAATTCAACCTGTCTTCTGGACAATTTTCAGGATGTTTTATTTATTGTTTAAAATAATATTCATTTTTTGTAAATAATTAAGTTGATCTGAATCCAAAACATTTTCAATCGAAACTTTTCCAACAACAAAATTAAAACTCGCATCATTACCAAGAAACTTTTTTTCTCATTTTGTCACACATTACACGTTGCCAACCTAATAACAAATAAACTCAGTAATTACAGGACAAATTCCAACCCAATCTAACTTTTCGAACAGCGAACCAACACGAATTAACACTCCACATGCAACAAATAAATTGGACCGAAAATCGAACCTTGAGAGACTCCGCCGTCGAATCGATCAAGAACATAACATAACATACATCACGTAACGCGTGTTTCACATTTAAAATTTTATTAATTAACTATTAGTTAAACAATAATTTTTTTGATTGACTATTAGCTATTAGAGGGGCTCGTGGCTAAATACTTACAGCCGCACAGGTCGATCTTCCAGGTTAAGCCGCGCTTGCCGAGGTCGGTCTGTGGATGGGTGACCATCTGTTATAGCGAGTTTCCTCCGTGCCTCGGAAAGCACGTAAAGCCGTTGGTCCCGGCTGTCATTTCTAGATCTTTGACAGTCGTTACTGTTAGTCAGAAGCTCTAAAAGTCTGACAACCAGTCTTACCATGGGGTATGGTATTGCCCAGTTACTGGGTTGTGGAGGTCCGACAGGCAGTCGCTCCATGTAAAATACTGATATCCAGCTGAATCTGGTTTGACTGGAAGCCGACCCCAATATAGTTGGGAAAAGGCTAGGCAGATGATGATGACTATTAGTTGATCATTAAACTTTTAAAACTGTTACACACCTGTTGAACAATTGTCCCAAAAAACTGACTACATCAAAACGAAATTTTACGTTGATATATTCTTCATACAGCACCACTTTTTTAGAAAAGCGTTGAACAGAATTGATGTTTATATTTTTGTGTTAAAACGGTCTATGTTTATTAACTAAAGCCAATATTTCAATTTCGTGTTTCAAAGACGTTAGAGCAATATTTGTTTGGGTACCAAACTGATTTGCTTTGGACCTGTTATGTATAGGTACGCCTATTGTGATTTCAGCAATGTGCTTCAACGTTCAATCAATTAAACCATGATTACTTTAATGTTTTAAATTATTTTGTTCTTTATTCTTTGCTCCTACACATCATACAGGCTCATAGTCATAACCAAAAAATTTAGGCGATGCATTCGATGTACTGTCAACTATTGTACTGACCCTTCATCTCCCTCATTTTTTTTAAAGTTAATTTGCTTATAACGAATAGTACTTACATCGAACCAACCAAATGAGCCAACCATTGAACGTGCGTCTTATATCCGCTTGATAAAATATCATTAAAAACTTTATTTAAGAGGCTCACACCAGCCCGCAAAATTCTACTTGCGTTTTTTGCAATTTGCAGGCCATTGCTACGTTTTATGTTGATTAAAATATTATTCGCCGCTGTAAGACGTATGTACTTACAGAATTATAATAATCAAAATCACCAGTACAACCCCACAAGTTCATAAAGGCCTAGAAACAATAAAAAAAAACAGAAAAAGTCACTTTTTCTGTTTCTCTGAATGGAGAATTTCGCGGGCTGGTTGAGCTTAAAGCCGAAGAAGTCCAACTTCAACGATCGCTTCATGTAATCAATATTGATGTCCAACGTTACTAACATATCCAAATACTTATAGGTTTCGGTGGTCATGAGGGATCTAAGATTTATAGAACTTGAATAAATCTTAGATCCCTCATGACAACCGAAACATAGGTTCTCAAAGATTCCACAATTATCCCTCGCTTTACATGCAGGGTCGCATAATTATTTCATCCACATCAAATTCCAACCTAATGATAAAATTACTAGGACTGTTCAATTAAGATCCCAGCCCGGGGGAAAATACCCGAACTTAAATACCGATCTTATAAAATAACGATAATAATTTTAATTTATTAAGGCACCATTATTTTCTTTTTTATGCTAAAATATAATCAAAGTTTATGCTAATTACATTTTCCGTTTTTGTTTCAGGTACGTGCGGTTTGAATAATTTTGGTAAATAATAATATAAACATAGCTTATTAATGCTTATATACATAACTTCAGCTGGTATGAAAAATAATAGATATACGAGTTTTCAGTTTAATGATTTCGCATCATAATTATACTTTTGGTATTAGGGTTAGATTGGTTATGACGAGGCCCCCTCTCAGAGGGCTAAAGCCTGCCGGGGTCGCGGGTCTTATACCATCACCGTGACCCCGGAACATAAAGGGCTATTGAAGGACACCGTGGATTTTAGTCAGTACAAGTCTGACAGTACATCTCGCCCTGCCCGGGGTGAGAGGTCTCATTTGATGATTTTACCACGTAAAAAAAAAAAAAAAGGGTTAGATTGGTTAGGCAAAAGGTAAAAGGAGCCCCGCTGCGGGGTCCTATTTCAGTCTTAGGTTCTCATGGTTTAAGGGAACCTAACCAAACTGAACCTCGAAGTGGCCATTACGTCGAACGTCTCTTCTCGTAATGTTTTCGTTTGTCATGATATCTAAGAATATTATGCAGTATAAGTTATACCAAAACAAATTAATTAAAAGATGATTATGCCAACACACGGTATGCCAGAAAACCATTATGTCAAAGTATGATTAATATGATATGATTGAAATCACAATAAAAATTGTGTGAAACAGTTATGCCAAACGATATTAGTATAAAAAACATTATGCGTAAAAAAGGCATCCCATCAATATATAAAAATATTATAACTAATCTTCTATTTATTTGTATTCTATTAAAACACGCATTTAAATAAATACCTCTGTAAACTAGGCAGTACACAGAGGCCTTATCATGAGTTTTAAGTACCATTAGCACCAGTTTTCAGTATTTGAGACGTAAAGTAAACTGGAACTTTGACAATTTCAAACTGACAATTTTCAAGGGAAAATTAGTTAATTCTTTGCACACCAGAGGCGCTGTTCCATTTTTTCATACAAGAAACGCTGTAAATACTGGAAAGACTCTGTAAAGTAAAATACTGAAAACTCGTGATAAGGGCTCAGGTACACAACACCGTATTCATAAGAGAGTACAAAGTTCAAACATAGTGGTTGTATAGTTTTAATTGAATTAACTTTCACCTAATTCAGTACAGCTAAAAACAGACATGAAAATGTAAATTAAATGAAAGAACTTTTCAGTACTGTACAGTAACGACATTTCATACAAACTTTCAAGTTCTTTTTAATCGAATTGGCTGAACCATTTAGAAGGTCTTATTTACGTAGAACAGATTTTTTTAAAAACTATAATTGGAAAACTTTGTTTATATGCAAAGTTTAAATTTCTACTTATTTTTTTACATGAATTTACCTAAAAAGTAGAAAGAGCAAGTGTATACATGCCTTGATAGGTACAATATACTTTATTGTTAGTATTGTACCAATATTGTTACAAAAAAAACGCTATATTTTTACGCACGATTAGGAATAAATCGTTTCATACTCATTACAAAATTTTACTAGATTAAAATCGACACAATAGATCACTCCGAAAAAAATACTTAAAAGTTTGTATGAAATGCCGCTCGCTTCCACGCTTAGAAAAGTGACACCAAAGTTACTCGCTGCCAACAATTAGCGAACCCTCATTAGAAATTACTAGCCTTGGACAGCTATTAAGGCACTTCTGAACATTTTAAGTATAACCTTCGTTTTAGGCAAAGTAATTAGTACTATTTAAATATACATAACCTTTAGGGCCTAAACACACCACGTTTTTTAAACGCGCCGTTAACGCGCGTCTGTATTTGAATTGATACAGACGCGCGTGTGTGGCGAAATTGACGACTACAGACTGCTCTGTTTGATAAAAGCGCTTTTCTAAAACACGCGTCACCGGCGCGTTTAAAAAACGTGATGTGCATAAGCCCTTAATTAAGCCTTTTTCACTTTTTATCTAATTTTGTCCTTTAAGTAGATATAAAATAGAAATAAGAAAAAGCTTTATTGTCTTGCCTAACGAACTACTTAGGCCTTTTTCCCGCAGGAACGGAACAAAGTTGCGGAGCGGAAAAACGGAGAAATATTAATGAATATGATTGCATCCAGCCTCCGCTCCTCTTCAGTAGTGGAATCCTATTGGTTAATACTTAATTCTGGTTTATCCGCTCCGTTCCTGTAGACAGGCAGCCTAGGCCATTGACTCGACATACATAAGTTCGGGCTCGTTGTCAAAATGTCTGCCACTTATGCTTGCCATACACCATACTGCATATCGTCCAATCCGAATTGATCGTGTGTGGGCGTGGAATCCAAGCAATTGGCATGACAGTTAAATTTGATAGGATTGATCATGCCAATTTGATCATTCCGATTAAAACGTGTATGGGGGCGTCGGTTTATTCGATTTCAGTAGGACAAGAATGGGGAAGGCAAGTGTCAAAGTGGCGCTGCATAATGATTCAACTGAACGTCGCTGTTGATTTGAAAGTTTGATCAAACCTACGTCATGCCGATTGGACGACAGGCAGTACGTGTTTGGTGTATACGAAAGAACTGCCAATTTGATCCAATCAATCGCTGCTTAGAGATTAGACCCACTGAGGCATCATTCCTGACCCCACAATAAAATACGACTTCCATTCATAAAACATGGATGACTGACTTTCGAGCATGTGACTCAGCCTTTCAAAGTTCTACTTTCTTTCAGTCTTTCAAAGTTCTACAAACGACAGTCGCCGCCCTCTAACTCAACATTATAAATGGTCACCCATCTACAGACCGACCTCGGCAAGCGCTACTTAACCTTGGAGAACGAGAGCAGTTGTTGTTAAACCACGAGTAAATTAAAATAATTGCAATAAAATAAAATAAAACAAAGTTAAAAGTAAACCGATGAACTAAGTATAACACTTAAATTACTTTAAAAATCACCCAGCTTCAAGAATGTTTTCTAAAAAGCTTAACTTCTTAAATACTCGTCTCAAGACTTTCCTTGCACATCAAGTTACAAAACAGATTAAAACTTGTAATTACGAGGGTCTTATGTTCGACAGACTATGTAGCAATAATATTAACTGTTAAACTTAGTTGGTTGATGTACGTTAAACTAGTGTTGGGCTGCATGATTGATGTTTGGCCGAAGACGAAGATGATGAAGATTTTTCGGCATCCGGCACAGCTTTCGGCTAAATTTGAAAGAAAGAAAGAAAAACTTTTATTTGGGGCAAGGGGACCACGATAGACACACACATTCAAAAAAAGTAAATAACAAAATAAGCACAGAATTTGAAGACGAAGGTTAAATTAAAAATATTTTTCGCCCTTGCTAGAGACAAGGGGTAATGGGAAAAAATTGTGTTTCATAATATAATAAAGTTAATTCTGCAAAAAAAATTGAAAGAAGTTTATATTTTTGAAAATAAGTCTTCGAAATACTTATGTGATACCTGCGTTCTTTCACCTCGCGAATTCGTAATTGGTACATACAATATTCGTTAAATTTCGGCACTTTCTTATATTCTCCGATTTCGGCCATTTCTTCCTATTTCGCGCGAAGCCGAAGGAAGCCGAAATCGAAACCGAAACTTCGGTTTAACAATAAATTAAACTATTTGATTACATGCAAGTATTCCGGGAACTTTCGAGAGCTCTAAACTTTGTGATTTTGATCTGAGACAGAGTAATTACATCACTAAAATAGTTACTCCAAGTTTTGATACACATGATAGACTTCTAATTATTATTTGGCGGCACGGCTGGCGCAGTGCTTGAGCGATCGACTGCTGCGAAGCGTGCGGAGGGTTCGATCCCCGTTCGAAACAAATATTTGTATGATTTAGATCAGTGTTTCCCAACCTGTGCTTGATTTCCTAGGGGTCCGTGGCTGAAAAGGGTTGGGACACGCTGATCTAGATGCTAGTAGTTGTTGCGGTCCTGAGTGTTTGTGTATGTCAGTTTCTGTGTTTGTAAACGCACCCACGATACAAAAGAAATTCCTGGTGTGGGACAACGTTTTAAAAAAAAAAAACTCGCGAGCAAAACCGCGTATAAAAGCTAGTTTGTTAATAAAAGGATACTTACAGACTATACGTTCATAACTACCTAGTGTTTGTAGAAAGCACAGGTTAATATCGCGTCGGGTTCATACCCCTGACTGTGAGGCAAGTCTTATGATATGAAATATTGCACTCGTTACCTGGAACTTGTGTGCAGGTTTTTCATTGGCTTTGAAATTGATGAATATTTTTGTATTGTTTTGTCGGCTGATCATTGACCGATTTTACTGACCGCATACCGTATAGTGCAGGTCATTTTGAAAGAGAAAGCAGGATCTGGAAGACTCCGCCATCCCCTTTGCATTCCGCGTTCCCTTTTTTTCCCATGTTTATAATAACACCACAACCAGATGCAGGAATCCCGTTGGGCGGGGCTTCTTCATTTGGCTGTTATTTATTTTCTGAGTGATTAAGTGCCCACCTTGAGTACAACACAATTTAAAGCTCACATACTTTAAATCCCTCGCTGCGCTCTGGATTCTACTTTAGACTCCCTCGCTACGCTCAAGATTCAAAAAACACTCTCGACTTAAAAAATCCTCTATGCTCTCTTGGTAATCAATCTAGTATTATGCCTGACTTACCAGCATTGAATCCCGCAAACTCTTTACTAACTCACATGAACTATTCTCATTATCGTTAGCAACGTGAATATTCGTCTGGATTGTTGGAAACTACATGGTTCTCGATCGTTATGTAGCTTTTATTTACTAGAAAGGTATTTAGTATCGGTTGACTACTCACAAAACTTCATAAAAAATATCGTATTTATTGGCACAGAATTTTCAAAGCGTAAAATCATTTATTAGGTTTCCCGAAGACTCAAACTAAGGGCCTATGCACGCACAACTCGTTTTTTAAACGCGCCGATGACGAGCGTTTTGAAACCGCGCGTCGTCGTCGGCGTGTTTTTTGTCAAACAGAGCAGTTTGTTGTCGCGATACAAAGTGTCAAACGCGCTTTTGCATTGCGTCTGTATCGCTACAAACGTGCATCAACGGCGCGTTTAGTAAACGTGGTGTGCATAGACTCTATTTTTTTTTTATTCCTCTATACTGTTTCACTACTGGAAATGGTCTCCCATGATAACTTCTAAACGAAAAACACTGTCAGAATCTTACTGTCTCAAAATCCACCCTTTTTAGTTGACCTATGCGTTCTAGTACCCCGGTATCCTTTTAAGATGATTGTTTATTAATGGTTATTATTGTATTGTGTCCCAAATATTGTGTACCGAAACTTAACCACTAAAGAGTATCATTAGTTCGGTGTTTATAATTAATTAGACTACTGTCACTATACCAATGAACCAAATCCATACTACTGCTCTTATCCCAAATATTTTAGGGTCGGTACAATATCTTCATATATACTTGACGGTATGGTTAGCGCAGTGGCTGAGCGATTGGATTGCTGCGCTGCGTGTCGCGAGTTCGTCCCACGACGCAGGAGAAATTCCTAGTGTGGGGCAACTTTTAATTTAAAAAAATACTTTTCTATTACTAGTCATTTCACTATAATATCCCTTGCAGTTCAAGATAATAGGAGTTCATTCTCTTCATACAGTGTATTTACAAGCTAAAACCAAGCTGGCAACTTGCCAACCAAATATTATGCTATAGGTACCATTAAACTGTAGCCATTCTAACCAGAGCATAGCAGTTTCATACTACCCACATTTATGTGGTAAAACTGTACATGTACCATTAGGAATTATAACCGTGAAACATGAAATCTAATTTAAAACTTTAAGGTTTAATTTTATATTAAAATCCAAAAGTAAGCTATCCAAAAGTAGCTTGCATTTGTGCTTTCACAAGAAAATTAATAGGTTCTTGTTTTATTTATTACTAGCGGCCCGTCCCGGCTTCGCATGGCCGGAAGTCCTCTAAAACCCGGTCCCGATGGTTACAAACACAAAAGAAAGAATTAGCCGAATCGATCCAGCCGTTTTTGAGTTATGAACTTAGCAACACATTTAGCGATCCATTTTTATATTATAGAAGATAGATCGTTAGATAGAAGAAGATAGAAGATGTGTTTTAATTTGAGTAGCATGTTTCGAGCATTCATGAATTATATACAAATGTTATCATTCTATGCGTAAGCACGATCCAAGCTGTTACTTGCTGTCTGTCCAATCTTGCAATTTAATTTAAAATAATACCCTATATCCAAGTGGACTGACATTTTAGACACACAGTTCTGATATCAATACATATTTTTCGTACCACTTGCTCAAAAAAGTGACATTCTATGCCACAAAAAGCGAACATAACAATAGTCATTTTTAATCTGTGAAAAACAGGGAAAGAATGTTGTACTGAATTTCATTCTCTCTCTAGGGAGAGAATGTGATTTAAATTTGGAATACTTAGATTACGGTAGACTCGATCGAAAGCTAACCAGAATAATAAAACATTAAAAAATAAAGATTTCGAGTCGACAACATATATCCGCAAAATTCGGATTGTCGAGTATTTTGTAAATTTCTAATGATTTTCTGACCAGACAGATCGCACATACCTACATTTAGTACCTTGATGTGTAGTATTTGGGACACACGTTTCACATCATTTTCATCTAGTTAAATAAAATTACGAAAACCGACGAGGCCGTATGAGCTTGATGCCTTTGCTTTTTTAATTTGCCGCGTTTTTGTATTCTTCAAAAACATAAACGTTGAGTTTATTTTTACTTATTTTTATAAATAAGTTAATGTTAAATATTACTGTTTAAAATGCGTATCTCATATTATTACTGTGTTATTTTTTCGCAAATGGTACGAAAAGTAGAGTATTTTCCTCGGTGATAAAGCAGTCTTAGTCTTGGGTGAACTTAAATCCCTCTCTACACTCAGGACTCGTCTTAAATCCCTCGCTTCGCTCGTGATTTAAGTTTTTAACACCCTCGCTACGCTCGGGAGTAAACCTCGAGTCCTTTGTTACGCTCGCGATTTATTTCGCCACCCGCGACAGAAGACCCTGCTTTATCCCCTTGGTTAATAATCTACTATTTCCTGAAAGATAAAAATTGATCTTGCAGCCAGGATCGACTCCTCACGAAGACTCCTCAAAACTATGTGAGTGTTCACGTTTGATAGATACAAAATATTAATAAAACGAAATATGTATCAGCCTGATCACTCCGTTCAGCAACATCAGTATGATATAGTAGATTATTAACCAAGGGGATAAAGCAGGGTCTTCTGTCGCGGGTGGCGAATTAAATCGCGAGCGTAACGAAGGACTCGAGGTTTACTCCCGAGCGTAGCGAGGGTGTTAAAAACTTAAATCACGAGCGAAGCGAGGGATTTAAGACGAGTCCTGAGTGTAGCGAGGGATTTAAGTTCACCCAAGACTAAGACAGCTTTATCACCGAGGAAAATATTCTACTTTTCGTACCATTTGCGAAAAAAATAACACAGTAATAATATGAGATACGCATTTTAAACATTAATATTTAACCTTAACTTATTTATAAAAATAAGTAAAAATAAACTCAACTTTTATGTATTTGAAGAATACAAAAACGCGGCAAATTGAAAAAGCAAAGGCATCAAGCTCATACGGCCTCGTCGGTTTTCGTAATTTTTTTTAACTAGATGAAAATGATGTGAAACGTGTGTCCCAAATACTACACATCAAGGTACTAAATGTAGGTGTCACGGTAGGTCATAGGCCGAAAATAAAGAAAGAAAAAAAAACTCAACATGATAACCGATGTCAATAATGGCGGCTGCGATCTGTCTGGTCAGAAAATCATTAGAAATTTACAAAATACTCGACAATCCGAATTTTGCGGATATATGTTGTCGACTCGAAATCTTTATTTTTTTATGTTTTATTATTCTGGTTAGCTTTCGATCGAGTCTACCGTAATCTAAGTATTCCAAATTTAAATCACATTCTCTCCCTAGAGAGAGAATGAAATTCAGTACAACATTCTTTCCCTGTTTTCCACAGATTAAAAATGACTATTGTTATGTTCGCTTTTTGTGGCATAGAATGTCACTTTTTTGAGCAAGTGGTACGAAAAAATCTTTTATTATTCAACTTAATTATTTTAATGAGAAAAAAAATGAAGAATTTCATATAAACGTATTCTATTCTATTTTATGACCTTACTCGTACCTGAGCTCCTTAATAAAATCTCGGAGAAAAACTTATTTCAAAGCAATTTTCTACCCTTCGGTAGTAATAAAGTAAAGCTAAACCGTAGCAAAACGGTTATTAAAAATATTTATGAGTTCACAGGTCTTGAAAAACCCTCTTTAAACAAAGACTAAATTGTTGCCTCTGTTCTAAAAAATATTAAATACTTGAAGGACCTTCTTTGTTTTGTTGTAGATTTTTCATTTTACTGTGCCTTAGAAAGTTATAGAAGGTCTGTCTCCTTTAAAATTGAGCGTACTTCCACCATTATAATATTTTTTATTCGTGGTAAAATCATGAAAAGAGTCCTCCCGCCCATTACTGTTGACAAAAATCCACGATGATGCCTCAGTAGCTCTTTACGTTCCAGGGTCACGGTTACCTGATGACACAATACCGCAACCGTACCTCCTCCATAAATCGGAAAGGGTTTGGGACCTAAAATACTGCCTTGCAATGAATAATGATGAAGACAATATTCAAATAATAGTTACTTGAAACCAAACGAGATGTGTGATGTGAACTTTTTCAAACACTGTTTTAAATGACTGAAGTAAAGAGACCAATATTTAAACATAGTAAATGTCGTTTCTATGAAAATTTGGGTTTGACGCATTTGGTGCACTTCTCAACTTGTACACCTTTCTCAAATGGTGCACTTCGCAACTGGTGCACTTCGCAAAAGGAGCACTTATTAAAGGACCACGGGCAGAAATATATGGAGACTGGTCCATCGCTCAACAGCGATGGAACCTATGCCAAATGAAAGCTTTGAGGATGTTATGCATTTCTTATTATGGCAGCTAAGTCGAATTCGAGCGCCAACAAGGTGATTTCGAGCATCGAAACATATGCACTTACCTAACCTAACCTGTGGCAACATTCTCCTACTGATTTGAAACAGGTGTCATTCGAAGCGTGTGGTAGATACGATATACTTTTACTATGGCGACACTCTTCAAATGTGTAAGGTTCACCTGAAATATCTGAAAATGTCAACCTAACCTAACTGTGGAAACATTCTCCTACTGATTTGAAACAGGTGTCATTCGAAGCGTGTGGTAGATACAATATACTTTTACAATGGCGACACTCTTCAAATGTGTAAGGTTCGCCTGGAATATCTGAAAATGTCAACCTAACCTAACTGTGGCAACATTCTCCTACTGATTTGAAACAGGTGTCATTCGAAGCGTGTGGTAGATACAATATACTTTTACAATGGCGACATTCTTCAAATGTGTAAGGTTCGCCTGGAATATCTGAAAATGTCAAGAGCAAGAGCTCCTGCGCGATCTCAGGACAGTATGGAAGGGACGACTGTCACAACCGACGGCCGGGCAAGCCGCAATCGCGGCGGTAAAACCCCTCTTTGAAGAGTGGCTAGATAGGAGTCCCGGCGTCCTTACCTTCTAAGTCTGATAGTCCCTCCCAGCACTGGATGGGAGGCCTTTTTTGATGATTTCACCACGTTAGGTTAGGTTGACATTTTCAGATATTCCAGGCGAACCTTACACATTTGAAGAATGTCGCCATAGCAAAAGTATATCGTATCTACCACACGCTTCGAATGACACCTGTTTCTAATCAGTAGGAGAATGTTGCCACAGTTAGGTTAGGTTGACATTTTCAGATATTCCAGGTGAACCTTACACATTTGAAGAGTGTCGCCATAGTAAAAGTATATCGTATCTACCACACGCTTCGAATGACACCAGTTTCAAATCAGTAGGAGAATGTTGCCACAGGTTAGGTTAGGTAAGTGCATATGTTTTCAATGCTCGAAATCACCTTGTTGGCGCTCGAATTCGACTTAGCTGCCATAATAAGAAATGCATAACATCCTCAAAGCTTTCATTTGGCATAGGTTTCATCGCTGTTGAGCGATGGGCCAAAATGCGCATGGTCCTTTGTTCTAAATATATTTTTTTCTTACATATGTAATTATGTTGTTATATTTTTCCTAGTGACTTCATTTTTATTTTTGAAATAATGAAAATGTTATGGTGATGATAATGTAGTCATTTTTTTTATTGCATTTTTAATAAAAAATACCTGCGCAAGACCAAAGAAACTTTCAATTTTTAGACAATTATTCCATATATCCACTCGGTCTTAAAAAGTACTCCTTTTGCCGAGTGCAGCAATTGAGAAGTGCACCAGTAGCGAAGTGCACCATTTGAGAAGTTCACCAAATGAATCATACCCGAAAATTTGACCGTTACTACAACGATAGCAAAAGTTGATAGATTAGATTTCTAACTCCCAGATATTCCTCAAACCAAGATAAGTATCTACACATATTTAGTGTCTTCCAAACTTCCCTAAAGAGATTTATATGATCAAACTTATAAATAGTTCTGCCAACAGAGATTTCGGCAAGGGATCCGCATTCATTTAAGAAAGTTTTCGGGATTTCTTTTCGGTCCCTATGTATTTGTATAACTTCGTAGTAGATTCGTAAAACAGACGTGGGTTTGTGTATGTTTGTGACTAAAGTATAAACAGCTTAAAATTCCCACTGCTGGGACACAGGTGTCCTTTCTACGGGAAAGACTGATGAAAGAAATTACTAGATAAAATAAATTGCATGCGCCACCGGTCGTGTTTTCGCATTGTTATAAAATTTTAGATCTTCGTTTGATTTTGACGACCCCGCTTTCACAATTATATTTTTGATCTTCTCTTCATGAAATATTGCTATTATTGCGTATAACTTCAAGAATATTAGTTACGTGCAGATCGATTCAATTTTGTTTATCTGGCTACTTATGATTACGAGTTTCTCGACCGCTAACAGTACCGTCATAACGAGTTTTCAGTATTTGAGACGTAAAGTAAACTGGAACTTTGACGACTTCAATCTGTCAATTTTCAAGGAAAAAATTGGTTCCTTCTTCGGACACCAGAGGCGCTGTTCCATATTTTCATACAAGAAACGCTGTAAATACTGGAAAAACTCTGTAAAGTAAAAGAGTGAAAACTCGTACTAGGGGTACTGTTCACACCAACAGAACTCTTCTGCAAGGACTAATCGTTTGCAGTTGAGCAGGAAACTCAATCAATCAACTTAACCTATCTCAGTCTACTCCTAGACATAGGCTTCTTCCAAGCTGCGCCACAACACCCTGTCTTCCGCATCCATTCTAACCCAGCTACTTTCTCAAGATCGGTCCAATAAGCTGGTCCGTTGGGTTACTATACTTGCCTATACTCAGTCTCCTCGTCTGCACCACCGGCCAGCGTTCCTTAAATAAACAGGAATCCATTATCCTAGATTTTTTTAATTGTTTTAGCTCGGGATCACTGTTGGGTTTAGACCTCTCCTTTTTTTATCCATCCATCAGTTTCCCGAGATTTTGACGATATCGTCATTAGCCCATTCAGGGTCAAAACGCGTGGCAATAGATAACATTATATTAGAAAAGGTTTTAAAAATACTTTTCATTTTGAAATATCGGTGTTGGCTGCCTTGTACTCTAATACATCATCATCAGCCTATAATGTTCCCACTGCTGGGACAAAGGCCTTCTCTCTGAGAGGGAGTGGGCCATAATCCACCACGCGGGCCCAGTGCGGATTGGTAGATGTAATTAATTTTAACTTTATCATCAATATCCCTTATCAATTGTATTGTATTAAACTGTTGCTTACGTCTGTTGATTATCTTCCTATCATGATTCTCACGGTTTCTCAGTCATCAATAAAATCTTTGATTGGATGTTGTCTTTGTCAGCTTTCTATTGGGCAAATGACCTATGCCCAAAACCTATAAAATATAAGTGAGTGTGTAATCTGCCTATAGCGTCTTCACAGGTGCTCTTTTAAATAGCCCTATCAAATTGCTACGCGTTGTACGTTCAATTAATAAGTTGATAATAATAGTTTCTATTTCTGATATGGAAACTGCTATCAAATTATTTTGGTGGCATCAAGTAACAAATAAACTTTCTTTATTTCTGATTACTGAGAAATGGCAACTTGTTATCGCTATTATTGTTCAACTTTTTATTCATTCAGCTCACCGGTCCAATCCAAATTAAGTCTGGCAGCTTTTTACCCACATCAATAACGCCTATTTTAAAGCGCAATGTGTTGTTGCGTATTCTGTCTGATCTTTTTAAATCCACAGCGCTCCATTGCTCTTTGGCGCAATTTTTTTTTGTGGAAAATTTTGTGAATTTAATGAAATTAGAAACATTGTTAAATAAAAAGTATAGTAGGTAATTAATTTTGACAGGCCTGTTGGTCTAGTGGTTGGTGACCTTGACTGCCATGCCGGACGTTGTGGGTTCAATTCCCATCCAGAACAAATGTTTGTGTGATGAGCACGATCAGATAAATTACACCCAGACACAGAACAAATCTGTGTCTGGGTGTAATTTATCTGTAATATTTAAGTATGTTTATCAGTTGTCTAGTACCCATAACACAAGCTCTGCTTAGCTTGGAACTAGATGGCGTTGTGTGATAGTTGTGGACTATTATTATTAATTATTCTACTATATGGGTTGCTACCGGTAATCAAATCAGGACATCCAAGCCCCGTTCTGCCACTAAACGCATTACAAGGTTTTTTTGGTTTAGTAAGTGTTCTCAAATGATATCCCTAAACCAAATCTAATATTAGTTAAAGTTTCACCCATATTGCAAAACCTCTTCCTTCACGCACATGTTCGACGAAGTCACCACTGACGTAATTTCGAGAAATCTCATCTTGGCTTAATTCCAAGCTACGTTAAATATACCCACTAAGTTAATTTGTTTTATAACTTACCAAGTTATCGTAGAGTTTATAATCATTTTGCCATGGTACGTCAATTATCTTTTGAATTAAAACAAGTCATCTGTCTAACCTTTACCCAACTATATTGAGGTTGGCTTCCAGTCGAACTAGATGCAGTTGAATATCAGTATTTTACATGGAGCGACTGCCACTTTTTTACAATAAACCTTAATGTTAATGAAGTCCTGTCCGAAGACAGTAATCTATACTAATATTATAAAGAGGTAAATTTGTTTGTTTGTTTGTTTGTTTGTATGTAATGGGTAATCTCCGAAAGTAATGAACCGATTTTGAAAATTGTTTCACTGGTAGAAAGCTACATTATCCCTGAGTGCTATAGGCTATAAATTATAAAGATATCATGCATATAAGCTGAACTATCTCAAGTTTTGTTTAGCCGGGCGGAAAAAAAATGCTCTTCCAACAGAGTTATTAGCAAGCGCTGCCTTAACAGTTGTTTAAAATTGAAAACAATGTATGGCAAAAATGTCCGATTTGAATAGTTCTACAATAAAGTCCGCGACACCATATTTCTATCTTTTATGTTTTAGTAGATATAGTAGCTTTTATGAGTAAAAAATAGTACTTCTCGACGTACTTACCTTTGGACGGTTTTTTAATCAACAAAATTTTAAACTTTATCGAAAAAAATATTACTATGATCACAAGAACATCATAGAGATACGATTTGCCCCAAACAGTATGTCAATTGGTTAAATAGTTTCGAAGAAAATACAAAATTACTAAATCGCAAAATGCCGCCGTCCATTCAAGAAACAAATTATACCTTTGGACGGTTTTTTAATCAACAAAATATTAAAGCTTATCGAAAAAAATATTATTATGATCACAAGAACATCATAGAGATACGATATGCCCAAAACAGTATGTCTATTGGTTAAATAGTTTCGAAGAAAATACAAAATTACTAAATCGCAAAATGCCTCCGTCCATTCACGAACCGCATTAGAACATGCTTTGTACGGACGTTTTTGTGTCAAGTACGAGTTGGTCTTTTTTTTTAGGTGGTAAAATCATCAAATGAGTCCTCCCGACCTGGGTGGGGCGGAAGGGATTGTCAGACTCTAACTGACTAAAATCCACCTGTGTTCCTTCGAATACCCTTTACGTTCCGGGGCTACGATAGCCTGGGTTAAGAAAAACCCGCGACCCCAGCAGGCATTTGGCGCGAAGCACGACGCGCCACCGACCTGGGCTTGGTCTTTAGTCGGACGGCGAGCTACCCATTACTCACCGCTCGCAAGCCCGCTCCGCCACTGTGCCCTCTGCTGATCAGAGGGACACGCGTTGGAGCGTCCACACGACAGGCTATTCGCATACGGGCAGAGACCCCTTAGGCACACAGTGCAAGGAAGAGTTTTTGCCCGCAACCCAGGGTTCACCGGCCCGAAAAACTGGTCTGTCCCCCGGACGTATCGGAGAGGGAACTCCAGTCCACGGGCGCACGTGGAGGTTTCCTGTCTTAGCACCCTAACGTGTTGGTCTTTAAAATTGTTTTGGTGCTCGGTTTCTTTAAACACAAATACTACCGCGTTCTCATTCTTTGAATTGTCATAAAAGGAAATCACAACTTTCCCGACAGACATCCCAGACAAGAGCAACTCGAGTACGCCGTATCGAAGAGTCTGCTCTTAAAAACCATCAGCGCCTCTCGAGGAATAGAGAAAATATTTCGTAAGCACGCGCCGGGGCGGGCACGCCGCAATAGCGGCGGTAAGACCCCTCTTTGAGGAGTGGTTGGAGAGACGTCACGGCGTCCTTACCTACCGCATGACGCAGGTCCTCACCGGACACGGAAGTTTCGGGAGGTACCTGTGTCTGATGCGAAAGGAGGAAACGCCTGGGTGTCACCACTGCGAAGATCGCCCGGAGGACACAGTAGAGCATACGGTGCAAGACTGCCCAGCTTGGGCAGGGCACCGACGTGTCCTCACGGCGGCGATAGGCGGAGACCTCTCGCGCCCGGCATTGGTTTCGGCCATGCTGCGGGGCGAGACGGAGTGGGAAGCGGTCGACACCTTCTGCAAGGCAGTAATGCTCGCGAAGGAGATGGCGGGCCGCGAGAGAGAGAGGGCAGCGTCCTCCCTCCGCCCCAACCGCAGTGGTGTACGCCCACGGCGTCGGACGTCGCAAGAGCGAGACGATCTCCGGTCACCGTAGGCGCGGGCATGCGGACAGCGAGTAAAGGGCAACTCGCTGTCCGATCATGGACCATGTCCGGGTCGACGGCGCGTCGTGTTCCACGCGCGCCTCAAAGAGCTGTCAGCAAATGACGGGGCCCCCTCACAGAGGGCCAAAGCCTGCCGGGGTCGCGGGATTTATTTCCTCACCGTGACCCCGGAACAAAAAGGGCTAATGAAGAACACCGTGGATTTTAGTCAGTACAAGTCTGACAGTACCTCTCACCCTGCCCGGGGTGGGAGGTCTCATTTGATGATCTTACCACGTAAAAAAAAAAAATTGCCAACCAAACATCGCACTAGCGCTTAACGTGCGCAGCGTCTCACTGATTTAAGGCAGCATGTCTCTGCAACAAGGGAAAGGGAGTCTAGAGCTGAGCGATCGCAGATGCTCGCAAGCCAAAGCACGAGCGGGCACGCTGCAAAGGAGGAGGCGGAACGCGTGAGAGGGAGGACAGCGTCCTCCCTCCGCCTCAGCCACAGTGGTAGACGCCCACGGCGACGGATGTCGCGGGACGATCATCGGGCATGCAGGCGGCGAGTAAAGGGCAACTCGCTGTCCATGGATGGACCATGCCGCGCGTTGTGTTGCACGCGCGCCTCAAAGAGTGTCAGAATAATGACAGGGCCCTCCTATAGAGGGCCATAGCCTAGCCGGGGTTGCGGGACATACGGATACCGCAACTCCGGTACTCAAAGGGCTACCGAAGGACACCGTGGATTTTAGTCAGTACAAGTCTGTCAGTAAGGTTTCGCAGTACTCATTTGATGATATTTCCACGAAAAAAAAAAGTGTCAAAGCGCGAGAACATCGCAGGCCCGTACTCGGGAATCTAGCGTTGAACATGAGAAAAGCCAAGCAACAGAAAGACGACGGGCTGACTGTCAGTGTGCAATAAAAACAAAATCCTCCTTTTGGCAGTCACGCAATAAATCATAGCACTCGGCACTCAGTACTAACCGAACCACATTCATCATTTCATCACAAGTTAAAATGTTTACCGCCCAACGAAGTGGGCATGGGTCAGCTAGTGTCTAAATAATTTCACACTAAGGGATACGCTAAAAAAAAATGAAACTTTCCAAAGTTATACAGAAGGTAACCCTTAAAAACAATTTTTAAAATAATTTATTTTACCACTTTTTCGACTTAACTAATCTGTATATTGGTACCAAATTACAGCTTTCTAATACCAAGTATCTCTGAGCTTAGCAGCATACAATGGTGAAACAAGTGTTCCTTGTTTACAGAACCCTGAAAACGCCAAATAAAGGCAAATAGGTCAACGAAAAAAGAACTATTATAAAATTCTAGTGACACCCTCCTCATTCGAAAAATCTACTATCAAAGAAACTGAAGCAAAGAAACTCTAAAGCTGGGTACTCACTCAGCAGTGGTGCATGTAACACATCAGATACGGTATCAATTAAGTACGTAGGCACGAGCTCGCTGCGAACCGCTCGCTGTGAACTCGCAGTGATATATCACCACTCAGCCGGTCATACAAACACAAAGGCTGCTCGCAGTGTGCTCGGACGAGCCGTACCCACTTGCAGGTGATACGTTATTATATGTAACACTGCTAAGTGAGTACCCACCTCTATATTCACAAGCCATTAGCAAAAGGGGTAAATGAAAATTGATGGCCTGAAAAATGCTGTTTCAGATGCTAGGCAAGCCTTTGCAGTTACGTGCCTAACGACCTATAACGTTCGATGTCTAAGCTGAATTAATTTTATTACGCAAAACACTTTACTTTGCAATTTACCTAGTTAATAGTTTCGCTTTAGATACTATTAAAAGCTAGTAAAGATATTTAAATGTTTTGAAAAATATTTAGTTTTAATTCCGCCAAATAAAACTAGTACTTACTACAAAACGTATCCCATACATATCAAATTCATAGAAAATATATTATTAGACTTCACTTCAGCCGGAACATAAATTTATTATGACATTCCTGGCATAATACTAGCAATAAAACCATGAGATTTGAAATAAAAAGCAATATGTTTAGGAGGAAATATGCGTATAAATGTGGGCGGAGAAATATCATCTTTATTGCTTTTTCGCCCACGTCAACATCCCTATACATTTGATCAAGACGCCATGTTCCACTGGTGGATCTTAAACTCGATTACTTCTAAATAAAATAAAATAAATAAATTAAAAGCAAAGAGATTTAAAAGAACCTTTAGAGCGGGCATAGGGAAAATTTTCATACAAAATTGCTGATGCCGTGCGTCAGTAGCGCTACCGAAGCGTTGCATAGCAACGCGACTACTTGACTTAGGGGGACTTTTTACCTAATGGTAAAAAGTTTTGGATCACCTTTGTGATGTCCCGTCTATTGCTCGTATAATAGTTTAATGTCTTTTATGAAAAGTCAAGAAATCTACAGTACTTTCACAGATAGGCTTATACAACGTGTAACGTTAATGGCGCACAACCTCTCATGGGGTAACTCAGCCCATGTTACTGAACAATGTTTGTTCTAGACTTTTGGAAATTCTCAAAAAAAAAAAGATTTTTCATACAAAATGAGAAATTGATCGGGCCTATCAGTATGAAAAATATTTTTTTTTGCGAATTTCCATTAGTCTTAGAACAAACACCGTTCAGTAACATGGGCTGAGTTACCCCACGAGAGGTTGTGCGCTATTAACGTTACACGTTGTATATTGTGACAGACTGTAGTACCACATTTTTTTCTGTTTTTTTTTTGTCTTTTGATAATTTAATAGTGCTTGTTACTGGTCTACTTGATATAAAAGAAATTGCAAAAGAATAAAACTAACAATGCGTCTAGCTAAACAGAACACAACGTCTTTTCTCTATCAATCGTTGCCCCACACTAGGATATTTTTCTTGTATAGTGGGTGCGTTTACAAACATAGAAACTCACATACACAAACACCCTGAACAAATACTTGTGGATCATACAAATTTTTGTTCCGTTATGGGATGGATACCGCGACATACTATGCTGCAGCCGATTACTCAGCCACTGCGCCAAACGTGTCGACATTTATAACCGGGTCGGCTATTCGGATGCAAAAAAAACATTTAAGTTAATTACTAACCAGGTTAATCCTCGTCGATTACATGTTACGTAATTTTGAACAAATAAAACGTAATTAGAAATCAAAAAATATTATTATAAGACGACACACACAAAAATTTTAAGATTATTATCGCGGGAATAAATTGCCTTATATAAAAATATGCGTATTGAATAGATTGGCAAAATCCTCCTCTTGTCGTCGGTTGAAAATAAAATGGCAGTTTCAAAAAGCCCTCGTTTTATTTTATGTAAATTCAAATGTTACACGGAAGTACAGGTTTTTTATAAGCGTCATTATTTGTTATGCGGTTTTGTTAATGGTCCATTTTCTTTATCAAACGGTTCGTTAGGGACCTTCCCTCGAGCACCATTAACTGCCAGATACTGGTTCTTATTTAAAAATGTATTTGTTTTACTTAAAATGCTATCTCTTAATTTTTTAACAGAACAACTATCTAGGGCAGGGGACGGCAACATTTTGGCCGCAAATTTTATATTAAAACCTTTTGATAACCTTTTTATAATATTTATTTTCCCGTATTATTTTCCACGGGCCGTACATTGCTAATCGCACCGCTAATCTAGGGTTAGATTATACAAAATCAATCACTTCTGAAGTTTAACGACCCGTTATTTGATCAATCGTTTAGTAAATAAAGTACGAGTACTAAACTACACGCTTATATTGTTCACATTCGTTCAAAAATGTTAACTTACAGTTAATACCAACAGATAAAAAAGGTGAAATTTTCGTCGGTACACAGACCAAAGAAATTTAAAGAGCTCAAAGACTGGATTCTAAGATACCGGATGTATGTCTAATAATAATATTACAAAAGTACCAATAAAATTGAACCAAAAGGTCGAAGACATAATTGTAACATCTATCAATCTGCACTGGTCCTTTAGGAAAAGGGATAGGATTGTAAATCCACCGTTATTACAGTCCTATTTTTTTACAATGAGGAGGTCTATTAGCATTTTAGGAGGCATTTTTACTATATTCTCTACTTAAATACATGCAAAAGCATTTAATAATAAAATTACAATATCGTGTCTTTTTGATCTTGAACCAAACAATAAAACCGAAGGATTCCCTTCTTTTGTAATATTAGTGTCACATATATTACCAATTCCCCTTTATTGTTTCTGAATACGCTCTGCTGAATATGACTCATGTTTGGTAAATACTGAAGCGCCGTGAAAATTAACTAAATAAGATGTTCAGTGGTTTGAAAAAAACAGACATTGATAAAAAAACGACGGTCAAATCCGAGTCGGAGGGTGCGTGCACAATGAAGGGTTCCATATTTGATTATCCGATCACCATAATATTTTAAGATCATAGATTCGATATAACTTTTCTGTAATCTATAGGGAAAGGATTATTATATGTATTTTTTTCGGATTGTAGACTTAGTAGTTTCTGAGATAAGGGTGAAAGAGGAATGGTAATTTTTCTTCTATTTGCTTGAATTAAGTACCTACTCTGAAACTCAATATTTTACTGTTAAAAATTCTAGCCGCTGTTAGTCAATTAAGTCATGTTATGACTCTTCTTTTACCGAGGGGTAACGTCTTTTCAACAAAAAGAATATTCTTTATATTTTTATTATAAAGAAGCAATGTTCCTTATTTTTATAAAATATTTACACAACAGAGATTTTGCACCATTTCTTTACAAAACCACGGAATTTTTTGCATACAAAACTTTTCATAATATAATCCATGGGGGTCCATGATAAAGAGTTCTTTTTGCTCGAAACTACAGAAAAACTAACAATTTTTGATGAATATTTCTTAGAACCATATATCTATTACCTATCTTGATTTATGCATTGACATGCATTCGATTTCAACTTTTTCTTCAATTCCAAAATAAAGTATCAAAGTAAATTTTGTTCGTTTTTGATACAATATTGAACTTATAATAGGAATATAAACTCATTTTCACCTTCTATATCGAAAAAACAACTACTACCTAAAGCATGAACTTCAAAAAAAAAATTGTTGGAATTCTTTGCACTTTTTGCGTAGTATTATTTGCCTTGCTTATTTGTTTTCCACTTCAATGAATTCGATAAATTTCCAGAATTTCATTATTTTCTTTTAAAAGTTTCAAGTTTAACGCTAACATAATTATAGTTGAGTTCAATGACTGGAAATACTGTGTTGTAGTAACTCGAGTCCAGTCTGGTTTTTAAAACAATAACGTTTCTTTGAAATTTTAAAATATAGAGGGTTATACTTCACAAATAAGCAATAAAGCAAAATACTCAATAGAGAAAAAAATTCAGCTGAAATAAAATTGTAAAATCAGCCAATCAACGCATCTATTTAATTGGTGAACCTTTTTTCTATGTTTAGTTTGTTAAAAATTAGTTCAACAGTTAATTTATTGACTATACTAGCTTACGGTTTAAAAAAAAAACTGCGGTTTGATATATTTATCGTTTGGTTTTTAACTTTTAATGATATCCACTTTTAATATGAAGTGTAATTAAGTTACAGAATAACACAAAAATGCTCTATAATATAAAAGAAAAACAGTTACAATCGCACCGTTTTAAACGAAAACATAAATATTAAAAATCCCATGAAACACTTAGGTACGATTCAGACCAACCGGCATAACCGGCATCCCGCGACGCGTCACGTCACGACCGACGTGTCTAGACGTAAGGTGCATGCAAATATGAACTGTAATTACTGTTGATACATTTCAATGTTCTTTACTGCATTGTAAAATGCCGCCCGGCCCGACGCGATGCGAGTCGGTTGGTCTGAATTGTACCTTACCGTGACCCCGGAAAGTAGAGGCTATTGAGGGACACCGTGTAATTTATTCACTACAAGTCTGACAGCGCACTGCCCTGGGTAGGACTCATTTGATGATTACACCACGATAAAAAAAATACAATGAACAGAAAGGCAATGCAAAAATAAGGCTATTGCTACAAAAACATATACATTATTCAAAGTTGAATACAAAAGTTGTTCGCACAACTCTTCATCCATCCCGCTGGGAGATAGCGTGAAGACATATTGGTAAGGCCGGAGACACAGGTAGTAGCTTCAGTGGGTGCTTCATCATGCTTCGTTTTTTGACTGTGTGCATGAGAAACAGAATGACGCGTATTTGGCGTAACCGTGGAACACACAACACTTATTATTATCGTAGGTATTTATTTTCTGAGTTTTTTTTTTTATAGTTTTATTGACAAAATTGTGTGGTCTTGTAACTTGTCCAAATGTACAAGATTTTCTCTTCAATGTTCATGCTTGAAGATTACTCATCTAACCTTTTTTTTATCGTAGTAAAATCATCAAATGAGTCCTCCCACTCCGGGCAAGGCGGGAGGGACTGTCAGACTTGTACTGACTAAAATCCGCGGTGTCCTTCGTTAGCCCATTATGTTCCGGAGTCACGGTGATGGAATGAGTCCCGCGACCCCGGCAGGCTTTGGACCTCTGAGAGGGGGCCCCGTCATTATGCTGACGCTCTTTGAGGACTCATCTAACCTAAATGCAATTTGCTTATGATGCTAATTGAGCGTATAATAGGATAGTTTACCGTATTAATAAATTGAAATTTAAAGCATTGAGAAATAAGGAACACAATACTTTAATCTGTGACTTTTGACAAATTTAAAACTCTTCGAAATTCGGGAGTGGGCAGTCTTCTGGCGTCACAAAACCTGTAAAATTAAATCGACTAAGAGACGTTTTGTGATTACAGTAGAATTTCTAATCTGGGATAAAGATATTATGTATAAAACAATTACGCTTTTGCATGGACCTCGGTACCGAAATAATAAAACCTTCTCGCTGTATAACTCCAGCCTTACAATTCACTTGCAGCGGCTGGCATTTTGACAAATTACCTACGTATTTCGAATTCAGAAGCCCCTCGTACGGTCGGAGCATGACTTGCAAACTATTTGCATCTGTTACTACTGAACTAATAGATTTATCTCAAAATACGTGTGCTCTAGACTCCCAATACTAAATTCAAAACTTATGTAGTTATCAATTTCGTGTATACTAAAAATTCTGGCATTTTGGTCGAATGGTCGAGAATTTCTATTACTCGGCATACATTTTAAGGTTTACTTTCCATGTAGGACAGACTTGCCTTCAATTTGATCCTGATCGGACGGTGAGCTACTTATTTATCGCCAAGAACCAGAGGTACTACTACTATCTAACCCGAAACTTTGGTCCGGGCGTTCCTCTTAGCCCCTTCGTACATAAGGCGACGCAGGTCTCCGATACCTTACGACTTTGGTATCCATTACGCGTCAATGGATACCAAAGTCGTAAGGTATCGGAGACCTGCGGCTGCGGCTGCGGCTGCGGCTGTGTACGAACCTCTGTGGATTAGTATTACAATAGTCGCTTGGATATCGAAGTCTTATGGTGACGCAAGTGTCGGATACCTTACGACTTTGACATCCATTGACGCGTGTCTGTGTAAGAACCTCTATGGATTTGTATTGCGATTTTTACTTGGATACCAAAGTCGTAATTTATCGGCGATTTGCGTCGCTCAGTATACGAAGGGGCTTACTCTTTATCACTTACGGACTTAAGATTAAGTAATGATACGAACTAAAAATGTGTAACAACGTCGAAGGACAGATACTGACTACCGATATATTATTATGTTGCCAGAACTATTAACTCAAAACGAATAGAGAGTAGGGTTCTCTAAATAAAAGTTACTTTCGTAAGGAGCCCGTATCTTTATTGACAGTCTAAGAGGGTAGACCCCAGGGCAACATGATTACAGGCCTGGCATACTTCTGTTTGTAATTTGCTTGAATGTTTAGCATATAAATATGAGGTAATTGTTTTATTTTTATTTTGTCGTTGCCGAGGGAAACCTAGCAAACGATGGCGTGACCATCTAGACGCATTTTTTAGAGATTTGCAGAAGAAAGCCACACAAAGGGAAGACTGGAAGGTTATGGGGAGACCTTTGACCGGCAGTGGAACTATACAGGTTAATAAATAAAAAAGGTTTCAACGATCTCACCTTTCGGCTTAGAAAGTAAACTGAGATATTTCATACTCCTTTCTCAGTAGAGATTTCACACGTATCAATAATATCAGTATGGAAAGTGGTGAATGTTTTTATTATGCGAAGATTTGTATGCAGACAATATTGAGTGAGAATTCTCATAAATTGTTGCGTTGTAATATCAGCTGACGTGTTCACATTATTGTGCTCGCTGATAGATAGCAGGTCTAAAATGGCGACCTAGCAATATTCTAATGATTCACTTATTAAATTTTAAGCAATGTTATTAGCAATTATTTTCTCTATCGGCATGGTACGCCCTAGAAAGACCTACACTGAACTTATTGGTGAAGTGGTTCAGAAAGGTCGGGTGCATAGTATTAGCTATCGGCGTGCTTGTATGACTAGATGTATAATCCCCTTTGTACACTAGGCGACGCAAGTTTCCGATACCTTACGGCTTTAGTTTTTATTGACGCATGCCTGCGTACGAATCTCTATGGATCTGTATTGCGATTTTCACTTGGATACCGAAGTCGTAAGGTATCGGAGACTTGCGTCGCCTAGTTGTACGAAGGGGCTTAGTGTTAAGGATTTGCGGTCTATAGTTTCTGCCTACCCCCATGAGTAACTGGCGTGAGTTTTAGTGTGTGTAATTATTAATAATTATTTCACTTTTGTTTCAGATCTCCCGATAAATCAACGCGAGAAAAACCAAACCGTGGAGATAAGTGATGAAGTTTGAGAGAACCTCCAAACATGGATACTATAGAAGGCTTAAGAAGTAGCAGTACAAAATGGAGGTGTTCCAACCTCCTTACTCTGTACCTACTACTCCTCACTGCAACCTGCCAAGGAGATACCAGTCATACTGATTTAACCAAAACAGAAGTAAAACTAGATAATAATGTAGATTCTAATCCCTGCCATAGATGTAATAGTAGTAGCAACGAAGAGTCTTCAAATGTAGGCAATTATGAAAATTTTCTAGAAGATGTAGTCGAAGAACTTAAGAGTTTCACTGATGATAAATTCAACTTAACAAAAACAGTTGGTAATTTAGAAAAGGCTGTTGAAGATGTTCTTGATAAAGCGCTCAGTAAAGATAAGTTTAAGATTTTCGACGGAGTTGAAATAAAACCTGCGGGTACTGAAAATGATACAAAGATTGAAAAGAGAAACGATGAGGAACAGAGGGCGTTGTTTAGTAAATATACTTATGAATACAGAATGTATCAGAAGATTAAGAATTTCGTGAACACACATATACTTTCAATCAATTTGCCGATGGCTGCAAAATGTGAGTATGATAATTAATTTATTATTTGCACAAACAAAACACCAAGTCTTATACAACGTGTAACGTTAAATGCGCAAAACCTCTCGTGGGGTAACTCAGCCCATGTTACTGAGCAATGTTTGTTCTACGACTTTTGGAAATTCATTGCTCAGTAACATGGGCTGAGTTACCCCACGAGAGGTTTTGCGCTTTTAACGTTACACGTTGTTTAGATTAGATTAGATTAAAATAGATTCCCTTAACATTTAATAAATATGAAAAGTAATCGATACGAATTTTTAAAGATTTTTATGATCGTGACCATCGACCTTTATAAAAGAGTTGGACTATCTTTGTAGCGAAGCCCTATTCAACCAAAACAAACAACAAACTAATGACAAACGTCACATAGGCAATGTGTAACAGAACCCTAAGAAGCCGAAACTAGCTTATCATTCCAAAGGTTGAAAATTTTATTGGTATTTAATTTTGTAAAACTTTATTTGGTTTGATGGCCGATATTTCACAGTTGACTACGATCAGAACTTTTTGATACATGCTGTATATAATTATCTAACTTAATATCTACAAGGCTGTATGTACGTTCAGTTTTTAATTAATTCAGGTTTACCCTTATTAATGCAGGGTTGTTGCTCGCTCGTTGGATGAATTCCATTCATTGTTTATCAAAATGTTACACGTAGAATAAAATTTAAATGAATTTAAAAGCCCAATCTATTTAGCTCTTTTTATTCTTGCATTTTGCAAAAATAAAATTTAAAGGTTAATTTTATTATACATAAACAAGTGGCTAATATACCAAGCTATGCACAACCAGTTTATACTGGCCTTGTTTCGGCACAATGAAAGGTTTACTTATACTAGATTTTTATAGCTTGATGAGTATCCTTGTCCTATGCTTTCACAATGAGATGAAATAGATTTACTTATCGATTATAATAAAATTCGCACACCATGTGCAGTTCGATCCAACTTGAGAGATAGGATAGTTTAAATCTCAAATTTTAGACCGGGTCTTCCACCCGTGCGAAGCCGGGACGGGCCGCTAGTTATCTTATAAATATTAAACGCATGCGTAGTGAATTTTCAAAAATTTTCTTTGGAAGGTAATAGGTTTACATAATATGTAAATTTGCAAAAATTTTTTGCACAAATGAATCATTTGAAGCTTAAATTTTATTAATTCTTTATCATTATCTCTTTTACAGCCTTTGGCCTCAACAAATTATTCATACCAATACTAATTGGAGGACAAGTATTAATAAAGACAGTACTTTTGGCCATGTTCCTGCCAAGCATACTGGGAAGTTTCGGCAAGATGCTCAGCAAAGGTAAGATTGCTACATTTAAGAAGGGTAAGGTCTAAAAAGGTCACTATAGAAGAACTATCATTTGAATAAGGAACTTATTTGAAACACCATCGACGTACTTTCCATAAGCTGACAAAACGCGATACTACCATAGATTTTGTATGAAAAATCAAATTCAAATTTTTTGGCTACAAAAATGTCATTTACATATTTTCAACGCCAAACGTGTTTTAGAATAATTTAAGATGCTTTTAAAGTGGCCTTTTTAGACCCTTTTTGCGTGGTAAAATCATCTGAGTCCGCCCTGTATAGTGCGGTAAGGAATTATCAGATTCGAATGCGATACCCGTCTTCAGGCAACAAGTCAGTGAACACTCTTATCAAGCCTACCGGTCTCTGAGCAATAACTATAAAAAGGTTTTATCAAAAAGAAATACAATTACTGCTACTAAAATGAGTTACGCTTCAATAGAAAAACACCTTTTATTGTTAACCCTATACAAAGCAATAAAAATATTGAAAAATCAATAGGTAAAGAAAACACACTGGGTCGGAACCATTGTTAGACCAAACAAAACATGTCAAATGAAAGGTAATCTTGCGACCTATTTCTGTACTGTAGTCCATTGTAACTTGAATACCCCTGAAAGCCACATGTATTACGTACCTTAACAAATTGATTTAAACCCTAGATGTGCCCTTGCCGACTCACTGTCAAACCCTGGACCATGCACAGGTCGACGGCGCGTAGTGTTCCACGCGCGCAAGAGCGTCAGCATAATGACGGTGCCCTTTAGAGGGCCAGAGCCTGCCGGGGTTGCAGGATACACGTATACCGCGACTCCGGTACACAAAGGGCTACCGATGGACACCATGGATTTTAGTCAGTACAAGTCTGGCAGTCCCTCCCGCCCTGTCCTGGGTAGGAGGACTCATTTGATGATTTTACCATGATAAAAAAAAAGATGTGCCTTTGCCGTGCTTTTAAATCAGGCATAGGCGCTCTGCTTGAAGTAGTCAGCATCGACTGACTACTACGTCCACGAAAACGCTCGACCAGTCGAACTGCATGCTTCAAGCGGTCGATGTGGTCAAGCAGTCACAAAGCATAGATTGACTGCTCGAGTCACTGGCTTACTGCTCGGGCAGTTGGTATATATATGCGGCTCTTGGCATGCATGATAATTATTAAATTAAAGATAAATCCAATGAAGGGTCGTCACTTAAAGACGATCACAAAACACCTTGTCTGAACTGTGACGAACCATACGCAAGCCAAGCGAGCGGAGCAGTATTTTTTTTCCGACACAGTTTTAATAAAACTGGTTCATCAGTTATACAAGTTTGTTCTGAAATCGGGATATTTCGGGTAAAAAAAAGCAGTCTTAAGCCTCTCGCCTTTGTCCTGTCTTCCGGCTGATGAAGATGACGATAAACACTGGATCGAATACCACCGGACAGTACAACTAAAACCTTATTTTAAACGCTTTTTTTTTTTTTTTTACGTGGTAAAATCGTCAAATGAGATCTCCCACCCCGGGCAGGGCGAGAGGTACTGTCAGACTTGTACTGACTAAAATCCACGGTGTCCTTCAATAGCCGTTTATGTTCCGGGGTCACGGTGATGGTATAAGACCCGCGACCCCGGCAGGCTTTAGCCCTCTGAGAGAGGGCCTCGTCATTATGCTGACGCTCTTTGAGGCGCGCGTGGAACACGACGCGCCGTCGACCCGGGCATGGTCCATGGTCGGGCGGCGAGTTGCCCTTTACTCGCCGCCCGCATGCCCGCGCCTACGGTGGCCGGAGATCGTCTTGCGACGTCCGACGCCGTGGGCGTCCACCACCGCGGGTGGGGCGGAGGGAGGACCTTGTCCTCTCTCTCATGCGGCCCGCCTCCTCCTTCGCGAGCATGCATGCAATGCATCATATTTTAAACGCTATACTTAATAATAAAAAAAATGGAGCAGTGGTGGCCCAGTGGTATCGGCCCCGACTTAAGAGTTGTAGGTCGTGGGTTCAAATACAGCCAAGCGCATTACTTTGTGATATATATTTCATCACCACTGCTCTCAAAACGGTGAAGGAAAACATCGCGAGGAAACCGGCATGTCCTAGAACCAAAAATTCAAAGACATGTGACATCTACCAACACGCACTGGGCCCGCGTGGTGGATGACGGGCCACTCCCTCTCTCAGAGAGAAGGCTTGTGTCCCAGCAGTGGAAACATTTATAGGTTGACGATGACTTATAAATAACCACATTTCTGGCAACGTACGTAATCGTGTGATTTAAATCAGTGCGTTATAATATTAATAAATGTGTCCCAGATTTGTGTAGGCATAATTTTACCACCTGTGTAGAATTCAATTCTTGCCTAAGGATTTTACTGTCTGTTTGAATTTTCCTTCTCTTAATTTAATTTAATTGTTGCGAACAATACCGTTATTGGTACTGAAGGGGAATTTGGTAAAGATAATTATAACGTCGAAAGACACCTGTGCCCCAAAATTATGTTTTCGTTGTCATTTACTAGTTTTAACATATCTTACAGCATGATTGTTATGAGGAGGGATAAGACTCATGTGACTAAGAGAGTGATGAGTATAATCTTGATGGATGGAGAGGAAGGGGAAGGCCAAAGAAAAGATGGTTGGATTGTGTAAGAGATGATATGAATGAAAAAGGAGTAAATGATACGGTGACGTCTGATAGGGGAGAATGGAAGAACCCAAGTACTGGACCCCTGACCCCAAGTAAAATGGGATAAGGGCAGGAAGATGATGAACATAACTTTACCCCACTTAATGTCGCTTCTAAAGTTTTAAGTTGATAATGGAAAATCCTCTACCCTTTTGGATAATCTTTGAATATCTTGTATTTTATTATCTTCAATGTAGATTATTTATTTTGTCAACTACGTGACGAATAAATCTTCTTTTCTTGTATCCATGAATAAATCTTTCTCACTTACAAAGAAGAGTTTAATCTGGATTTTAATCAGGCTTGTATTCAAATGGATGCCATTCATATATCTGTGCCTTTTATAGCTATATCCAATTATTTTAAAGTAAGTTTGCTAGGCTCATTGTGTTCTTCTGTGTAAACCGCATAAAACAGATTTATTTGTGGTTTTAGCATATTTACGGAGTTTCAAAAGTCTTATTTGAGTATTATATTGAACCAGGGGTTTTATTCCATCGGGAACAAGTTTCCAGATTTTCCGGGAACGTTTTTTTAGCACAGAACCCTTGAAGAATATTTTACTTCCAAAAAAATCCGAAGAATGGTTCACTGGTTCCGAGAACTACCCTCTTTATTTCTATCGCGGTAGGTAAGGATGCCGTGACGCCTATTCAGCCACTCCTCAAGGGGGAGAAGGAGGGGTCTTACCGCCGCGATTGTAGCGTGCCCGAGAACTTACCCCTATGCCCAAGTTTAAAAACTTTAACTCTTTAATACAATAATGAGCACAGATTTGAAAACAAATCAAAATCAATTTAAAATGTCACTTAGTGTCTAAACACACTATGCCGAACGTACGCGACCGAAGTTCCGCGGCTGATTTTACGATCCAACGTATTCGACTGATATGACACACCATAAGTGCCGAACTTACGCGGCAGAAATTCAGTTTCGGAATTTTGTGTGTATATTCAGTGTTTTGAGCGCTGTCGTGGCGTCGTGTCGTGTTATCTAAGCAGCCAGACAGACAAATGCAAAATAAAGTGATCTTGTTAGAGCTCCGTTATTGCTTTTGAGGTGCGACCGAATTTACGATGAACTTACGCCCGGCTGAAGTTCGGCTGTACGCTATAACGCAACGTAATTTCGGCATAATGTGTCGCCAGTAATTCAAATAGCATTGCAGGCGTAATCATGCCGAACTTTCGTCGCGTATCCTCGGCATAGTGTGTTTAGACACATAAGGGATATCTTTCGTGATTATTAACTGTTTTTATTTCCCGATATTTCGACGCTGTTGCAAGCGCATTTCATTTTAAATTGTGAAATAAACCGTGATAGCCTAAAACAAATCATAATCATTGTTAATTGAATTTTAGTCAAGAGTGAATAGGTTCAAACGTACTTCAACGTCGACCACATCTCTATCTCTTACATCAGGCGAGATTGTGGCCAAACACGAACCTATTGCTAAAGAAAAATGAAACTTATTTACTTATACATAGTATGTACCCGTTGTACTCTTTGCTTGAGCAAAGCAGGGGCGTGTCGCTAGTGTCTTCATAAACCTTTAATCTTTACGGTTCATTGTTGCTTCAAACATTTGCTTTTCTCTTTTGGCAGTGAAGTATGAGCGGCTGTTAACTCTGAACGGGCCGTTAAGCTCTAAAAGTTATACATTAGGTTTAACAGGGATATAAGACCACGTAGTAAATGTCTTGTTTATCTTTAGGGTGGTTATAAATAACGGTTTTTTGCGTATTGGCTCGTTTTTGGGAGAGCAACTTGGACGTTCCAATACGCCAGTGTTGCCTCTATGCGCAGACACGCAGGACTATTTGCTCGTGCTATCGATTGTATAGGTATGTGAATTTATTATGTTTATAAACGCATTCTCGATACAGGAAAAATATCTAGTGTGGACCAACGTTTAAAAAAAAAGAAAGAATTTTTAGAAGAGCTTTTGTACGCGTACGAGCATGTCAACCGATACAGCATACGCTCAAAAAACGCTAGGAATTAAGTCTTATAAACTCAATGTTGCCTTTTTTGTTGGATTATTAGAATGAGAAAAATTGGCAAACGAGGCAAACGAGGCTGATTTAGCAGTGTATTTTTCTTTTAAATCATAAAATTCGCAATATCTATTTGGAATTCTATTGTTAAAGAACACTACAATAGCAGTAATTTTATCAGTATTTTTCTAAATTGGATCAGGTTATTTAAGGAATACTAGAAATGTTATCATTATTTTTTCTCATAAATGAAATAAAATATTCTTATTATAATATCAGTCTTGTTTATAAATTGAATCAGGTAATTTGAGAAATACTAGAATTATAATATTTTCAGATAAATAAAATAAGTACACAACCCTAAATGTCACGAAACTTAGTCCCAATATTTTTATTACATAGGTACTAGCGGTCTTATTGTCGACAGCAATATATTTTTGATTACTTTTGTCTGACCTGAATAAATGAAAGTAGGAGATAAATATAAAGAAAGTCCTTACTAAACCGTTGTTAGGAAGGCCTAAACGAAGAGACATTTAATCAGTAACAACAATGTTCAGAAGGTTTAAAATACATAGAAATGACAAACTACTGAAAACTTTAGGATTAAGTACTGAAAGCCAAATGTATAGAGCGAACTTAGTCTTAGCTTAGTCGAGTTACGTTTCATTGTCAAATAAACCTAATTGGTATACAGTTGAGTTGCATATTCCTACAGACAATTACTATTGTGACTAAGTTCATAAAGAAAAATAAACACCCTTGGCTAATAGATTCAGTTTTGGATGAAGTGCGATTAAGCTAAGATTAAACTAAGACTAAGTTCACTTTATAGATCTGGGTCTAAAAACCTAGAAAATCACTGGAATTCAGGAAAGACGTGTAAAAATAGATAATGGACCCCTCATAGAATAAATAAGTTCTGCGAAGAACTGTTTGGTAAACATAATGAACCGCATCATCTGTCGATTCGTGTGAGGGGAGCTTGAGAATGAATTTACATATGGTCAGCATACAGGTGGTAGTATTAATGAAGTTCATTAAAAATAAATATAAACAAAGAAAATTGCAAAGAGAAGAGGAGACAAAAAACTCCCCTGTGGTACGCCAGCAGAGGTATTGCACCATGATGACAAGGTCACATAAATAACTGTAAAACCAATCAATTGCCTTTGGAAATAGAATATCAGGAGTAGAAAAATCTAATAAGGAAGGGACAGTCAGAATTTCCATACCAATCTAAATTAGAAACGATAACAAGGGCTGTGTTGTAGTACCAAATTACACGTAAGATTTCAATAATTGTTAAAAAATTATTACATTTTTCAGGGTTATCGACAATCTCCGCATCGTCCTCTCAAGCCAGTTACCCCCCTATCAATGCGGAAGACCAGGTGGGGTACAACTCGGACAACAAAGACTTTATGGGTTACGAGACCAGTCATACCGATACGTTTGCCTACCCTCAAGACGGGATGTACGCCGCTGATGCTAACGAAGTCAATGATTTAGGCAATGTTGATATGTCAAGGTAAGAATAGAATAGATCAAATCAAATCAAATCATTTTATTTGCTTAACATAGGTAGAGTAGAATAGAATCATTTATTCGCTAGATGCTTTTACAAAGCTGTTATAATTTATGGATGGTACAAAGACATCTTACCTACAGTAGGCATGCGAAAATTATATGTTTATTACGCATGCATTAAATCACAGTATAATTATTACATTTTAAATTTAATTATTACATAATAAATTGACGCTAATTACAAATTATACGAATGTCACATAAAAAAAATGGAAATGTTAAGAAATGTCAAACTTAAATTAAATTAAATGATGATACTGAAATGTCAAATTAAATTATATTAAATTAAATTATTGTGGAAATTGAAAAATATTATTTACTTTACTTAAAGATAGACATTACACTACATGATATATTAGACATTACATTAAATTTATAATAATCAGCGAACAATTCTTAACATCGACTAATTTTGCTTGTAATTGAAAAAAATATTACGTGTGTAAAAGTAATGTAAGGGACCTAGTTTTTAGTACTTCCAATTCACAAGGACGACTAAATTTTAAGTATTAAAGTTCAAAATTACCTTACATTTTAATAAATCACGATTGTTCTGCGTCACGTCGTTTCATAAAATATATTATATCTTTTCGTTACTCAAAATGGGGAACGGACACAAAGCAATTTAATAATAAGGGAAATGATTGCGCCATTTTTATTTATTCAAATCAATTTGAATAAGGAAAACCTATAACAATGTCTTTGGCATTGAATTTAGACTTGATTTCTACAAAAAAATTGAATTGGTTCCTTTTTATTTAATTATTGATTTACAGTTCATCAATCTACTTCATTGAGGGGAGATTAGGCGTAATTCAACTCTGCTCCGCAATTTGTATACTGCCAATATTGACGAATTTTTCAATTTCGAACCATCTTGTGTTATTAATATTGTTTTTCAAATTATTCATCACAAAAGTAAAATAGATTATGATAATTTAGACATCTAAATTGAAACTGTGGTGAGATGTAATTTAAAATGTTGATGGCTTCAAATCAGTTTTTAATATTTCTTCTACAATTTTAAGACTACAGTAAATAACAAAAAAACACTGAAATATACTTTTCTATTACATCGATACAAAAAAGATAGTTTATTATTAGTAAACAGTTACTAAAATAGTAAATTAATCCCTAAGGACTCAAAGTGAGTGTTATTCTTTTAATACCTCGCTGCGCTCAGGATTCTTCTTCTCACCTAATAATCGTTTTCTTCATATTTTCCAGGTTTGGTGTCGATGGCCAGAAAACAGGGTTCCTGCCTTCGAAGAACAGCTATTACAAGAATCAAATGACTACGGCAAATAACTATAAGGTATTTCTGCTCTACCTTACCTGGTTGTTAACATATTTTATATTTCTTACTTCATAAAAAGGGAAACAGTTATGTTAGAGCCTCCGGGCTTGTTTTTTTTTCTACCAGACTGCTTCGTCCCACTCCTCGGCAAAGGCCTACTCCACTGCGTCCACTTCTCGCGAGCCCGTGCGTTCTCTTTACAGTTCATAAAGAGGAGGCACGGGCTTATTATACTTTACATGACAAAAACGGGAATAGTCATGCTGGGGTCTCCCTTATAACAAGATTTAAGTATTTTGTTTACAACGTACTTGAAGTATTTATACTGCGTTTATTTTATAGAAAAATAGAACAGCGCCTCTAGTGTGCGAAGGAGAAACTAATTTTTCCTTCAAATTAACTTCAAAGTTCCAGTTTACGTCATAAAAACGGGAAAAGTTATGATAGAGCCTCTGCGCCTGTTTTTTTTTTTGTTACTAGTCTGCTCTTTCTCCACTCCTTCCACTTCTTGCGAGCCCGTGAGTCCTCTTTCCAGTACCCTTAGCACGAATTTTCACTCTTTTACTTTACAGTGTCTTTCCAGTATTTACATTTCTTGTATGAAAAAATGGAACAGCGCCTCTGGTGTGCGAAGAGGGAACTATTTTTTTCCTTGAAAATTGTCAATTTGAATTGTCAAAGTTTCAGTTTACTTTACGTCTCAAATACTGAAAACTCGTGCTAAGGGTACTGTTCGGATAGAAGAGACACGGGGTTAATTTACATGACAAAAACGGGACTAGTCATGCCAGGGCCTCTGTTAAAATATCTTGTGTTCCTAGTATTAACCGGCTGGCCGGTTGGTCTAGTGGTTAGTGACCCTGACTGCTATGCCGGGGGTCGTGGGTTCGATTCCCACCCAGGACAAATGTTTGTGTGATGAGCACGATCATTGTTCTGTGTCTGGATGTAATTTATCTATAATATGTATGTATTTGTCTGTATTTGTCTAGTACCCATAACACAAGCTATGCTTAACTTGGGACTAGATGGCGTTGTGTGATAGTTGTGGAATATATTATTAACTGGGTCACATCAAGGAAGCATGTTCATAAATTCCGAACTACGATTAATTTCCTAAACTAATTCCTAGGCTCATGACGCGTAACTGATTATATTTGACATGCGTAAAGCCAATCATTTAGTTGGATTAGTATTCCGATCGATTCTGTTCGAGAGATTGTAACTTCGATATTAACATACTGATGGATTTGGTAAACATTATCGCATTACATTATGGTTATTACAGTTAATGACTTTAATATAATCACATTACATTATGATTATAACAGTACGTGAAATGTAATATTTTGAAGAAAAAAAGACAGTCAAGTGTGAAAGCGATTTAGATCTGTTTGTTTTTTTTTTTTGGGAATTATGACAATTTTGAGGAATAGTTTAGGGGAAATATTAGGTGCTTCTAACAAACGATGTCTTTATCACATTGTTTATGTTTGCGTTTTTTTTTTAAACAGTCGAAAAAACCGATAAAAGGGAGAGAAGTTATAACTTTTTTTTAAAAGTCCATCCCGCATTAAAAAAAGTAAAACTTTCAATTAATAACATAAGCAAACGATATCCGTTTTAGGGGCAATTATCATACTGAGCCCTTATCACGAGTTTTCAGTATTTTACTTTACAGCGTCTTTCCAGTATTTACAGCGTTTATTGAATGGAAAATTAAAGCGCCTCTGGTGTGCAAAGGAGCAAATTTTTTGGGAGGCCTTAGCATTTCTTATCAGTTATTGTGACGTAAAGTAAACTGGAAGTTTGACATTAATTTCAAGAAAAAAAATAGTTTCTTCTTCGTAAACCAGAAGCGCTGTTCCATTTTTCCATACAATAAAGGCTGTAAATACTGGAAAGACGCTGTAAAGTAAAATACTCTATAAATCTATATAGTCTAGCTGCTAGACAGAGTATTTTACTTTTTCACAGATAATGAACTTCTGTTGCTGCTAGACTCTAGCAGCAACAGAAGTTCATTATCTGTGAAAATTTCAACTGTCTAGCTATCACGGTTCATGAGATACAGCCTTATGACAGATGAACACACAGAAGTAGCATAGAATACCGTATTTGTTTCCACAAAAGATAATTCACGGGGCAGAATTAATACGTATATTATATATTTTTTTTTAAACTTACAGGTGTTCCAAAAGATCCCAGCCTCCTCAATGATCCTGAGCAACTACGACCCATTCTACTCTCCATTGCTATCTCGACTGGATGGAATATTTGCAAGACTTGGTAATTTTACATTTTTCATTTAATTATAATTATCTTTTTACTACTTTCCTAGAAAATTCTAGAAATAGATTGCTTTAGTAATGGTTGTTCAGAGGTTCTAAAGGTGAATACATCAACCAGCCCGCGAAATTCAAAATTTCTTGCGGTTTTTGCAATTTGCAGGCCATTGCTAGGTTTTATGTTGATTAAAATATAGTTCGCGGCTGTAAGACCTACGTAGTTACAGAAAAATAATCATCAAAATCACCAATACAACCCTCCAAGTTCATAAAGCTCTAGGAATGACTTTTTCTGTGTTTTTTTTTTTTTGTTCAATGGTCTGTAAATTGCAAAAAACGCAAGAAATTTTGAATTTCGCGGGCTGGTGTGAGCATTCCCCTTAAGTGCTTACTTTTAGTTCTAAAGCACTAAAATAAGATCAAGGTGACTTAGCAAAATAAAAATAACCAGCGAACCTAACAGAAGTCGAATATGATGTGTAAGTACCTAGAGATGGGTCAAAGGCAAAAACTTGTTATGTATATATAAAATGAGCATAAACTTTTAATATCGGGCATAAATGAGTTTCCGCCCAAATGAATTCCCGGTTACTAAGGATAAAAATAATAACTGTGTAGTAATTCTCGGTCACTAAGGATAAAACAATACCAACGTAGCGCAAGCGCCAACAGGACGCCATTGTTTAATGGCCGCTTCCAGTGTTAAGTATGCCTAAAGAGTGTATGTCCCCATTATACCTCGCATCCCCGTCTTATACGCTGGTCTCCTAATAAAAGACTTGAGACCCTGGTACTTTATGGAATAAGGTTGAAACTTCCGTCCACCTGCTTTCAGGTCTAGCTCCTGCTGAGAACTCAGTGGACGAGAACATTGAGGCTTGTCGGGAACAACTTATCTGCCTCATGTACGCCAGTCCTGCTAAGTTCGCGCCCTACAGTAACCTGGTGTCGGCTCAGTTGAGCAGGTAGGCAATATGCATTTTAGATATACGTGTCGCACAATCGAAGGGATCCCATTGTCGGCTGCTGCCCCTGGAGTTATTTTATCAATTTTATCGATCAGCGTGCATGGGCTGATCATGTCTGCCGCAGAACCGACGATAGGTGGAGTAGGAAGGTTCTCGAATGGAGACCGCGTGTAGGTAAGTGTAGGGTGGGACGCCCCTCGTCAAGATGGACCGATGACTTGAAGAAGGTTGGCAGTGGCTGGATGAAAAAAGCAGGAGATAGTGCGCTGTGGCGCTCCCTGGGAGAGGCCTATGTCCAGCATTGGACTGCAATAGGCTGAAATGATGTTGTGCACGACTGGCAAAAGCGCTGTCTCTCTACCTTTTAAATAAAAATCCTATGTCGTGGCTGCGAAAAACTTTTAAACCCACATTCACAAACACACTTAGACCTGAAATAAATGCTTGTTTGTAAGAACTGAATTTATTTGACATGTTAGAAGCGCAGAAAGCCAAAACGTATTATTATGCATTACTGATGAATAAAAAAAAAACAATTTATATTATGAAATTGTTTTTAAATTTTTACTATTTGTGTGATCACAATTTGCAGGACTAACAGTGATAACTTCTTGCATGTGAAAATTACATTTATTCGGGAAAAATATGAGATCCATAAATTGTTAGCTACAGTTTTGCACTTAAAAACACTATTGTTAGTAACTTAACTTATAGAAAAAAAATATGATTAGACCATATCCATTAAAAGACCGTACAGTCAGATTCAGAGAAATCTCACACATTTTAGTAGTGATGTCACTAACAAAAGGGGTGAGTTTTCTTTGAAGATAACCACAATCATAAAGGCGCTCTCTCACCGGGAGCGTAATGTAACATTATAGATTCGACTTTGAGCATTACATTACAATACTACCTCCCTGACTGACGAGCATTCGCGTACAAGTATGGGTTTGACACAAGGTGTGCATGGTGATGCTCGATTGTTCTCCTTTACCGATGAAATGTCGAATCTGTAACGTTACATTACAGGTATATGCTCGCGCCTTAAGTATTCTCACAACGATTGTAACGATTTAAAATCTGTTTAAAACGTTTTTTTTTTTTTAATAATACTTTTTTATCGCCCACAGAGAACTGAACGAGCTCCGACGACCAGTCTCCGATAACCCTGAAATCATGAGGTTCTTCAAGTACATGAAAGCAGCAAGACGAGGGCAGGAGGCTTCGGACTGCATGTACTCCTATCCTACATGTACAGAGGCAGCTCCTAAGACTCACACAATGGTAGCAGCCTATCATGACATCAACAAACTGGTCACTGCTAGAAAACTCCACTAGGTAGCTGCAGAAATATAAAAAAAAATGCAATGTACGTAAAGAACATCTAAGTGCTGTTCAACTTTGGATATAAGTCGCCTCTATAAACAAAAGACGATCATGATCAATGCTCTGTGCCGATACCAGATACGTAACTCGATTATCATGAATTACACTAGAGCGATTTGTGGCCTACAAATATAAATACCATGTCTTAAAGCGTGAATAGTTCAAATGTGGGAAAAAGACAGAACTACAAGTCGTCTAGCGCCATCTCGTTCCCACAGTGGAACTACTCACGCTGTAAGGTATTTTACCCATGGCGCGATGCGACGCTATTCGACCGATTCCAACTACAAGTGAAAATCAACCCTGCCACTAAGAAATAATGATGTAATTCGATTGACTTGTCGTCGTGGCGATCGTGTTTTGTTTTTCATCTACCCTTAGATAAGAACGTATTTTATGTCATATTCCGTAGTGGTAACGTTGATTTTCAATTGTAGTTGGAATCGGTCGGATTACAATCACATCGCGTCGCAACGCGCCATGGGTAAATTCTCTAAGACGTCATGTATAGACCACCTTACAGGTTGATATTATCGGTCGACTTCAACCTAGCTGCAATTTTACATGTCATTTCGTCTTTCAAATCAAATGCAATACACTAGTGAGCAGTTAACTTTTATACCAGCAGTGTTAGTTAAACTGCAGCGCTATTCCCTATAAACACAGCGCGGCCGCAGCGCTCTTGCCACACTGGCACTGAAGTTAGCTATTCACTAAGCTGGTGACAGCAACATGACCTCGCTCGCCCTGCAAGATGGGGCGATCTCAAAGCCGAGGCCTTCGAAAAGAACATCGGTAATTATGATGAGATTTCTTACACAGATTATTTTTTTATCAAATGAGTCCTCCCATCCCCTACTGTCAGACTCGTACTGACTAAAATCCACGGTGTCCTTCAGTAGCCCTTCATGTCGAAATAAGTCCCGGGACCCCTGCTGGCTTTGGCCCTCTAGAGGGGGGCACCGTCATCATACTGACGCTCTTTGAGGCGGGCGTGGAACACAACGCGCCGTCTACCCAGGCATGGTCGTGCGGCGAGTCGTCGATTACTCGCCACCGATCGTCTGCCGACAGAGACTGGCATAGCTGAACTTTTAAGTGAGTGAAATTTTGTGAATATCAAAGGATTTTTTTAGTGTGTGACCAATGTCAAAAAAAATTTGCGGATTTTTGGCAATATCAAAAAAGTTTTGAAAGTGATTCATAAAAGAAATGAAAAATATTTCAAACATTTACTTACTCATATGATTGTATGTAAATATAAATTCGAAACTTTGAGCCATGTATCTTTGTTTCTCAAACTGTGAACAAACGTGTATTCTTGATGAAGAATAACTTTAATTAACTGGAGTAGCTCCAAGGAGTTTACAAAAGCCATCTGTGAAGGAGCTTCGTGTAAACTTTTTGAAGTTTGAAGTAACTTTGGTTTGTTTTGATTGATGTTTGAGGTTGAGATCTATAAAAATGTGTCTTATACGTATTATTTTAAGCATCATTTTCGTATTGCCACACGAGTAGGTAACTTTATAGATCTCGGCCTGATCGTTACCTAAAAGCCAGAACAAGTCTTAAAGCGTGAGTAATTCCAGTGTGCGAAAGAGACAGAGCTACACAAGTTGTCTAGCGCCATCTCGTTTCCGCACTGGAATTATTCAAAATTTTAAAGAATGCTGTTTTATGAAAGATGTATTTATTACATGCTCCTATGGTTAAAATTCAATTATTTATAAATTTATTTGAAGTGTGAATGTAATTTATTTTATGACTGATAAGTGTGTGTGTGTAAAAACTATTTATTACTTATTTATAATTTTATTTAATAACTTATTATCCCGATTTTTTAAATTATGAATATTATATTAAATAGTCAAAGTGTTGTACCACCGTAGTCTGTTATGAAGAGTCCTTTATTAGATTTATATACAAAAAAAACATATTCGGAATATAATTTATTGCAGTTAAATTAAGTCTAAATTATTTCTACCATGTTACTTTTTTGAGGGTTGATTCTGAAAAAATCTAATCTCAATGATAATTTTTAATCTTTTGTGAAAAATATTTTTTGTAAAATAAGTTTATTTTCATTTATTATTCCTAATTTTATGTTTTGAATTTTATTTAAATTATTACTAACAAAAAATCTAGTTACTCTAATATGCGCATGCACATCGAACATTTGAAATCTAGCCAATATCAACGCTAGATTTTTAAAATGGCTACTTTCTAGGCAAGCGATGGTGCACATATTACAGAATGATTTTAATTTTGTAATCTATCACTGTGTGATTGTTTGAAGAATAAACTGGCGCCTGATTTTATTGATAAAAATAATAATTTATGACCCACACTCTTATTTGGTGATACTTGCAAAAAGCTTAAACGTT
Organism: Agrotis ipsilon; assembly: GCA_028554685.1. Taxonomy (NCBI): domain Eukaryota; kingdom Metazoa; phylum Arthropoda; class Insecta; order Lepidoptera; family Noctuidae; genus Agrotis; species Agrotis ipsilon. Next base: position 10,642,216 of record CM052977.1, read on the forward strand.
ATGACCTACTTATAAAAAAAATATATAACTATAAAACATAAAGTTATGATTGTGTGGCTTCTTAGCTGAATACTCACTTAGCAGTGTTGCATGTAACGTATCAGATACTGTATCAACTTGCAAGTGGGTACGGCTCGTCCGAGCACACTGCGAGTCGCCTTCGAGTTCGCAGTGATACCGGCACTCGGCAGGTCACTGCGAGCTTACAGCGAGCGGTTCGTGCATGCGTACTCACTTGATACCGTATCCGATACGTTACATGCAACACTGCTAAGTGAGTACCCAGCTTTACATATTATTTTATTGAGAAGACAGTTTTATTTCTGCACTTTTCATGTATTTTTAATAATAAAATCAATGAGAGAGATTAAAATTGTGGTGTTGTGTTTTTTTATTTATTGTTGTAGTCATAATCAATAAAAATGTAGATTGAAATAAAAATTGTTGAACAAAAATATAAATGCTTTTAATATTTTGACATACCTATTATTGGAATCAAATATCAGCTCACAATTATTTAGGACCCATTAATATTAATAGTCATTTTTACCCGTGGTGCTAGGCAACTGGGCTTCTCCCAGTTGTAATATACCTTTATGCCTATTGGCCTTGTTTTGTTCTGTCTCCTGATTGCAAGGAGGGAAGTAGAAACATATTTTTCCTACTCCTCCACTATTCTTTTCTGATTAATTTCGTTGCAAGATCCAAGACAGGTAAATTCATTCTCCGGGACAAGTCGAGCGTCATTGTCTCGGCGTTTTTCTGGTGGTTGCCACTGTTGATTCTGGCTCTCAGGAGTTGCAGTGGTCTGGGAGTAATGTCGTTGGTTTGTCCCCAAAAAAATGCCTAATTATCAATTCAATTTGGTATCTACTTCTGATAGCTGAACGCAATACTAGCTTAGTACGCGCACTGCAGAAGTGCGCGAATAAATGTGCGATTCTGCTAAAATTTCCTTTTTAGGCCTTCTGAACAAAATCAAAGCCACTTTAAGGAACTTGCGACGTAATGCGACGCGATTCGAACGAATTCCAACTACAAGTTAAAATCAACCTTGCCACTAAGAAATAATAATGCAATTCGATTGACTTGACGTCGTCATGGCGATCGTGTTTTGTTTTTCATCTAACCATAGATAACAACGTGTTTTATGTCATAGTGGTAAGGTTGATTTTCACTTGTCCCTAACGCTACTCCAGGGAAAAGATGTGGGTTATCTGAACATCCGGCAACCGAAATGAGGATATTAAAGTAATTATAAATTTTCACTCAGTGGCAGTGAAAATATGGGAATTACTCACATAACGTTATATGTTTATGGGTAATTACGGTAATGTATTTCGCAATAATGCGTCTCCCTTTAGAATCAAAACTTGTGTAATTAACGTACCTAATACCCTTTGGTATTTACATTGTGTTATTAAAATTACTCATGACTCATATTAGGAGGATTTTAAAAGCGAAAGTTTTTAAAGATGGATGAATCGATGGATGGATGTTTGTAACTCGGTCACACAAAAACTTCTGAGCTGATTTGGGTAAAGATACACGTATACTTCTTTTATATCGGTACGACATTCCCTAAAAAATCCTAGTTTCAGGAAATATTTCAATTTGATAAAAAAATGCCTCATAGCTATTTTTTATTTTAGCGTGGTTAAATCATCAATTAAGTCCTCCCACCCCGGGCAGGGCGGGAGGGACTGTCAGACTTGTACTGACTAAAATCCACGGTGTCCCTTTATGTGCCGGGGTCACGGTGATGGGATAAGTCCCGCGACCCCGGCAGGCCCTTATAGCCATTTAGGATTAGTCGGACCATTCTATACCTAAGTCCTTGTTTAAATACACATACAGACATGCAATTCTACTTGAGCGAATTTTCAAAGAATTGCTAATCCCGTTGCGGAAAATGCTCTCTTTAAGCAATGAGGGATTTTCTTTTGATTGTTTCCCTAGTCATAAAGAGAGATAGATGGCGCTGAACTTGGTATGTTACTGCAATGAACGGATTTGATTGTAATTTTGAGATCTTAAAATGTAACTTACATGTCATGTTATTGTCAGTCACATCACATCACACAATTGGCATTTGGAAATAAATAACAACAAGGAAATAGGAAAAAAAATTCATTGACCAGTCTTTTTAATTTATGAGATTTCCACGCCATAAAGAAAATGTAGAGACGTCTGTTCCTCGTGGATTTGTACAAAAATGAAGTCATAAATCTAGTAACGTAGTGAGTTCATCGCCATCTACAGAGTTCTTGGAAACTACTTTTTTTTTAATACTCGAAAAAGAAAACTTCTCATTAGGAATATTGCTTATAGAGGGCATTTTAGAACCGCTGGTTTACAAAATAAACAAGTCCCATCGGGCTACTATATTTGATCGAAACAAACATTGTTGAAATTAATAATCTTTATCAAATACTGCCATTCACAACATATCACACATGCCTAATGTAATAAATAGACCCAGGCCTTACTCTCTGGTTCGTATAATTCAATATAGAGGGTCACAATGTAATTAACATGTCTGACTGGATTAAATTGTCGAAGCGATCTGCTGAATCCAATGACGATAATATTACTAGACTCCACATGCACGATCTAAGAAACAAAAACTATTCTGTCAACTCGCTGAGACACTACGTAAGCGAGGGGGACGGGGTACTGCGTTGTGATTGGCTAACTCAAGGTCTGACTACCTAAAAACACATAAGAGGGTATAATTTCTGTTGGACTGTTATTACCTGTCAATAAGTGATCTAATGCCGTTTATTATCAGAGTAGAAACCTAAAAAATGTAAACACTGATCGAATCAACGAACGATTTGACAAAAATGCGACCTTTTTTAGTGTTCCCCTAATTTTGCCGGTGTGTTTATATTTTTTAATTTGTTGTTTTTTTTTAATGATGTGGAAGAAAGAATAACTATAGGTACATACATTAACATCAATACGGTATAAGTTTTTAGGTTGAAATGGTCACTGTTACTATTATTAAGGTTACCCTTAATCAAACATAGGGAAATAATTTCCCACCCGACAATGATCTACATTTCGGTATTTTATAATTAATCGATAATCGATACTTCAAATTATTTCGATCCATCAAAAACTATACCATATTTCTTTTAATTTCTGGCAACACTGTCTTAATGAATGCCACATGCCTTAAACGTCAAAGTCAGTTCAAACTTCGAGGTCCGTTTTTTCCGTCATTTTAGCTCTAAATTAGGATTGTTGTGAAGTGTTTTTTGTCTGACGAGCAGAAAAATTCTTATAAGTACGTAACTGTCCTTATTTCTGTAAGTAGACTATATTTCTGATATATTGATGGTATAAACAGTGTAAACAGTGTAAGTCTAAACTAGGTGGGAAATAATTTCCCTATATCCATTTCGGTAAGTACTAAGTGGGAAATTAATTCCCTATATCCCTTTCGCGTTCATTGTTTTATCAATTTATATAAAATGTTGATTCTGTCTTTTTGTTCAATATTTTTATTTTAAAATAAAAATAATAACGAAGAATATTGAAATCATTATTGTTATTTTTAGGAACGTAAAGAGTTTCAAAATGTCGTTTCAATCTAAAATGAAAAGAAAAAAGACAATAAATGTTTCCGAAAAAGAAAAATTACAGAAAATAGTAGATAATTTGTTTCAAAAACTAAGTAAAGTCAAAGGCAACAACTAGTCATGCAGCACAACTAGGCATTGCAGTAAAGGATATAGGGAAATAATTTTCCACCATTGAAACAAAACATATCCTAACCAAACATAGGGAAATATATTCCCACCAGAAAAAAACATATTTACTATGTTTTTTTTTATATTTTAGTTATCATACATTAAAACTATTTCTAAATGTAAGCTAAATCCATTTTAACATCTTTGATAAGTCTTACACAGCGCCGCGTTTGTTTAAGGGTTAAAAAATAATAAAAGTAAGTAATAAAAATATAACCTCGTTTACAAGAACCAAAGGTGGTTTCAGTTTTTATAAAATAGCCATAGTTAATATCATGTCCCTTGACGTTGCTTTTCATTAGCGAGCATGTAGGTAAAGGCTTTGAAAACCGAGACACTGAGGGAAGATTCTAGATAATCCTTTATAAACCTTGATTAAGATTCTGCGCATAAACCAAATTAATAAGGATTAGAAACTTACAAGGCAATGTATTATTTAACAGTGTTACCAAAAACGGATGGAGGAGCTCGTGGCTAAATAATTACAGCCGCACAGGTCGATCTTCCGGGTTAAGCCGCGCTTGCCGAGGTTGGTCTGTGGATGGGTGACCATCTGTCATAGCGAGTTTCCTCCGTGCCTCGGAAAGCACGTAAAGCCGTTGGTCCCGGCTGTCATTTCTAGATCTTTGACAGTCGTTACTGTTAGTCAGAAGCTCTAAAGTCTGACAACCAGTCTTAACATGGGGTATGGTATTGCCCAGTTACTGGGTTGTGGAGGTCCGACAGGCAGTCGCTCCATGTAAAATACTGATATCCAGCTGAATCTGGTTTGACTGGAAGCCGACCCCAATATAGTTGGGAAAAGGCTAGGCAGATGATGACCAAAAACGGATCTACACGGATTTAAGGATAATACGGCACCCCTTTTAGGACTAGTTACCGACAGAGCGTAATCCGTTTCGGCCATACGATCTGTCGGCTGTCCTTTTTTTTTAGGTGGTAAATCATCAAATCTTACTGACTAAAATCCACCCGTGTTCCTTCGGATGCCCTTTACGTTCCGGGGCCGCGGTATCCTGGGTTAAGAAAAACAATGCAGAACCGATTTGGCTAAGGTTGGATCTGAATTATTTTTAGAGTCTGGGGAAGGTTTAAACGGTGAGTAAATATGATTGCAATGGTAGCCCCGTGGTATCGGCTCCGACTTACGAGTTGTAGGTCGTGGGTTCGAACCCAGCCCGGCGCATTACTGTGTGTAATTTATTTCATCACCACTGCTCGCAAAACGGTGAAGAAAAACATCGTGAGAAAACCGGCATGTCCTAGAACCATCAAATTCGAAGACATGTGACATCCGCCAACTCGAACTGGGCCCGCGTGGTGGATTATGTCCCACTCTCTCTCACAAGAGAGGTGGCCTCTGTCCCAGCAGTGGGAACGTTATAGGCTGATGATGATGATGAAATATGATAAAAAACATGATTCTGAAGCGGTACGAAGTTTACCGGGTTAGTATGCATTATATAATTTTTCTGCCATCCGCGTAAAAGTAACAAACTGTCAATGACTCACTCAGCTCAAGATTTTAATAAAAATAAAGATTGTTGACAAACAAGAGGCATGAGTCACGCTAAAGGAAACAAGACGGATCCGGTATTAAAGACTATCCCTTCTACTTTCTTGGTAGAAAGTTGACCTGCCGTTACTTGTCATTTAATTTTGAACTCTATAAACACGTTCAACTAAATCTAAATTATTTTGATACTTAAAGAAAAGTGACGTGTAAATCATCAGCAAAGCTTTTTAAACAGTGCTGTTAACAAGATAAAGTCGATTTTTGATTGTGGTCAGCAAATTAATCATCTTAGTGTAATATTTGGTAACACAAATGTATGTTTTTCGGTTAGTAGTGCATTAATGTCTTTGCTGGGGGCATTGGGTTTGATAAAGGTTACTGACATCCGTTTTAATGTTAAAGCAGATTAGCAATTTTAAAGAAAACCAACCGACCCTTTAAAGGAGGTCATTCACGCTCCATACATTTTTGGGCCTTTTCTGAAAGTGCCCGCCAGCGAAAAAAACTGGTACCTATAGATAGTACTAGTCACTAGGAGCAATAGTTACTGTGGCACAAAAGTTGTAGGATTGCTCTTGGCCAAGTTATACAAGTTCGAAACTTCGATTCTGTTCCCGATACTTTCAGAAAAGGCCCAAAAAAATGATCTTCTTTTCTTGAAGAACCCTTAGAAATACTAGGTTAACAATATAGCAGACGATAGAGTAGTCAATCTACAAGGTAAACCGTGCTTGCCTAGGTCGGTCGGTGGATGGGTGACATCATTGCATACCGAGTTCCCTCTGTGACTGGAAATCATTTTATCTGTCATTTGTAGATAGACTTAGACAGTCTTTACATGGTTGCATGGTTAATGGCGCGAAAGAGCTTACGAAAAATCGTTACGATTAGACGCCAGTACAGTTTGTTCGATTTTTCTCATACACACTTGTAGATTTATCGTTGCAGTTTGAACTGTACAATTCGCAAGGTGCGTAGCAGCCATTTGAATAATAAACAATTATGTATGGCACAACGCACAACGCATAGAGCTTACTGCTTACTATATTGTGTATCAGTCCTCACGCACGGCCTACATCTATGGTATGAAAGTGTATGTAATGTTTTTAAATACATCCATGACGCAGGGGAAGATCCTAGTTTGAGAATAAATTGTCTTCTAAATAAAGAATTAAGAAATATTATCACAAAGTTCACATCAACTGTACTAACGTCCATAATGATACATTATCAACAAGGTAGGTATAGTTAAAATGACATTACGTAAACAAAACTTATCTTGGGTATCTCTGTGTTGCGAAGATTTTTTTTTCTTGACCAGTACCTACTAAAATTATCTAAGTAAACTCAACAGTATGATATCATTCTACTTCTTCTAAATATATATAACTCAAAGGTGACTGACTGACTGACATAGTGATCTATCAACGCACAGCCCAAACCACTGGACGGATCGGGCTGAAATTTGGCATGCAGGTAGATTTTATGACGCAGGCATCGGCTTAGAAAGGATTTTGATCGATTGTACCCCCAAGGAGATAAAATAGGGGATGAAATTTTGTGTAAATCTTAGATTTTCGACAGATTGAATTGAAATTAAAGATTGGATTGGACTATGATGAAGACGTCCGCTTAAATAGGATTTTGATAAATTCCACCCCCATGGGGATAAAATAAGGGATGATGGAGGATGTAATTCTATAAGTTTGAACCTATCGGTACCTAATGGAACGAATAAATTAAGACGAACTACCTAATAAAAATACTTCATGACGCGAGCGAAGCCGCGGGCAAAAGCTAGTCACTCATAAATTCTTAAAGGAAATAATAATAATTGCAAAAATGTTTGCTCTTTATTACCAGAGTGTCTGTTTTTGAATCTGTGGTTCTCAAATATTTGTACTCGTATCTTAAGGCAAAAAAAAATAATCTTGCACGCTGAGCTAAAATAATTTTATAATCTCACTTTCAAGTAAAATAATATTTCTGAAGTTGTATTTGCATTATAGACTATCAGGTCAAGCACTAAAAGTTAATGTCACTATATTCAACACTATTTTAGTATATGCGAAACCTGTATAGTTCGTTCAGAATTACGTAGTTACTGATTCGATTCCAATAATTTTCAACCAATGTTATACGTTTTTTTTTCAAGTACCTATATTTTAATTCCCGGGTCGAGCGACGGCGCTTTGTGTTCCACGCGCGCCTCTCAAGAGTGTCAGCAAGATGACGGGGCCCCCCCTCTAGAGGGCCAAAGCCTGCCGGAGACGCGGGACTTACCAAATTACCGTGTCCCTGGAACGTAAAGGGCTATTGAAGGATACCGTGGATTTTGAACGGATAATCAGGTAATATAACAAGCTCATAACTTCGTGATTTTTATACATTCAAAACAACCACACAAGCACACGCCAAGTTAAGTTTCGTTTGAAATATGGGATATGCGCCATCTATACTGATTTTTACGTATGGAACGAGTATTAAAGCGCGTGGTACGTACCGTTGTCGGTAAAACGATTGCAGAATGAATCTCCTGAGATACCTAAATCAAAACACTGGATTTTTTTTACATCATTCTCATTTCACGTCTGCCGCATCCCCAATGAGCTGTGGGCGAATATAAGTCAGAAAGCGTCGCGGCAGACCTCGTAGAAGATGGCGGGACGAGCTTGACAAAACCAAAGACCAGTGGTACACTTTGGCCCTGGATCGTGAAAACTGAAAGTTATGGGGAGAGAGGAGAGACCTTTGCCCAGCAGTGGGATGATGTAGGCTAGCAGTATCAGTACTTCGTGATTTTTATACATTCAAACAACCACACAAGTACACGTCAAGTTGAGTTTGGTTTGAAATATGGAATATGCGCCATCTACCGTACCGTACCGTTGTCGGTAAAACGATTGCAGAATGAATCTCCTGAGATAAATCAAAACACTGGATTTTTTTACATCATTCTCATTTCACGTCTGCCGCATCCCCAATGAGCTGTGGGTGAAAATAACCACTTTGTGTAGCCCCAACACAGTCAGAAGGCGTCGCGGCAGACCTCGTAGAAGATGGCGGAACGAGCTTGACAAAACCAAAGACCAGTGGTCCACTTTGGCCCTGGATCGTGAAAACTGAAAGTTATGGGGAGAGGCCTTTGCCCAGCAGTGGGATGATGTAGGCTAACAGTATCAGTAGTAGTAGTATCTCATTTTCCACGACAGAAATTATAAATTCTGTGTAACAGACACCACTGACGGGTTTGGGAACCACTGACGGTAGATACGATAATAATGTCAGATTATGATTCGGGGGGTCATTTATAAATACAATTCAAATATTCTAATGCCAATATTTAGATATCAGTCCTAACAATATGAAGTCGCTAATAAATTATATTGTTTTACTTCTGTGTCTGAATTATATAGGTAAGTCGTTTATTTTTATTATTTGGTTAGCTCGAATCATTCTACCCAACGAATTTCACTTGATTTGTTATATTTAGCTTTATAAATTGTCATAGCTAAGGGTGCTTTTTTTAAAGAAGCCATTTGGTACACTGATCGGTACAGGTAAAACTTATATAAAGAAACCAACAAATCTGCCAAATCTCAACCTGTGTCGGGCACGCCGCAAATACGGCGTTAAAAGACTACTCTTTGAGTAGTGGATGGATAGGCGTCACGGCGTTCTGACCTACCGCCTGACTCAGGTCCTCACTGAACACGGAAGTACCGGGAAGTACCTGTGTAGCACAGGGAAGGAAGACTTGGGTGTCACCACTGCAAAGATCGCCCGGAGGACACGGTGGAGCATACGGTGTAGGACTGCCCCTCTTGGGCAGAGCACCGCCGTGTCCTCACGACGGCGACCTCTCGCGCTCGGCATTGGTTGCAGCCATGGTGCAGGGTGAGACGGAATGGGAAGCAGTCACCTCCTCTTGCGAAGCAGTCTTGCTAGAGAAGAGGGAGGCGGGCCGTGTGAAGAAGAGGACAGCGTCCACCTCACGACCCAGCCGCCTCGGGAGACGCCCATGGCAAGGGACGTCGCAGGACAATTTCCAGGCTGGGCCAAAACTGCGTAAAGGGCTATTGAGGGACCTGCCTTGCCTTGGGCGGACTCATTTGGGGATATTAACACGTTAAAAAAAAACCTGTGTCTACTGTCAAATAGGGAATAAAAATCTCGCGAGATTGGGGTTCAAGCGAGATTATGAACAACATTACTGCGATATCGCGCCAATTTCGAGATCTCACGGTATTGGCAGTGTTCTGTATTTTTTTTTTCTATCAATCACAATGTGTAATTTGTTCAAACAAATTACGAAAAACTATTAAAACCATAAGCCTAATCTCAACAATAAGATAAATATTTATTTTTCAAAAGAATTTCATGCATCAAACGTTGTTTGACGTACTCGTATCTGTCTATAATAAGTTTTTAATAAAACTCTTATAGTAAACTTTGACATCATATTATCTATAAGATAAGAAATGACTGACTGACTAACAGACTGGTTGTTTCGTTTTGTTCCAGTCTTCTCTTTTAATATGAAAGAAAAATCATTTAGTCATAAAACATTTTTTTCCGAACAAACAAAACAACGAGAAGTCAAAAAAATGAACCTTAAAAACTAAGTTGCGGTGACCATAATAAACTGAGATATTGTTATTAATTAATGCAACTATATTTACTTAGTGTAGATCCATTAGTTTTTATAAATTAAATAATAAAATAACAAAGCATATAGTCCGCGCTTCGAATAAGACGTTTTACGCTAGACTCAAATCTCGTTAAACTTGCGAGATCTCGCGCTTTTTTCGTCCGAGATCAATCTCGATAAGACAGCCGAGATCTGGCGAGAACGAGATTGTATTCCCTACTGACAACCCGCTTCTTTATAAAAGCACCCTATGGATGGTTTCTTTTTGTTTACCCATTTATATATTATTATGTAAAAATACAATTATTTTTAGAGGGAGCATTTAGATGTGACTACAAATACAGTTTAGAAACCCGAACATGGTATAAGTTTCACAAGATTCCGGCGACTTGGGCCGATGCTCGGCTGCGATGTTCTATGGAAGGTAAGTTAACGATTCAGTAATATTCCAAAAGTAAGATAGAAAAGCAAACAAAAAAAACTACAGTTTATAAAGTCCGTACAGCTCAGTCGCATAAAAAATGTTGAACTACAATAACAAGTCAGAGAAGACAAATTAAATTTTACAATAAATCCAACAAACTTCTATTTCTGTTAATTATTTTAGTTGATGTGTATGCACAAATGCACACTACGGACTTTCCCTTTTTACACTACAATACCCTTTGAGGCCTGTTTGAGGATGAGGACGATCTGCGAACGGGGCTTGTGTATTTAGTTTTAAACTGTTAATTCAAGTTGAAATGGTAAATAAATAAATTTTGCAACAATGGAACTTTCCCGAAAGTTACATTTTGAGAACGGGACATTTTGTGAAAGGCACATTTTGTGAAAGGGACATTTTGTGAAACATTTTGCGATTGAGCCGAAAGATCAGGTACGTAGTACTCACAGCCATCGTCCTTGTATGACCAGCTGACTCTACTAAGAAATCTCGGCACGGAAATGCCCCCGCCAAGACGAGCCAAGCGAAGCCCAAGGGCACTACCTACGTTTTCTCGAAGTGTTTTGTCGTTTTTTTGAACCCTCTTAGAGTTGGTTTCCGATATTCCAAACAGTTCTTATTCACAGGATATGGTGCCAATAATAGACTTATTAATCCTAATAGAAAAGCTCTAATACTTTAGAATTTATTGATATCTAAAATACACGAATTTTTACATGAAATGTTTTTTTGGGATACAATTGACTAGCTAGAATGATCAGTTTGATATGATCTTAAAATGTTATATTGTCACCAGGTGCCGTCCTAGCTTCCCCAACCACAACAGAAATACTAACTGAAATGAGAAACATCATGAATACCTCCATTCCGGAATATGAGATTTTCACCGGAATTCATGCTACATTCTCCCAAGGAGATTATTATACGGTTGAAGGTAAGTTTTAATAGTAGATTGTTTAACTAACGAGCAAACAACTATTTCAAAGGCTAAATTGCACTTTGAATCCCGAGCGTAGCGGGGAATATTTTGCAACAATTTAATAATTCAAATTTGCACATGTCAACGTTTTTATGGCGACTGTCCCTCATATCGTGAGGAAACCGGCATGTCATAGAACCAAAAATTCGAAGACATGTGTCATCTACCCGCACTGGGCCCGCGTGGTGGATAATGGCCCACTCTCTCAGAGAGAAGGCCAGTGTCCCAACAGTGGGAACATTTATAGGCTGATGATGATGACACTGGGTTGAAACAGGCTTGTATGAAAAAACTATACGTATTATTTATAAATATTGCTATCATGAAAGCTTCCTTGAATTCATACAAGTCTCACATAAGTACGTTTTCTCCACTACTCAAGTTCAGGACTTGAGTGAACAGATGAAACTATTAGGATAAGTATCACAAGTAAGATTTACAACTTACAGGTACATCACTCTCGGAATTCTCAGTGAATTGGGCTAAAAATGAGCCAGATAATAAAGACAACCAAGAAAGCTGTTTAACTATTAATGGTGACGGAGACTTAGCTGATCGTAACTGTAATGAGACTCATTCTTACATCTGTTACCACCCGGAGAAACATGAAATAATCAGTGAGTGCGGTACTATCGACCAAGGTAAGAATTGTAAGGATATAATAATATGTTGGAGGAGTTTGTTAAGTTAAGAATTAACGTTTAAAGCTGATAGTTTATAAGACGGGGACGCGAGGTATGATGGGATATCACACACTTAAGGCAAACTTAACACAAACTAACGTAGCGCAAGCGGTAACAAGACGCCATTTGTAAAGCCCTTCGTACACAAGGCGACGCAAGTTTCCGATACCTTACGATTTCGGTATCCAGGCCACTATCGCAATACAATCCATAGAGGTTCATAAACACGCACTCGTCAATGGATGTCAAAGTCGTAAGGTATCGGAGACTTGCGTCGTCTAGTGTACGAAGGGGCTAAATGGCCGCTTGTAAATGACGTCCTAATGGCGCTTGCGCTACGTTAGTGTTGTGTTAACCTTTAAGTACCGACGTGCGGTCTGAGAGGCCCCGGCCGGCACCTGACTTGCCAATTTACCCCTCTCTCCGCGGAATTCCGATTCCCGCGTTCAAGTAGCTGCAAGGACAGTGCCCACGTTGACCTTGAAGTAATAAGGTGTAACGGCGCACGCGCATTTATTGAGTAATTACGATTTGAAATTCCGACGCGGCCTCTCAGGCCTCACGTCGGTACTTACGTAAGTATTTTGTTTTATTTTTTTGTTACAGTGAACTGCTATTTTTACAAATATCGTAAACTAAGGATATACCAGGACTTTCTGGTTGTAAAAGAAATACTTCTGTGACAGATTTACAGCACTCAAAGAAACCCCGGATGTGTATAGATGCATCTAACCCAAATAATGCGCGATTGATTGAGAGCTGGATCGCGGATTAAGATTATAGCGGATCCGAGGTCGACGACTCTAGCGAAGCACAGTCAGTTTTTGAACGGAGCACTGACAGCATGATAGGGATACTAACACTGATATTTCTAATACCAAAGAAACTTAACCTGAACACCTGGACGCGCCGACATCGTCATCAGAAGAGGTTCCGTTTTCTAGGCTGGGTGGATTTAGTTAGAGGAAATAATAAAATTATAAGTAGGTAGTCTAAATCACATCCAAACAGATCATCTGTTAAAATACCACAACATAATATTGCTAGTTGGTATTAGAGCACATGAAGTGAAGATATTGTTACCCACGGTTGCATCGTGAACTTAGTATGAGTTAGGCAAGAGTACTTGGTTTTGATAAGCCAGAGGCATCTGAAGATCAAACAGAAGAAGTCAAGACACGCTGGACTTGTCTTTCGTATCAACCAAACTCAAAAAAAAATCGACGTTTAGGTGCTACTATGTAAAAAACTCATTTGTTTAGAGTGCGCGAAACAAGTATGCTCTGACTGTGCTTTGAATTTAGGGTGTAGTCCGACTGTGGACATTTTTTTTTTCAGAAGGTTGGTGCTCCTACAGTATTTTTTTTCTTAAAGCTATATTCATCCTAAGTAAGAAATACTATTTTTTGTTATTCTGAGAGGATTATACTTTGTGTTATTATTTTTTATATCCAAAAGTCGCCTTTTCCCCCAAAATTCATGCCAAATATTATTACAGTCTTAAATAAAATAAAATGTTACTTTCTTTTCATACTTATTTTTTCTTAAATCTCTTTAATTTTCATCATATCGCTAAGAAAAATATTTAAATCACAACTTTCTTTAAAAAAAACTACATAATGTAAGCGGCCTCTCAGGCCTCACGTCGGTACTAATGTTACAAAAAATGCACGTCGGTGCTTAAAGGTTAAGTATGCCTAAAATAGTGTATGTTCCCATTATACCTCGCATCCCCTTCTGATAGGTACAGTGTTCCCCTAAACCATAACCTTGAGTGTACTACAATATTACAATAACAAGACACTTTTACTGATTGTTGTACATCTCAGCCTCTAGTAATTATTATCATCGTCAACATTTTGTATTCCTGTGTATTTTGAATCAGGCAGACATGTAGCCTTCTTTTTGCAACAGTCGCTGCCTTTTTTAATCTTGTAATGACACAAATAAATATCTTTTTCTTTTCAGAGTACAACTTGGATAAGAGAACTAACAAATGCTACAAGTTTCATCCAGTTCCAAGAAATTACTCGCGAGCTTTCATGGCATGTTCAGCTGAAGGCGGCCATCTTGCTATTATAAACAGTTATGTCGAAGCAACAGTAGTAAATGAACTTTTTTCCAATCACACTCAAGGCTCAATACCAGGATCCAGCTTCCAAAAAGAGAAAGCTTTTATCGGGTTTCAAGGTTGGGGCGAAAACTTCGAGTATAGGACTATTCATGGTAATTATAATTTTCTTATGTACCTACGAACTAAATTATTTATGTGTATTGCAACTGGCTAATAATACGAGATAGCTGGTTAATGGTAGTGGGTGGGTCTCATTGCCAGCATGAATCAGGGCAGATTACCCAGAAAAGACACAGAATGGGTACCTGAAGACGGTCGTCGTCACGTAACCCTCACGTATACCTATCTAATTTTTTGCATACATGAAGATATAGTATAGACTCTTCTTGGACTAACACTGTGGTGTCAGTCCCGACTTACGACTTGTAGGTCGTGGGTTCGAACCCCGACAGGCGCTTTACTTTGTATTTTTTTTTTCATCACCACTGCTCTCAAGACGGTGAAGGAAACATCGTAAGGAAACCGGCATGTCCTAAAACTAAAAATTCGAAGATATATTATGTGACATCTGCCAATCCGCACTTGACCACTGGGACACTCCTCGAGGTCTTAAACTCGCAGTTTTCATGAGGATTATTTACTTTTTTTTTAGGTGGTAAAATCATCAAATGAGTCCTCCCTGGGTGGGGCGGAAGGGACTGTCAGACTTTTACTGACTAAAATCCACCCGTGTTCCTTCGGATGCCCTTTACGTTCCGGGGCCACGGTTAATTGGGTTACTAAAAACCCACGACCCCAGCAGGCATTGGGCACGAAACACGACGCGCCACCGACCCGGGCTTGCTCCCCGCTCGGACGGCGAGCTACCCATTACTCACCGTCCGCAAGCCCACTCCGCCGCTGTGCCCTCTGCTAACCAGAGGGACACGCGTTGGAGCGTCCACAAACCAGGCTATTCGCATACGGGCCGGAGACCCCTTAGGCCCACAGTGCCTAAGGAAGAGTTTATTCCCGCATCCCAGGGTGCACCGGCCCGAAAAACTGGTCTTCACGGCAGGTGGAGGTTACCTGACTCAGCACCCCGAGGAGCATAATATACTTAAGCAATACAAATAGTTTGAAATAATTGTTAAGAAAGTTGTGTACTTAACGCATTGAAAAACGTTATGAACGTAGCGGGAACTCTTTCAAAAAGTAACTTTATTTCCTCTTTTCAGGCCAAACATTAAAAGAAGCAGGTTACGATAGCTTTTATACAAACTATCCTAGTGCATCGACAGAGCGAGAGACATGTGGTGCGATGAGCCGTTCGTACTATACTCTATTTACTATATCGTGTGACTACCCGGCCGTATTCATTTGTGAGAAGAGCCCAGAATACAAATGCCATGCTGAGGAGAAGCTCTAAAGAATAGACAGTGTGTTGAAGGAAAATAAATAAACATTTGAATACAATTTTGGAGAATGCACTTTTAATTTTTACACCCTGAAACAACACACAGAAAAAACACACACACCAAAGAGAAAACCATAATCATTTAATTACGTTTGTACAGTTTGTTTTTGGGACAATCCCCCCGCACTAGGTATTCTCAAACCACTGCAACTCTTGAAAGTCAGAATCAACACTGGCAACCACCAGAAGCGCCGATAACATGACGCTCGACGTGTTCCGGATAATGAATTTAACTGTCTTAGATCCGGCGACGTAATAATCAGAAAAGAATTGAGTCTCCACTTGTTTGTAGAGTGAAACTTTTTCTTATAAAAAAAAATATTATAATTTGAACTTATAACTTCCATAAACTCGGAAGGTAAAACCATATTAGTACGCAACTGTTATGACCAAGGTCAGAACTGACAAAAAGGCATTACAAAACGATCATCAAGCAATACTGAAGGGAATTCCTGATGCTATCCATGAACTGAATGTTGTAACGCACCAGGATACAACAACTGGAGTGTGCGGTGAACCTAGTGTGGAGACAGCTTCTTTAAAAAATAACCGGTCAAGTGATAGGTTTCTTAGTCTGGGTTGAATAATAAAAACTTTTTATTTGTAGTTGAAAAACTTATATCTCATGCAACGTATTTCCAACGGTGTAGGGTCCGCTCGCCCCTTGGATCTTGCCCCTTATGATTAAAATGACCGACTCGCCCCCTTCACTTTTAGATACGCTCACTCGCCCCCGATTGTTAATAAGTTAAAAGTACTGTTAGCAACACAAGTTTTAAATATTTAAATAGATGTTGTTTTCTTACAACTTCGAGCGTTTATTCCCATTTCTCCCTACTGGCTTTAACACCAGTGAGGCGAGGCTGTTAGAAGCTAAAAAAAAGTATTCGGCTAGCATGAGTTCAAGGTAGTCTGTATTTAAATAATTCTAAAGTTTACCTGAAACTGTCTTGTTCTTAGCAAAAGTCCTAGGCTAACATAAGAACAAAGTGGTTATCATGTTTTTGGGTAGATAATAAAGATTACCTGAAATTGTCTTGTTCAACATTAACCAGCAAAAGTACTCGGCTAGCATAGGCAAAAAACGGGAGGTTTTTGGGGTAGGTGAAGGTTTTTTTTTAATCAGGAACTGTGTCCGGGCTATCGGTAGGCAATGCTCTTGATAGAGCCTTACAATACTCACCACCTAAAAAGAACTGCGTTACGAATCAAGCCCGTGATCCAGCTTCAAATCGAGTGCCTCTTCAGATGTTGTTGAAACACTCACGTTATTAACCTGTTTAGGTACCATGTTATCCACTAATTAAGTAATAATCAACTTTACAATTTTTGCAACTGACCTCAAAATATTACCACTTATGCTAGCCTGATACTTTGGCTGGTTAGTCAATGAACAAGACAATTTCATGTAGTCGTCCCAGAAATATTAAAAAAAATACCACTTTGAACTTATGCTAGCCTGGTACTTTGGCTGGTAAGTGAATGAGCAAGATAATTTCAGTTAATCGACCGAGAAATATTTAAATAAATATCACTTTGAACTCATGATAGCCTAGTACTTTTGTTGGTAAGTCAGTGAACAAGACAATTTCAGGTAATTTTTCAACTTTGAACTTATACTTGCTTAGTACTTTTGCTTATTTTTTAATTATATTTATTGTCTTTATAATTACAGCTATTGTCTAATTTTCGTACGTTAAATTATCTTACGACTTAATACGACTCTCTCTACAGGTAGCACAAACCCTCATAAAATCACAAGTATCACGACGAGTTTGTGAGACTACAAATATAGTCGACTTAAGTAATCAAACGTAGTGTTATTCTTACTGTTAGCATTTTTCTGTCTGACTGTACCTTTCTTGGTTAAATTTCAATGGAAATGCCGCAAGGGGCGAGTGGGTACACCAAAATAATTATTTTAATGTCAATTTTCAACTCGCCCCTTCATAAGGGGCGAATGGGTACACCAAAATAAATAAATACGGGGCGAGTTGGTCATTTTAATCATAAGGGGCGAGATCCAAGGGGCGAGCGGACCCTACACCTTTCCAACGTAATTCCCTATATCCCTTTCGCGTTCATTGTTTTATCAATTTATATAAAATGTTGATTGTGTCTTTTTGTCCAATTTTTTTATTTTAAAATAAAAATAATAATGAAGAATATTGAAATCATTATTGTTATCTTTAGGAACGTAAAGAGTTTCAAAATGTCGTTTCAATCTAAAATGAAAAGAAGAAAGACAATTAATGTTGCCGAAAAAGAAAAATTACAAAAAACTAAGTAAAGTCAAAAGCAACAACTAGTCATGCAGCACAACTAGGCATGGCAGTAAAGGATATAGGGAAATAATTTCCCACCATTGAAACAAAACATATCCTAACCAAACATAGGGAAATATATTCCCAGCAGAAAAAAACATATTTACTACGTTTTTTTTTATATTATAGACCCTTTAAAGGAGATCATTCACGCATAAAGTGCCGGCCAGCGAAAAAAATTGGTACCTATAGATAGTACTAGTCACTAGGAGCAATAGTTACTATGGCACAAAAGTTGTAGGATTGCTCTTGGCCAAGTTATACAAGTTCGAAACTTCGATTCTGTTCCCGATACTTTCAGAAAAGGCCCAAAAAAAAAGATCTTCTTTTCTTGAAGAACCCTCAAAAATACTAGGTTAACAATAGCAGACGATAGAGTAGTCAATCTACAAGGTAAACCGTGCTTGCCTAGGTCGGTCGGTGGATGGGTGACATCATTGCATACCGAGTTCCCTCTCTGACTGGAAATCATGTTATCTGTCATTTGTAGATAGACTTAGACAGTCTTGCGCGAAAGACTGACAACCAGTCTTTATGGCTGCTACACACCTTAAAAATCGTTACGATTAGACGGTACAGTTCAAACTGCAACGATAAATCTACGGTACAGTTCAAACTCCAACGATAAATCTACAAGTCTGTATGAGAAAAATTGAATAAACTGTACAGTTTTTCTTATACATGCTTGTAGATTCATCGTTGCAGTTTGAACTGTACCGTCTAATCGTAACGATTTTTCATAAGGTGTATTGCAGCCATTAGACTGGTCAACAATTATAGTATGGCACAACGCTTACCGCTTACTACCTACTATATTGTGTACCAGTCTTACGCACGGCCTTTATCTATGGTGTGAAAGTGTATGTAATGTAGGTATTTAAATGTTTCCATGACGTAGGGGAAAATCCTAGTTTGAGAATTAATTGTCTGCAAAATAAAGAATTAAAAAATATTATCACAAAGTTCACATCAACTTTACTAACGTCTATAATGATACATTATCAACAAGGTAGGTATAGGTTAACCCTTATTCAAATAAATGTATATATATTACCACATCGTATTTTTTTAAATAATGCACTCTAACTTTTAAGCGGTAACACTAAAGGTATAAATATCACATATTTATAATATATAATAATTTGTTTGTCTATTTTATTTCATTTCACAACCTGTCAACGTCATTTGTCACTGTAAGGTAATGTGAAAGTTGACTCAACGTATTTGTTGTGAAAAAATCGAGTTTTTGGCGGGTGTTTTCAGAAATTTTAAAAGTTTGTTCAAGAAAAAATCTAGTAAGTACTTTTTCGACGCAATTTCCAAAACTATAACATATTTTAAATAATCTCACGTGTTAGCAGCATTTACAATTGACTTATTCATATAATTTAGATGTTTCAAATATGTGGTAAATATCTTAACCTTGTCCGATCCCACTTTGAAAAATATCAGATTATCTATATAAAAATCGGTTGTCTTTTTGTATATTTTTTTGGACTGCAAAAAGCTGAATAAATATTTTGAGAAGTTCATATAAAGTTCTTACGTAACGTGTCAATTAATACTTAGTTTATTTCAGATATTCAATATGTGTGAAGAATACCATTAATAAAAGCAATACTATAAGATAGGTAATATGCAATATTAATAAAAAAATATAAAAAAAATTAATTGTTTCATTTCCAAAATATATATTATAAGTAGAACCAAGAGGAAGTCACTAGTCAAGAAACGAAAATTAAACCGTAACGGACAATGGTAACAATTTTACCACCAACATCAAAAATTTTGTAGTCATGAACGGATAATGGTAAATTATTTACCGAAATCTTTTATGAAATCAGTGACCCTCAACCTTAAAAAAAAATGCATAACGGCTCGCGTTTGTTTAAGGGTTAAAAGTGAATTTGTAAACATAACTTATCTTGGGTATTTCTGTGTTGCGAAGATATTTTTTTTTCATGACCAGTACCTACTCAAATTATCTAAGTAAACAAAACAGCATGATATCACTCACAAATTCATAAAAAAAAAAAAATTGCAAAAATGTTTGCTCTTTATTATCAGAGTGTATGTTTTTGAATCTATGGTTCTCAAATACTTGTCTTAAAATAAAGTAAAAAGTAATTCTTGCAAGCAGAGCTTTTTTTTTATCGTGTTAAAATCATCAACTGAGTCCTCCCACCCCGGGCAGGGCGGGATGGACTGTCAGACTTGTACTGACTAAAATCCACGGTGTCCTTTAATAGCCCTTTATGTTCCGGGGTCACGGTGATGGATGTAAGTCCCGCGACCCCGGCAGGCTTTGGCCCTCTGTGAGGGCCCCGTCATAATGACTGGCCTGTTGGACTAGTGGTTAGTGACCCTGACTGCTATGCCGGAGGTCGTGGGTTCGATTCCCACCCAGGACAAATGTTTGTGTGATGTGCACGATCATTTGTTCTGTGTCTGGGTGTAATTTATCTATAATATGTATGTATTTAGAAATATATAAGTATGTTTATCAGTTGTCTAGTACCCATAACACAAGCTCTGCTTAGCTTGGGACTAGATGGCGTTGTGTGATAGTTGTGGAATATTATTATATTATTATTATAATTGCTGACGCTCTTTGAGGCGCGCGTGGAACACGACGCGCCGTCGACCCGGGCATGGTCCATGGTTGGACAGCGAGTTGCCCTTTACTCGCTGAAGTTGAACTTGCATCAAAGACTATCAGGTCAAACACTAAAAGTTAATGTCACTATATACAACACTATTTTAGTATATGCGACACCTTCATATAGTTCGTTCAGAATTAGTTACATTCGATTTCCATAACTTTAAGTCATATATATTTTTTTCAAGT
This sequence comes from Agrotis ipsilon, assembly GCA_028554685.1. NCBI lineage: Eukaryota > Metazoa > Arthropoda > Insecta > Lepidoptera > Noctuidae > Agrotis > Agrotis ipsilon. The sequence goes on from CM052977.1 coordinate 10,662,950, forward strand.
TTAATCGAATTAAATTTTACAATACCATCACCGTACGCTGGTACCTATTGCCAAACTATTAAAATCAAAAATCAAAATCAAAAAGTTTATTTGCTGACGAAATACATTTTGTTCATAAGGTAAGAAATTAAAGCCTAAAGGTCATTGTATTCTGCCTGCAAGCAAGCGTGCAAATCATTACAAAAAAAGAAACATTGGAACTATATAAAAGACACACATAGACACATTCAACAAACTGTCAAATTGCATAAGAATAAGTATAAAAAATTAATAACAAAAGATTACAATAAAATAAAATGAATGATGAATAAAACAGAATTTAAAAAATAAATAAGATGTCAATTAAATTAAATGTCAAAAATTAAAACAAATTGAAATATTAATAACTAATTAAAATGATTGTATTATAGACTTTATTTATTCATTATCACGTTCCAAAAATTCTCTCACGCTATTATCAATAAGGGTATGACACAGGAAGTGTCACGTATTTCACGTCTGCCGCAATGAGCTGTGGGCGAAAATAACCACTTCGTGCAGCCCTGACACTTTTTTTTTTCTTAGAAGAGGCCGGATGAGCTTGACAAAACCAATGACCAGTACCCCTAGCACGAGTTTTCTCTTTTTTACTTTACAGAGTTTTTCCATTATTTACAGCGTTTATTGTATGAAAATATGGTACAGCGCCTCTGGTGTGCGAAGAAGGAACCAATTTTTTCCTTGAAAATTGTCAATTTGAAGTCGTCAAAGTTCCAGTTTACTTTACGTCTCAAATACTGAAAATTCGTGCTGACGGTACAGTGGTCCACTTTAGCCCTGGATCGTGGAAACTGGAAGTCATGGGGAGGCCTTTGCCCAGCAGTGGGATGATGTAGGCTAGCGGTATCAGTAGTATCAGTATCTCATTTTCCACGAGAGAAATGATAATTTCTGTGTAACAAACACCACTAACGGGTTTGGGAACCACTGACGGAAGATACGATAATAGTGTCAGATTATGATTCCTGGGATCGTTTATAAATACAATTCAAAATATTCTAGTGCCAATTTTTACATATCAGTCCTAACAAAATGAAGTCACTAATAAATTATATTGTTTTACTTCTGTGCCTGAATTCTATAGGTAAGTCGTTTATTTTTATTATCGCTCCCGGTATTGGCAGTGTTGTGTGTGTTTTTTTTTTTTGCAATTAATCAGAATATTTGAAAAATAATAATATTAAGTAATATTTTTCAAAAGAATTTCATGCATCTAATTTAATATTATTGTTTGACGTATCTATCTGTGAGTTTTTAACAAACCTCTATGTAGTAAACTTTGACTTAACCATACAGTCCGCGCTTCGACTAAGACGTTTTAAGCTCGACTCAAATCTCGTTAAACTTGCGAGATCTCGCGCCGAGATTGTATTCCCTACTGACAACCCACTTCTTTATAAAAGCACCCAATGAATGGTTTCTTTTTGTTTACCCATTTATATGTTATTATGTAAAAATACAATTATTTTTAGAGGGAGCATTTAGATGTGACTACAAATACAGTTCAGAAACCCGAACATGGTATAAGTTTCATAAGATTCCGGCGACTTGGGTCGATGCTCGGCTGCGATGTTCTATGGAAGGTAAGTTAACGATTCAGTAATATTCTAAAGGTAAAGTAGTAATGTTTAAAAAAAATGCAGTTTATAATGTCACTTACGACCCGCTATTTCTTTTGTACCCGGTCTCCCTTACGTAGTAACCTCGTAGAGTTCGTTTCCGATGTACCAAATAGTTCATATTCGCAGGATATGATGCCAATAATAGACTAATTAATCTCAATAGAATAGCTCTAATACTTTAGAATTTATTGATATCTAAAATACACGGATTTTTACATGAAATGTTTTTGGTGGGATACAATTGACTAGCTCGAATGATCAGTTTGATATGATCTTAAAATGTTATATTGTCACCAGGTGCCGTCCTAGCTTCCCCAACCACAACAGAAATACTAACTGAAATAAGAAACATCATGAATACCTCCATTCCGGAATATGAGATTTTCACCGGAATTCATGCTACATTCTCCCAAGGAGATTATTATACGGTTGAAGGTAAGTTTTAATAGTAGATTGTTTAACAAATGAGCAAACAACTATTACAAAGGCTAGATTGCATTTTAAATCCCGAGCGTAGCGAGGAATATTTTGCAACAATTTAATACTTCACCTTCAAATTTGCACATGTCAACGTTTTTCTGGCGACTGCCCCTCATTCTACCACTCTCTCTTTCTCTTGTTTTCTCTTTCACACACATGACAAATCCTTCAAGTACGTTCCAAATCCCACACTCTTTCATCTAACATTAATATTTGAAAAACAACATGCATACTTTGAGACATTCACCGTTTATTCCTCACTAACTCATACAATACATCCTCCATGTGCCTACTCTAAATATTTTACAATATGGAGATGGCGCCTTATAGTAACAATAAAAGTATGTAAGTGAACCTAGACGTTCATAATTCTCGAGCAAGGCTTTATCAATATTCCTTGTAGATGTGATAAAAAGAATATTCTATTGTCACTAAGATTGAACTAAAAGCGATTCTGAAGTGGCCAAAAATTTAAATGATCAATGTAATCATTGAAACTGAGCAGAATGTACTAGGAGAACAGGATTATAAAGAATGTGTTCATGTTCATGTCACTGTCTCTCTCACAATCTCTGTCTCTTCGCTACTAAAAATGTACTAGGCTTGCATAAATTCCAGGTGCCATTAATTTCGCCGTTCTGCCTCTAAACACAGGGTTTTTTGGGGTGAGCATACTGGCTTGTATGAAACAACTATGCGCATTATTTATAAATATTACTATCATGATTGAAAACTTCCTTGAATTCATAATTACGTTCTCTCCACTACTCATGTTCAAGTACCCTTAGCACGAGTTTTTAGTAAATGAGACGTAAAGTAAACAGGAACTTTGACTCTTTCAAATTTACAATTTTCAAGGAAAAAATTAGTTCCTTCTTCGCACATCAGAGGCGCTGTTCCATTTTTTCCTTGAAAATGGTCAATTTGAAAGTGTCAAAGTTCCAGTGTACTTTACGTCTCATTTACTGAAAACTCATGCTAAGGGTACAGGACTTGAGGAAACAGATGTAACTACTAGTATATGTATCACAAATAAGATTTACAACTTACAGGTACATCACTCTCGGAGTTTCCAGTGAATTGGGCTAAAAACGAGCCAGATAATAAAGACAACCAAGAAAGCTGTTTAACTATTAATGGTGATGGAGACTTAGCTGATCGTAACTGTAATGAACCTCGTTCTTACATCTGTTACCACCCGGAGAAACATGAAATAATCAGTGAGTGCGGTACTATCGACCAAGGTAAGAATTGTACGGTTACATGTTGGAGGAGTAACAGACTAAGAGTCACTCAACGCAATGGAAAGAGCTATGCTCGGAGTTTCTTTGCGGGATAAAATCCGGAACACGGATATTCGGTGGAAAACGCAGCGTAGGTAGGCCTCCCACTAGGTGGACCGACGACATCGTGAGAGTCGCGGGCAACCGATGGATGCAAGTGGCGTTCGGCCTGGCGGTCTAAGGGGGAGGCTTATGGTCAGCAGTGGACATCTTCCGGCTAATGATGATGATGTTGGAGGAATTTGTTGAGCAGGTTTTAAATTGATGAACCATCACCATGACTGCACTAAGTATTACGTAACAGTCACTTTTACTGTTTTAGTTACAACTAGGTATGCTTCTAGTAATATTATAATCTTCGTCAACATTTTTGTATTCCTGTATATTTTGAATCAGTGCAGGCATGTAGCCTTTCGCACCAGTCGCTGCCTTTTTATCATTGTAATGACACAAATAAATATCTTTTTCTTTTCAGAGTACTACTTGGATAAGAGAACTAACAAATGCTACAAGTTTCATACAGTTCCAAGAAATTACTCGCGAGCTTTCATGGCATGTTCAGCTGAAGGTGGACATCTTGCTATTATAAACAGTTATGTCGAAGCCACAGTATTACAAGAACTTTTTGCCAAACACCCTTCAGGCCAAATACCAGGATCCAGCTTCCAAAAAGATTATGCTTTTATCGGGTTTCAAGGTTGGGGCGAAAAATTCGAGTATAGGACTATTCATGGTAATTATAATTTTCTAATTATTCTTGACTACAATTAAAATGCTCATCAACAACTATTTATGTACACCAAAATGTATAAATGTTCACCAAATCTAAAACTCTCTTTTGCAAGATTTCAGGGACATCCCGAATTTCGGTTTGGTTAGGTTCCGTTAAACCTCGCACACAGAGATAGGCTCTTAGTCTTCGACGGCCTTGCTGAGGTCAATTTGTTTGATTATTACACAAAATAGGTTAATTTCTACAATACAACATGATCATAGGTCGGAATTAGGTAGATCCATATTAAATCAACATTTCGTTGCAAGAAGGTTGCAAGTTCTAAAATTACTCTAACTAATTCCGACCTTTGTTTACGATACACAATTTGATGACCATTTATCCATTCTGGTAGAAATTTGGATTATAATAATATGGTTTTAAAATAGTTACTTTTCTGGTAAAGCCATTATTTTTGTGTATAGCAATAGGTGGCTAAAACTACGAGATAGAAATGGTACTGGATGGGTCACATTTATAGCATGAGTCAGGGCAGATTATCCAGAAAAGTCAGTCAGTCAGTGGATGCCTGAAGACGGTAGTCGTCACGTACAATTCTATCTATTTTTATTTCATGACGATGTTACGTAGACGTTTCTTGGACTAACGGAACCAAGAAAACAAAACACAAGGAGAGCTGTGCAACTCTTTCAAAAAGTAACTTTATTTCTTCTTTTCAGGCCAAACATTAAAAGAAGCAGGTTACGACAGCTTTTATTCAAACTATCCTAGTGCATCGACAGAGCGAGAGACATGTGGTATGATAAACCGATCGTACTATACTCTATTTACTTTAACGTGTGACTATCCGTCCGTATTCATTTGTGAGAAGAGCCCAGAATACAAATGCCATGCTGAGGAGAAGCTCTAAAGAATTGACAGTGTGTTGAAGGAAAATAAATAAATATTTGAATACAATTTTGGAGTATGCACTTTTATTTTTTTCACCCAGAAACAACACACAGAAAAAACACACACACTAAAGAGAAAACCAAAAAAAAACTATTCGTATTTAATAATCATTTAAATACGTATAGTTTGTTTTTGGGACAATCCCACTGCTCTAGGTATTTTTAAACCAACTCCTGAAAGTCCCGGAGGACACAGTCGAGCATACGGTGCAGGATTGCCCCGCTTGGGCGGAGCACCGACGTGTCCTCACGGCGGCGATAGGCGGAGACCTCTCGCGCCCAGCACTGGTCGCGGCCATGCTGCGGGGCGAGACGGAGTGGGAAGCGGTCGCCTCCTTCTGCGAAGCAGTCATGCTCGCGAAGGAGGAGGCGGGCCGCGTGAGAGAGAGGACAAGGTCCTCCCTCCGCCCCACCCGCGGTGGTGGACGCCCACGGCGTCGGACGTCGCAAGACGATCTCCGGCCACCGTAGGCGCGGGCATGCGGGCGGCGAGTAAAGGGCAACTCGCCGCCCGACCATGGACCATGCCCGGGTCGACGGCGCGTCGTGTTCCACGCGCGCCTCAAAGAGCGTCAGCATAATGACGAGGCCCCCTCTCAGAGGGCTAAAGCCTGCCGGGGTCGCGGGTCTTATACCATCACCGTGACCCCGGAACATAAAGGGCTATTGAAGGACACCGTGGATTTTAGTCAGTACAAGTCTGACAGTACCTCTCGCCCTGCCCGGGGTGGGAGGTCTCATTTGATGATTTTACCACGTTAAAAAAAAAAAAAAAAAAAAAAAAAACTCCTGAAAGTCGGAATCAACACTGGCAACCACCAGAAGCGCCGATAACATGACGCTCAACGTGTCCCGGATAATGAATTTAACTGTCTTAGATCCGGCGACGAAATAATCAGAAAAGAATAGAGTCTCCACTTGTTTGTAGAGAAGAATTTTTTCATAAAAAAATATATTATAATTTGAACTTATAAGTTCCATAAACTCGGAAGATAAAACCATATTAGTACGCAACTGTTATGACCAAGGTCAGAACTGACAAATAGGCATTACAAAACGATCATCAAGCAATACTGAAGGGAATTCCTGATGCTATCCATGAACTGAATGTTGTAACGCACCAGGATACAACAACTGGAGTGTGCGGTGAACCTAGTGTGGAGACAGCTTCTTTAAAATATAACCGGTCAAGTGAAAGGTTTCTTAGTCTGGGTTGAATAATAAAAACTTTTTATTTGTAGTTGAAAAACTTATATCCCATGCAACGTACAAAATTGTATTTAGGCAAATAATGGATGTAATTTATCTATAATATGTATGTATTTAGAAATATATAAGTATGTTTATCAGTTGTCTAGTACCCATAACACAAGCTCTGCTTAGCTTGGGACTAGATGGCGTTGTGTGATAAATGTGGAATATATTATATTATATTAACTTTCTACCACCGAACTTCTTGCCATAGTGCTAATTAACATCCAAACTAAGTCGCCCTTCCACTAATTCGCACTAAGCGCTTTAAATAATTCTTCATAATGCGCACTGCCAAAAAGAAGAACAGTCATCTTCGGGACAAGTTCAATCCATTCTACTTCATCTTTCCAAGACCTCCGACTTAGATAAAATTCAAGAACGTTGGTATTTGTATTTTGTCTCACGTGCAGGACCTAGTCTACAATAAAAATATTTAGTTTTATTATCTTCATTGTTCTTCAATAATAATAATATTCTTCTGCACAACACAAAAAAGTAAAAACATGAAGTGTTCTCCATACTAGTCAACTCACGACAATATTCGCTGGGATATCCCATGTTACGCTAACTTGATTCAAACTCCGGTTTGCAAGTTCGCAAGCATTACCTACCGAAATTCAACCTTAATGCTCTCTGTCATGGCTCAACTTTCTTTAAAGTTAAAAAATTGTTTCCGTTTTTCAACTTAAGTTTGGTTAAATTTTTGAAGGTTTTTTCTGAAATAGACTGTATGGCTATTGAGTTTAAGTATAAAATGTATTATGTAAGTAAGCATAATCGCCAAACAGATAAAGTTGTGTTTAGACTCAAAAAGTTTTGCTTGAAGCAGGTGACGACTTGAAAATAATTGCAACACAACTTTCAGGTTTTCAGAAAATATGCTTCAAACTTTCTCTAGAAATATGACAACCGAAAATACTTATACATGGGAATATTCTGAGAGAAAAGGATAATAACAAGAAAATTTCGGCAGTAATACTTCAATCTCCCTACAAGCAGCTATGTATACAGAGTAAAAAGTGGAAATGTTATTGATAGATCACGTTCAAAAAAATTAAAAATGTTAACGAGTCCTGAGAAGAAATTGCAAAATAGTATATTTTTAGCGTGGCTAAATCTTTGAGTCCTCCCACCACACCGTTCATTTTCAAATCGTTTCTCACCCTACCCTACCCTTATTTTCTTTAAATTCTCAAGACTTCCTCACAGCATTTTTCAAAACTACCATTAAATATACTGTCATATAAAAAATATAACACGACATTTTAAAATATTGCTCACTGAAGATATAAGTCAATTCGGCCGGATAGGTAGAACACCATTATCTTAATAAAAACTCATCAAATGACTCCTACTCTGAGTGAAGTGGAAGGTACCTTCGATTTCCCTTCGCAACTTACGCTAACGTCTGCCCAACACCACCATCCTTACAGTAAGCCTTCGAAAGCAAAGCAGCGTCCTACAGGCGTAGCACGGCGCCGTAAAAGGGGTTTTGTCGACGGAAGAAAAGACAAAATGACAGAACCCAGAAATATTTTCTGCGTTTTAAGCATGGTAATGTAAAAAATATAGAAAATAAAAGTTCTTTTCTTCAATGGTGTACGAATGGTGTCACATTTGTGCAAAAAAACAGTCGATATATATAGAAATAACGATGAAATAACTTTGTCTTTTCTTGGTAGAATAGAGATAGAATCGCCATGCTACGCGTGCTAGTCAACTAAAACTGGCCCCGTCTGAACAAGACCTTTCCGAGGTTTATGCAATTCTTATGTTTTGTTATTATATAAGGTTGTTTGGCGCTAACCGAGCCACTCTCGTCTGCATCGCTCAGTGCATTGAACGCGATCTAGTTATTTGGATCACTAAGATTTGTGTTAATTAGTTTTCAGGTAAGTCTTCGATTTTTTTATTGTTTACTCATTTTTGTTATTAATTAGTATCATTTGGTATTTTTTTTATTGAAACAGCAAATTCAGCGATGTGTCAAATGTGTTATTTTTATTGAATTTTGATAATGTTTTTCTCAGTTTTGACTTGAAATGTAAATAAATCTACTTAGCTTTTCACGAGACATAATTAAAGTAGCTGGCTAGATATGAAAAAAATTGACACGAATAAAATTCAGAATGAAGTTAAAGTAAAAATAGTACTTAATAATGATGACATAATTGACACTAAACACAATAATAAAAATATAGTCTATCTTCTAACAATAGGAGTCAGTGAACCATCTCTTTAAGGATAACAAGTGAAAGTGTTTCATGTAACCATTGTTAACGAAGAAGAGATTGCTATCTATTCTCAGTGAGATGTAATAGAAGCTTTTGTTCTTAAGCAGTAATTGAAAAGTCTTATATAAATAAGTTAATAACTAAAGCTAGACGAATAAGAATCTCATCAGCAACAGATACAGATAGGGCAATGTTTGGTAGTTTACACTTATTAATTGGTGAATTATGGTCGTCTTCATCATTATTGTTTCTAAATAATAATTATGAATGAACCTATTAAATAAGAGCTAAAGAAATTATACTTTCTTTACCCCTTATTTCATTTGAATAGATGGATAAATTACTGCAAATTAACTCTTATCATCTATTAATTTGATGATGTTACTATAACTTTTCGAAGTATTTTTGGGAAAACGTTTGTTGAAAAAAAACTGTGTCAGTTGGCGCAGTATTGTTATTAGTTTAGTAGGCAGATCTCCCACTAGGTGGACCGACGACATCGTGAGGGTCGCGGGCAACCGATGGATGCAAGTGGCGAATTGTCGTTCGGCGTGGCGGTCTAAGGGGGAGGCCTATGTTCAGCAGTGGACGTCTTCCGGCTGATAATGATGACGTTATTAGTTTATTGGTACTACTACAGTTTTATATAAAAGATCTCCGTCGTCCTTTCTGCTTTCCGCGGGAACTTCCTCCAAAATATTGAATAAGAAAGAAATGATAAAAATCTTTGCCCTGATTCACAAAACAAAAAAAGACTATTGTATTTCCTACATCGACTTCCACTAACCTCAAAAGATGAGTCACACTACCGTGACAGGACACTGGCCCACTTGAAGACCAAGAGAAAGTCATCCTGCGTCATTCGGACAGTGGGTCAAGAACATGAATGTGTAAAGCAGTACTCATGTGACATAACCGTGTCATAAGCTGCTTGGATCCGAATTAATTTTATGTCTATTTGTGTTTAGAAATTGATCATTTGAATACAATAGGGAAATAACAATGCGTATAGGTTTTTAGTTTTTTCAACTACTGTTAAATAACATAATTTGGAGGTGAAAAAATTTAGGTATAGGTAACGAAAATAATTGATTAACTGTACCTATTTTTTTCTGTAATGAAGAGTGATGAAGATTGATGAAAAAGGATGAAAGGTTGCGCCGTATAACGTAAAAACTAATATTGTTTGGAAAATAAATAAAGATCAGCCTATAAATGTTACCGTTGCTGAAACACAGGCCTCTGGAATGACAAATAATAACGTCGTCAAGGGGTATTATGTTAGTACCCAGCTACCCAGTAGTATGTTTGTTTGGGTTCTGAAGGTTAGGCAGTCCTTCCACCACAATGACGGGGCCCTTATATAGCGGGCCATAGCCTTGCCGGGGTTGCGGGACATATCTATACCGCGACTCCGGTACACAGAGGGCTAACGAAGGACACCGTGGATTTTAGTCAGTCAAGTCTGACAGTCTCTCTCGCCCTGCCCGGGGCGGCAGGACTCATTTGACGATTTTACCACGTAAAAAAGAAAAAGGTAGTCCCATCCATCTAAAATATCGTCATTCGACGGCATTCAGTTCCTTAGATTTGTAAATTAGTCTAGGTCCATAAAAATCATGTTCACCAGCGGCTACCTCAGTCCGTATCACCACTTATTTATTTATTTCTTTTAGTATATTTCTTTACTTTGTTTACAAAAGATCAACTCCGTTTAAGAATCATTTCTACTCAATCTCATCTTATCAAATTATTTAAAGATTTTTCCTTTGACCTTTTTGCTTGACAATAGTAATTGTATATTTTCCTTCTGTTATTTTTGTTACAAGATCATGTTTCTTTTGTCGGAATGTTTTCTTTTTTTTTTTATAGCGGATTAGTCGTGCTGCTAACAACAGTTACTGATTTATAGATTGTAGATTCTTCTGTTATATCTTTAACATTAGTTCTTTCTACTATAATAATTATAGTAGTATTTTCATTAGTTCTCTCTACTATAATTGTATTGTTTATTATTGTTTTATCTTTATCAAGGCTATTTTCTACTTTTATTATATTTGTGTCTAAATCATTGGCAGTTCTTCTTTTTTTATTTAGTAGCCTTATTATTCCTTTTATTCATATTGTTGGGCATTGAATACTGTAATACTTCTACTTCTTCTTCTTATTTGTAAAAAGTATACAAAAAAGATAATCTTTAAAAAATCCATCGTTATCATTATCAAGTTTCGAATCATCCTCTAAAAATTTACCACATCTATTCCACAAATGCAACATAAATCGCTGTTCCTGCAACTTTAATATGCGGATCACATTTAGACTACGCACAATAAGTTTTTTTGTTTCACAACGGTTCCAAATGATTTAGTTCTTTAAATTACACTTCGAGACCCGTATTTGGGTCAACGTGGTTGGAATTTAGATCTGAAAGGTAAAAGATAAGGTGGAGTTTCACAAGTTCTAAATGATTGTGTGTTGTTTCATCTTTTGGCAATGTTTCGATGTGCCTTATATAAGCAGTATTAAATTTCATAATCCTGTATATTTAATTCCTCTTCTTCAAATTGATTTTGAAGTTAAATTTCTATTGGATTACTGTAGTACTTCATTTGTTTCTTAACCATTATGGTGTGCTTGGGTATAGATAGATAGAATACTCTTTATTATGCATACCATACAACTTCAAGGTTCATATTATAACATTACAAATTATAACTTAAACATAGGGTGACACAATTGGTGGTCTTATCACTAAAAGCGATCTTTTCAAGACAACCTTCCTTTCCTCATGCACGGGTATGTATTTTTTCTTAATATATATAAATCTCGTGTCACAATGTTTGTCCTCAATGGACTCCTAAACCACTTAACCGATTATAATAAAATTCGCACACCATGTGCAGTTCGATCCAACTTGAGAGATAGGATAGTTTAAATCTCAAATTTTTGACCGGGTCCTCCACCCGTGCGAAGCCGGGACGGGCCGCTAGTAGTCATATAGGTATCTTGGACCATATATGATTTTATTGTGTTATTTGTTAAACTTTATATTTTGTCTGAGTATGAACTGATATTTCCCAATAACACTAACTTTGGAATCATAAAGAAGTCTTAATAATTCCATAGTAAGTAACTGAAAGTTTACTCTTTATGCCTAAAATAGGGAAAGAAAAAAGTCTCGAATCTTGTACAGTCGTTCAATGAAATAAACAGAGCAGAAATAAATTAGAAAACAGTCAATAATATTGTTTAGTCGACCATACAAAAATCCACTTATATATTATTTTTCCGACTATCCTTTTGATTGGGCATGCGGGCGGCGAGTAAAGGGCAACTCGTCGCCCGACCATGGACCATGCCCGGGTCGACGGCGCGTCGTGTTCCATGCGCGCTTTAAAAAGCGTCAGCATAATGACGAGGCCCCCTCTCAGAGGGCTAAAGCCAGCCGGGGTCGCGGGTCAGTACAAGTCTGACAGTCCCTCCCGCCCTGCCCGGGGTGGGAGGCCTCATATGATGATTTTACCACGTAAAAAAAAAATCCTTTTGATTACAGTTCCTTTCAATTTAAAATGACGTTACCCATCAAATTTTCCTAAAATTTAAATTCTATATTGCAAATATTCTACGCCGGAACTATTCTGCTTGATTAAAGCCTCTTAATTAATTATGTATACTACATATTCTGTTGTTTACTGAAGAGAATTCCTACACAATGAACCGCCATACTTGCTTGTCACATTGTCATTAGATAAGCAGTATGAGCACATCAACTCAACTGTCACCAATTCACTAAGAGACATCTTGATTGCATTTTGTAACTTAATTATTATAAGCTTTCAAATAACCAAAACCGTGAAATTACGTTACGTAAAATCATAAATTTAATAATAATAATAAATAGTGAATACAGCAATCATTGTCCCGATAGTCGTGTCTGCCAATGGCTTAATTGCCAAGAGCCTCGACCGACACCCGAGGAGGCTCTCGCTGGGTGGCAGGATCAAGCGCTTGATTCAGAAGACAGTACTCCTGGACATGGCGCGTATTGTTAGAAGGTTCCTCTCTCAAGAGCCCTGACAGCCGGCAGCCTGGACCCTGTTCCCGGTGCTGACTGCTATTTTTATATTTTTAAATGCTTTTCAGTTCTTTTTAGTAAAAATATTTAAAAATATAAGTATTAAAATGAATAAACCAATAATAAGTAAATTATAATAAGTACAAGATATTGGCATGATAAAAAAGTACATGTAACGACTTGCCTGAAATAAGTTTATTAAATACTAGCCGGCCCCTGCCCACTTCGTTGGGCGGACGGTAAACATATTAACTTGTGATGAAATTATGAGTGTAGTTCGGTTAGTACTGATTGCTGAGTGCTATGATTTATTTCGTGACTGCCAAAAGGAGGATTTTGTTTTTATTGCATACTGACAGTAACCGCCCGCCGACTTTCTGTTGATAGGCGTTGCTCATGTTCAACGCTAGAATCCCGAGCACGGGCCTGCGATGTTCTCATTGTTCGGTTAGCGAGCCACTGCGAGCATTCAGCGCTAGTAGTATCCCTTGTTGCGGAGCCATGCTGCTTTAAATCACTGAGATGGAGTTCGACACTGCGGTGGATCGGTTGGCTCTCTGGTATACGTATATCCCGTATACCCCGGCTCTGCTATGGCCCTCTATAGGTGGGCCCCGTCATTATGCTGACACTCTTTAAGGCGCGCGTAGAACACACACACGCACCGTCGATCCAGGCATGGTCCATGGTCGGACAGTGAATTGCCCTTTACTCGCCGCCCGCATGCCCGATGATTGTCACGCGACATCCGTCGCCGTGGGCGTCTACCACTCACGCGTTCCGCCTCCTCCTTCGCAAGCATGACTGCTTCGCAGAAGGAGGAGACCGCTTCCCACTCCGACTCGCCCTGCAGCATGGCCGCGACCAATGTCAATTGCGAGAGGTCTCCGCCTATCGCCTGCGTAAGGACACGGCGGTTCTCCGCCCAAGCAGGGCAGTTCTGCATCGTATGCTCCACCGTGTCCTCCGGGCAGTCCTCGCAGTGGTGACACTCGGGCATTTCCTTCTTGTTTATCAGACACAGGTACCTCCCGAAGCATCCTCACCGGACATGGGTCCGGTGAGGACCTGCGTCAAGCGGTAGGTGAGGAGGCCGTGGGACCTATCCAGCTTCTCCTCAAAGAGGGGTCTTACAGCCGCGATTGCGGCGTGCCCGCTCGCGCTTTGGCTAGCGAGCATCTGCGAGCGCTTATAGCGGTAGACTCCCTATCCCTTGTTGCAGAGACATGCTGCCTTAAATCAGTGAGACGCTGCATACGTTAAGCGCTAGTGCGATGTTCTCCAGCTTTGGTTGGCAAGCCGCTGTGACCGCTCGGAGCTTGAGTCCCCAGCGCGTGCTTGCGAAATACATCTCTATTCCTCGAGAGGCGCTGATGACTTTCAAGAGTAGACTCTTCCATACGGCGTACTCGAGTTGCTCTTGTCTGGGATTTCTGTCGGGAAAGTTGAGATTTCCTTTTAGGCATGATAAACAATCGCTGAAACTGTCCGATATCCCAAAAACATAAATACCACAGCTTCGAATTCAAAGAATGAGAACGCGGTAGTATTTGTGTTTTAAGAAACCGAACAACCAAAACAATTTTAAAGACCAACACGTAGAGGTGCTAAGACAGGAAACCTCCAACAACTCCGACAACCTCCACGTGCGCCCGTGGAATGGAGTTCCCTGTCGGATACGTCCGGGGGTAAGACCACTTTTTCGGGCCGGTGCACCCTGGGATGCGGGCAAAAACTCTTCCTAAGGCACTGTGTGCCTAAGGGGTCTCTTTGCCCGTATGCGAATAGCCTGTCGTGTGGACGCTCCGAGGCGTGTCCCTCTGATCAGCAGAAGGGCACAGCGGCAGAGCGGGCTTGCGGACAGTGAGTAATGAGTAGCTCGCCGTCCGACCAAGGACCAAGCCCGGGTCGTTGGCGCGTCGTGTTTCGCGCCAAATGGGGTCTCGAGTTTTTCTTAAGGATTTCCAGGATACCGTGGCCCCGGAACGTAAAGGGCATCCGAAGGAACACGGGTGGATTTTAGTCAGTAAGAGTCTGACAGTCAGGCGGGAGGACTCATTTGATGATTTTACCACCTAAAAAAAAAGACCAACACGTAATTGCACAACGCCATCCATAGGTAAAAAACGTAAAAAAAAAACGTCCGTACAAAGCATGTTCTAATGCGGTTCGTGAATGGACGGCGGCATTTTGCGATTTTGTAATTTTATATAATCTTCGAAACTATTTAACCAATTGACATATTGTTTTCGGCAAGTCGTATCTTTATGATATTCTTGTGATCATAATAATATTTGTTACGATAAGGTTTCATATTTTGTTGATTAAAAAACCGTCCAAAAGTATAATGTGGTTCGTGAATGGACGGCGGCATTTTGCGATTTAGTAATTTTATATTATCTTCGAAACTAATTAACCAATTGACATACTGTTTTCGGCAATTCGTATCTCTATGATGTTCTTGAGATCATAATAATATTTTTTTCGATAAGGTTTAATATTTTGTTGATTAAAAAACCGTCCAAAGCTAAGTACGTCGAAAAATACTTTTTTTAACTCATAAAAGCTAGTATATCTACTAAAACATAAAAGATAGAAATATGGTGTCGCGGACTTTATTGTAGAACTATTCAAAGCGGACATTTTTGCCAAACATTGTTTTCAATTATAAACAACTGTTAAGGCAGCGCATGCTAATAACTCTGTTTTATGACCAATTTTTTTCCGCCCGGCTAAACAAAACTTGAGATAGTTCAACTAATATGCATGATATCTTTATAATTTATAGCCTATGGCACTCCAGGATAATGTAGCTTTCTACCAGTGAAGCAATTTTGAAAATCGGTTCATTAACTTCGGAGATTACCCATTACATACAAACAAACAAAATTACCTCTTTATAATATTAGTATAGATTGCCAGAACCAAAATATTGCCACCTACATACATATTTTCTTCGTAAGTCCCATGTAACGGAGCCAGACCCTCCCACCCTGGGTGGAGGAGAAGGGACTGTGAAACTCCTACTGACTATAATCCACAGTCACCGCACCGACAGACTGGCAGTCTATGGGTGCCTCTATCAGATTGCTGATAGCTATGTGAGGCACGCGTGGAAAACGAAGCGCTGTCGACCCGGGCATATTTCGTGATCGGACAGCGAGTTACTCTCTGTCCGCATGCCCGGGCTTAGCCAAACCCAACATTTGGGCACAAATCCTGACTCTATGCTGAAATTGCATTCTGCTGAAAAATGACACTGAAACTGAAATGGCACTGACTGCAATTCCTAATAAAAAAACCCAATAACACTTCACCTGATCCAGTGAATTAACCCACTACCTAACGCTCAGCAGTAGCAGTAGCACCGATTAAATCAACAATGCAATCAACCATACAATTATAGCCCAATTTTCCGTAGAAATAAAACCATCATTACCTCTTTGCTTTTTTTCTTCAAATATGGCGACCGTTATTTCCCGCCGGCTCGTGCGCAGTCTACCGTCGCGCTTCGTGTATCTTACTCGCTCTTACCATGTGTTTTGAACTGACCGTGTTCCATTTACAAACTGTGTCTTTACCGTGTTAATTTTCGCTATGTGAAAATCTATTCGTGTGTTGAAATGTAAGCACAGTATATTTGTGTTCTTCTATTTGCTTGCTTTCGATAATTGGAGTGTGAAGCGGCTAAATAAATTGTCTTGTGTGAGGTACATCTTCCGTGACTAAGAATAAGGTTCATTTTGTAATAGTTTTAAAATTCTTATTTAATACCGGCAAAGTAGATACTGTTCAGTTATCTACTCCAAAATTTTCATACAATTCTAATGAATTGTACTGAATGATCTTATCAATACTATAAACAACTGCTAAAATTATTGCGAATTTCAATTCATCAATTCAAAGTAATGCGAAACTGATTTCTTGCATGACTTGATCAAAATACGTTACTTTCTTAAAATTTGCATCGGTCATTGTCCCGTATTATTACTAAGTACTTTACTTCGTAACTTTCATTAAAAGTTTTTAGGCTTTGTTTATCCGAAATTTTACATTTTTGAGTAACTTTTATTTTGCCAACATCCTTTTAATTTTTATATTTTTCTTTTCCTTGTTTTCACTTTCTACATCATCAGTACAGAAATCTTTAACAGGTTTACGGTCACAGTGTTTATTATATTAATGTGTAACATCTTTGCTATCTCGTCCAATGAAGAGATTTTATGTTTAATGGACTTTTTAAAAGGAAGTGGAACAGTATTGATCAAATCTAATCAATATTTGATTTCCCTAGGTATGTATTTGCGTGGTTCAACAAAGTATAATAACTCTTGCCGAAGTTTATCTGTGGATAAACTTCATAGTATAACAAGTAATAGTCTACTGATTCAAAGTCAAAGTCGAAGACGTTTTGCATATTACCAACATGAGATGTCTGTTACACATCGTATACGATTGCTGTTAGGACACTCGTTTTTGTTTCTGCATACCTATCTTTGTCACATTATCCTTGAATATCATGTCAATGTGAACGATTTCTCGCGTGTCTCCATCAAAATAAGCCACTTTCTTCAAATTCAGTTCAGCCGCTAAGTCACGTACGCCATTGTCATTAAACTCGGGTCCTCATTTAACTTGTCCAAAGTGTTGTTGACATAAATGCTTTAGCAGATTCTAGCAGAATTTTGGAGTTCTCTGGAAATCTCTGGAGTTCTGGGTCTTCACTGAGTACAGTTATATAAATCTAGAATACCACGAAGGGCACCTGGCACCTGCGAAAAAATTTGCCAGAAGCCTTATGTCGAATAGATAAAGTGCAAGTAGCTCAGGTGCCATTGTCAGCGGGTGCCCTATGTGAAATACCTCTATTTAGCTGGTTAGTATTTTTTTAAAGGTTGTCGGTTTAGCCACGTTTTCCGGGTTTCACTGTTTGTGTGCGTGAATTTCGATTTATGTAAACGCAGCTATGATATAGAAGATATTGCTTATATGACGCTAATATGGGAAGACGTACTATAGGTCATGTTAAATTTCTCCCGCGTGGAACTGGAAACCGAAACTGCAACAAGAAGCGCAGCATTTGATCGCTTAGCCACTGCGCCGACTGTGCAGAAATTATCATTACTTTTCTCATTATCATTTATCTTTGTATCCGCACGCTAGACTTATGAGGTCGGTAATCAATTCATCGTGTAACAAAGAAAAATGAATTTACTTCGTGCAGTATTTCAGTTCCTGTCAAGAGGAGAGAAGGTAGGAGGAAAAGGGAGAGAGTCTCCTCCCCCAGAAATGAATACATCAGCTATGGGAGCATAATACATAATAAGCAATACATATTTACTTAAAAATGTAATCAGTACCCTTAGCACGAGGTTTCAGTATTTGAGTCGTAAAGTAAACTGGAAAAATTAGTTGCGCGGTTCCATTTTTTCATATAAGAAACGCTGTAAATACTGGAAAGTAAATTAATGAAAACTCGTGCTAGGGGTGGCTAGGGGTACAAAAAAGTCTTTCGTACTAAGTACGTCTAATTATGATTTCATCTATTCACACAGAAGCCATTTCAAACCATTTTAGAAAAATACTTGAATCTCTTTAAAAGAAAACTATCAGCCGTCATTGAATTTCTTCAATTAAATCCACATCCAACACTTATAACTCTAGATGAAGTTCACACCAGTAAGACCGCGAACACGAGTTGGAACAAGTTTTAAACTAGTAAGTGCAATGTCGTGCCGTACTTAACTAATACAGAGTAGAAAGTGCTGACAAGTAAAACTACTAGGAAAGTAGGAACGAACATCAAGCTGGGTACTCACTTAGCAGTGTTGCATGTATGTGACGTAACAGATACAGTATCAAGTGAGTACGCAGGCAGGAGGCTTGTGCTTAGGCTCAGGCTTTAATAAATGGTAATAAAAAACGAGTTAATGTTGCATTATCTACAGCAAATTGTAAAACTCAGTTTACTAATATTACTCCTAAAGATGAAATAGCTGATAAAAGATTAGTCAAAATGATATTTGACCTCAGGGTAAAACATATCCTGGGCATGCAGGTGGCGAGTAAAGGGCAACTCGCTGTCCGACTATGGACCATGCCCGGGTCGACGGCGCGTCGTGTTCCACGCGCGCCTCAAAAAGCGTCAGCATAATGACGGGGCCCCCCTCTCAGAGGGCCAAAGCCTGCCGAGGTCGCGAGACTCATTCCATCACCGTAACCCCGGAACATAAAGGGCTATTGAAGGACACCGTGGATTTTAGTCAGTACAAGTCTGACAGTCCCTCCTGCCCTGCCCGGGGTGGGAGGACTCATTTGATGACTTTACCACGTAAAAAAAATATGGTAAAACATATCCTATAAATGCTGTTGCTCTTAATAAGAATAAAATAATTACTAGGAGTAACTATTTTAAATGCTATTCATGTAAATTTAAAATTAAAAGATTCATAATAAATTCAAATAAAAAAAAGAAGCTCCATTTGCATGAAGAACAAACGTACTCACTTGATACTGAATCTGATACGTCACAGGCAACACTACTAAGTGAGTACCCAGTTTTTGGTCCGAAATTTTGTCATGAGTAAAAGAATTTCTTGTAAGAAGATTAGCTTTTAAATGACCACAAAAATCATTTGTATCGATTTACTCATCTAGATAATTCGAGATTTTCTGCGAAAACGTTGTAATCTTTGATATTTTCTCTTCAAGCTAGAAAATCAAAAGATTTTTATATAATATCCGTAAATATAATGAGCCATCAAAACATCTTATTTGTGGAAGTAACTGGCAAAATATTTGATGTTCATCGAAGGACGTAAAGGTGATGGAGAAAAAAATATTTTAATTTGAAATCTTTGGGCAGCATCCAAAATATAAAATTCAATTAAATTAATCGGTCATCGTCAAATTGTGAATTTTTAAGAAAGAAATTAAAAAATGATGTTTCCAATTAATTCATGTGAATAATCGATATAAACTCACCTATTTAAATGTGTTTTTGAGGTTTAATAATGAACGTTATCCATCTCACCACAAAAAGGTACACATAATGTTGAAGACTTGTCTTAAAAATTGTCAACGTGAAAACTGCATTCTAGCTTTTTCCCTCGATTTCACTCACTGGCCGACTCCTATTTATCGTAGCTTGATCCTATAGCCTCGACAACGATATCCAATTTTTTTCCCATTTCACACAAATAATTCCTGAGATAAGCGTGTTCAACCAAACAAACTATTGGGCATGATAAAATTAAGTAAAGTTCAGTATAACTTAGTTCTTACGATTAATAACACCGATATTAATCTAGCTCATACACTAGCTCGTACAGGCGTTTCACATACAATTATAGATTACGTCTCTTGAGATCAAACAGAGCACGCAAGGTTTCCAAGCCCCTTAGGAAATAAGTGGAAAGAACACAGACCTAATTCAAACTTCAATGGATTGAAGCAGTTCTCAATACCCTTAACAATTTAAAAAGAAAACGCAATGAAATCCACAAGAGAATTTTGAAATAAGAACAATATCAAAGTAGCGTATGTCGCAAGTATATACGTTTTTGATTAGGATTTGAAAGCTCTCTTGAGACCTAAACCGAAATCATAATCTCGAA
This sequence comes from Agrotis ipsilon, assembly GCA_028554685.1. Classification (NCBI taxonomy): domain Eukaryota; kingdom Metazoa; phylum Arthropoda; class Insecta; order Lepidoptera; family Noctuidae; genus Agrotis; species Agrotis ipsilon. Next base: position 10,683,236 of record CM052977.1, read on the forward strand.
TCTTGCTGACAACTGATATTTTCAGGCGCGTTTGCATTAGGCAAGTCTTGCATACAAATATGGTCTATTCCCATAAAATACCAAGAGGTAATCATCATCAGCCTATAATGGTCCCACAGCTGAGACACAGGCCTCCTCTTTGAGAGAGGGAGTGGGCCATAATCCACCACGCGGGCCCAGTGCGGATTGGTAGATGTCACATATCTTCAAATTTTTGGTTCTAGTACATGCCGGTTTCCCCACGATGTTTTCCTTCACCGTTTTGAGCGCAGAAGTGATGAAATAAATAACACAAAGTAATGCGCCTAGCGGGGTTCGAACCCACGACCTACAACTCGTAAGTCGGGACCGATACCACTGGGCCACCACTACTCTCGCTAAGAGCTAGAACAATTTAAAAAGAAAACGCAATGGAATCCACAAGAGAATTTCGAAATCAGAACAATTCAAAGCTGCGTATGTCGCAAGTATATACGTTTATGATTAGGATTTGAAAGCTCTCTTGAGACCTAAACCGAAATCATAATCTCGAATCTCGCTGACTACTGATATTTTCATTAAGGCGCGTTTGTATTAGGCAAGTCTTGCATACAAATATGGTCTATTGCGATCCAATACCAAGAGCTAATTAATACCACTTGGTATTAGAGTCCCAAATAGTACCACATTTTTAAAAATAAAAAATCTATTTCTAACGAATACCAAACCGTGTTTAAATGTGGTACTCGTTGAGAATACAAAATAAATTTGGAAATCAACTAATCATCATCATATCAGCCGTAAGACGTCTACTGCTGAACATAGGCCTCCCCTTTAGACTTCCAGTAGGACTGGTTGTAAGCGGCCTGCATCCAGCGTGATCCTGTGGCCTTCATAAGATCGCTGCCCACCTAGTGGCTGGACATCCTACGCTGCGCTTGCCGGTGCGTGGTCTCCATTTGAGAACTTTACGGCCCCATCGGCCATCAGTTCTGCGTGCTAGATGGCCTGCCCACTGCCATTTCAACTTGCTAATTCGTTGGGCTATGTCGGTTACTTTGGTTCGTCTACGAATCAACTAATACCAAAAGGTATTAGCTCTTGGTAGTGGATGGCAATAGATCACAAGTATGACGTCACATTGACAAACAAGTTGCTAGAATTGAAAAGAAAATACTATCTCAAACGTACTTGAAGCTTCAGGTTTGTTCAAGTTGCATACAATTTGCAACTTTGATGATACGACTCATTTGATTATATTACCACCATAAAAAACCTCGTATAAAGCTGACCACAAACTGAATTACGTTAAATCCACAGTATCCTTCAAAAAACCCTTCTTTTCCACCAGATCACAGTTCAAAATGCTGAATCAAGCAAGGTGGCTGATGCTATTGATAGCAGCGGTGTTGACGCTCCAATCAAGAGGAGAAGGTGGCATCAGATTACCTGACCAGCCACCTAATGCGGAAGGCGAAGGAAGGAATTTGAATTTCGGTGGCGGAGATCATGGAAGATCGGTAAGCTAGTAAAAATAATATTCAACAACTATCAGACAACGCCATCTAGTCCCAAGCTAAGCAGAGCTTGTGTTATGGGTACTAGACAACTGATAAACATACTTAGGTATATATTTCTAAATACATACATTATTATAGATAAATTACACCAAGACACAGAACAAATGATCATGCTCATCACACAAACATCTGTTGAATATGCGCTCGTTCACACTACCAGGGTCCCGTCGCTCTACTAGTGAACTGCAAGTTTTATCCACGTAATCTCTAATATTCTAAATTGAATCTTACAGCCCCAAGCTCAAGGTCGTGGTCTCCTAGACTGGTTGGGTTTTGGAGAAGACCAGGACCCTTACGTCCAGCAGTCTACCCAGCAGTGCCTCAATGGAGATCTGGCGGACTGCTTCAAAGCCCAGGCTCTGCGGTCTTTTGACGACTTCTTTGATAAACCGGCTTACCAGTAAGTATTATTTTTTAAATGTATAGGTATTTATTCTTCTAGTTTTAATCTTTTGTTGAGATTCTTTCCCTTTATTTCTTCTTTTTATTTTGGATGGGATAACTCGTCTGCGGAGCAAGAAGTCTCAAGTTAATTTTCCAAGTTGGACAGGCTAGTAGGTTTTCCCATCAAGAATTTTTCAATAGCATTCAAGGAGTCTCCATTTGGCTCGCCCTAATAACATCTACACGCATTATCGTTTGTCACTCCAGTATGCCGTATATGCCCAATTTTGTAATCAATGTTTTGCCCTCGAACCATCTTTACCACTCATTTATTAATTTCCAGGCTATCTGAAAACGCGGTGTTAGTGAAAGTGGAGTCTCAAGCTCGCGCATTGTCCCGAGAGCCACCTCAGCTGGAGTCACAGCCTCGAAGTGAGGACTCTGACTGGGAAGCACTCGTCAAATACGGCATGAGGAAGATTGAAAGGTAAATATTATTTTGAGTTACTTCTTCATCTTTATTAGATATCTTTATTTCATAAATGAATTTGCTACTGGATGTTGAAATATACGGGAGCTAAGTCAAAAGGTCAGTGATTTCCTCTCAAGTGATAATTAGTAGACCATTTATCAGAGAGTTGTATCGAAAAGCTTCGTTGGCTTCAGCTGTGGTTCCGTTGGTGGGATAAGCAGCGGTAGCCTCCTGAACTGAAGAAAAAAATATGCAGGCAGTCATTTCCTCCCAAGTGGAAAGTGTTTTATTTTGGAACTTACCCAATATGACGAAGAATTAACCGTCAGCTGGCTTTTGACTTTTAGAGCAGTGGTGGCCCAGTGGCATCGGTCCCGAATTACGAGTTGTAGGTCGTGGGTCCGAACCCCGTCAGGCGCATTACTTTGTGTAATTTATTTCATCAGTACTGCTCTCAAAACGGTGAAGGAAAGCATCGTGAGGAAACCGGCATGACCTAGAACCAAAAATTCGAAGATATGTGACATATACCAAATCGCACTAGGCCTGCGTAGTGGATTACGGCCCACTCCCTCTCTCAGAGAAGAAGCCTGTGTCCCAGCAGTGGGAACATTATAGGCTAATGGCTGACATGATGGCTTTTGACAATTCAAAAGGGCCTGTAACTGGCCTACACTTTAATGCTTTGATTTTAATTGACATGTTATTGTATCTTTTGAGCTTTTACTGAAGATTTTTTCTCATACATTTTGGTTTCCACGTAACATTGGTCTTCTTTGCCACCAGATTCTTGCGATCTACCGCGCTGGAAATGCAGTTGGACGAAGAGGTGACTTCCCGCGGTATCATTGCTCCTCGCTTCATTGAGCAGATCGCTGATGAAGTGGATATCATTGAGGATAAGAAGGCGCCTTTCCGTGAGTACCATCTTACTAATATGTAAATTCTTAAGTTTGGATGTCTGGATGACTAAATGACGTCCTCGTCATCCAGGATGGATGAAAGGATCTCTGTGTTTGTCTCAGAGAAAGGTGGAAGGTACTTTGGAATATTGTGGGATTATTTTCGAATTGCCTGTAGGCGAAGCTATGTCCGAGGTCGTGGGATTTATTCCGGGGTCGCGGGATTTATTTCCTCACCGTGACCCCGGAACATAAAGAGCTAATGAAGAACACCGTGGATTTTAGTCAGTACAAGTCTGACAGTACCTCTCGCCCTGCCCGGGGTGCGAGGACTCTTTGATGATTTTACCACGTAAAAAAAAAAAAGGCGAACCTATGTATTTTAATAAGGTAAGTATTTAGGACGACTTTTTAAGAAAATTAAACACACTATTAAAGAAATTTGATCTCTATCAAGGGATCAAGGTAACCTTTCATTTGTCATAAGGCATATTATCGATTACACTTCATCACAAGTGCTAATCAAATATCTTTTAAATAGGGTTCATCTTATAACAGACTTTGATTCTGGTAAATACAAGGCATTCCTTTAATGTCTAGAATTTATAGTAATTAAAAACCTCGCAATTAATTAAGAAGCCAGATTAATTAAAGAGTACTACAATAAAGTTAGTCTCAAGGTTTTTAAGTGGGCACAATTGCGTGGTTCTTTGAGAGCTGTACTCGTGTAGTTTGGGAAAAGTACGATTATTTTTATGAGACTCTCGTCAGAGATACCGACATAGCCCTTAGTAGCAAGTTGAAGTGGCAGTGGGCAAGTTATATCGCTGGTAGACTCATACTGATTTTATTTTTTTTAACCTTTCTAATACCATACCACATTAACAGGTACCTGTAGGTACATATATACTTGTACAGATATTCTAAAAGTATATAATTTTACTAAATTTTATTGAGCACTTCGTCGGTGTATCTAATCTGTATATTCATGCCAAATTACAACTATCTAGAACCGCCTAGTACTAGTAGTAAGCATCTTTGCACGAAGCTACAGACAATTGGACTGGCAAAACTATGAGGGTTCCTTATTAACTACGGAAAGGCGATAACGATTAAAGAACCTTCAATAATTCTTTTCAGGTCAACACAAGCTCAAGAAGCTTATCATCCCCATGCTGTTGATCCTCAAGCTGTTCAAGCTGAAGCTGCTTCTCTTCCTTCCTCTCATCCTTGGACTCGCCAGCTTCAAGAAATTCCTTGGATTCATGGCTCTCATCATACCTGGTAAGTTCTGCATAAAAATAAGAGATTCGTATGCTCTCGATCTAAATCTATGTCAGAAGTGACAAAAACAAGGCCGACAATGTAGCGGGATTGCCCAAAAGCAGCCTATACCCACTGCAACTTTAAAGAGATTAGGGTTGTATCGTTCGGAAATACAGACGCAGGCAGAGAGTTTCACTCCTTTGCTGTTCACATTAAAGAAGACGTTTGGAAACGCTAAGTGGATGAGGTCGTGGAGTTCTAAGGCACGTTCACCGAAGTACAATCTGTAGAAGACCCACAGGCAGGCAACCGGTTAATCTCAAATAGCAAATAATATATTTAAAAAATTTAATGCCTTTTCTTTTATTTACTTTTTCTGTTGTTGATTTGATCAACATCTTTAACCATCATCTTTCTAAATTCCAGGTGTTATTGGCTACTTCAAGTTCTGCAAGCCCAACTCCTCGCCGTTCTCGTCAAACCATTTCTCAGGCCCTCATTACAGTCCAGCAGGAATTGGCCTGGGACCTTACAGAGAGTCTCCGCCCCAGTCTCACTACGCTCCATCACACTATTCCGAGAGTTACCCCGTAAGTGTTTATCTTTTCTTATTTACATTTTATCTTCTACTCGCTTTACCTGGAGCTACATAATTCCTGAGGGCTATCATCATTATCGTCAAACTATAATATTCCCACTGCTGGGACACAGGCCTCCACTCTATGAGAGCGAGTGGACCATAATCCACCACGCGGGCCTATGCGGGATGATAGATGGTCACGTTTCCTCACGATGTTTTCCTTCACCATTTTGGGAGTAGTGGTGATGAAATAGTACGTAAATTACACAAAGTGTTGCGCCTAGCCGGGTTCGAACCCACGAACTCGTAAGCCGGGACCTGTACCACTTGGCCTGACCATTTTATTTCCTACGCTTATAAATAATTTACATATTTTATTTGAGACTTTTCTAAAAATATCTTTAAAACTACCTTACCCGTACTAATTCTCTCCGCTGTTATTTCCAGGGTGGCCACAAATACGGCTCTGGCGGTATTTCCTTCAGGGAACATGACGTCAGTCCTCAAGACCTGGCCTACCAGGGTTGGGAGTACAGGAGCAAGAATGGAGCACAAGATATTAAGGCTGAACAGGCTTAAAGACTGAACCATTATCATAATCATATATTTTTGGAGTTTCAACTCATAATCGAGTTCGTACACACGGCTACACATCAAGCTATACAAAAACAGTTTGTCTTGGTCTCGCTAGTTGTGCGATTTCGATGTGTAGCCGTGTGTACATTTTAGTGTCGTTGAGGTTTCCATCAAGCTATTTTGCCACAGAATTGCAATTTGTAATACATGTAAGGCTTAGCCCCTTCGTACACAAGGCGACGCATGTATCCGATACCTTACGACTTCGGTATCCAAGCGACTATCGTAATACAAACCCATAGAGGTTCGAACACAGGCACGCGTCAATTGATACCAAAATCGTATGGTTTCGGAGACTTGTGTCGCCTAGTGTACGAAGGGGCTTAAAATGTACGTAAATCGTAGAAAGTTTCCTGCTGTGCCTTCTGACTAAACATTCTATGTAGAGCTGAATTTGCTGTTTGCGGTAACCTAGTCTAAATCAATAGGTTTAGTGGCTTCAGTAGTATATCGTTCTTTGTCTTATAGCCTAAAGCTCTCTTTAACTTATTCATGAAAATTTTCATTTAATTTTAATCATTTTTTTACTTATATTCTTTTTCGAGTTGTGAATTTAATCTATGCTCCAATAATTCATCATCAATTCTGATGCGTTTTTTTTTTTATCGTGGTAAAATCATCAAATGAGACCTCCAACCCCGGGCAGGGCGGGAGGTACTGTCAGACTTGTACTGACTAAAATCCACGGTGTCCTTCAGTAGCCCTTTATGTTCCGGGGTCACGGTAATAGAAATAAGTCCCGCGACCATCAATTCTGATGCTAGCACGAATTTGACGTATAATGTACTCGTATTTGAAGTATTAGATACACTCTCTCATCACAAAGACTATTCATCACAAAAACATGAAAATTCGTGGTACATCTTCTGTTTAATCCAAAACTTTTATATCAAATGAGGTCATTATATATTTTGTCATTGTTTTAAGGTGCCATTGCTTTAATATTTTAGTCTATAATTGCAGTCGGTAGTATCAACCAGAAGCTGGTCTAACTTAACATTAACTTGTCATTGAATAAGAGACCAGCATAATATAATGGTTCTGTTACAACTGACGTGTTACTACAAATCCTGTACAGTATTCAATCAAGCAACAACCAAGGTTCCTGGTCTGGCTTAGTAAGAAATTTACATTAAATAAGAGGCCAGCTTTCACTGGTTTTGATATCGGTGAAATGTAGCTACAACTTCTGTATAGTTTTAAATCAAAGCGTTTCTCTTTGAATTATTGCAAGTCGTAACAAATTGATGATCGCGATTTTAGACTCTATTCTGTAGAATATTGAAGCTGTCTGAAATCTAAGTGCTATATCGAGTTGCTGGCTTCTAAAATACGGACGGTGATTGATCTTTTAACAATTTCATTTTTATGCTTCGGATTTTGTTTTTGAAATAAATCATAGACGTTTTAGCTTTTTATCAGGGTCTTAGCTTTTAGTATTCCAATTGGATACGTCTTTTTAATTCTTTCATAATTTCTTGTTTTGAGACTAAAGTGGTGTGTATGTAACGAGTCACAAAATGTGTTTAACTTTTATTTTATTTTTTTCATAAAATGAGTTACTAATGCCGACTTTATTATAGCCCATACTAACTGTTTTCACGATATAACCATTAATAAGTCAATTAACGCGATAAATAACGGCATTTACCATTAGTGTGGCCCTAGTTTTGAAATGGTGTTAATTACAAGATGAATTCGTCACATACCTATGCGATGGAACGTGAGGTTAAGGTCACACGGCGATTTTTTTTGCGCAAGTGCGTGCTTCTTTAACAATTTCTATAATGATGACAAAAAGAATCGCGTTAATATTTGTTGGCCTTAAGAATTTTAGTTTTAACTTAGTATTCAACTTAGTTAATAATTATTGTTTTTTTTTAAATACCCATGCAAACATGTCGTGGTTCTTATTATTATATTACATGTTTATATAAAAAGATAGTATCTATCTTTGTTGTGCGTCAACTTTGACATTACTAATTTAATTTTTTAATTAATTGTATAAAGTATTTTGTAGTCACATAACTTTAAGTGATGTAAATTATTTTTTTGTTTATGTGAATAAATAAAGTGTTTTGATATTAATTACTTTTTTTTAATAACTAGGTCCACCCAACCACGCCCACAATTTCTTTGTAGTATATTAGGAAAAAAATAAATGGATTCAGTTTGGGTTTGTTGCAACTGCCATAATAGCCCAGGAGGCACCAATCCTGAAAGCTCCCTGATCACGGATTCTAATAATTTTAATAAAAAATAAAAGAACAAGATTCGCTTGGTCGGCGTCGATTTTATTAGCCGGAAATATTTTAATTAAATTCTTTATTTTTAAAGTCCGTCATCGTGAATTTTCATCGTTCTTGTAGAATTTTGTGTGAAATATTATGTTCAACAAAAAATAATCCGACCGACCAATGATTTTTAGCCGAAAAGGTCACGCATACCTATTTGAATGGTGTGATAAGGGATAAAATTTATTTTCTTGCTCTAAACGTTAACTTTTATTTTTTATTAAATTATTAGAATCCATGATCAGGTAGCTTTCAGGATTGGTGCCTCCTGGGCTATAACTCTTGCTGCCACTCTTTGACAGACATGTCAAAATCACCAGGCGTAGACAATAGGGTTAGCGTACATCCATCACTAATTTAATTATTTTTTATAATTTAATCAGTTTTTTTTAATTGTCATCTCATTTTTTCTTCATTTAGGTCCGACATTAAGACTGCCAAATAATGTAATTTTAATAACATCTTAATTTAATTTTTTGCATGTCCTAAATTAAGATTTTCGTACGTCTCCCATCACAACATAGCGCTCTTTCTAACAAAATGCAAGCTTTTCATCTGAAATCTGAGTTCTACAAATATAAATAAATGTTTGGAGAAATATATATAGCATAATACAACAGATTGATACCACCATCAGTGTAGGCCTTACCTCATGACCTTAGAAGATAATAAGATAACAGAAGTGCCAAGTTAAACAATTATTAGTAACTAGCTGTGCCCGCAACTTCGTTCGCGTGGATGTCGGAATTGAACAATGTATTTTTTAGTTCTAAGCGCTTAATTCATGCTAGTCCATTCCAGTCCATTCCAGTCCATTCCAGTCCATTCCAGTCCATTCCAGTCCATTCCAATCCATTCCAGTCCATTCCAGTCCATTCCAGTCCATTCCAGTCCATTCCAGTCCATTCCAGTCCATTCCAGTCCATTCCAGTCCATTCCAGTCCATTCCAGTCCATTCCAGTCCATTCCAGTCCATTCCAGTCCATTCCAGTCCATTCCAGTCCATAGTCCATTCCAGTCCATTCCAGTCCATTCCAGTCCATTCCAGTCCATTCCAGTCCATTCCAGTCCATTCCAGTCCATTCCAGTCCATTCCAGTCCATTCCAGTCCATTCCAGTCCATTCCAGTCCATTCCAGTCCATTCCAGTCCATTCCAGTCCATTCCAGTCCATTCCAGTCCATTCCAGTCCATTCCAGTCCATTCCAGTCCATTCCAGTCCATTCCAGTCCATTCCAGTCCATTCCAGTCCATTCCAGTCCATTCCAGTCCATTCCAGTCCATTCCAGTCCATTCCAGTCCATTCCAGTCCATTCCAGTCCATTCCAGTCCATTCCAGTCCATTCCAGTCCATTCCAGTCCATTCCAGTCCATTCCAGTCCATTCCAGTCCATTCCAGTCCATTCCAGTCCATTCCAGTCCATTCCAGTCCATTCCAGTCCATTCCAGTCCATTCCAGTCCATTCCAGTCCATTCCAGTCCATTCCAGTCCATTCCAGTCCATTCCAGTCCATTCCAGTCCATTCCAGTCCATTCCAGTCCATTCCAGTCCATTCCAGTCCATTCCAGTCCATTCCAGTCCATTCCAGTCCATTCCAGTCCATTCCAGTCCATTCCAGTCCATTCCAGTCCATTCCAGTCCATTCCAGTCCATTCCAGTCCATTCCAGTCCATTCCAGTCCATTCCAGTCCATTCCAGTCCATTCCAGTCCATTCCAGTCCATTCCAGTCCATTCCAGTCCATTCCAGTCCATTCCAGTCCATTCCAGTCCATTCCAGTCCATTCCAGTCCATTCCAGTCCATTCCAGTCCATTCCAGTCCATTCCAGTCCATTCCAGTCCATTCCAGTCCATTCCAGTCCATTCCAGTCCATTCCAGTCCATTCCAGTCCATTCCAGTCCATTCCAGTCCATTCCAGTCCATTCCAGTCCATTCCAGTCCATTCCAGTCCATTCCAGTCCATTCCAGTCCATTCCAGTCCATTCATATTATGTGAACCGATTCATCGTATGAAACAAAATACATAATGTTATTTCAACATAAACACGTCTATTCCAGGTTTTTTTTTAACGCCATCTGCCGTGCCTTGAAATATGTATTTATTTGAATAATGTAGTTTTTCTATTCGAAGTTAGATCGCGCGACTGACGTACGAAATCAATGTGTGAGACCAAAGAAACTTCTGAAACACTTTAAATTCAAATATCTTTTGATAGACTGAACCGATTCCAATGAAACAAAAACTAAATTCCTCTCCAAGTTACGCTTAATCGTTGTGTATAAAAGTTATCTACATTAATTTTATATATTTTACGTGATACCTGGACAAATACACAGACAAACAGACAAACAGATAAACAGACAAACAGACAAACAGACAAACAGACAAAAATTCTAAAAATGCTAGAAATGGGTTCTATTGGTTGTCCTTTAATACCCTGGCTATATTTTTTGAGTTTTTATTTAATGTACAAAAATAATTTTTCTACAGTTTTATTATATGTATAGATATAGATAGTAGTAATAGTATTCCACAACTATCACACAACGCCATCTAGTCCCAAGCTAAGCAGAGCTTGTGTTTTGGGTAGGTAGATAAATTACACCCAGACAGAACAAATGATCATGCTCATCACACAAACATTTGTCCTGGGAGGGATTCGAACCCACGACCTCCGGCGTAGCAGTCAGGGCCACTTACCACTAGACTAACAGGCCTGTCAATTGGTATATACATAAATATATATTTGTATATACCTATCATAGGCCTGCATACCAGCACTAAGTTTATATTTTTGTTTTCTATTACTACAATGTATGTTTGGCTGTTGTTGTACCTTAAATAAATAAATTGGTAATGTAATATAGAAAATGTTAGAACACAACACTAAGAAGCACTTTAGAAACCCTTGAAAAAGTAATTAATCATCTACTTTCTGCAAAATTCAGATTCACAGGTTAATTAAAAGGGCACAAATTCTCGTTATCTTGACAGAAAATCCGTCACGAATCGCAAATCAAATTAATTTAAATAAACATACATAATTAAGCAATTCGCGCTTTATTCTACCATTTCGTTGAAATTGCTAATTTTAATGAAACGTATCTTTAGGTTTTAATTATAAATTAATAACGTACCTACAAGCTGCGATGCTCTTGTTTGACGGGGGCAGAAAGTTCGTATCTCTAAAAGTGAATTAATGAGACAACCAAGGCAACAAAGATGTACACCCGTTTTTAATTTATAGGTCTTTAATATAGGGATAAACAATGAGAAACTCCTCTCTTCGAAATCGGTTAAAAAGAAACAACAAGCTTGCGACACAAATACTTTTTTTTTTAATATTTATTTTATTGAACAAAATTAGATTATTTTAACTTAATTATACTTAACCTTATTTCTTAACTTTCAAGAATGGACTGTCACTCTTAAAAACCCGGGCAATATCTAAATTTTTAAAATATTAGAAATCGAAACATTACGTAGGTACAATTAATTGTTTAATGAAGTCACTATAGTCCGCGCAACAACGACGATATTTACTAGACTCCGCATGCACGATCTAAGGAACAAAAACTATTCTGTCAACTCGCTGAGGTACGACGTAAGCGAAGGGGACGAGGTACTGCGTTGTGATTGGTTTACTCAAGGTCTGTTCTGTCTCAAGGTATGTTTACGGCTCACAGGAGTGGTCGAAATAAGACGGATAAAAGACTTTTTTGCCTAATGTGTTGACAGACATCGGTCGCCAGTTATTAAGAGTCTAGTAATATAGCGTCGTTGCCGCGCAAACACCACCGCAACAATTATTTTTAATTTGTTTTGCCCTATCATGTCCTCAATTTAGGATACCTACTTTAAAAACCACAGAAAAGAAATGGAACCCCGCCACGCGGGGTTCCAATAACTTTGGCTATTAACTAATGTATGCGTGTTTGTTGGTAACTAATGACGGTGACTAGCACTTGGGATACGAAATGACTGATTTACTGCATATATTAGGATAGGGTATATTTTGATAAATAACTTCACAGTCTATAAATTCAACAATTACCAATATTTCTTAAAATGTGCGTTAACAACATTGTACTCATCCTCATCTTTCTTTCCTTTGTGAAAAACTTGCATGGAATCAAAATCTTTAAATATAAAATGGTTATTTGCATCCCGTTTTGGTCTTTTCAATGTATTCTTTCTCTGCATTTGTTTGAAAGGCATTGGATATCGCGGCAGCTTCACCTGCTTTACACTGTATTTCTTTATTTTCTTCTGGTTTGGACTCAATGTCATGTGATCTTCTGCGTTTCGTGAGGAATCATCATCATTCTCGAAATCATACTTCGGTATCACAGTTGGCTTCGGAGTCATCTTCACTACGTACATCTTCTTTATCTTTGATTTGTTACTCTTCTTTATAATCTTCTGTATAGTTCTTTTTGGTGACTTTTTTACTGTTTTCTTCTTGTTTCTCTTGTCTTTGTAGTAATTAGTTATCTCTGGTAGTCTGATCATGTTTTCTGCTTTATCGATGTATGTTATGTTGTAGGGAGTCTGCAAAGAAAAATTAGAAAAAATAAATATTCAGTTTTTCCTTTTAATTCTAACACATACTAAGTTCCACAATCTAACACCGCATACACAACATGATTTGTGCAACAGTAATAACGAATAAAAGTTACGAAAAGAGGTTCAGTACCCATACCATGAGTTGTCATTATTTATTTATTTAAACTGCACGTACAATTGTGGTACATAAGGCGGACTTAATGCCGCAATGCATTATCTACCAGCCAACCTTTGGGTCAAATGGAGAAGAAGCTGGAATAGGTGCAACCGTACAATACGAAACAATTAAAACTACTACATCTAACTATGGCTATAATACTCGATCATCGACATCGACCGCGTTTGGCGCTTTCATTGGTTGAGAATTCATACAACCTTGGAGCGGGCCAATGAGACCGCCAAACGCGGTCGATATCGATGATCGAGTATCGTAATAACAACTCATGGTATGGGTAGACCATGCAAGAAGTCATCGCCGCGGCTTGCAGAGCATTGCTGTGTATATGAATGAATGAGCAAATTGATTATAGTGTTCTTAACTACGAGGCCGTAACGACTAAAAAAAACAGTAACAGCGGCAGTAGTGAGAAGCGCAGTCTGATAAATCGCCAACACCACTAGACGAATGAGTCGTGACCTGGCCTCAAGTCACGCGCGTGTTTCTGAATTAGTATTTAAAGTGCTGGGTAGTTTTAAGTAAATCCAATCTCAAGTCAATAAAATTGTGGAATTTACAATTCGTATGCAACCACATTTGTACGCCTCTTCTCATAACAAGCCCTAAGAACTTAAAGAACTGTATACACAACCTATGTTACACAATTAAAATGATTTCATTTGATTTGTAGTCGCGTCACCCGAGGACGTGATCAATCTATAATTCATTTTAATTCATTTAAATTACTTAAGTATGTAACAGACGGTTAGATGGGTATGAAATTAACGAGAAAAGTCGCGAACAAAACTCTGCTGTAACAGAAGCCTCCAATAATGTAATTAATTAAAATTTGTCTTATTTTCACAGAAATACGACTAATTGGACGATTATTAAATACAGAAAGCTTTTCGAGTGTTCGCGACTAGACGAGACACAATTTGTTGCTTGGAATTTCAGAAAATCATTTTTGTTACTAGTTACCATAACTATTTTTAGTACTAGTTTTATTTTATGTCTTGACATTTTAAAAGTGCCTAAAGGCTTAGTTGAAATAAACGTTTTGATTTGATTGTGTTGATGAAAAATCTTTTGTTCAGACGTTTTTTAAACGCGACTGCCAAGTAAGGGTTAGTTTTTTTTTGGTTTCTTAACGAATTTGGATTTTTTATAAAACTCATTGCTAGCCCTAGATACTGGAACTTACCTGGACATACCTGTCGTAAAAACTGATTGATACTCGAATAGGCTGTATGTTTCCATATCAGCTGTCATTTAAAAAATAAGAATAACACACACACTCACACACACGGCAACAGGTAGACCACACGCAGTCATTTTGGAAGTAGTTACAAAAGAAAACACACAATAAAAACAAAAGGGGAAAATATAGATGTTATAAAGTAATTATGTAGAATAAACTTAAAGTTAAACGAATGTTAATTATTATACAAAGAGGCCTTTGTCGAGCAGAGGATTAGTAAGATGACGTCATTATTATTATTTTAATTACTCTTTTTTGAGGCTTCCAGTGATGTTGATTCCAAGGTTGATACTCGTTCGATTTGATCCTTTCCTAAGAGACAAAAAGCGTGAAAGATATTGTTAGTAATAGCCATAAAATAAAACATAATTAAAAACAAAGCGATTATTTTGTTGCGCAACTGTTGCCAGTATGTAAAGCTAATCGTTTTTGTACTTACATTTGTTCCCATCAGCGCTTTATTTTCGTTGGCATCTTTTGACAAGTACTGTAACAAATGAGAAGATTCTGTGAATGTTTTGCATTTTGTTGTTGTACTAAGGAGCTGATTTCCTTGCCAGTGTTTGTTTCCTGATAGCTTCAAACTTAGGATCTTTAAATCAAGAGTGAAAAGGTTAATTTAAGGCAAGTGTGCTTCACCGTCAACCTCAGCATATCTTTTTTTTAATCGTGGTAATATCATCAAATCAAATCAAAAGCATTTATTTCAATAGGGCACTTTTGAAATGTCAAAGACATAAAAAATATAATTAAATACTACAAAGTTATGGTGCTACAGTCCCAGTCACAGACATAAAAACTGTGAAAGTACCGTAGATCAAATGAGTCCTCCCACCTAGGACAGGGCAAGAGAGAATATCAGACTTATACTGACTAAAATCCACGGTGTCCTCCAATAGCCATCTACGTTCCAGGGCCACGATTACCCGTCATTCCTGTGACTCCAGCAGGCTTTGGCCCCCTAATGCACGGGGTCCCGTCACTTTGCTGACAGCTCTTTGGAAACTTGTTACCATAGATGGTCACCCATCCACATCAGACCAACCTCGGCAATTACGGCTTAACTTAGAATATAGGCTCTTAACTACCCATAGAAATATGACGAATTGTGATAACTTGATGTGCTGGCGCCTACACAAAAATTGAGACTCCATACTTGCTCTAGTTACGAAGACTGTGTCTCCTGAGACACATATTAGGGCGCTCCCTCACCGCGAGCATTCACCTGTAATGTAACATTACAGATTCGAACATTTCATCAGTGAGTGAAGACAATCGAGCATCACAATGTGCTCCTTGTATCAAATCGATACTGAATGTACGCGAATGTTCGTCAGTGAGGGAGGTAGTATTGTAATGTAATGCTCAAAGTCGAATCTCTCCTTACTGCGAGCATACACCTGGGGGCCGATTCTCGGTTTTAGAGATGGTTTGGATTATTTTTTCGACATATTTTAAAAGTTGCTATGTCAAATTCACCATTTGTCGAAGGCTAACGTTAGAGTTCAGTAAAATTTGTCGAAAAAATGACGTCATTAGATATTTTTTCGAGTTCGACACCACCTCTAAACCCGAGAATCGGCCCCCTGTAATGTAACAAAAAATTAAATCTAATTCATTATATATCAATTAACTCTAATTGCCTTCGAATGTTCGAATCTGTAACGTTACATTACAGGTGAATGCTCGCGGTGAGACAGCGCCCTTATGTTGCTTATGAGCAACATCATAGCTTACGATTCTGGAAGATGTATAAACCGAAGAGAATAAAAATAAACTTACATGCGTATCAGCAGCAGCTATAGAACTTATTAAAACCGAAGACACTATTAATTGCAAATACATTGTAGAGACATCTGACACTTTCAAATGACTGCCAGAACGCTAACTAAGAACTTTTATAAACTATCCTAGTCGATAACTACTATAGAAACTGTAAACATCATTGTTAGAAGCGGCCATTAAAAAAAAAAAAGAAAGTTGGTGTTTAAAAATGGCGGATGTGAACCAGTAGATTTTCTGCAGTCCTTTACTGCTTTTGTTATATTTTTCTTAGACTAAACATAGTTTTTATCACAGAATTCTTATTATATATTATAGATAGTGATTTTAGAAACAAGGGATAAACTTTTGGAAATTATAAAAACTTTGATACATTTTATTATTGTTAGTTCATAGAATTGTTGAACAAAACATTCGATTTGATGTTGACACATTAAAAAAACATATATAACCTCACGCCTTCTTTTCATGGGGTTAGGCAGAAACTACAGAGTGCCACCTACTACGATCCATACATGCTCCTTTCGCCTCATCCATATTCATACATCTGGTCATACAAACACGATTGCTAGTTTTAGTGTTGATACAGTGTATATTTTATGAGTTGAAGTGCGAACTTAGTGCCGATCGAGTGCATAGTGCTTTCAGAAAAACACTAAAACACTTCATGATAAAATCAGTGAAAAGTCTTTTTTTAATTAAATAAGTGGAATAAAACTGCGTATAATAAAGAAAGAAAAATGTAAAATTGTTCCAAAAAATGACAAAATAAAAGAAACTATTTTGTAATATTATGAAAAGTGTTCCAAATTCGTGAAAGGATTGTTCAAATGGTGTAAAAAGGTTCGACTAAATTGATATTTATCGACTGAAAGGACTATAATGTGTAGACTGCGACAATTTTATGCTAAATTGCTCTTTGTGAAGTTACAAGCATCAAAATGATTTTAAAGGTGAGTTTACATACATTGTCTTAGTGTTGTTTTTACGTTTTATTTGTGTGAAGAAGATAAATCAAAGTATTTTTTTTTTCTTTTGACAATTCATAATAAAAAAGAATACAAAAATAACTGTATAATAGTTCTCCAGTCCCGGTCACAAGATGTAATGTTGATAATAACTCTGAAAGTACTATAGGAGACATTCCAAAGCTTAGCTCTCTATGGAGAAGACTAGGCAAGAAACTCCATTGGCAATCCTTTTCAATCGCTTAAATAATTAAGTACAGAAGTTTTGCTACATCATTCATGTACAGAAGTTACTGGTTTTAATGTTTATTATGACATTTCTGGCAACAACACAGGTTTTCTAGCTGGATGTTAAAACCATCAAATGAGTCCTCTCGCAATGGGTGGAGCGGAAGGGACAGTCAGACTCGCACTGAATCCACCATGTTCCTTAAATTGAGTGACGTAACAGTGGCCTATGTTCAGCAGTGGACGTCCTATGGCTGAGATGATGATGTTGATGTTGATGATGAACAGTGGAAACGCAATTTCTTGGACAAACATGGTACCCGTAAGACCAAGCTTTTGTTCAAAACAAACATTCGTTCATTCATTGTGTACATAACCAAATACTATTATATCATGATCATCATATCAGCCGTTAGACGTGTACTACTATGACGGGGCCCCCTCTAGAGGGCCAAAGCCTGCCAGGGTCGCGGGACTTATCTCATTACCGTGACCCCGGAACGTAAAGGGCTATTGAAAGACACCGTGGATTTTAGTCAGCGGGAGGACTCATTTGATGATTTTAACACGCTAAAAAAAAGATATCCAATGCTGACCAAAGGCCTCGATCTTCTATAGATTTTCAATAAATAAATCCCGTCATTATGCTGACGATCTTTGAAGCGCGCGTGGAACACAACGCGCCGTCGATCCGGGCATGGTCAATGGTCGGACAGCGAGTTGCGCTTTACTCGCCGCCCGCATGCCCGCGCCTGGCCGGAGATCGTCTTGCGTCGTCCGTCGCCACCACCGTTCAGAGAACACTGGCATCATATGTTTGCCATCAAAATGTTTGCTCGGCGGTCAAATGGAAACGCGGCTTAACAAACAACACAGTTCAAAACATTTCTGAAATAAAAACAAAACCGTCACCAGAAATTGGGACTGTTTTATCGACATTGCAAATAAAAAACGATAAAAAAAATGGTTGTTGTATGATATTGCAGATTGTGGTTTGTTTTGTCAATCGACATTGGAAAATATCACCGTATTCACCATTTCCACAGAATGTGTTTTCAAGCCTTTTTTTATGGATGTACCAAATTCGTTCAACGTGACTGAGGAAAATAAGCAGCTGATGTCAGCCATGCTACCGTATTACCAGTTACTGGGTTGTGGAAGTCTGATAGGCAGTCGCTCCATGTAAAATACTGATACCAGCTGCATCTGGTTCGACTGGAAGTCGACCCTAATTTAGTTGGGAAAAAGGATGGTGCCTCCAAAATAAAATCATTTCGCAAGAGGAAACGATGCTATAATCCGTCCAGCTACATCCATCCATCCGTGAACGTCTGGGTAGAATCAGCAAATCGCGCTGAGTAGCAGAGACAACGACATTGTTGGTACACACAACAAATATTGACACAGAACTTGATGAATAATGTGAACTTAAATATCTTATAACATCTCAAATATCTCACTCCGTTTCCAGAAAAAATGCGATACAACATTTTTTTTACATTATTCCGTTGAGACTAACGAACGAAACAGAACTTTGTTTAAAACTTAGTAGTGTTTAAGAAGGTTTGCAACAACTACCGACCGACTGATCACTTTTGATCGCTTTAATACCTCAATCTCCTAATCGAAATAACTGCAATAAAATTATCAATTTAAATAATAATATAATAATATTCCATAACTATCGCACAACGCCATCTAGTCCAAACCTAAGAAGAGCTTGTGCTATGGCTACTAGACAACTGATAAACATACTTATACATTTCGAAATACATAAATATTATAGATAAATTAGATACTAGACACAGAACAAAATGATCGTGCTCATCACACAAACATTTGTCCTGGGTGAGAATCGAACCGACCACCTCCGGCATAGCAGTCAGGATCGCTATCCACAAGACCAACAGGCCTGTCAAAATAATTAAATATAATTTTCCCTTTCCAGCTATTCCCACTGCTTTTCCTCGCACTGAAGACCTCAAAATGCTCGCTAGTCATCGACAGCGAGCACCAAAAGGGGTTATACCTCTCGGACTACTGCCCCAATATGAAGTATTGCAGAGAAGGATCCCATGTTATGTGCAGTTTTTACGATCCTGTAAGTATATACACCTAAGGTCCATTTTATATCGGCCTCTTATGCCTGGCACTAGTTCAGGCCATGCGAGGAAGAATGGAAAGCAGTCACCTCCTTCTGCGAAGTTATGCTAGTGAAGGAGGAGAACCTCCACCATATTATATACAACCTAGGCGCAGAGGGCAACATACAGAGCGTCCTAAATCGCGTGGCGATTTTTGGATCTCGCTACGCTCGGGCTTGCGAGCAGCAAATAATGAGTAGCTGGCCACCATATTAAGGTATCAAAGTCCACGCCCATTTCGACGGTCTGTAGAATCCCGTACCTATAGGAGCTATTAGTAAGCTGAAGTTTTCCTCGTAGGGCCAAACTTCTGCTGGTATCGCATTAAATGAATGAAATGAAAATGAAAAAGCGTTTATTCAAGTTAGTAAACATAGTTTATCAACATTATTACTTCTGCCAAACTGTACAACAGTTTGTTGGCAATTAACATCTGTAACCATGACCAAGGAACGTAATGGGTTACTGAAGGGACGGGGTGGATTTTAGTCAGTTAGAGTCTGGAAGTCTCCACCAGTGTGGTGAGAATACGGAAAAATTGTCCGGAAGAAGGATACGTGGAACATATTTTTCTGTTCGTTTCTAGGCGCTTTGAAACGGGCACGCCGCAATCGCGGCGGTAAGACCCCTCTTTGAGGAGTGGCTGGAGAGACGTCACGGCGTCCTTACATACCGCATAACGCAGATCCTCACCGGATACAGAAGTTTCGGGAGGTACCTGTGGCTGATGGGAAAGGAGGAAACGCCTGGGTGTCACCACTGCGAAGATCGCCCGGAGGACACAGTAGAGCATACGGTGCAAGACTGCCCAGCTTGGGCAGGGCACCGACGTGTCCTCACGGCGGCAATAGGCGGAGACCTCTCGCGCCCGGCATTGGTTTCGGCCATGCTGCGGAGCGAGACGGAGTGGGAAGCGGTCGCCACCTTCTGCGAGGCAGTAATGCTCGTGAAGGAGGTTGCGGGCCGCGAGCGAGAGAGGACAGCGTGCTCCCTCCGCCCCAACCGCAGTGGTGTACGCCCACGGCGTCGGACGTCGCAAGATCGAGACGATCTCCGACGGGCATGCGGACAGTGAATAAAGGGTAACTCGCTGTCCGACCATGGACCATGCTCGGGTCGACAGCGCATCGTGTTCCACGCGCGCCTCAAAGAGCTGTCAGCAAAATGACGGGGCCCCCTATCTGAGGGCCAAAGCCTGCCGGGGTCGCGGGACTTATTTCTATCATCGTGGCCCCGGAACATAAAGGGCTATTGAAGGACACCGTGGATTTTATTCAGTACAAGTCTGACAGTCCCTCCACCCCTGCCCGGGGTTGGAGGACTCATTTGATGATTTTACCAAGCTAAAAAAAAAAGGCGCTTTGAAAGCTTCAATATGTTACGGCTAATATCCGAAGTGCGGTTACACCTATGTTTAACCGGCTAATCCTAGATGTAACCGACCACATAGGGTTAAATCTTGGTGTATTCTTCCTTTACATGAGCAAATATAACCTCAAAAAAAAAACACGAAGAGGATGGCGGGGTCTTTCAGAGCCCAAGTTAAACCTAGGTGTAACCGCACTTCGGGCTTTAACCGTAACAGATACAAAAAAAAATGCTTCCATTCCATTCCTCGTCAGCTTATAAATTATACAACGACATTTAAATTATATCAGCAAATAGAATACTAGTAACATTTACAAACTAAATGAAGATTAAAGGAGAAGAACTAAAGCTAGCAGTTCTAAATCGCCGTATTAGAATTTCCCGCAAGTTGAGAACATAAATATTAAAATCCAACAAGAACTCGAGGACAGAGGATCCACCATTTTCAAACATGAATGAGGAACTTTTACATCCTGTTCCTTACACCAAACAAAACTAACTTTATACATATTTACTATTTTCTTACTAGCAAAAGTATGGAGTCACTTAGATGCCGAGGAATCTTGAGTACTTAATAACTACCTATTTAAAAATAATAAAAAAATGATACCATTTTAAAGGTTTAACTGCTAAATTTTTATTAAATTGATCATTACAACATTTAAAATAGTGGTTATACGTAGACCTAACGTTAAACACAAGAATTAAAAAAAAAAATATTGATATGTTTTCAAAGTCCGCTTCAGTCCGGGGTCGAGGCACTATCGAATACCGTGACCCTGGAACGTAAAGGGCTATTGAAGGACACCGTGTATTTTCGTGTCAGTAGAAGTCTGGGAGTCCCTCACGCTCTGCCCCGGGGAGGGAGAACTCATTTATTTTGATGATTTTACAACGCCAAAAAAAAATTATAACAAGAAGCCTATTTCAAAGGTATTGAAATTCAATTACTAAAACGTAATTTCAGTTCAAATAAGTTACAAACAACTGAATGAATAAACTCCACTGACTTGACTTCCGCACGTCAGATAAATCGGGATATCCCGTCAACACCTTTCAAAACAATATCGGTGACGTCGCATATAGCTAAGTGATTTTATTGTTTACCAATGTTCTGTGTGGGAGGAACAAGAGGATAATAAATATACCTATTTTTGATGAATCTATTTTGGATCGTCTTATGTTATTTGCTTATATTAATAACTTGTTTACCAATAGAGTGTCCTACTTTCTTTATCTACGTAGCTTTTCCTAATTATGTTGCGGTCGGCTCCCTGTGGAATTTCCAGCTGAATAGCAGTATTTTACATGAAGGGACTAGCTAAGCACAAGATTTCCATATTTTATTTATTTATTAACAAAGGTACACCAACAGCTTCTGTATATAAATTAATAAATATTGTTGAAATTTATGACTACAAGGCTTACACAGTTGCCAATAACAGGTGAACCAACATTCACATAATATAGGTGGTAACTTAAGCTAAAATCTAAATTAATTTACTAAATAATAAGTGAAAATAAATAAAAACACCATAAATCTATATTATAAAAATGAAACCCGTTTTCCGTTGACACGACATAACATGAAAACGGCTTGATCGGGACCGGGTTTTAGACCGGGTGTTCCACCCGTGCGAAGCCGGGACGGGCCGCTAGTTGAATATAAATACTAATAATAATTAACTATATATTGAAATAATTGAAGTATTTTGACGTTTCATAAATGAAAAAAAAAACGCATTGGATTCTATTTTTTCTACGAAAACCTCAAAGTTCACGTTATATTTATTTCACAAAACGTTAAAAATATCCAGAGCCAGAACTTCAATTACCCAATCCTCAATTTTGATGACAATCAAGCCACTGCATGATAATATGCTCAATTTGAAGCCAACAGTTGCCAACAGTACTTTAATGAGAAAAGCATTAACTCGATTGCAGGCTTTCAGGGTTCAGCCAACGATCAATACGTAACAGCCTAGCTGCACTTATTGCCATCAGGGTCGGTAGTTTGAGACTAATCTATTAGATTGGATTGTACAATGGACTCTCATTTGACGATGACGCTAGCTAGTGCTCATGCGCACAGAGATTACAGATTCAAATTTCGTAGCAGAAGATAAGGCAAATGGTCGTTGGTGGCAGTTTCGAAGTGGACGAGTTGTCCCCTAATAAAAATTATAAGGAGGAACTGGACCCCGGGCTCATGTTTGATGTGGACGATCTGTCCCCTAATCCTACTTATATTATTTATATTTATAATATAAGTAGGATATATTATAAATGTGAAAGTTTTTTTTTGATGGATTTGTGTTTGTTACTCTTTCACACAAAAACTGTTGAACGGATGTGAATGAAAATTGGTAAACAGATAGTTTATGACCTGGATTAACACATAGGATAGTTTTAAACCGCTGGCAGCAGCTAGTAAAAATATAAAGAGCAACTGATCCCTGGGGCCAGTTACGGAGCGAAACAGTTGTCCCCTAATAAAATAAATACGGAGCAACTAGTCCTTAGGCCCAGTTTCGAAGTGGACGAGTGTGTCACCTAATAAAAAAGATAAGGAGCAACTGGACCTCGGGCCCAGTTTCGAAGTGGACGAGTTGCCCCCTAACCCAAATATTAATGCTACAGGGCATTCCTTAATAGTCAACCTTGAAGTTAAATAGCCACAATACAGTATAGATAAAAATGTCTCACTGACCCAATGTGGAATCTAAAATATTATGAAATAACTATCTCAGTTTATCTTGAACGCAGACAGCGATGAAGGATAACATTGAGAGGAATTGATTTTTATTATGACAGCTGCCTTCCTATGTTTAAAGTTTCCATGATTCATAATTTAGAACAATGACTAGTTTTGGTAGAACACAGGGAAAATGCCACAGCGAAAGTTGACCAAGAATCAAAGAAACTTGCCTAAGGCGTGGAGATTCTTTGACTGGGATGTTCTTATAAGATTTAAAGTTTTAGAATGTGATTAAATTAAATCTCTAGAAGTTTAGACAGTAGTTGCTTATCTAACCACCAAATACCACTTAAAGAAATACGATAAACTGGTGTTTAGTGGTATTGGTGCATATTGGAAATAACCGCGCCCATGCCCATATTTTATTTGATCCATACTTCCAGGGAGAGAATGTTTAACTTATGTATCTAATCTACACTAACATTATATGTAAAGAGTTTATTTGTAGGAAGAAATCTATAAAACTACAGAACCATTTTTGAAAATCCTTTCGGTGATAGAAAGTTGAGCGATTTCTGAATGACATATAAGCTTATTTTTATTACATCCGCGCGGATGAACGCCTGCTAAGGGTACTGTACCCCTAGCACGAGTTTTCACTATTTTACTTTATAGTATTTACAGCGTTTCCTGTATGCAAAATGGAACAGCGCCTCTGGTGTGTGAAGATGAAACTAATTTTTTCCTAGGAAATTGTCAATTTGAAATTGTCAAAGTTTCAGTTTACTTTACGTCTCAAATACTGAAAACTCGTGCTAAGGGTACAGAACGACGGTCGCGGGTCTTATACCACCGCCGTGACCCCGGAACATAAAGGGCTATTGAAGGACACCGTGGATTTTAGTCAGTAGAAGTCTGACAGTCCCTCCCGCCCTGCCCGGGGTGGGAGGCCTCATTTGACGATTTTGCCACGTAAAATAATAAAAAAAGAAACCTTTTAATAACTGAATTAACTATGAAGCAGGTCTATTGTTATTTATTTTTTTCGAATTTCCTTTATTTTTCGCCGTAAAATAAACAGACGCGTAGACAACTCTATGAAAGAGCAAGCAATAGTGCGTGGTACGTGGAAGTGCGAGCGAGTAAGTTAAAATGAAGTAAAGTAGAGCCAGTGCTTATTGTTAAAAAAATATTGCAAATAAGTTCTAGGATCACCCATTTCATGACCGCATCGAATCACAAATCATTCTATATAATGTAGAATTTGTTTAACCCTGTACAACGTAGAATTTGTAACTTTACAGAACAATGTGATGGGGCCTCGTTGCTTCAACGCAGTCAACGTCAGCATCACCGCTGAGCTAGCGAACCAGCTACTTGATATATCAAACACGTAAGACGAACGCTATGTTATTATACAACATTGATTTGGCTGTAATGTCAACGTGTTGGGTGGAAGTTAGTTAAACACTAATCCAAGAGATGGCGCCACGCTACCGTAAAGCGTTCAAACGAGGAATAGAGAATTTCGGCTTGCAAGTCTGGGTTGCAATGGCCTAGTTGGTTAAGGCGTCTGGAGTACCTATCCAGAAGACGCGGGTGCGAATCCCACTTGCAATCTGAAATGTTTTTTTCCTCAAAAATCATCTTTACGTAAGACGAATATGCTAAATTAGAGGTACCGTAATAGTCCAGTCCAATGATATTATAAATGAATAGATACGTTACCTACACGACATTCTGACATCTTCAAAAACGGCACACTAACGCACACATGAATAACTAAATATTGCAATAGCATACTACATCACGATTAGTTGCTAAAGTAGGATGGCATCGCAAATGAAAAAGAGACAAATATAGTCAAGGTTTGTCAATTGACCACATTTGAGCGCGTCACTTTCTGAGCGCGTATAACGTATCTACAACTTTTTACTTATAATATCATTGGTCCCGTCATTTTACATTTATCTGCGGAGATAAATTTAGTAAGCTGAGCACTCTACTCCTTCAATAGCCCTTTATGTTCCTGGGTCACGGTATTCGTTAGTCCCACTACCCCGCCAGGCTTTGGCCCTCATTATGCTGACACTCTTTGAGGCACACGTGGATCACAACGCGCCATCGACCCGGGCATGGTCCATGGTCCGACAGCGAGTCGCCCATTACTCGCCGCCCGTTTGCCCGTTCAAATAAAAAGTTCTAACCCTCTAATTTATCCACGTGTAGAAGAGATAATTTGCAAATAAAAATTATTTTTACTGTGTGTGTATTGTAATAATATTAGTTCGGACCTCACAATTTATTTTCAGAATAAGAAGTAAACTAGCCCAAGGCAAGGAGAAAGGGAAAGATGGCGTCTTATTACCAAGGGGATATGGAATATTCCGACTGGTATGTTATGTTTAACCGTTTATATTGGAGGGAGTTAGTGGATTCGGCTTAGTACTACATTGGTATATAGTTTCCCCATCTATGTTTTATTTCTCTTCACTTTATTTAATTTTGTAATTTGTATGTATGTATTTTATTATTTGTTAAATATCAAATGTAACTTTCATGCTGCACCTACTTATTATTTTCTCTGCATCACCCTAAGGTAGACTGGTAGAGAATGCTTATGACATTAAGTCCGCCTATGTACAAAGTTGTGCTTGAAGTTTTAATAAATAAATAAATAAGGGTGTTTCAGTAAGAGTGCACTTTTTGATTTAGAAGTAATAAATGATAGAATTGTGATATCTTATATATGAAAATCAATTGCTGTTCGTTAGTCTCGCTAAAACTCAAGAACGGCTGAACCGATTTAGCTTATTTTGGTTTTGAATTACTTATGAAAAGGGTTTTTTTTTAATTGTTTCTGAGGCGGTACAAACGTCGTACCGCCAACTACTTTATTATTTAATATTACTTTATTACTACCGCCGGGGCAGCCAGTTTTTATATAATTAAATAAAGAACTTTTGTCTGTTTACAGAAATGGGACAACGAGTTGGCGACATTCGCACAAGTCCTGGCCAATCAGTGTCTAGTGAGACATGACATGTGCAGGGCAACTAGTAAGTACCTCTTTGTTATAACTAATAGTAGCCAACTAGACGAAATTCACAAGACGATCTCCGGCCACCGTAGGCGCGGGCATGCGGGCAGTGAGTAAAGGGCAACTCGCTGTTCGACCATGGACTATGCCCGGGTCGACGGCGCGTCGTGTTCCACGCGCGCCTCAAAGATCGTCAGCATAATGACGAATTTTTGGTTCTAGGACAGGTCGGTTTCCTCACGATGTTTTCCTTCACCGTTTTGAGAGCAGTGTGATGAAAAAAATTACACAAAGTAATGCGCCTGGCGGAGTTCAAACCCATGACCTACAACTCGTTTGTCGGGACCGATACTACTGGGCTACTTCTGCTCTAAATGTGTAATTTATTTATTTAATCTTTTCCAGAAAGATTCCCCAATCCAAGTCAAACAGTTGGCCTCGTCAGATTTACATTCCCGGACTGGAATCCGTGGGCCGATACGAAGGGCATATCTCCTACTCCAGGGTTGACCAATGCAAAACTAGTGTATGCTATCACTCTGGCCCTGAAGTCCTGGTACGATCAGAAGTCTGCAGTTACGGAGAGCATGGTGAAAGTTTATCCTGATTGGACTGCGTAAGTTAACCTCAACCTTTAACATCATTATCATCAGCCGAAAGACGTTCGGTGTTAATTAAAGGCCTCCCCCTTAGATCACCACGCTGAAAGACAATCGGTCAAGAGAACAATTTAGCAGCATCAATAAGAGTCAAGTCTCAGCAAAATTTTAAGACAATCGTCTTCCGAGCGCTCGTCCATACTAAAAGGGAAAACGTTTTCCTGCCCCTAAATGTTATCCTATCTCAATGTTTTTTTTAGAATGCTTCTGACACAGTAAATATCAAGGTTTATAGATGTTCTTTTTTTTCAAAATTTATAATAGTTTGAAAGTTACAGGCCTGCGTCTTACTATTTTTATGACAAAAAGCTTCATTGAAGTAAAACCTAGTAGTAGTAAAACCTAATATTTTAAAAACAAAGAAGTTTTAGAAAAACGCAAAACCTAGAATATTATATGTTGAAACGATTGACGCCAGAATCTAAGAAAACAGTCGTGTTTAGTTAGTGAAAAACGTTTTCTCCCGAGAGACAAACGTATAAAAAAGACTTACAGTCAGTCGCGAGCTGCAACGGTCTCTATCGCACGATCGGGGGTCGGATTCAACGAGCGAGCGACAGCACGAGTTTTTCTAAATACCTATTTATTTAAATGGCAACCGCTATACTTTCCTCTTAACAAATCAAAATCTTAACTGTATTTACACGAAAAGACACACATTTCGCAACGCATCGCAGCGCGCCACCCGCGCTTCTTTTTAAGCAACTCAAAATCTAATTTTATTACTGGTAAGACTCGATTTGCAGTTTCGTTGCGTCACGTCTGTCGTCGCGCCGCGTTGTCTCGATGACAAGCTGACCCTAAATTTTAATTTAATTAGTCTACCATTAGAAATTTTAAAAATAATGACATAATTATTATTAAGCTATTGCATAGCTATTATCGCGGGCTCTGAACGCGGCACGGCGCGGCTAGCGAATCAAGGAATTCACAAAACCTAACGAAAATACCTGACACCACGCATCGTCTAATGTCGTTACAGTTCGGGACATTCGGCAATCATACAAATATCCGTCATTAAGACAATTTACTTTTTCTTACTGATACTAAACGGCCAGCTACAAAAGGAGTTTTCACTATGAAAACTAATTTTAAAATTCTCCTACAACAAAGAAGTTCTTTATTAGAGTAGTGCACCACAAACATTTTATATAAATTATATTCTCGAGTGAGGCGTTTTTTCTTTTTTTTTAATTTTATGCAATAGCTTCACCGAGCCAGTTTCGAGAGTGCCACATGTACTTTTTTTCTTTCGTTAAACCAATGCATATATGATATATGAAGCTGTTAATTTTAGTAAATATACTGGCCATCTGAAATTAAATATCGTGAGCGTTTAACTGAAACTAAAGATGGATGAACTTCGTGTTTGTACAGAAACAAACTAGGTTAAAGTTCGTAACTGACAAGGGTTGCAATAAATCACTTTGAGCTTTCGATCAACTTGCGTAAAGAAAATAACTTACTGGTTTTCTTGTCAATAGCACTAACTTGAGACGAATAAATTATTGTATTGTTAAAATAATTCTTAGAGCTCTTGGAAAAACCTTTAAGGACAAAAGGATATCAAAAATCTCATGAAATCGGATTTTTTCTCCCATTTGTCACCAGTGGTGACAAAACCAGTGGGGACAGATGGGAATAGACCAAAATGTCTAATATTTATTTTCATATTTTGATAATTCAATGATTCTCTCATATGCATTTCGTAAAATTGCAAAATTAAATAGTTATTTTTATCTCCAGACCACCAATTAACCAGATGGGTCATTTGTACCTTGAGATGATCCATGGTTCCGCCACGCACATGGGGTGTGGCTTGTCTGGGTACACCGAGTATGTTTACTACGAGAACAAGCGCCAAGGGTTACACAATGTAAGTAATAATTATAATAATAGTATTCCACAACTATCACACAACGCCATCTAGTCCCAAGCTAAGCAGAGCTTGTGTTATGGGCAGTAAGCAACTTTACTGATGAAACATACTTATATATTTCTAAATACATACATATAGATAAGTTACACCCAGACACAGAACAAATGATCATGCTCATCACACAAACATTTGTGTGAAAGACCACTGCCATAAACTTGAAAAGGGAGAAATTAGACACGGTGAGACCGTGGAAAAGCTACTTTATAATAAAGTAGTAGGTAAGTCAGATTTTCCATCTTCTTTTCTTCATTTTTCTTTCTTCGCAGTCCCTCCAAGTGATATGCAACTTCTCTGCTGGGACTCGCAAGGGTGCTCCAGTGTACGAGACAGAACCCCCCATTCCTGGCCAGGGATTCAGCGCTAGATGCGGCTGCCCTCCTGGTTCAAAAGAAGATAGTGACTGCCTCTGCAATGAGGCTGAACCTGCGCCACGTGAGTGTATTATTCATTATCATCATCAGCCTATAATGTTACTACTGTTGGGACACCTCTCTGAGTGGGAGTGGGCCATAATCCACCACGGGGGGCCCAGTGCGGTTTGGTAGATGTCACATGATTGTCTTCGAATGTTTGGTCTTAGAACAAGCCGGTTTCCTCTCGATATTTTCCTTCACCGTTTTGAGAGCAGTGGTGTTGTAATAAATTACAAAAATAATGCGCCTGACGGGGCTCGAACGAGTAGTTGGTACTGAACAAGAAGGTCGCAATTTCAAGCTGCTTACAATATTTTTTTTAACTTTTGTTTTTTGAAATATTGTGTTTTGAACTTTTCCAGCTACTCAACCTGAAATAACGTGTCCTTTTGGTGAAAAGTCTAGAAACTGTGATCCAGCGTTAATTCTGCTGCCAATATTTACGATAGAAGATGCACCGCCAGAGAAATTATATCACATCGTCGAAGAAACAAAAGATCCTTTGAAGAATTACATTTTGCAAAGGTAAGGGTCGATTTTTTATAGAAATCTGTCAAAATGGAATCATCTTTAACGGTCTAGCAGACAGTTTAATTTTGAATACAGATCTCTTCTTGCCGTGATGGTTGTCTTCCACGATGCTGGCCCAATGTAGATTGTACCCATGATATAAGGGATAATAAAAGCCTTCTATGTTAGGTCTGTGTGTCCATCGACAAAGGCTTCTTCCACTCTTGTTTCTCTAGGGCCACTCTTTTCACTATTGTTCCTGTAACTGATTTTATATCATCGTCCCATCTTCTTTGTTGTCTACCTCTTTTCTTTTGCCCTTCCTTCCAAACAGTGCTTCCAAAATAATATGGGATAAGTCTTCGAAATTTTATTGCTAGTATCGCCAATCGCCTGCTTGCTTAATTTTCGTCATCTCATCATTATCATCATGCTAAGACCTTCAAGTAGATAAATGACTTTTACCTGGAAGTCAGATTCGTTTCCATCAGACTATCACTACTCGATGTCTCGTACCTATCGGATATTATGGAAAAAGATATTTAAAAGTTTTGTTTTGGGTCCATCAATTAATATTTAATCAACTAGATTAAGCAAACTTCTTACTTTTACAGAATTGACAACACAACTAATGCTGTGGAGGAACAAGATATTTTCAAGGACGTTGCTCGTGCACGATCATCGAACGAAAAGTTTGATTTTCTGGATGAAAAAGATTCAGAGGTACCTGCTACACAAATGTTTATAGAGACATCACAGTATCAAGTTTTAATCGAATATATCACTCGAATCATCGGAACTGGAGCCCTCATAACCATGAGGCCTATGTTCAGCAGATCATCATCATCATTTATCAATGGGAAAACAAAGCGAACGAGAAATTTAGCTACGAATCTAGTTACGAGTAGTTGCGGTGGCCTAATTGGTTAAGGCGCCTGGAGTACCTATCCAGAAGACGCAGGTTCAAACCCTGCTCGCACTTCAATATTTCGTTCGTAAATTATATTTGCGAAGACGCGACCTAGGCGTTATTGCGTATAAAAATATAACTTTCATTAAGTTTTAATCTATACATATAATAAAACTGTAGAAAAGTTATTTTTGTACATGAAGAAAAAACTCAAAAAATATAGCCAGGGTATTAAAGGACAACCAATAGAACCCATTTCTAGCATTTTTAGAATTTTTGTCTGTTTGTCTGTTTATCTGTTTGTCTGTTTGTATGTTTATTTGTCCGAGCATCACGTAAAATGTACGAAATCAATGTAGATAACTTTTATACACAACGATTAAGCGTAACTTGGAGAGGAATTTAGTTTTTGTTTCATTGGAATCCGTTCTGTCTATCAAAAGATATTTGAATTTAAAGTGTTTTAGAAGTAAAATTACGGTGTACTTTGGTCTCACAATTTGATTTCGTACGTCAGTCGCGCGATCTAACTTCGAATTCACTACAACGCACGGCAGATGGCGTTAGAAGAAAACCTGGAATAGACGTGTTTGAATTGAAGTAACATTATGTATTTTGAGTCATCGTAATCGGTTCACATAATATAAAAAATATAAATTAATTAAAGCAATATTTAAAGGGATCATAGAGTAGAACAGAATGGAATGGAATGGAATGGTGTGGTGCGGTGTGGCGTGGTGTGGTGTGGTGTGGTGTGGTGTGGTGTGGTGTGGTGTGGTGTGGTGTGGTGTGGTGTGGTGTGGTGTGGTGATAGCGGGCATTAGGAAAATAGTCCTGCATAAACCTGGAATACAAGTGTCAAATATTTTTGATTAATCTAAGAAGATTCTAAATACACGGTTTATATGAAAAACGTGGCCTGAATTAAGCGCTTGCAACTAAAAAATTCATTGTTAAATTCCGACATCCACGCGAACGAAGTTGCGGGCACAGCTAGTCTAATATATAACTCGAATCATCGGAACTGGAGCCCTCATAATCATGAGGCCTACGTTCAGCAATGAGTGTCTTCCCATTGATAAATGATGATAACCTACCACACTCTTGTATATCAAGAGACAAACCAGACTGGATTATCTCTCAATTTTTACTACCATTAAAGATAAGCAGCTATCCAACATCATCAACAATGAATACTGTAATTTTGCCAGTTGAATTTAATCGTTAAGTATATTAGTCAAAGTGTTGATTTTATTACAATCTTCTCCCTAATAGAATGCGATTTTGCAACATGCATTTGGGCCCTCTTCTGCGTCATTCACCACAGCGCCTTACCATGCGTAAGTATCTATGTAACCATTTTTTTTTTCAATCATATTATTATCAAATAAAGTTATTTTCTTTCTTTTTTTCTTTTCAGAAAAGACAATACAACTAACGCTATATTTGAACAGACCAGGTTCAAACCAATGGCACGTGCAAGAACATCGATGGAGTTGTTAGAATTCATCCGTGAGAAAGACGCACAGGTGACTTTTACAGTCGGTGCCCATCATTACCTGACCCATCTTATATAGCAGAATAATGTTAAAGTGGGTCAAGTAACGCTGGCCACTGACTGTACCATCTGGTAGATTCACCAATCACATTGCTTGAAATCCACATGTGCCTGGTCAGCCATATGATTAGTGAATCACAGCACAGCTCGTCTCCGTTCTGCTCCGCTCTGCCTTAGTGGAATCCCAGCCTATGCATAACTTAAAGACTACTGGGCCAAACGAATGATTTTTTATGAAAAAAAAAGCAGATCTGGAATTTATTTCTCAAAAACAATACTTTATTTCTAGAATGCTCTCAGCTGGCGAAATGAGCATGAACCAACTTCAGTTGAATTACCAGCACCGTCGTTTAACGAGTGAGTAAATTGTCATTTCGTACAATTTATTTTGTTTGATGATTTTGGCATAATCAAGGCATTCTTTATCTGCCAGTGAACAAATGGGTCAAAAGGAGCAATTGGAATAGGTACAACAATATTAGTGAAAAAAATATTTAAATTGCTACATCTAACTATGGGTAGACTGGAGTATACAGCAAATAGAGCAAACACGTTTCAAATAAAAAGAACATAAAATTTTAGCAGATGTTAATAATTAGACAACCAAAAGAATAATAGCCATATCTATTGAATAAATGAAGAAGCAAACTAAATAATGCTATCTCAGATCTAAAGTAGAAAACAATTTCAACTTTTTCAAATTTTTCGTCATTATTTGCTAAACATTTCTCAATTACATTGATTTTTTTTCGATACTTAATTTCAGTAAACAAACGTTAGATAGTTATAAACTCTATATATTTGAAGCTAGATAACCTGAGGTTATTATTACAGACTTCACAGAGGAGAACAATCATCCTGGCAAGGCCGGTTGGTTTCGGATTCAGAACCTCCGCGTTTGCCGTCTCCACCGCCTCGACGAATTCCAGCTCTTCGACCTTCGCCCCCCAAGCGTCCTGCCACGAGGCCTCGTCCCCCTCCTCCGCCGCTACCTCCCCCGCCGCCGCGAATACCACCACCACCTCCTCCACGAATAGAATACTCCACATCACTACAGACTCATGTGGAGCAAAAACCAGCTAAAACGGTTTCTGAGGACAGGAGAAGTCGACCTCTACCAATATTGCCACCAAAGCATGGGCTAGTGACAAAGGTGATAATCCATTTTTTATCAGAAAACTCTTCAGAAAATCAATTTGAGGGTACTGATCTTAGTCAATAAGTCCCTATTCCTAGGTCACAGTTAGAAGCAAGGCTCGGTTCAAAAGAACGGGCGAAGAACTAACTCACTCATCGGAGAGTTCTTAGTTTGCAACAGACCCTACTGTAGCATAGCAGCAGTCAGTGAACAATTCTTCCAAGTTATTTACAGTGTTCTCAGAGGGCCAAAGCCTGCCGGGGTTGCGGGACTCATACCATCACCGTGACCCCGGAACATAAAGGGCTACTGAAGAATACCGTGGATTTTAGTCAGTACAAGTCTGACAGTACCTCTCGCCCTGCCCGGGGTGAGAGGTCTCATTTGATGATTTTACCACGTAAAAAAAAAAAAAAAAAAAAAAAAAAAGTTATTTACAGTGTAATAGTTTGCACACACAATTTTTTGTTGGTGTTAATGTCGATTTCCGTTTTAAAGTATCTAATTAAATTTTATTTACCCATTTATCACAGAAATCTAGTATATTCACACGAGTAGCCCAATTCCAATTACCAGAAAGAAGAAAGGCTTCGCCATCACTTAAAGTTTTGAAAAAAGATGTTGAACCAAGGAAAGACTTTTCAAATTTAAACAAAGTTGTCAATGATTATCTAAGACGTCATCCGGGTTATAGAATAATCAATGGCAATAACGATAAAAAACAGCCAAAAGAAGATATAAAATCATATGGAGAAGTTAAAACACAAACAGATGCAGTGGCAAGTGAGACGGGCTTAAACAAAGCTGAAGAAACTGTTATCAATATTAATAAATATGTAGCCCAAAAAAATAACAGTAACTTTAATGATAAAGATGGCGATATTAAAGATGATAACGATAAACTGCTTTCTCTTCTCGATACTTTGGAACGAGAAGTGAAGCATATAGCGCTCGATGGCAGCGAAAAGCAATTATTTGATGCAAAAATAAGAAAAATATACGGTTCTATCGTAGGCAAAACTGCACTACAGACATTTCCAAAACCAATTATATTTACTACCCCCGAACCAGAAGCTGCTGAAATAGATTTCGGAGAAACAAAAACTAGAGATACAGTTGAACGCAATCGTGACGATTATGACATCGTCAAAACTATAAATGAACCCAAACAATTAACGCGTTATAAAGTTGACAAAAGAATTGACAGAGCAAAACAGCCAAGTCCATTCGTTCAGGGCCATAAATGGAAGAATAAATTCATTGATAGTTTTGACCAAAAACAGTATAATACCGATGTTTCCAGCTTTGGCGATAGGAAGCCTAGCGATAGATACGACCACAACAATGATAAATTAGAAAATACGTATGGTGATATACATCACGAACGAATGGAGGATTTAGATCATAAATATAATGAGAACATGAATAAAAAATACAACGACAATCATCTAGATCATGAATACAACGAAGTTCCACAGAAATTCAATAATAATTTTGATCATCCGGGCCACTACGATACTGATCAAAAATTGTATGATGATGAAGCTGCTGCTAGGAGTAAATTTAAATACGATGCTGATAGAGCAGTTTTTAGAGAATTCGTGCACAATTCACTAAGCTCTCAAGAAGATGTCACTTCTAGAAATTATAAAAAAGCTAATCCAGGTCCGTCTGATATTCCCTTGATAAATAAAGACCGCGAGAAAAGGAAAAGAAGCGAGAGGAAACATAGGAAACGAGTTAAAAGTCTAAGTTCACGCAATGACGACGATATATTAAGTCTTGAAAGAAGGAAATATTACCAAGAGAAACTAGATAATATTAGAAGAAAGCTCCGTATTCGGAAGAATAGGAATAACAATGATGTAAGTTTTATTAATAAATGTAATTTTAGAATTGTCTTCAATGTCCGGGGTCGCGGGGCTGTCTCACCTGGTAACTGCAGCCGTGGAACATAAGTGGGTTATTGAAGGATCACCGTGGATTTTAATCAGTACAAGTCTGACAGTCTCTCCCGTCGCGCCCTGGGCTCCCAGGACTCATAGGATGATTTTACCATGCTAAAAAAAGGAAAAAAGGTTGTCATCATCATTTATATGTATTTATCCCTTATCGAGCGTTTTCACATAAGACGACTACGAGTACGGTAAAAAATTATGAAACTATCCATCCCAACGATATCGTTTCGATATCGCAATCGTCTGATGCCAAAACCAAGAATATGGATAACGAATTCAGTTTAAGAACATCCAACAGTGGCTAAGCGAAAGACTGCTGTGGTGTGTCGCTCGTTCGATTCCCACACATAACAAATATTTGCTAACCCCCAAGTAGTGGTTCTAGATTTGGCTGTTTGTGTACCTATGTGTGTTTATAAACACAACATAGGAGAGCGCAATGTATTTTTTTAAGAAAGCAAACTAAAGACTTTATCATTATTTTCAGTCCAAGAACGAGCGATCGCTGAGACGGATGCACACAATAAACCGAGATAATTCAAGAACGAGATCAAAATCGCAAGCTGACAACTTCTACATGCCGGAGAGAGCGAGATTTTTACATGGATTTTGAAAATGCTGATAATTTAGATGATTATTTCAAATTTTTTGAACACACTTTTTGAAGTATTTTTTTAAGATATGGTTTTTTTTATGACTTACATGTAGTTTCGCTTTTAGGTAAAGATAAATAATATCTATACATATAATAAAATAGTAGGAAAGTCAAAACTGTACATTGAATATTTTTTTAAAAGAATACTTGGGGTGTGATCTACAATCGATACCGAAGCCAAAAATATAGTTTTTAGAATTTTTGTCTGTTTGTCTGTTTGTCTGTATGTATGTCCGGGATAAACTCAAAAAGTACTGGACGGATTTGAATGATTCTTTTTTTGTTGGATAGGTATTAAGTCTGGCCAACACATAGGCTATAATTTATTTTGAAAACTTGAACGCCTGGCGCAGAATCGCAACAGACCAGCTAAACTATAAGAGATACAAAAATGGCGCCATAGCAAAAATTGTTCAACGTGATGAGCATTTTCTGCTGAGAGAATTAGTTTGAAGATCTGGAACACCTGATGTGGAACTCCAAGAGCCCAGCTACACTATAACAAATACAGGAATGACGTCTTAGCAACTTTGTCCGGCCTGATAAGCACTCTCTTTTGACATATAAAAATTAAAGATCCGGAACACCTGATGTGGACCACTAAAAGCCCAGCTAAACTATAACATAATTATACAGAGTGTTTCTTCTAAATGGGCCAAAAGGGAGAAATCCTTATCCATAAGAGATACGGGAAAACTTTCTTAGGAACCTTTAGCTCTTTTCTGATGTTAAAAATTTTGGCGTTTTTATTTTTTTGTCAAGTGTGAGTTGTCCACAAAAATGAATGAAATTGGCCAAATTTTTTTTTAATGCCCATCGACTCTGTTTCATGTAAGGATCATTTCATCATATCGGAAGAAAAAAATCGGGACGGCGGAAGTTGGTCAAATTTAACAAAATATTTTTTCATACAAATTGTATGAACGAAAAAATTACCGAATTTTTTTATGATGTTTTTTGATTTACAGTAATGTTAGGATCATTTCATTGTATAGGAAGGAAAATGTCAGGGCAACAGAAGTGGGTCAAATCTAATGAAATACTAAGTACTACATTACGTTTTTATGCTGTAAGAAGAAACATTACTGTACTTTTGACTAACTTCCATTGTCCAGTCATTATTCTTTTCCATACAATGAAATGATCCTTACATGACAGTAAATCAAAAAACATCATAAAAAAAATTGGTAAATTTTTCATTCATACAATTTGTATGAAAAAATATTTTGTTAAATTTGACCAACTTCCGCCGTCCCGATTTTTTTCTTCCGGTACAATGAAATGATTCTTAGATGAAACAGAGTCGATAGCCATTAAAAAAAAAATTGGCCAATTTCATTCATTTTTGTGGACAACTCACACTTGACCAAAAAAATAAAAACGCCAAAATTGTCAACATCAAAAAAGAGCTAAAGGTTCCTAAGAAAGTTTTCCCGTATCTCTTATGGATAAGGATTTCTCCCTTTTGGCCAATTTAAAAGAAACACCCTGTATAGAATCAACGTCTTAGAAAGAGTTGTTCAGCCTGATGAGCACTCAATGTTGACGTGTAAAGAT
Source organism: Agrotis ipsilon (assembly GCA_028554685.1). Lineage (NCBI taxonomy): Eukaryota > Metazoa > Arthropoda > Insecta > Lepidoptera > Noctuidae > Agrotis > Agrotis ipsilon. Next base: position 10,720,839 of record CM052977.1, read on the forward strand.
GTGTTGGAGATCTGGAACAACTATTGTAGAACAACAAAAGGCCAACTAAACTTTAACATATACAGAGTGTTTCTTTTGAATTGGCCAAAAGGGAGAAATCCGCATCTATAAGAGATACGGGAAAACTTTTTTAGGAACCTTTAGCTCTTTTTTGATACTGACAATTTTGGCGTTTTCAATTTTTTGGTCAAGTGTGAGCTGTGTGTGTGAAATTGATCAAATTTTTTAATGCCGTTCGACTCTGTTTCATGTAAGAATCATTTTATTGTTTTAATTTTTTTCATGGGACAAACCCACCACTATTCCCAAACCACTGCAACTGCTGAGAGCCAGAAACAACAGTGGCAACCACCAGAAAAGCGCCGAGACAATGAAGCTCGACGTCTCCCGGAGAATGAATTTACCTGTCTTGGATCCTGCAACGAAATTAATCAGAAAATAACAGTGGAGGAGTAGGAAAAATATGTTTCCACTTCCCTCCGTGCAAGCAGGAGACATAACAAAACAAGGCCAATAGGCACAAAGGGATATTACAACTGGGATCAGCCCAGTTGCCTAGCACCACGGGTAAAAATGTCTACTATATTTGATTCCAATAATACGTATGGCAGAAATCCCTGAACGCACGGTTGTTTGTTCGAGTTTCCACAAGGTCCGAATAATAAATGACTCCGGATGTAGTCTGAACAGTATCCAACATAATATTGCGTTCGTTCTGCCAAAGAATACACTCCCAAAGAATATGATGTGCTGATTGTTCATATTCACAGTCAGGTGTCGAACATTGACAAAAAGGCGAGGGAACAAGCTTAAAGGAAAACAATTTACTTTTAAAGTTACCATGTCCCGTAAAAGTAGAGTTATGTTTCTTCCAACAGCATCAAGTCGTATTAATAGTGTCAGTATTTCATAAGATTTGACCAACTTCCGTTGCCCGGACATTTTCCTTCCCATACAATGAAATAGTCCTTAATAGACACTAAATCAAATGACATCATAAAAAAATTGGTAATTTTTTCATTTTTTCTTACGATACAATGAAATGGTCCTTACATAAAAGAGAGTCAAACGGCATTAAAAAACAATTTGGTCAATTTCACTCATTTTTGAGGACAGCTCAAACTTGACCAAAAAAATAAAAACACCAAAATTGTCAGTATCAAAAAAGAGCTAAAGGTTCCTAAGAAAGTTTTCCCATATCTCTTATAGATGCGGATTTCTCCCTTTTGGCCAATTTAAAAGAAACACTCTGACTCTGTATATGTTAAAGTTTAGTTGGCCTTTTGTTGTTCTACAATAGTTGTTCCAGATCTCCAACACATCTTTACACGTCAACATTGAGTGCTCATCAGGCTGAACAACTCTTTCTAAGACGTTTTAAGATTTCCCCCTTTTGGCCAATTTAAAAGAAACAACAACAACTCTTTCTTCTTTATTTTTTTGGTCAAGTGTGAGTTGTCCACAAAAATGAATGAAATTGGCCAATTTTTTTTTTAATGGCTATCGACTCTGTTTCAGCTAAGGATCATTTCATTGTACCGGAAGAAAAAAATCGGGACGGCGGAAGTTGGTCAAATTTAACAAAATATTTTTTCATACAAATTGTATGAACGAAAAATTTACCAATTTTTTTTATGATGTTTTTTGATTTACTGCCATGTAAGGATCATTTCATTGTATGGAAAAGAATAATGACTGGACAATGGAAGTTAAAGAGTTCTTCAGCCTGATGAGCATTATCTATTAATGTATAAAATTTTAAGATCTGGAACACCTCATGTGGAAATCAAAGCTATCACTAATTTCACTGTATAATTATAAAATAACATAAGCTGGGATTATCTTCACGCAGTGAAGGCGGTCGCAGTTAAGGACTGATTTTCGATGACTATGAATATATTAATAAAATTTTTATTCGACTGGCCAAATCCCATTAATTATTAACCCGGGCTCTTGGAGTTGGGTATCAGACTTTGCAGATCTTCGATTTGGACGACCCCGTTGTCGCTGGCATAAGCAACAAGATCCGCGTACGAAGTCGCGGGCAGAAGCTAGTATATTAATACTCTTGTACTGTTTTTTTTTATATCCTCAATCTGAAATATAAAATCCTAAAAAAGTTTTAAAATTATCATGGCATTAGTCAAAATATGTATATCCTAAATGATAATAATTTTGCCACCAACACGCTTAGGAGAAGAGGAAGAATTTTACTATTAGATTTATAGTTTTTTAAGGAAGTTCATGAGTTGTCTAAAAAATAGAAATAATAATATTAGAGAACACGGTGAAGCGTACGGTGGAAATGTTTCCCATATGGGCAGAGCACCACCGTGTCCTCATGGAGCGGAGACGGTAGGCTACAATACTGGTTGAGGACATGCTACGGGGGAGAGTGAATGCGAAGCAGCCATTTCCTTTTGCGAAGTACTGTTAGCGAAGTGGAGGCTTGGTACTGACAACAACACTGTTCGTATGATCGTCGATAGAGCAAAAAGAATTTGTGATTATTGTTGCAGGACGTATTTTTTTTTGTTTTTTTTTTATGAAAATTAAAGAAATAAATGAGACAAAAAGTTCTAATATACTTATTATTAAAAAGCAAAGAGTAGGACCGGTTTCCGCTAGAAGAACAAAAGATCGATCGATAAGTGTGTTTTGAACAGAATTCTAGCGATAAAGCCACAACAAATAAAGGAAAACACAAAGGAACTGTTACTCACACAAAACACAAGTCAACACTTTTTAAGAAATAGAGAGTCACAATTAAAATAAAAATAGCTAACTAAAAGTGTTTATAAACTGTTAATGTGAAAAAATGTTTTAAAAATAATAATTAGTGGAGTAAAGACAATGATCTTGTTGCAAGTGACGTGAGAAACAAAAATATTTTCCTGATAGAAGTTCTATTTGTCGATCATAATTAACGTGGACTAAAATATTTTGAAGCCCTTTTTCCAAATTTTGAAACGAATCAAGAAAAGCAAAGACTGAACCGTTACCTGGAAATTAATAACTAAACAACAACAGGTAAATGGGAATTTCGAAAATGATTTCAAATGTGAGTATTCTTGTAAAATGTGCTAAGGTTCTCTCCAAAAACTTCCACCTGCGATCTGCACAGCTTCTAGAGATGGATAGATTTGGAAAGAATTATGTGAAAGAGAAATTAGTAAAACGAATAAATTAGAAAACGCATTGCGCCGACCTTAGTAAAACTAAATAAGAACAGAAATGACACAGAATGTTGATGAGTCGGGCAATATTATACTACCAGCCTCATTGTCATAACTCGTTGAATATCTTAAAACTAAACTTACAAACCATAAAATTAAAAATTACAGATTATCCTAATCCTAGTCATAATGAAGTTGACAAGGTGTTCACTGGTACTAACATCATTTCCCGTTAGTGTTGCCCTAATATAAAGTGGATGAACTGAACACTAGTACACTAGTGGTACCCACCATCCCCTACATCCCGAGCGGCAGCAGCAGCACAGTAGCAGAATATCTTAAAACTAAACTTACAAACCTTAAAACTAAAAATTACAGATTATCCTAATCCTAGTCATAATGAAATTGACAAGATGTTCACTGGTACTTGATGCCATGGCGCAGAACACTCTATATGTGTCCAGTTACTGTCCAGTGATGAAGAACTGCATAGAGGGATCTCATGTTATCTGCCAGTATTATGATCATGTTAGTTAGTTGGTTCTTTAATACTTCTTGCGATTGTTTTAAGTCATACATGGACAAAAAGTTTTTTGCCCGTTCTCCATAGACGTCTACGATTTGAAATCAGCATCTACAGTACTTTCACAGTTATTATCTATTATCTTTTGTTAGCGAGCTTGCTGCCATCAACTGACACACGTACCAATTCCATGGCTTCTACTCAAAAAAATCCGATGGAAACGCCAAAACTCTTTGCTCTTCCCGGGAATGAGGTATCAGTGGTCTCGCTTATGATTTTGAGACCAAGAAACAGTTTTATTTGATGTTTCTTTTTTAAAGTACTCTGCATTTCTACGACCAAGAATTATCTTTTGATTCTTATAGCCTTCAGCGACTTATCGGTTTAAATGCCTAATATTATTAAAAATCGTAGGAATCTTTACGTAAAGGTTGTCATTTTATATGTTGTTGTTTTTTTTCCTTCACAGCGTCGTACTGTAGGAGAGCTGTGCCACAATTATGTGAAAGTATCCATAACTTCTCGAATGGTACAACAAATACTCGATGGAGTCAATAAGTTAGTACTTTAATAAAAAAATAACATAGATTTTTTCTCTTCCACACAGCATTTTTTTTTAATATAGTAAGATGGCATGCGATGTGACTACTCTTCTTCTACTCCTCTACTCTTTTTATTGATTCTTATGACTACTCTTCTTCTACTTCTACTCTTTTTTTATTTTAAGATTTAATATACCTCCCCAAAATATCGTTGTATTAAATCTTAAAATAAAAAGAGTGAATTGTGAAAACTTTGATACTTTCAGTATTTCAATTTTTTTGACAGACCACGAGGGACTTTTCATGGACATCTGGTCAATAAATCTAGTTTTAGCAGAACTGTACGCATTAGTTTGTTCAATCTGACCTTTTATTTCGTTGAAACTCCAAACTATGTTAGGCCAAATAATATTAATTATTTTAATTCCAGGATTAGAATGAAATTAACCACTGGTAAGGAAACTGGAAAAGATGACCAGCCCCTGCCAAGAGCTTATGGAATGATGAGAATGGTATATTTTTTATACCCATATAGAATATTTTAAATCATTTAGTAATCTTTCCTTTAATTTTCGTCAAAAAGTCTTTACTTTAATTTTCGACTTTTGGCAATATTGAACACTCTTTCCTTCTGAATAGTTTCCACGCCTTCGAAACTGCTAGTTTTTTTTTTTGAGAACCAATATTACTGTCGCCGATGGCTTTGCCCGCATGTCACCCGACAATGCCACGGTAACGTAATGTCTAGATGAAAAGTACACTATGGATAAATCCAGGTTAATAGCTGGAATTCTGTATACCACCGAAATACGTCCGGTAGTTTTTGTGGAAAAGAGTCCTCACAATTTTTTGCATATGTAAGTTGTATAGATAATTAAACAGAACATTAATTACAGCACTGGGACAGCGAACTTGCTACTTTAGCACAAGTATTAGCAGATCAATGCCTTGGTCTGAAGGAGGATAACTGTAGAGCTACAGGTAAGTTATCATCAATCTATAAACAAAATTGAATCTTTGAGGAGAAATTCCGCATCGGTAAGCGCAGCATGGTCACCCCCGAATAGAAGGACCTATCACCTTAAGAATAATGGATGCAGAGCTTCAGAACAGCATGTACCTTTTTGCTATTTTCTTTATTATTTTATTTTTTAATCATATTTAGTTTAGATTTTCAAGGTACATTGCTTTTACATTATTTATTTCAAATGATGTAAAAAAATATTGTAAAACATTTTTAAAAAGAGTAATAATGGAGTTTCTTGCCCATTCTTCTTCATACAACCCACCTTTGCGAATGGGTGTAGAATCAATCCCATCCCATACCATTTCCTTAATTTTAATTCGACGTTTAAAAGTGCCTCTTTGATGGCCTAATTGAAATAAATGATTTGACTTTGACTTTGTTGGAAATCAGGAATTGACTTTGACTTTGCAGAGACAAATTGAGTGCGTTGAGAGAGACCCCTAAAATACCAATATTATAAATGAAGCGGCTGCTTTGATTTGAATTCATTTTACAGATAAATTCGAAAATCCCAGTCAGATTATCACGCTGATCAATTTCAAAGCCCCAAATTGGGAATACTTGAATAACAAAACAACAGAAGTCGGCTTAAACAGTGAGAAAATCAGGTCTTCGATAAACAAAGCATTAAAGTCTTTGCATGGAATCAAGAGACTGATCAGCTCGCATGACATCAATCAGTGTCCAGTTTTGGAGAAGTGAGTGGATACATTTATACTCTTATATTACCAATAAGACTGATCCGCAGTTACCATCTCTAGCCAGCCTAGTTTTTTCCCAACTATATTAGGGTCTTCCAGCCGAACCAGATGTAGCTGAATATCAGTAATATAATTTATATGAAGCCACTGCCTATCGGACCTCCACAACACGCAGTTACCATCATCTAGTACTTGCAAAAGTGTTTGTCAAAACCCACTCATGAGTTTTGACAAAACATCGGGAGTAAGGACAGCTGCAAATACAAGTGCAATTGTGTTGCCAGTGTTGCCACCAAAGTTGGCACTGATTTTATATTCGTGTTCCTGATTAATCTTGTCACCATTAGTGACGTGGAGTAGAAACTTAGGGTTTCGTACTTTTGCTTTTCGTTTCGCCCATGTACCGTTAATGTTTTCATAAGGTTTTTGATAGGAGTATTAATAGTATCCTTACTCACAGCCTTCCGTTTTCTTTTAAGACTTCCAGACAAGGGATCTAGAAGTTATTTGAAACTAATTCGTGGCAAGGCAACTCACATTGGATGCGGTATATCAGCCTACACGAGAGCCCAAGTATTGAGCAGCGGATCACAGCATATTTATAATGTAAGCTTTTTCGTACTCTATCACTAAGTGGCATTCGGGGTCCTCCGGGATCGGCCTCGGGGAATAGGGTACTCTAGCAATAACCCAAATTCAAAGGCATTTTAAATTGACATCGGCACACCTATGTAGATTTTTTGTTCCCATAACTGACACTTATTGATTCTAAATCCAAATGTGTCCAATATTAATGGAATGGAATATAACTGACGGGGACCAGGATCAGCCGTGGATAACGCAAAGGGCAACCCAAAAAACAGGGTGGACTTTTAGTCAGTAACAGTCTGACAGTTCCTTCTGCTTCATGTATAGCGGGAGGAGAAAAAGCGGTCTGCCATTTTGTAACAATTATTAGTCAACATTAGCCTGTAAATGATTCGGCCAAGACAAAGGCTTCTTCGCTGTGAGATGAAGTGGGACATAATCCACTTAGTGCCCAATGTAGGTTGGTGGATGCCACATGTATTCGAATTTTTGGTTCTAGGATGTATTATGACGATTAACCTTCGCCGTTTTAGGAGCAGTGGAGATGAAAATAAATTACACAAAGTAATGCGCCTGGTTCAGTGCAAACCCCCTGGCTTGAAGTCGGTGCCGATACCACTGGGCCACCACTGCTCCTCCAGAATTTCTTATCGGAAAACAAATTCCGAATAATAAACACCTATATTTTCAGAGCCTCCAACTAGTCTGCAACGTGTCAGATGGACCTCTACAATCAGAACCGGTATACACAACAGACCCGCCATTACCAGACACGGGCTTCACTGATAAATGCGGATGTCCCGAAGGTTACAAGGACTCCAACGGTTGCTTGTGTGAAAAAGACACGCATGGACTTATTGAAAGTTAGTCTTAGAGTTCCTTAAGCCAGCAGAAGTTCTTCTTTCATAATGCGCAACAGCAAAGAAGTGCAACTCTAATCCTGCGTCGGTGTTCCCGAACGTGAAACATCAATTAAGTCCAGAAGCAAAGATGAAGCCTAAACAAGAGCGAGCTCAACGGAAAGTAATAGAATTATTTCGCTTCGACGGAATATCGTTAAAACTACATATAATTATGTGTATGGTGCCGGATTTCAACAAGATGCTGGAAAGGATTTAGCATTAGGAAATTTTAGATGAAGAATGAGCCGACTTTACTTTTGCCTAACTCCCAGGTAGTGCAAAGTACTAATCATATTTTTCGTTTTCAGATACAGAGATTCAATGGCGCGATTTTAATTTTAATAAACACGGTACGTTATTTAATTAGTAAGTAAAGTAAGTTTAATTAGTAAGTTCTATAAATGTGCAAATAAATGCAACAAAAATAATAATCACGGGAATCAAAATTCTAATTGATTTATTGTCCCTTGTTAAGTAAGATACTTGCACTATAAACAGATATACGAGTATAAACGGTAATCGCAAAAAATGATGCACAAATTTTTCAAACATCCATATTTTCTTTCTTTGCAGGTAAAAGACGTAACCAATCAAATGAGGTCGAACCTCATGGGGACTCTAACTATGATGCAGCCAATGTGGTAGTGCTACCAATATTTGAAATACATGACGCTCCCGACAGTTCCTATGAGTCAGATAAAGATGTAGAAAAGCAAATCGATCGTAGGTAAGTTTTCATTTTGCGCTGGGCACCCTGCAATATATAGCTAGAATTAGTTCTGGGTCAGGCGTGTACCTACTGCCAATTTCAAAGGAAAATGACATAGAAGTCGTAGGAGATTTTGTGCAAAAGCATGTATCAAAACACAGCTGTTATTTCCTCTCCGTTGTTCCACTCTATTATATTTCATATGGCCAGACGGCAAATCGTCACACCTTTTCTTTCTCTACTATTCCACCCAAGATACAATACAGTAGTTTCAAAAGAAACCTCAAATTTTTAGATTTGGCAATACAAGTTTCATGCAGTCATCGATGGAAGACAATGAAATTCCGGATATAGATAGTGGTTTAAGACATCATGAATTTCGTGAAGCGATATCGGGAGATGAGAAAGAATTGAGAACTAACGAAAATGTTCCACTGAGCCTTGAAGAGTCTGCAGAACCGTTCCATCATGTGTCCCGTGCTAGCATAGAGCATAATAATGCTGAGCTCGATGACACAAGAACAAAAAACAGTGCTGTCAATGATAGAATGGAAGAACAGTACTCTTTCTTGGAGATTCTTGAAAATCTAGAAAGAGCAATGAAAAATATTAAACTAGAGGGTGCAGAAAAGGATATATTCGATTTTAAAATGAGAAAAATTTACGAAGCTGCCTTAAAACCAAAATCACTACGTGGATCTAATGAACTAGAAGATGAATTTCAGAAATTAACGGATTATTTAAGAGGTAAGTCTGACGCTGCGATGGAAGATGAAAGAGAACACAGTGACAACGAAGATAACATAATATACGATTTATTGAATCGAGGAGACAATGACAGTGACGAATTTATCAATGACATAGATGAAAAGTTACTTGAGATCTTAATTAAAAAACATCACCACAATGACGACTATTTTAGTAAAAACAGAAAAATAAATTATCAAAGTGATGAAAACTATTCATACAATACTTATCCTTTATCTAGAAAACAAGAAAAGATTAACAATTTTAATAAAAAATCCATGAAAGCAAATAAAATAGAAAGAAATTTAGCTAAACGCAACAGCAAAAGTTTGCGTCCAAAGGTAACCGAATCACAGAACGAAGATGCCAGAAAAATAATTAAAAAGAAAATTAATAACGATAGACAGAGGAAGCTGGCAGTTTATAAGAGAAAAATGGGTGTATTTAATAACTTAGATAAACCTATTAAAACTTATGACAGAAGAGCGTATCCAAATCAAGGTCGCAAAGCGAAGAATACGTCCAGGTTTCCCGGTTACAGAAGTGTATTTGAAGTAAGTATGAAATGTATTTATTAGTCTACTAAGATCCCGAAAACCCTGCTAAGGACACGTCTCATTTTGACATGGAATAAGTAGGATAAGTGCTAGATTCTTTATTGAATTTTTAAATAAGGTATTCGAGTTCCAAGGCCCGAGGTCTGTAACCAGGTAACCAGGAAAGCTTAATACTTCTGTTTGATCCAGAAATACTTAGTAGAAGTTGTTGCAGTCACTAATGAAGTCTCTTAGGTGTAGACCAACGAACTATAATGTCCACATTTTTGTCTACGTTTTATTGTCAATTCTTGTTACATTTACCTTTTTTTTTTTAATTTTGAACAAAAATTCAAAGCCAAGCATACATTAATGAAATCTTACTCAAATGTAACTGGCTCATTGTAAAGTACTAAATATTCGCTGTCATTACATTGCGATCACACATCACTGTTTGTTGTCTGTGGTCCAATCGCCTGGTTCACCTAGGTGTACCACGGGAAATTTACTATACAATAAACAATATTCAGTAATTTCAGACTGAGCACGAACGACCGACGCTGCGGACGACAACGCAAATACCTGACAAAATAAAACTTCAGATAATCTCACACAAAAAGAGAAAATATCTGAAAAAGGATAGAGCAATATTGTGATTGGACAAGGATATTTGAACAACTACGAGTATACTAGGATTGGATTGTATAATGGAAAGACTATACTATGTTTCAAGGATAAAATAGATGAGAAAGATCTAGAACAAGGCTGCTCAGCCAATTTTGAAAATAGGCCATTTTATTTATTTCTGGCTAACTAGCACCATCCAGTTAGAAATATGTTTTACGATAAAGGGCAAATAAAATGATCAAAAACAAAATAGAACTGTACCTCTAGCACGATTTTTCACTATTTTACTTCACAGAGTCTTTTCAGTATTTACAGCGTTTCTTGTATGAAAAAATGGAACAGCGCCTCTGGTGTGCGAAGAAGGGACTAATTTTTCCCTTGAAAATTGACAATTTGAAATTGTCAAAGTTCCAGTTTACGTCTCAAATACTAAAAACTCGTGCTGAGGGTACTGGTTGAAAAATGACAACAAAAGAAGTGTGTTTTCTAATTTGGGTCATTCCTGTAATTGTATATTCTAGGCTCACTGAGCTAATCCTGAATTCTACACTCTAAATAACTACTAACTACTATTTAAAGTGTAGAATTCTAAATAACACTATTTAGAATGTAGAATTCAAAGAAACCGGTACTTGAGCACTAGTGAGATGGGCGATAAAATAAAATCTGTAAAGGGTGTTAAAGTCGTTACTGTAGGATAAAAAAAAACATTTGTAAATAAATAGGCATGTATTATTTTATAGTCTTAAATGTATTCTTTAAGCAAAAACGTATTTTGTGACATAATAATTTGTGATTACTAATTAGACCAATAAAAATTTATAAGTATTTCCTTCTATCAATGGTTTTAATTACAACAGCCTACTCTACTCCCTTATTATTTTAGAAAATCCTCAACATCCCTGCCTAGTATTTACCCATTTATGTTTTAGTCAGGGGGTCTACTTCTACGTCCGTGATCGAATACACGGATACGGGTACGACCGTAATGAACGTCAAAAACATATTAACATAACAATACTCTTAATAATTTATTTATTTCCACATACCGTTGCGTAAAAATGAATATCATCAGGAGATTTCAAATATTATTATAAGGATTATCCATGTCCTTTTGCTGGCGGATAATAACGCCACGACTAAAGTCATGTGGCTTACCATGAACTCTTAAAGCGTGAGTCTTTAGGTTGTGGGAGAGAGATGGCGCTAGGTGACTTGTATAGCTCTGTCTCTTTCCCACAGCTTAAACTGGATTGCGTTAAGAGCTCGTGGTAAGGGCCCTGTTGAAGATAAGAGACGTTCCGTGCTTAGAGAATAGACCCCTGCTTCTAATCAGTCCGAATGTACCTGAATACCAGTACGTATAATGGAGCTGATTGTCATTCCGACCTCCACTTGTACCGACAAAGAATTTTAACACACCATAAGCTTATTTACTTTAAGACAAGATATAAAACGAGAAGCGCACGTTTTAGAAAACTGTCTCCTGTAAGTCACGTGAAAAAGTGATGATCTCCAACTTTTAAAAAATGTATTAAAGTAACCATACACCATACTGCCTATCGTCCAATCGGCGGCATAAGGCATGACGAAGGTTTTTTTCAACAAAAAATTCCTTTGTTGTCGCAGGTCTTTTGGGATAATTGTTAGCAGGACAGTTGCCTGCCCCATTCTTGTCCTACTGAAATCAAATAAACCGACCCCCGTTCACGATAGGCTAATTTGATCATGTCAATTTGATCCAATCGGAAGGATGAAATCGGCATGATCATGCCAATTTGATGGATTCCACGCCCACACACGATCAATTCTAACTGATCCAATTCGCAGTGTCATGCCGATTGGACGATAGGCAGTATGGTGTATGGCTAGCATTAGATGAATGTTTGAGAAAAGCAGACGAAGGTTATAGTATCACTAAAAGGAGGAATGGAATTAAATGAAGGCAATAGAACAATGAATGTTTTGAACTGAATCAATGGCGATTTTTTTATTAAGATAGTGCCATTTCTTAAAAAAAATTAAGAAAAAAAACTAAAAATATAAGATAACACAATGGTGGAGAAATTGACGGAAATCAGAAGTGCTAAGTGATAAATGTTTTGAAATAAGTTTAAATTACTGAAATACTAATTTAACTTTCTGAAAATAAAAACTTAAATACAACCAAATATTTTGAAATAACAAACCACCAACGTTTTATAAAAGCTGAGAAAATTCTTAAATCTAATAAATATTTAAAAAATCTTATTAAAATCTAAAAAATAATTGTGTAATCAAAATAATATAAGTCAAAAAGCATTTTTCCCGAAAATATGTCACGGAACGTTACAAATTGTGATATAAAGGAATTTTAAATAAATTCCGCCAAAAATGACAACGACCTGATTTTCATTTTATCATTTTTATTTAATTTTTACTTGGGAACATAAAGCAATGAATTTAAATGTAAGTTTTGCTACTGCTTTTGCCTTTTTACTGACCGTTTATGATTTTCCTTATGACTAAAATCATAAAGAAATTTATGAACTAGAATTTCTTCAATTTTTATTGTACATAATCCACAATAAACCGACCAGTACTAGTAGTTTGTTAAATAGTATTTACATGTCTCCAATTTTGTGTCTAAAATTCTCAATTCTTCGTTTGAACGTGTTTCGGTTACGTAGCGCCATCTCTTGGATTAGTGACTAACTACTTGCAAGAAGAAAACGCGAGTTCGAATCTTACTTGCAACTGAAATTTTCTTTCCTCAAAAATTAACTTTACGATGCGCATGCGTTACTGCGCTTAAAATAATTAATTCGTTTATTTTTAAATTGAAAACTTTTATTATTCCAGGTTTTTATACTAGTGTTCATAATAAAGTCAACGAGATGTTCTATCGTTCACGAAGAGTTGAACCAGGAATCCATACACATGGCAAAGTACTGCCCCAAACAAAAGTACTGCGGTGAAGGATCTCATGTTGTTTGCATGTACTATGATCAAGTAAGTGAATTAAATATCGTGCCTTGAAGTACTCCTAAAGTAGACCTTAAAGCTATTGTCAAACAGACAGCCGAAGCGAACGCGATCCGAATCCTGTCATATAGATTAAATGCCTGACATAAATAATTAAATCATGACATACTTATTAATACGGCTATATAATTTTAATAATTGACTAAATTATAATTTGACATATTGTGTGTCTGTGTTAAGTATGTCTGTTTTTTTAGTGTTAAACTGTTTTGCATGCCTTAGTTAAGGCAAAAATTGTTACTCAACACCTCAATATTGTACGTATTTTCTGTGCAAATAAACAATTATTCTATTCTAGAAAAGCGAAAGCGGTCCAAAAGTTATGTGACAGGCTTCAAACAATTCCATTCATTACAAACAAAAACCCTTCGGCACTTGGCTTCGTCCGTCAGTTTGACAATGGTATAAAGATTTCGCAATGTCGCATTTACCTGTAAGAACGGTGTTACCATACTACAAAATAATTAAATATGGTTTACTTCAAATGAATCTTAGACTGCTATATTTTTTGTTTATGGTAACATTTATGTTAGATTTTATCGTTTGTTTTTGTAATCATAATTATTAAAAATAATTATCGAATAATTAATGGTTTATTTAACAAGTGTTTAAACATTTTGGTTGAAACGATATCGATTCAAAAGGATTAATTCGATCTTAAATGATTTCTTTTACGTTACCCTCACTACATTTGAATACTGTCAAAGTTGAGCTAATTGTGAATTTTAGATCCGACAGTCAGTCTAGTTTGTGCCTCGAACCGAGCAGGTCGAATTAATCCCTGATAGTCGCGAATAAAATTGTATTAGCCGTAGAAGTGTGAATTTATTGTTTAAAAGTGGAATAAAACTGTAATAATAACGATTGTGGACTTTACTTTATCGAACGAGCCAGCATACCGAACTTAACGAAAGTGCGAACGTACTAGAAACTTATAAGTTCAATGTAGGTAACTGACTTAAAAATCGTACACAAACAAGTTTAAAATAAGTTCTATTTCGGAAGTTGGTTTTTGTTGGGTTTTTTATTTCATTGATTTTTTGCCACCAACTTCCAAAAGAAAAGTTATTTTGAAGTAGGTTATTATTAAGTAGAATTTAAGTTAATATGTAAAAAATCTTGTCATGAAAACAATATTCATACAAAGCGCACTAGTATTCTGTAATCCGTAGGAAAGTTAATTAAATATACATTTTATTCTGTTTTTTAGTATTTCTTGTTGTTAAGCGGCAACAGATACGCTTTTAATGCTGAAAATTTCAATTGTCTAATTATCACGGTTCACGGGAAGCGGATCCTTAGTAATAGGCCAGATTGAGAGCCTCGACCTCTTTGAAGTGATATAAAAATAAACATCTTTTCATACCCACTGAAGCAAAGTGAGAGGGGTCTGAACCCTACTGGAATGTAATATGACACGTGTAAAGGATTTTCCATAACAATCCCTCCTCAAAACCCATTTGTTGATCTTCACTTCAATAGAAACTATGTTTTACCTTGTAAACCTGTACGCAATACGGCAATTTTACAGCATAAATCAATTGGAAATCGGTTTAGACCGTCAGCAATGGGCGCGGGACTTACCGAATTATCGTGACCCCGGCAAGTCGAGGGCTATTGAAGGACAGTCCTTCCCACCCTAACCTGGGAGGTCTCATTTGATGATTTTACCACGTAAAAAAAAAACAAAAGACCGTCACGCGTCAGATAGAGTTTTGAAATATTCTTTTTTATGTTTTTTCAAATCATTGAATCAAAATCAAAACGTTTATTTCAATTATGTGGCATGGCACTTTTGAATTGTCAAAAGACATAAAAATAAAACTAGTACTAAATAGTTATGGTGCTACAGTCCGTAGGTGCCGTACAGTAGGTGCTCATTCCAAATCGTAGATCTCTATGGAGAAGAATGAGCAAGAGAGCTCTTTTTCAAAAATATTGACAAAGACAAATCGTTCGAAATTAAGAAAATCGCTTTGTGACGTCAAAACGACTGTTAAATTATACTGACTGAGAGACGTTTTGTGATTTTAGAAGTAATGTATCTTCGTCAATTTTGGTTTAGGTAACAAAAGAAAAAATACGGATAAAATATTTTTTTAATATCTAACTAGGGACATTTTTTTGAGGTATTCCACTTAGGGCACCCGCTGACAATGGCACCTGAGTTACTGGTACCTTATCTATTCGACATAAGGTTCCTGTTAAAATTTTTGGCAGGTGCCAGGTGCCCTAACTGGAAAACCTCTTTTTTTTTTTGAAAAATAGTCTATTTTCACCTTTTTTTTTAGTATCACGAATTTGGAGCTCGTTGCAGTGATCCAGTAAAAATTCAAATGACTGATAAAATGATACAGAATATATTAGCCAATGTTAACGAGTAAGTATGTAATGTAACCATCGACAACATTTTCTTAATTTTTTTTACAACAATATGGCGACTAACAAGCTTACGAACCGCCTTTTGATATGCAGTGTAGCTTTTGAACCCAACAACAGAGGTATCGTCTGCTCGTTATCGAATAACTCCTCAACGCTGTCAACTGATGGACTGCTCTCTGGAGACCGAGCGTAGCGAGCTCGGTATTCGAACAGGTTAGGTTTTTAAACCACCCAGAAATAGGAGCGACGGGAAGTGGGCCTAAGTCGACCTTCTTCTCATGTTGCTTAGGTAGCTTTTCGCTAAAATAACTTAAATTCTTCCAAAGGAGCAGTAATTAGTAGATAAATTAATCCATATTCTAAGAATCAGTCACAGCAGCGATTGACAGTTCCATTAATCGAATATAATGACTCTCGAAGTTATGAACCCTTTGACAAAGTTTGGGTGTTTCGACATAACTCGAGCTGAATCAGCGACAACAAAATCAGTATTATGATGCTAATTACTGTTCACTCCATACTCCAAGATTCAAGACGTCATGATGCTGACGCTCTATGAGGCGCGCGTGGAACACGACTCGCCGCCCGCATGCCCGCGCCTATGGTGGCCGAGATCGTCTTGCGACGTCCGTCGCCGTGGGCGTCCACCACCGCGGTTGGGGCGGAGGGGGGACATTGTCCTCTTTCGCGCGCGGCGCGCCTCCTCCTTCGCGAGCATGACTGCTTCGCAGAAGGAGGCGACCGCCCCCCACTCCGTCTCGCCCAATTTATTGCGTCTACTGCTACTTTGTAATCAGTGTTATGTTACTAAAACCAAGTTTCTAACATTCTAGTATAAGAGGCAAAGTAGCTACAGGCACAGAAAAAGGAAAGGATGATGAACTTCTACCGAGAGCATACGGACTGATGAAATTGGTGAGTTTGTTAAAAACACAAAAAATCTAATTAACTCAGATAAAAACTTGGCACCATTGAATAAAATTGCAGTGTGCGGAGGTGTAATTGAGGAATTTGGTGCTATTAAGGTGCTGGTACGTTGGTCCTTCGAACCGGATCAATATGCAGCGGTGTTATTGAGGTATACGATTATAGACTGTATTGAACCAGTGTCACAGATGGAAGGAGCGAGTGATGCCAAAGTTAAAATTTTAATGATAATAATAAATAATATGAAGACTTAAGAATATGAGACCTCATGCATTTATATCATACACTTGTTGTCTATAAGAACATAATTTACAGGAATGGGACAAAGAATTGGCATTTTTAGCACAAGTGTTGGCGAATCAATGTCTCGGCGGTAGAGAAGACAATTGCAGATCTACTGGTAAGTATTCTCTTTTATTCATCAACAATGCATATTTGTTCTATTGTTTTGGCTGGTAAAATCAAATGAGTCCTCCCACACTGAGTGGAGTGAAAGAGACTGTCGGACTCTTACTGACTTATTAATCCACCCTGTTTCTTCGCCCTTTTTCCGTTTCTGATGGGATATTCCCGCAGTACAACAGGTTTTGTCATCATCATGCTATACAAAACCTGTTTGTCTTGGACTTGTTTTATATGATCATTCCGCACATTGAAGGGCCAGCTTGCACTAGTTTTACATAGCTTGATATATAGCCGTAATATACCATCTCTCACATCATGTAGCATCTCAAGATTAATGATTTAACAAAGGTGTTGCAAACATTTTGGCGATTTAAAAAGAGTTTCCATGGAGTTTCTTGACGGTTCTTCTGTATAGAGATCTCAGCTTTGGAATGCACAATTACATGTCTTGTGACTGGGACTGTAACATTTTTTTATAGAATTTGTTTTTTTTTTCTGTCAATTCAGAAGTGCCTATAACTGGCCTACTTAAAAGCCTCATTATTTTCAGACAGGTTTCCAAACCCAAGTCAGACGATCGCAGTTATTCGTTACAAATACCCTTACTGGGAATATTTGCAACCAAACAATACGGAAAAGGGGTTGAATGAAGGGAAACTACTATTTGCATTGGACAAGTTCTTGAAGACTACTCATGAGTTGAAAAGAACGGTGACGAAAGATATTATCATGAAGTGCCCAGCGTACCATGAGTAAGTAACGTTTTTTTTTAATAATGATTTTTTCCTATAGACCAGGGGTTCCCAAACTGTGCGTCGCGACGCCCTGTTACGTCGTAGAGAGTGCAGTGTGTGGGGTGTAGTAAGACGCAAGGGTCGATCATTCTCCGGATTGTTATAGCGTGGAAACAAGAATCTACATATACACATATATAAAATATCGACCAGAAACAAGAGGATAGTCTCATTGATCTATTTTGCAGCAACAAACCCAGATCCACGTGCTCTGATTTCGTGGAGTTAAGAACCAGGCCTTATTGTTTTATTATGCACCTTGTATCAACTAGCTAGGGCTTTTCAAAAAAAATCTAAGCCTGCATGCACGCAGAGCTGAAAAAGTTTGGGGACCCCTGCTATAGACTATTCTTTTTCTCTTGCCAGACTTCCAAATGTAAACTTGAAATATTACCTGAATCTCATCCGTGGCGGAGCGACGCACATTGGATGCGGTGTATCTGCGTACTCAAAATACAAAATGGACGGAGATACTGAATCTATGGAAAACGTAAGTCTTTTATTTGTTTATTTTGTTTTCGGGAGGAAACCTTCAAGAGGCCCTGGGTCTTGGGGATAAGTTTTCCCAGGGTACAGCCCTGGGAAAACTAAATATGACTTTCCTGAGACTTGTTGTGCATAGAAGCATGAAACCACTGTGCCCTTTGCTGGGATCATTTGTTGAGTGAACAGACACTTTGAACTTACTCTGGCTTAAACATAACTGGCGAAATATGAGTGCACCAACATCTCTGCCTACTCTATCCAGTAGTTGAAAATAATAATCATAGAACATCTCTTCACCTATTCATATACTTTCAGAACGTCCAAATAGTTTGTAATATCTCAGACGCACCAAAAATACAGCAAGCAGTGTATAAGGTAGTCCCTCCAGCATCAGGACAGGGCTATAGCAAACGTTGTGGCTGCCCTCGAGGATACAAGGAATCTCGCAGCTGCCTCTGCGAGAGGGATTTGAAATACCAATGGAAAGGTAGGTACAAACTTACATGAACATCATGACACAGAACTAGGACTTCAATTCTGCTATTGCAATAGCAGCCTAAACAAACTTTATTTACGCAGAAAATTGAATTTCTGTTCAGTCCGTTAGTTAGAGTATTGAAGAATAATTAACACGTATTTTTTGTTTTAATTGAATCAATGAATATTAAATAAATTCGTGAAATTAAACCACCTAACATCGTTGTAGTTAATAATAAAAGTTATTTGGCAGGGATTAAGCATGAACTGCTGGATGAATATGAAAAACATACAAATAAAGACGTCAAGTACCGACAACATGAAATAGATAACGACGGAGACGTAGACAATGATATCATGGAATTCAATGAACAGTCAAATCATTTAATAATACATGATTCGCAAGAAAATAAAGACTATCATCCAAATGAAATTGAATCAGGACTTAATACTCCAATGTAAGTTATGAGCCCAAAATATTTATTACTACTTAATGCCAATAGTAAAGAAGTCTTCCAATAGTCATCGCAAGCGCTAAGCATAAGCTGCGAGAGATTATATTTAAGTTCATCTTTGGTACACACAGTTATATAACAACACAAAAAACATTATTTTTCAGATCTCACAATGAAATAAAACTAAATGATAAGCCGCAACATCGACAGACGGAAACAAAAGGCGCTAAATTTAAATTTTCAGACGAAGTTGCTAGGGTATGTATTTTTTTTAGGGTGACTTATCGGAAATCATACAAGAGGAAATAATATTATTTATTTACAAGTGATTTTAATTACAGATTACAAATGCAATAAAACCTAAAAATAAAAACTATAAAAACACAAGATTCCATAAGGAACGAGTTATGACGTTCACTAGTAATCATGAATCTGAAGATCAGGCTCACAAACCAAAGCCAGCAGATGCATTTGAAGAAATTATAATGAATGTAAAACCGTATGGACGAAAAGAAACTAAAGAAAGCGCAAAAGACTCGATACACCATCAGCACATAACCGAAAAAGCAGATGTGAAACCACAAAATAATGATCGTGATTCTAAACACAAAAGATTGCTTTCACTTTTAAACTCGTTAGAACAAGAAGTTATTAACATAAAGTTTGATAATGATTTACAAAAACTGTTTGATTTAAAAATGAGAAAAATATATGCAAAGGGTTTAAAGAAAGCTAAAGAAACTCCAACATTAAGAACATTTGACAAACAATTAGACGAAGAGGATTTACTTGAACTTAGAACTTATCTAGAAAATGACAACAATGCAAGTGTAGAAGATGAAATAGCTACTCTAAGGAGAATGATTCATCAGTTATCAAAAGGAAAGCAAGAAGGTCACATAGTTAATTACGGTGAAAATGAAAATAATCCAGATCAGTACTATAACTATATGGATCAACAAATTGATGAATTTCATGATATTAAAAATGTAGATACTTTGGACGAAGATATTTTAAGAAAAACAGCGGACCATCGTGATAATCGCATTCAATTCCTTGATATTATGAACCGCCGTCAAAATAATGTCCATGAACATCCCAAAACCAGAAATCAAGAACCATTATTAGCCAATAATATCATACCACAGAACATTCTAATAAGGGCTGATAATAACTTAAATAATTTTGATGAAAATAACTACGAAAGACAAGGTAGTTATAAAGATAAGAATAGAATTGATGAAACTCTTAAAAGAACTTACGGTGCAAGATTACAATTCAGTCAGCCCTTTAGCCGGGGAATTGAAGTAAGTTACTAAATTATTTCAATAACAGATTAGGAGTTTTTTTTTTAATATGAAAATTAAATAACTAATAAAAATTAAATATACACACATAAAAAACCCATCAACTAAAACAATGAAAAAGATGGTCCAAGTATACACCCCTGTGGAACTTTGTCATAGTTTTAGAATACTGGGATAGTAGAAACTGTCGCGACGATAACGACCACAATATATTACAAGTAATATGATTGGGAGTAAATTATGCTTGTTTCAAGCATTACTATTCCATTGTACCCCTAACATATTTTGTTATTTTCAGAATGACGACCTGCATCAAACGCTGCTGCAACGACCAAATCTACTAGGCACGTTGAAATTTTATAGAAACCAACAGAGACCACCAATATATCCGAGTGGGAGAGATACAATTATTACGTATTGACTAAAGAGTAATCATTATCACCAGCCTGATGACCAGTCTACTGCTAGACATAGGCCATTTAACTCGGTTTTTGGCTACTATCGTCCAGGTGCTACTAGCTGTAACGCTATAGATTGTTCCAAGATTGATTGATTGGCTCGAGGGTCTTATCCTATGTTTATCAATTCACGGGCTCAAATTAAGAACTTGCCCATCAACTAACCTCAATGGGCCGACTAATATTAGTTAGCCATCATTCAGTTTTTTATTGGTGAAATGTATAGAAGCAGTTGAAGACTAACCGAATCTTGTGTTGACTGCTCTGATTGGTCACTATTCTTTGTAAGAAAAAAACGGTTGATGTATTTCAAGCAGACAAGGCAACAAGTTATTTATTTATTTAATTTGAATGAACTATTAATGTCAGCATACCTACTTATTAAATAATAGTAAAATTACACTTAAGAATGTTTTATTTTCTTAGATTCGGACTAAGCCAAATTCTACCACTCATGCCCAGAGCGTTTCTGTCACATGTCTTTGAAATTAGCTCCTGGCCGAGCGGAACCAACAATTTGTTACTAGCAGGCCCGACCATACTCCGTACTTAACTCATTTAATTAAAGACATAATTCTAGTAGCAGGTATTTGGGTCTAACTAAAGTATAACTGGCTGGCATATCAGCTCAGTCTATCACAGCAACTGCTGGCCAGGCCGCTGAGAGACTGTCAGACTCGTACTGACTAATGCCCTACACGTGACAGGGTCACGGTAACCTCTTTAGACAGTCTTATCAACCCGGCAGGCATTATGGGGGCCCCGTCAAATAGCATGTGTCTCTGGTTTCCTCACGATGTTTCCCGACAGCGTTTGAGTGTTTGAGAGCAGTGGTTCACACAACAACTGCCTCTGCTACTGCCTTTGTCATCCACAATAATTCTAATTATATTCTTGAAAAGATCTGCATTTGACAGCCAAGGCTTACGGCTAATCGGATACAACCTCTACATCATCATCATCATCTCAGCCATAGGACGTCCACTGCTGAACATAGGCCTCCCCTTTTGATCGCCACAAGTACCGGTTGGAAGTGACCTGCATCCAGCGTCTTCCGGCGACCTTCATAAGGTCATCTGTCCACCTTGTTGGTGGACGTCCTACGCTGCGCTTGCTAGTCCGTGGTCTCCACTCTAGCACTTTTCGACCCCATCTGCCACCCGCTCTGCGAGCAATATGGCCTGCCCATTGCCACTTCAGCTTGCTAATCCGGTGGGCTATATCGGTGACTTTAGTTCGTCTACGTATCTCCTCATTTCGGATTCGATCACGCAGAGAAACACCGAGCATAGCTCTCTCCATAGCTCGCTGAGCGACTTTGAGCTTTGAGATGAGGCCGATAGTGAAAGACCACGTTTCGGTGCCGTAACTCATCACTGGTAACACACATTGGTTGAAGTGAACCTCTACGATTGCGGTTAAACCTCCTATCCTAATTACTGCTGCTTAACCACATAATACTTGCAAACGCACAACCTACGATAAAACCAGAAATACCTGGCGTTCCTCACAAAATCCAACATAAGTTGAAAAGCTTGAATTCCGACCATATCGCACACCAACTAAGCGTTATCAATGACAAAGAAAAAAACAATCGGCTGCCTTTTGTCAACATCCTGCGCGCCCAAAAAGAAAGAATTGAATTCAAACCACAGAATGGAACACGAACGCAAAACAAGTGACCGTCGACCGATCTATATTTGAAACCGTTTCTAAAATGGCGGTGCCTTTAAACGTTGTTGTTTTCCTAAGTTTAATCGTTTCTGTATTTTCCAAGGAATTACACGCGAAACAAGTAAGTAGTTAAAATATTGTCTAAAATTATAATAATTATAATGACACAACAAAAAGAGGTAAGGTTAGCATTGAATATTATACTAATTCAAAAGCATGAAAGAATTTTCATATTTCTCTGACGGACCGAGTCTGAAAATCCAACACCGCCCTTTTCTATTTAAGCATTATTTTATTTAAATTACACCAAGTCAGTGAAGACAGGCGTCACTTTAGTATGACAGAAATTATTTTAATATTTGGAATTCTTATTTTTAAGCTAAATGTATAAAGGCGCTGGATTTTCTATCTGACATTAATTTCACTGACTTCGTATTCTTCGACATTAATTTCGTAGCCTTGTAATTTAATTAGATCATATTTGAATTTCTTTTCAGACATTGGAGACTAAAGATAGAGACGCCAAAGCTTTTATGAGTTTACTAAATAATCAGGATTTTTTTAAGAATTTGAGGGTACGTATAAATTTACAAAATAGTCGTAGTGTCGCTTTACTAATATATAAATGCGAAAGTTTACATCGTGTTTGTGTTTCAGTAGCCCACAATCAAATGAATCGTAAAATTTATAAAATGTCTTCCATTTCAGTATGTTCGTCATGTCAAAGCAGTAACAGAGAGTGTTCTAGACCATCTCATAGGCGAAATAAAGCATCAATACTTAAAAGGCGAATACAATGCTAACAGCCCAATTCCCCGGCTTATAAGAAATCTAAACAATGAACTGAAAAGAAATGAGCGAAAGAAAATGCTGAAAGGAAAAGCCAAAAAGAAGAACGCCAGTAGAAAGAAGAGTCAGTCGAAAGGAAGTAAGGGACAGAAGAAATCAAAGATGGCGATGAAGACAATGGTGAAGACAACACAGCCGACGACGGAACAATCGATAGGAATTATAGTTTAAATAAAAGTAGTCATAATGGATAGAAAAAACTAAAATCAGATATGAAAACAAAGGAAACGACGCAAAATCAATTTGTATATAAATAATGGGCGTTTAGGGAAACTGTAATTATACTACTGGATGAATAAAATTACACTATATGTTTGCTGCTTTCTTTTAAATTAAAAGCTTTTTCAAAATTACACCAATTCAAACAGCATGAAACGTTTCTTTTTTATTCCAATCTAATAATTATTATTTGGGACGAATTTAGAAAAAGATTTTTGACCATCTACGTCCATATGAAAACTTTACTCTGTATTCGCGTAATTATATTTCTTATATCCTCCATTCTTTCCTTTGGTCCAGTTCTGTATTATTTCACGAGGTGTGCATCTCCTAATCTACCTTCTGAACCTAAAATGTGAAGCCAAAATTACGTCTTGGCAACAACGACACTATTGAAGTTTTTCGTTTAAATATTCACTTTTTAGTTTAAATATTCAACCCAAATTCTTGTCAAATAGGTACATCATTTTCTTACATGTGCACTAGAATTTTGTAGTCCATAGCACCGGTAATAACATCGCTCATGCACAAAACTAGCTATAAAATAAAATTCCCTATCTCAAAAACTACTGAACCGATTTTGAAACTTGCAGTGTTCCCTCAGTTGAACGATACCTAGTATAAAAAAAAAGAATGACTTAAATCGGACTTGTAGTTCCGGAGATAAGCGAACACAAACTAAATCAGTCGATGCTTACTCCTTACTGTTAAGGAGTTGTACCTTCCATCATCAGCTCAGCTACATGAGATTATGATTACCATACGCAAATACTTAAATTACTTCATATTATTAGCGAAAAACTATATGTGGGCCTATAAAATTTGAGGGTTGCCTTCGATTTCTCCAGGATCCAATCATCAGATCTTGACTTGGTGAATATGGGACCACTCCGGAAGCATCTCCTTTCGAACAAAAAAAGAATTTTGAAAATCGGTGCACAATCGCCGGAGAAATCGCGTAACAAACACACAAAAAAAAACATACCGTCGAATTGATAACCTCCTTCTTTTTGAAGTCGAGTTAATAATGAGAAGTCTCATAGATGCCTTTCAAAGCTAAGACTAGCTCGTAATATCCTCTGGTCTTTGCACCTATTGTACCTTCAAAGTATAACACAACAAGAGTGCTCGGCGGAGAAACTATAGATGATGTTTTAATATTCCTAAACATGAGTGTAATTGGGATAATTTTAAGATTATGAGTTACTGTGTTGAACAAACATTCCAAATTGTGAACATTGCCAAGGAACAAAGGACCTTTTCTGATTTGATAATGGCAACTGGGCTCACATTCTTTTTTCTACCCAATATCCTCCTGGCTAGCAGAACATATGGCAAAAAGAGCTTAGAGACATTGATAAGTTCGAATGATATTAAAGAGAGAGAAAGAAAAATTTTATTTAACAATTCTTCGTTTCGGTTCACCAACAACCGACCTTGCGTTGGTCGGTTGTATAAATACCCCGTCTTGCATCCCTCAACAAAGATATCTATTTCCTCCCTATCTGTATTTCCTTCTTCCCCTTAAGTTACATATTTAATACGCAATAACGCCTGCGCTGCGTCGCGTCTTCACAAAGATATTTTTGAGGAAAAAAATCTGCTATTGCGAGATTAGTGGTTGCGATAGTCTAATTGGTAAGGCGTCTGCAGTACTTATCCAAAAGACGCAGGTTCAAGGGCTCGCAGCTGAATTTTTCGTTCCTCAAAAAATATCTTCTTCCTCTTCTTCTTGTGCTAATTGTGCTAGTTGATAGCTGGATTTGTGTGTTTGGTGCGTACGAGGTAGATGATTGTTGTGTGATAGACGATTGCTGTGAGGCTACAATGAGTTATCTTTGTTGTGTGGCTGGTATTTACGTGTGTATTTGTTTGCGGTGCGTCTGGCATGGGCTCTTGTGAGCTCCATGAACTGTTCACAATTTGTATGAATTTGGATGAGGGGAATGCAGTATGTAAGGATTGGACCAAGTGGCACTCTGTAGTTTCTGCCAAGGTTCACCGGAAGAAGACGTGGGTTTATGGAAGTACGTTATGTAATATTATTTTCATATAATTATAGTTTATTTAAGAGCTTGCAAGTGTCTGAAAAGCGTGCATGACGTCGCAATTTGGCGCCGTTGCAGGTTCACTTGTCTCCTGGTCGCATAGATGGTTACCACGGTTTTTTAGTATTGTGGAACCTGTGGAACTAAGCAACACACAACCTCATCTAGGTTGTCCTGCAAGTGATAAAAAGGGCCCAGCGAGGCAAAGTTGCCAGTAAAATATAGTAATTAAAACTAATCGTTCATTTTAATATGTACAATAATATCAACAGGCTTTCGTCTTTTCACTTCATCTGACTCCGAACTATTTGATTCCTTTGGCGAAGTTTTCACAAACTGCCTTTTGTTAATCACATTGTCATTTCCTCTCTTCTTGTGATTTACTTTTATAACTTTTTTGGGAAACTCTGCCTTGTCTTGCTCTGCGCTTGCGTCTAATCTTTGTTCATGAGGTATATGTTCATGGTGTCCATGTTTAGTCTTATTGTTTTTATTATTCTTTTTCTTAATTCTCTTGATTATTCTCCTCTTTTTTTTAGGAACTCGTGTTTTCTCTGTCACTTCTCGTCTTGGTGTCCCGAGCTCAGCTTCGTTCTGAAAAAGAGACATAACATTAGATTATGTTTAATAGAATAGTAGTAATTATATTTGTATAGCAATTAGATTTGGTTTATGATTAATAGAAATAGTACCCGTAAGACGGTTTGCCAGCCTTAAAATATGTATCCTACATAGTTTTCGTCAAAACATTTTTTTTATTCAAAAGTTATGCGTTTAATAAAACCATTTTTCTGGTGGTTACACCGAATAGACTAGCCAAGATATTTCTGCCTCACGATGGACCAACCATGGGCCAAATATAGCCAAGAACCATGCTGCTGAGAGAGACATTCAGACCAGGGATTGGGTTGCGACAAGTCTTAAAGAAGATAACGGTACGAATAATGACGCGCAATCAAAAGTGGAAAGAAGAGAAAGGAGTTCTTTGTCCAAAATTGACAGCATTCGGCAGGCTAAAAAAAGGAGCTATTTCTGATCTCTAATAATTATCCAATGTTAGATGTGGCAAGTCAGAAGTGGTAAAAACATCCAAAAAGTAGTTTCAGATTAATGAAAACCAATACTTTTTTTCCTTATAAATACTTTATTAATTTTCTTTTAGTTCTTTTTTAACTAAGATAAGTTTGGCAGCCGATACCACTGACTCTCCTTTATTTTATTCGACGGGGTTCTCCTTTGATAATGTCTGGTTTGTAGCATTTATTTTAATGTTGCTCAATTTCAGTACTTGTTGAACTTAATTCTTCTGTTATATCACTGACATCGTGTTCGTCGTTTAGATGTTTAAAAACTATTACTTCTTTATTATTTTTTAATTGTTTGTCTTCTATTCTATCATCTATTTTATTTTTTTCTGTGACGTCTTCTTTCGCTGTTTGTTTATCCGTTACTTCAGTGAAGAACGCCTGGTTTATTGTGTGTCGAAAATCATTAGCCTCCTCTCCAAGTTTTCTTACTGCATTCTTAATAGTGCCCTATAAAATGTATGCAGAGATGCGATTGCTGGGTTTCTATGTCTTTTGGCAATCCAAATTTAAGATTTAATTGAAAAATATTGTGTAGACAAACAATAATTATTGTAAGCTAAATAAGTGTACCTAGCAAGACAGCAAAAGTGACGACGGCAAGAAACAAAAAACGCTAGTTTATGGTAGATGCCGAAAGAAAAGATAAGAGTACTGGAATCATAATAATGATGTGTCCTAGTCATGCTCAATTTATGTGGGATCAATAATTCTAATCGCAGGTCAAGATCTAAGAGAAAAAATTCATTGAACAGGCGTAATAGACACATACATATTTAAGAATTTATATTATTGTCAAATTAATTAAGATTAAATCATCTTCTTAAGTTTACTAAGATTTATATTATCTTTTAAGTTGAACGTTCACAATAGAGGATTGAATTTACATTATTTAGTAACAAAACAAATTAAATTACCTGAAAATTTTCGAAGTTCTTTTCCACGCTGTTAAACCAATTCCCAACAGATAGTGATTCGGCGTCCACCTGCAAGTAAAGTATTCCATAAACTATTTTTTTAAGGTGGTTCTTTGTTCATTCCGTATGTTGGCATGCATGTGTGTATGTTTCTCCATGGTTATTTCGCGTTTCGAAACCAATTTTGATGAGGTTTACAGAAAAGTGTTCGTTAAGTTCTGAGAAATTCTGGGTGTTAGTATGCAAGAATAATATACGGAGTAACCCTACAATAAAAAATGAGAAATTGATCAGGCCCATCAGTATGAAAAAACATTTTTGCGAATTTCGAAAGTCTTAGAACAAACATGGTTCGGTAACATGGAATGAGTTACCCCACGAGAGGTTATGCGATATTAAATTAACGTTACACGTTGCATAAGAAGATAGAAAAAAATACCCACCTCATTGATATAATGATATTGTACTACTATAACAACTAATAAGATAGTTTGAATCGAAAATAAACACAAATTCATGGTAATACGTGTGTCCAATGTTGTATTTCTAACAGTACTGAGTTACCTATGTTTTGTTTTGTTGCCTTATTCGTTTCCTGAACAATCGTTGTTTTGCGGTAAACGCGTAGATAACACCTTTTTGGGTGAAGTTGTTTTATGAACTATATTTTCTGACTAGCATTGGTCCGCAACTTTCCCTGTTTGAAGTTCGACAATTGTCCCGCAGGATAAAAAGTATCATTTCACTTCAGAGCCTTTATCACGAGTTTTCAGTATTTTACTTTACAGCGTCTTTCCAGTATTTACAGCGTTTTTTGTATGAAAAAATAGAACAGCGTCGAACTTCTTCGAACAGGTGTTCGAAGAAGGAACTCATTTTTTCCTTGAAATTAATGACAAAGTTCCAGTTTACTTAACGTAACTAAAAATTCATGATATTGGTGGTTATCAATTTAGAAAACCGATTTCTTAAAAGCCCAAAAAGTGTAAAATAGTTTTTGATTTTTGAAAGTCGGTGACTTTGTTTCTTGTTTCCTTTACTTTTTTTGTCACCGACTTCCAATAATATCTTCATGAAAAAAACTATATTTATTTTTACTATACCCATAGTAGCTGTGACGTCACGAGCCGGTAATTCCCGAGATTTGATGCATATTATTTTTGTCAATATAAAAAATATGACGTGTTTGTTTTTTTATTTTATTAATCTAACAGACTAAAAATAATATTGTAATTTAATAAAGTTCTCCTCCTGTCTATTATTGAAATGAACTTTTATTGATGACAATTCATATACCTGAATTAGGATGCCACTGCTAATATTATATACTAGCTTCTGCCCGCGGTTTCACCCGCGTCATGTTAGGAGTTTGGTCCTATACTTAGTCCCGTCTCCATCAGTTCCCTTGAAGAGCGCTATTTCCGACGTCGTGGGTATCTTCAGTGGTGGCTGGGGCGAGAGGTAGAGGATGTCTTTTCCCTCACGCATTCCGACTGCTAACCATTCCCCTTAATTGCCACTGAATCTTGAGGTACCTCCCGAAACGAAAAAAACAAAAACTGGTAGGACTGCGTCAGACTGAAGGTGAGGACGCAGCCCGTAGCCTTTCCAAACGATCCTTAAAGTAGGCCGGTCAATATCGACATAAAAAACCAAACATTGCAAACGCGCATGTAACTACGATTCTTTTATACGTTGTTAGGTCCCTTTAGAGTTTAGAGTATTTAACACCCAATTTTGCAACCCTGATAACCCTGTTCTGTCAATGTCAATGTCGAATCAAAATCGCACTTAACCAGTTTTAAGTATTTGTTGTTACAGCGGCAATAGACACACATCATCTGTGAAAATGTAACCTATCTAACTATCACGGTTCGTAAGAAACAGCCTCCGACACATTACATTACTTTATAACATGTCATCTACAAAAACCAGCAACAAAACCACGTTTTTTGTATGGGAGCCCCCCTTTTTTTTACGTGGTAAAATCATCAAATGAGCCCTCCCACACCGGGCTAGGAGGGACTGTCAGACTTGTACTGACTAAAATCCATGGTGTCCTTCAATAGCTCTTTATGTTCCGGGGTCACGGTAATGAAATAAGTCCCGCGACCAATGAGAGCCCCACTTAATATTTATTGTATTCTGGTTTTTAGTATGTTTTGTTATAGCAGCAACAGATGTACCTACATCACCCGTGTAAATTTCAAATCTCTAGCTATCACGGTTCATAATATACACACGCAAAACCTACTGAATTGACAGCACAGGGTATTCAGGGTTGCAAATTATAACAAAATGGTAGTTACATGCGCGTTTGCAATGTTTGATGTCGATATTGACCGGCCTAAAGAGGGATTTTATCGACGCAATTGTGCCAGCCCGTCATTATTTTGTCGCGGTATTATTTTGAAACTGTGATATCTCCTAAGATATTCATTGAAATCAAATGATGTAAAGGGCAATTTCGTTCAAAATTAAATCCTTGTGATGATTAACGTATTTATTTGGATAAGGATTAATATCATGTTAATGAAAACACCTTCGCAAATAATGCATTACTTCAAAACAAATTTGGTTCCCATAAAAAAGGTTATAGTGACTTAACCTTTAAAGATAGATATATGCTCTCGCGGACTTTATTTTAGAAAATTTTATGAGGAATAATTCCGTAGTACATAATTTTTGCGAAACTCAAACCGTTTACGCAGCGCACGCAACGGAAGCTCTAAAAAAGGAATTCATTTTCCCGATTTTGAAACATTTCTCATTACTGCTCCGCTCCTATAGGTGATAGCGTGATGTTATATAGCCTATAGCCTTCCTCGATAAAAGGACTATCCAACACAAAAAGAATTTTTCAATTCCAACCAGTAGATCCTGAGATTAGCGAGTTCAAACAAACAAACAAACAAACAAACAAACAAACAAACAAACTCTTCAGCTTTATAATATTAGTATAGATGGATACCAGCGGAAATCAATGACCCGGATTCGAAAAAAAACATTTCCACCTATTTCCCATACACAGCATTAATTTTTTCAATCGTGTTAAAATCATCTTATGAGTCCTCCAGGGCGAGACAGGAGGCCTGTCACCCTTCTGCTGACGAAAATTCACCGTTCTCCTTCAATTGCCTTTTAAGTTCCAGGGTCACGGTAGTCTGCTTAGAGTTAAGGACGTTTTAAAATTAGTGGCAGTAATGCCAATTTTTCCCCGGAAAAGCTAAGTTGACGGCACTATAAATGTCACTTTATCAGTGGTGACACCTACGCTAGTGTCTAAAACTCACAACTTATCTTTACCTTATTGTCCCAGAAAAAGACACAACGTCATCAAAAAGGTCAAAGGACCTGAAATAACAGTAAAAATATAACAGTCCTAAAATGTTTTCTTATTTTGATCCTTCGCGGTCATTGACAGCCAGATTTCACACCTAACTGGTAATTTTATCCGTATCTCTCTCACACACATAAAACTTCCAATACGAAAGACAGAGAAAAGAAATAGAAACGGTACATCTTTCTTATGGCGCTGGAGTTCATAGTCAAGGACGAATGCACTCGGTGTTAAAAAGAGATAGTGCTATACAAGTGATAAAGACAACGATGTGGTCTCGAGTTGGACCAAAAAAGATGGTGGAGTCGTTGCTCGCACGCCGAACGCGGTATTCGAATTTTAAACTTGCTATTTTTAGTGTTTACCGTAATAAAATATAATATTTTTACTATTTTTCGCGTGTGGCAACATTTCTATTTGATAATGAATACGTGTTTTCACAGTAACCGGTGAATAGTCATGGACTGTCATTTTATCTCAGTTGGAAATCGTGATAATCGTTAAAAAATATTTTTAAAAGTTTTTTTTTATTACACGTATAGTGATTGTGTGAGTTGGGTGCTTGTAAATAACTAGGATATTTTAATAAAGGTAAGTTATTTTATTAATCTCTAATTTTGGCGCAAGGCAAATATGAATAAAAAAATGTTTTATTGAATCAAAAAAAAAGATAAAAATTAAAAAAAAAAAACATTTTATTTATAAATTAGCAACTAGGCAAAAATATAAAATTAAAATCTATATTTTTTCTACCAGCGATATTGTATATTTTTTGTCTAATTTTTTTGTTATTTGTGCCCACTCATTTTTTTCCTAATTTATTTTACCGTTAATCGTTCATATCAAAACGATTTATTTATTATTATTACCTTTTATAAAAACTAGGTCACATAAACTAGCATCGCAGCCGAGTTAGCAAAAAATCCACATTAGTATTTCGCAAAAAAAATAATGATACTGAGCCAAAAAAGGCTCATTTATTTCGTTATAATAGATACAAGGGTTGCAAGAATGTCTTAAAATTACAGCGGCCCTGAAATGCAAATGATAATTGATGGAACAGGGTATCATGTACTCAGGCGAGTCTGACATTCCCTTCAGCTCCACTCAGCGAGGGTCATTTGATGAATACCTCCAAAAATAACTGGATAATTGATTAAACAGTGTATTTCAAACTTGTGACGTATCCTGACTTCGCGCAGGTGCTATTGGAAAATAAATTCTAACCCATCATATTTAGGAGTAATTTAGCTTGCTTCCAAAGAAAAAAGAATCTGCCTAGCCTTTTCCCAACTATATTGGGGTCGGCTTCCAGTCGAACCAGATGCAGCTGAATATTAGTATTTTGTATGGAACGACTGCCTATCGGACTTCCACAACCCAGTAACTGGGAAATTCCTCATGGTAAGACTTTTTGTCAGTCTTTTAGAGTTTCTGACTTACAGTAACGACTGTCAAAGATCTACAAATGACAGCGGAAGATTGACCTGTGTGGCTGCAATACTGTATTTTACTCAAAAAAAATTATTAGTCCGAAATATAGATTATTAAAAAATATTAGACCCGTATTTTTTCTTTTGTCACGTAAACCAAAATTGGCGAAGATACAACGCTTCTAAAAATCACAAAACGTCACTTGGTCGGTACAATTTTACAAGCGCAATGACGTCACAAGCCCCACTCCCGAATTTGGAAGTTTTTTATCTTTGTCAATATTCATTGATTTGAAAAAATAAAAAATACGTCTCCATTATTTTTCAATATTATTACTGACGGACTAAATAGATTATCAATTTATATATGCAGTAAAATACCCTAACGAGCGCCTCTTTCTTCTAATGAAAGATTTTTTCTAAATCTGAATGGTGGTTTCAGAGATTATTTCTTATGTAGAAACTAACCTTACATCTTGGAGTAATACATAATATAATTATGAACACGCTGATAGGGTTGTAATTCTGAAAATCAACATTAACACATATAATTGGACTGAAGCGATAAAATTACTAATTATGAATAATTATGCACCCAAAAGCAATTTAAATATTAATAGATTATAAACGGATTAAAACCACAATCAGCATTTAATGCGATACAATAGAAAATAAATAAATTACATCTAAACTACGACGTAACGTCGTCGAACTATTCGCTAAGGAAATTTGTACGCAGCGCTGTTTGCGCGTTTTTAAATACAGTTTGGTATTCACTAAGGTATTGAAAACGATGTGTCCCGACTCACGACGCTATCTAAAGTTTTTATTATCTACTTCTGTGCGGGAATCAAACCCGCGACACGCTGTAGCAGTCTATCTCTCAGCCATTGCGCCAACCGTGAATCCATTTAGATTATTAGTTCCTGAGATTATCCTCTACAAACAAATTCTACAATATTACTAGAATTCCGCTTACGAATCGGGTCAAAGTACTAGTACCGTTAGAACCGCAAACCACATTGAGTTATGGGAACTCGCAAAAAGATGAATGCTAATTCTATGGCCGTTATTCGCATTATTATAATAGCTAGGCCGGATATTTATGCACAAGGTTGTGGGTTTACAACCTGCTACCTACGTACCACTAATAAGTTCGCAAGACGATCTCCGACCATCGTAGGCGAGGGCATGCAGGCGGAGAGTAATGGACAACTCGCTGTCCGACCATGGACCATGCCCGGGTCGACGGCGCGTTGTGTTCACGCGCGCCTCAAAGAGCTGTCAGCAAAATGACGGGGCCCCCTCTCAGAGGGCCAAAGCCTGCCGGGGTCGCGGGACTTATTTCTATTATTGCGCTGTCGCGGTTTACACGTATACTGCGGCTCTGGTACACAAAGGGCTGCTGAAGGACATCGTGGATTTTAGTCAGTACAAGTCTGACAGTCCCTCTCGCTCTGCCTTGGGCGGGTGGCCTCATTTGAAGACTGTACCAGGTTAAAAAAAAGTGCCACTTGAATGTTGACAAAACTCGACAACACCTCAAGCAAAGCGACTAAACATCTAAACACTTGACTTTTTAGAGCAAGAGATTTGTATGAATGAAAATTTCCCATAGTTTCTCAATTTTCATTTTCATCATTAGTAAATTGACCAGGTGCAGGGTAAAATTCAGCTTCCATGGCTTATATTGAGAATTTCCTAAAGGAAAACCTAACCTATACAACGTGTAGCGTTAAAAGCGCAAAACCTCTCGTGAGGTAACTCAGCCAATGCTACTGAACAATGTAAAAATATAAAACTTTAGGAAATTCGCGAAAAAAAAAATAGTTTTTCATACTGATGGGCTCGATCAATTTCTCATTTTGTATGAAAAATAATTTTTTTTTTGCGAATTTACAAAAGTTTTATAACAAACATTATTCAGTAACATGTGCTGAGTTACCCCACGAGAGGTTTTGCGCTTTTAACGTTACACGTTGTATAAGTCACGCATTCCCGGACCTAGGAACCAAACCCCGGCCTTCATGTTCAGTAATCGTACTAGACCTAACAATATGATTATTTTAATTTTAGTAGGTGACAATCGGAAATGACTAATTACAAGTATGAATATTACTGATTTTGACACATTTACCTACTTTTAAATACATCAAAGTTGACAACAAAACCGCCAAATTGATTGTCAGCAATATTAAACAAGGTACGTAATCGTAATAAAATTCAAAATTGCTGATAATGATCAAAACTGTTTGGTCAGACTGTTACTAGTACCGGCCATAAAAAGTGCACCTCGACTCTTAGGAAGAGGTAAACAAAATAAAGAACCGCAAAGTGGGTCACCCCGTTTTGCGGTTCTTTATTTTATAGACAATGCATAAACAAATTTTAACATTGAATTTTATTTTGGTGTAAGGTAAAATTTCTTTTGAAGGTTGATCTCGATTCAACCCGTCTTACCGAAGCAAATGACGCAATGACGTCCAACAGATGAAAATAAAAGAAGAAAACGTGTTTGCGCTGATCCATACATATGTAAAGTTGGTGTGCAGGCAGATGATGATGATGCTTGGAAAGAGAAATATTCGACGAGAATCTTTGTGATCGATAGTTTTATTCCCTAAAGGCTCTTAAAAACTTTATGTTCTGGAGCGGAAGGTTGTAAATCTATTATATCCTGTATAATACATGGTGCCGACGTGTATTCTTTGTTGCCGGTACCTGTACGTGCTCTTATGAAAATAATTAATAAGTATACGTGTTCCTTAATATTGAATATGTGAAAAGAAATTGGGAATAATTTGCAAATGAATACATGCTTTGGTTTATTGGTTTTGACTGTATTTCTATAGTGAACATAAACTTAGTTCAAAGTAATTATATACTTATTGTAAAAAAAATTGGGCGTTCAGAAATTAAACGAGTTCAAGCTCTAACTGAGTTCGGTTTGTGTTGGTAAAATCCAATTTGAGCCTTTGAACTCAGTAAATACCTAAATTGAGATTAGCCGGAAGTGATCGCGTTCAATTGAAATTGTAAAATCGGCCCTTAGTGGTTCAACAATCTAAATAGCATCATATAAAACTCATTAGAGTAAAGTGGAGTAAAATGAAATATTCAAAAAATGAAAGAATAAGAATTGTAAAATAAGAAAAAAATAATATTTTCATAATAAAACTGAAGTATATCAAATCGTAGTAAAGTTATTACTGGCAGCGAATAACATTATTTCAAATACCGAAAATAATATAGTGTTACTAAAATTAAAATGGAATCTAATTTAAAAGCGATTTACATTATTTGGATACCGATACTACAAATCATACTGTATAATTTATCAAAATATGTAAAGCGATGCAGTTTTATTCATTTTTACTCTCGTAAAGAAAAATAAATTACAAAAACGGAAAGGATACCGAAAAACATCAACAATCAAAATCGGATCATCCGTTTGGGAGCTAGGATACCGCAATTCTCGCTAAAACTAATAACAGTACTTTTCTTTCGACAGAACCTAAATTATAATAGCAAAATAATAAATAACGACTGGTAATAGGCAGAGCCTATAGAGCCCCCAAAACTGACCAGTTTTTATTTCTTAACTCAAACCTAAGTACATTTTAATTTACCTATGACCGTTATCTCGTTTAAATCAAACATTCCTAAGACGAAATTTAAAAAAAGAAAAATGAACAAAACATAACCTACAAAAAACAAACTATAACAGTAGCCTTCTTTCTGACGTAAGAACATACATTATCATTAAATTGCCGAGCACAAAAAAGTATGGGCCAGCGATTATAATACAAGCATCAAGTCAGGTAGGTCAATGACTCGCGACAGGTTATGTGACGTCAGAGGTATACCGCTAGCTAAGGTACCGGCGCGGCCCGTAACAACTAGAAGGTTGTAGTTTTGGTCAGTTACGGAGTTTGTGGTGCGTTCAGAAACGGTGCCTTGGTAAAAAAAGTTTTTATCTAAAGAATACTAGTTGAGTCCGTAAAATGGTGTACCTAATTTGTCATAATTTGGTAACTGTAGGAAAAAGTGTGGACTGTATTTATAGAACAAATATAACAAGTTGCTATGACAATGGCAACTGCCGATACCGTCCTAGCCCTGAGTGGATGGGACTGTCAGACTCGTTCTTACTAAAAACCTAGGTACCCGATTCTTTAAGACAGTTCCTAAACTGCCCCTTAAGAAATCGTATGATAAAAGAAGCGTGTAAAACTGCGAGCGACGCGTTATTAACTGTTTACAACCGGTGCATTGCTGAAGGCGTTTTTCCTCGTATAAGCGGCGACAAGCAACCAGATAACCCTAAGTCTTACCGATCAATAACATTAAGTACCTTTGGAAAAGCTCCTGCACGCGTAACATGGCAATTCTATCTCTATTCTGCCAAGAAAAGACAAAGTTATTTCATCGTTATATCTGTATAAATCGACTGTTTTTTTGCACAAGTATGACACGATTCATACACCATTAAAGAATAGAAACATATTATTTGTATATTTTAAACATTGCTATGCTTAAATCGATAAAAATCTTTAACGTTCTGTCATTTTGTCTATTCTCCCGTCAACAAAACTCGTTTCTACGACGCCATGCTACGCGTGCAGAAGCGTCTTATCGTTCCACGATTGTTAGCGGACGGGCCCAAATTCCACATTCTATTCTATCCAATTCCACATAAGACCAATGAGGTTTTACTATCCATTTCTACTATTCCAAAACAATCTATATCTATTCTATACATATAATAAAACTGTAGAAAAGTTATTTTTGTACATTAAAAAAAAACTCAAAAGATATAGCCAGGGTATTAAAGGACAACCAATAGAACCCATTTCTAGTATTTTTAGAATTTTTGTCTGTTTATCTGTTTGTATGTTTATTTGTCCAGGTATCACGTAAAATGTACGAAATGAATGTAAATAACTTTTATACACAACGATTAAGCGTAACTTGGAGAGGAATTTAGTTTTTGTTTCATTGGAATCGGTTCAGTCTATCAAAAGATATTTGAATTTAAAGCGATTTAGAAGTAACATTACGGGTGCACTTTGGTCTCACAATTTGATTTCGTACGGCAGTCGTGCGATCTAACTTCGAATTCGAATAGCAAAACTACAACGCACGGCAGATGGCGTTAAAAGAAAACCTGGAATAGACGTGTTTAAATTGAAGTAACATTATGTATTTTGTTTCATCGTAATCGGTTCACATTATAAAAAATATAAATTAATTAAAGCAAAAAAATTCTAAATACACGGTTTATATGAAAAACATGGCCTGAATTAAGCGCTTGCAACTAAAAATTAAATTCCGACATCCACGCGAACGAAGTTGCGGGCACAGCTAGTAGTTACTAAGATTAGCTTTCAACGAAAAAAACGTCAGTTTTAAAATATTAAGGATAATTATAGATAACTAGCGGCCCGTCCCGGCTTCGCACGGGTGGAGGACCTGGTCTAAAACCCGGTCCCGATGGTTACAAACACAACAAAAAAATAATTATCCGAATCGGTTAAGCCGTTTTCATGTTATGTCGTGACAACGGAAAACGGGTTTCATTTTTATATATATAGAAGATGGAAAGAATAGTAAGCAATGCTTGACTAAAGAGACAATGTCACTAGGTAAGCAAAAAATCTGGCAATCGTGCAATAATGTAGGGATACGACATAGCCACGGCTATGCGTCACCGTTATGGCATGAGAAATGGACGTGACGCGTATTTGGTATAATTTACACATAAATAATGAAATATTTTGTATAATGTCTGACTTATCTTGGAATCCTGGGGCCAGACCTTTGGAATGTGTATAAGGAGCTGAAGTTAACTTGCAGAGGCCCTTTAGAAAATCATTTACGTACGGTACTTTCACAGTTTTTATGTCTTGTGACTGGGACTGTAGCACCATAACTTTTTGTACTAATTTTAATTTGTCTTTGACAGTTCAAAAGTGCCGGTTAAGGCCTAGTTGAAATAAACGTTTTGATTTGATTTGATTTAAAGTGAATGAGGCAGCAGATTAAACACTGTAACAACTGTTCAGGTTCACCGAATACGAGCTGCACAAAAACCCTTAAACAAAAAATGGAGGAAGTCCAGAAAAAACAGCTGACAAAGGATAAACAAAAATAAAATAAATCTGGCATTGGAATCATTTACGAGAAAAGAAAATATTAGCTAAATGTAAATTATGCCTGGAAATCGTTAATACATACATAAAAAAAGGAGAAAATGATTATTTCTAGACTTGGGACCTAGCTAGAGGTCCCATTACTGGAAAAAATCGTTCAGTGGTACTGCAAATTTCAAAGAAATCGTTACACCCATTTCCGAGAGCCGGAAAATATAACACAAATTTTAACAGTATAGATCCCACCAAAAACATACCTGTTAAAAAGGGGGGCAAGTTCGCCTAAAAAACAGTTGAAATCCAATCAAAGGAACTTCCCAAGTTCCATTGTTTTTATTTCAACTAAGTATACCATATTTCAAGTTGACTGTATGCTAAAGTGAATTTCGGCCAGTACTTGAAATAGGTACTGAGCTACAGGGTGAACAAAAGTGGGTCGCTGTGCCGATAAAATGACTCAAGGTTTAACATCCTGAGTCATTTAAGTTTACGTGTACATTATAATCAGCTTTATCATCTTTCCAAGAACTGACAAAACTTTCTTCAACTTTTATCAGATTCTCGTAAATGCTACAATGGAATAGTTTAGCATGCGTCACCCATGTTCAATAACTATTCCAAATATGTAAGCGTTGCCGTGGCGTTCATCGTACGGCCGATGGTCGTTCGTGAATAACGGTATATTAACATTTTGCAATGCTTACGTTTTATTATTTGGTTCCTACTGCCTTACTGACCGTTATTTCAAGAAAACGATGCGGTACGGAATCCAGATATTCCTAAATACCGCGTATCGGATATTATGAACATAATTTTGAGCATTCTTAAATGAATGAATTATTCTTTGACTAACGAAAGGTTTTTAACCGACTTTGAAAAAAGCTTCTCAATCGCTAAATTCTCAAAGACGCCTGCAGCAATTTGGAAAATACTTCTTCTTTTTTTTTCAAACAGGGTGTTTCCAAGATAGCTTAGGATACAAAATAAAAAGTTTTTTTTTAAAACATTGCGACATTTCCCCATACTACGAATTTCTCCTATGTCGTGGGTGCGTTTACAAACATATAAACCCACATGCACGACCCGGGACCAGGACTTGTAGATCATACAAATATTTGCTCCGTGCGAGAATCGAACCCGTGACACGCAGCGCAGCAGTCCGATGGCTCAGCCACTGCGCTAACCGTGTAGTCAAATTGAAAACCTCCTGTTTTTTTTTGAGTCAAAATGTATCAATTAACTTGATTTATTTTTAATTCCATTTTTCTCTTTTTATGATTTCATTTTCTTGTAAGATTCGTTGTCTCTTTTAGGTACATCCAAACTTCCAATTCACTGACGGACAATTAGCAACAGTTCAAGAAATCCCGTTAAGACCCCCGTTTTAATACACAAAAGGCACCATTAAGTACTTTCTTCAAATCACTTGGATCTTCCAGTCATCATCCAAGTTGATTGTCCTGTAATTATAGCACTCCATCTTACTTTCAACCATGGCATTTTGACATTAAGGTTGCTTTTCTATTGTTTTATTGTAATAGTTATTATAAAGTGGTTTAAAGATCTATTGTGTTTTAGTATAATGGAGAAGACTAGGATTATGATAGACTAGCTTTCGCTTTTGGTTTCGCTCGCTTGGTGGTTGTAATCGGTTTTGTTACACATGACGACCTTTTAGTCTCTTTTCTACACTCTGTGACTTTTACCTTGAGTTTAGAACATAATTTCAATCGTAACAGCATTAAAAAGTTGCTGGTTATTAAAAAAAAATGCGGGTGGAGAGATTTTGGAAATAAGGTGCCTATAAGAATCTATCGCTGTCGCTCTATAAGCATTCGGGGACCCAGCATTGGTCGAGGCCATGCTGCGGCGCCAGACGTAGTGGGAAGCGCTCTCGAAGGAGGAAACGCGCTGCGTTAGGGAGAGGACAGAGTCCTCCCTCCACCCCAGCCACAGTGGACGCCCATGGCGTCGGACGTCGGCAGACGATTTCCGGCCACCGTATGCGCGGGCATGCGGGCGGCGAGTAAAGGGCAACTCGCTGTCCGAAAATAGAAAATTCATTTGAAAGATATTTTGTAAACTGAATAAGAAGGATATATGGGTACTGTGCCCCTTTGTTTTATTATTTTACAGGCAATTTAGAGCATTTTTAAGGGTTCTAGTGTTTATGAAAATACCGTATAAACAAAAAAGAAAACATAGAAGCATAGAAAAAGTAAACATTTATAATTCTGTAAAAAATATTGATTTAAGATCAGTATCCAGAAAGAAAACAGGCGAGAGCTTGAACTTTTCTATGGAAAAACCTGGATGTGCGTAGCTAAGCTTAAGGACTAGAATGTCAAAGAATTCTACAACTTAAAGCTATTGCAGCAAGGGTCCAAATCGCTTCAACCATCTAATGATCAACTTACAATGTCTTTCCTGCTGCATCCGACATTTGATACAGATTTCACTTTTATATCACTCGATGCAGGTATGTCGGTGAAACACAGATCTTTTGAAGCATGACGATCTTACTGGTCTCACTATCTTTTATTCATTATTAAAATTACATGCAGTGGACATTTTTTTGGATGCCGATAACATACTTTACGTTGAAAGATATATCTACTAGCGAGCAAAGTTACTCCGGTTTTGCGTGATCTTGAGTACATAATAACTTATTAAGGATTATGAAAATTTTACTGTTTTAAAGGTTTAACTTTAAGTTGATACGAAATTCATTAAAATCACGCCATACTACTACAAATAAATATTAAATAAATAATATTCCACAACCATCACAGAACGCCATCTAGTCCCAAGCTAAGCAGAGCTTGTGTTATGGGTGCTAGACAACTGATATATATATTTCTAAATACATACATATTATAGATAAATTGCACCCAGACACAGAACAAATGATCATGCTCATCGCACAAACATTTGTCCTGAGTGGGAATCGAACCCACGACCCCCGGCATAGCAGTCAGGGTCACTAACCACTAGACCAACAGGCTATATACAGTAGAATCCGTTTATTATGACTCCGGTTATAATGACCAACCGCTTATTATGACGTTATTTCACAGGGAAGTTTGGTTTTCATGCAAAACTCTTTACAGAAAGTCGGTTATAATGACTTCGCATTTAGAGACATTCCGCTTATTATGACCCATTTATAATAAATTGTGTCCAGTTTATGTAGCTACCGACGTGATTATCACCTTCGACAAGTGTTCGGAAACGTCACGTCGTGATACCCGATGATGTTCGGCGTTATGGTTATTTTGAGTCTCAGTGGGTAATTCAATTATTGACTTAGTTCTTTATTGTCTCTCTAATAAAATAAATACATACCGACAAAGCAGGAGGTTGTTTATTTTCAGGGTTGGGCAGTATTTGAATTACTTGTATTTAAAATACGTAATTAAAATACAAATACGTATTTTGTATTTGTATTTCAAATACTTCCTTAAAATGTAATTTGTAATTCGTATTTCAAATACCTGACGACGAAGTATTTTGTAATTAGTATTTCAAATACATGAGGCTCCAAAATACATTTTAACAAAATACATTTAAACTTCATTTACCTTCATTGCACTCTCTGCAATGTTGGTAAAGCAGCTAATAAGAGTTGGCAATACTGCAGCTGTTATGTACCGACGTCAGCACGTCAAGCTACCACAATCTATCAAATTTCATTAATAGATTTGAACCAATATTGGAAGGTTATTTTTTGATTGGTAAAAAATGACAGATTCGGGCAGGAGGACCTGCTGGCGTCTTTACACTGTACGCTATGACTGTAAATAAATAAAAACAATAAAAAATTAAGATAAATAAATAAATGAAATGGCGAAAAAAACGCAAATAAAATGAACGTCGAATTGAGAAGATTCCAGGCCATTCAGCCCATGCTGGTCTAGATTACATATTTAGTAAAATGTAATTTGTAATTAGTATTTTGTATTTCAATTAAAAAAAGCTAAAATACAGTATTTTGTATTTTATATTTTAAATACTTTACTTAAAGGTATTTTGTATTTTATATTTTAATTACTTGCGATACTGTATTTTGTAATTTGTATTTCAATTAAAGCAGAGCATGTATTTTGCCCAGCCCTGTTTATTTTGTACAAAATGCTTTGTATGACGTCCGCTTAGAATGACGTGTTTATTATTTCCCCTCGATGTCATAATAAACGGATTCAACTGTATTTGTACTTTCGGGATAGCTCCATAAATATAGAGCTATCCCGGAACGGAAGTGTACAAGTACCTAAGCGATTCCATACGTTTACTGGCGAGCGTCGGATATAGCACTTACAACTACCACGTAATTAGTTTTATGGCTGTTTTGGAACGTATTTACACGGATTCAGTACCCCTAGCACGAGTTTTTTCTACTTTACTTTACAGAGTTTTTCCAGTATTTACAGCGTTTATTGTATGAAAATATGGAATCGCCTCTGGTGTGCGAAAAAGGAACCAATTTTTTCCTTGAAAATTGTCAATTTGAAGTCGTCAAAGTTCCAGTTTACTTTACCACACCAGAGGCGCTGTTCCTTTTTTTTCATACAAAAACGCTGTAAATACTGGAAAGACTCTGTAAAGTAAAATAGTGAAAACTCGTGCTAGCGGTACTGATGACAATGATTGACGGCACGGTTAGCGCAGTGGCTGAGCGATTGGATTGCTGCGGTACGTTTCGCGGGTTTGATTCCCGATCGTAGCAAATATTTGTATGATCTACAAGTAGTTGTTCCGGGTCTGGGCGTTTGTGTATGTGACTTTATGTTTGTAAACGTACCCACGACACAGGAGAAATTCCTAGTGTGGTGTGGGATAACGTTATTCAAAAAAAAAAAGATTGGACACGACGAGTATGTCGTGCAAAAATCTGATAGAATCATTCTTATATGATAAGCGCGGCTATTTTCTGCAGCTTCCTGCGTGTTTCATCTCTCTATAACTGTTATTTATTATCTATTCTTTAATTGATTTCGGAATATCTACGTATTACTAAGTTATATTGTGTGGTTCGCACGCAAAGTCACGGGTGTAGTTTATAGTGAAAACCTGATGAAAACGGTTTAGAACGTGGACGGACACATGCTACAAGAATGTGTAGATAATAGATACCTACCTACCAATTTTCACATTCTTGCTAATGTACCTAATCACTAATCACCCGTTTAATGTCAATGAACTTGATAAAAAAGGCTGTTCGTTCCGTGTTGTGGCATATACAAACTTAACTACATAATGAGTGAATTTAAATAACATTAAAAAAATTGAGAAAAAGTTAACAAACATTTATCGTGTACATCACTGCCCTAAAACAAATAGGTCGTGGAGTACATAGAGACGAAGACCAACTTCTCCTAAAGAGTACTTCTC
The DNA here is from genome assembly GCA_028554685.1 of Agrotis ipsilon. Lineage (NCBI taxonomy): Eukaryota > Metazoa > Arthropoda > Insecta > Lepidoptera > Noctuidae > Agrotis > Agrotis ipsilon. Next base: position 10,764,740 of record CM052977.1, read on the forward strand.
TACTCTTTAGTTATTTTATGGTGCTGGTTCCGCATCACCTTAAAAGGCCGTAGGGTGTCGTGTATATTGCCCGACGTAGGTAGCTCAAAGAGCTGTCAGCAATCTAACGGGGCCCGCCTCGGAAGGCCAAAGCGTGACGGGGTCGCGGGACCGTCTTATCACGTGATCCTGGAACGTAATAACTAGGTATAGAAGGCCACCGTGGATACAGTAGGTCAGTACTAATCGAACAGGTTCTCCCGTCCCGCCCTAGATTAGGGACTCATTTGATTATTTTACCACGTTAATAAAAAACTTGTTGTATATTCAGTCGGCAAACCGATACCTATTTTGTTTTTTGCGTGTTAAAATCATCACATGAGTCCTCCTACCCAGGGCAGGGCGGGAGAGACTGTCAAACTTGTACTGACTAAAATCCACGGTGTCCTTCGGTCCTTTGTGTACCGGAGTCGCGATATATCTGTCCCGCAACCCCGGCAGGCTCTGGCCCACTAAAGGGGATCCCCGTCATTATGCTGACGCTCTTAGAGGCGCGCGTGGAACACTACGCGCCGTCGACCCGGCCATGGTCGGACACCGAGTCGTCCATCCCTGACTGATCCCTATAGAGCCTATAAAGAATATTCACTTGATGATTTTACCAACCAATACATCTTGTAACTTGGACTCAGCGCAATATATTTGACCTCGATACACGAGGGAAACATTAATTTTCCACTATTATTCGCCACAGCCACAGATTTTATCCACATACCTCGGTTATGGTGACCATAAATTCTGAATTACGACAGACCGTCATAAACGCACTTCTAAGCAATAACCGTTAAAACTATACCTATAGCATTATTTATGTGCTTACAGGATATTATATAATAAATATACTATGTACCTATGTGGTAAATTAATATTTTGGTCATAATGATATGATTCCTCCCTTCTTATTATACAGTACTAGCTTAGCCTACGGCGTTGCTTGCATGTAGATACATATACCTTGAGAACGCCTACCGCGATAAAAAGGATATCATGGGTTAATCCAGGTTTTGAACTAACTGTATCCCAAATAAAACGTATGTTTTATTTTATTTATTTTTTTGCGAGTGTGTATACACTCGCAAATTAGACGCGTCGTGTTAACTACAAGTCCAACGAAACCAACGACGATATATTACTAGTCTCCTGATAACAGGCGACCGATGTCTGTCAACACATTAGGCAAAAAAGTCTTATATCCGTCTTATTTCGGCCACTCCTGTGAGCCGTAAACATACCTTGAGACAGAACAGACCTTGAATTAGCCAATCACAACGCAGTACCCCGCCCCCCTCGCTTACGTAGTACCTCAGCGAGTTGACAGAATATTTTTTGTTCCTTAGACCGTGCATGCGGAGTCTAGTAATATATCGTCGTTGAACGAAACAGACAGAAACACTGAATTGCGAATATTATAAAATGCTTATTTTTTAAATTATAATCGCCTTCAACATTCAGATACGTTTTCTACTAGTTTCGTTTCCTACCTACTTTTTGAAACGATGATAATTCAAATTAAACATTTACACAGCTGAAGCGTTTTAAATATTATTGATTTTAATATCCAAAAAGCAATTAGGTAACAATTGTTCTCGACAGTCGTACAAATTTATAATTTATTTATCTTAAAATACCTACATAAACAGTCAAAATAAGTGCCAAAAGCTACATTCCAAAGTATGACATGGTAGCACTGGCTGAGCGATTGGACTGCAGCGCAGTGTGTCGCGGGTTCGATCCCCGCAAGGAAAAAATGTTTGTATGATCTGCAAGTAGTTGTTCCGGGTCTGGGTATTTGTGTATGTGAGTTTATATGTTTGTAAACGCACCCACGATACAGGAGAAATTCCTAGTATGGGGCAATGTTTTTTTTTTAAGAAAAATAAATAAAGGACCAATTACTTGCACCTTCCAGGATTTCAAAAGAGGCAAACAGCAAAGCTGTGCAGGTGGCTAAGTACCTACAGTCAGCATCAGAAGTTGCTGACCACATTCAAATTTTCAAAGCAACTTCTGATGCTGACTGTACAATTTGATTTGGGCCCTATGCAATATGCGTGCTTAATCCGGCAACGTTCGGAATAAAATTTGAGTCCGTCGACACTCGCAAAAAGTAAACAATTTTTTTTTCTAATACCTTTTTTTTCTTTTTTCCAGAATCATGGCGCGTCTCAGCATACTCCTGGTGGTGGCTTGCCAGTTGCTCACCATCCCTTCCATCAGGACAGCTGATGATAATAATATCATGGCTGACTTAGCTTCCTCTTTGCTACAAAACATGATGGCTGACGGCAATAATAAGAATATGGATGGCATGGCGGCCATTGGGAATGTCATCGGGGGTCTGATGCAGGCCCAAGGGGGCGGGAATGGAAATGTTGGAGATATGTTGTCGGGTAAGAAAGAAAGTTGTGTTTATTGGTACTAAAACTTAAAACTAAACAATACAATCAAAGTTATAAAGAGAGAAAATTAATGAAATGATAACTTAAAAGAAAAACTATCAATTTAATGCCAAAAGGCCTCAGCTCAGCATAATGCCAGATGGCAACACAAAGTTTGTCACCTGACGCTGGTTTTCAGCTGTGGCCCACGAGTGCCATACGCTCTAAATCAAATACTTAAAGTAGATATAAGTAATCATTTGTTATAGTATATCTTCATATTTATGTTGGAAGGTACTGTGACTGTTAAACACAAACGGAATGAAAAATTCGACAACGCCGGGCAATACTGTGATAGCTTATTTGGTCTGGAGTACATTTAGAAGCACGTTCGCTCCCAGGCGAAATGTTCTATCCCTACAAAGCGTTACTGCTGTTAGTTTGTAAGCTTGTGTCATCCCACTGCTGAGCACCGGTCTCGTATGACAGCGAGAAATACATAGGGACGGATAGATGTATAGTGCTTTAAAAAACATGTAGGTATATTCGTACATGTTCGCGACGGCGTAAAAAGAATTCAAGCCTTTCGAATAGGTTTTTTGAACCAGGACTAGCACCTTCAATCCATACAATAGAATCATTAGCATTTCTGGCAGTTCAATGACCACTGCCCAAATCACAACGCAAATAAAAATGCACAAACATGGCGAACCTTACCAAATAAACAATGGGTTTACCGATAGATATGTCCGATTGTCCGTTGAAAAATAGATTAAAAATATCGATAACACGATCCCGATTTTTTTTTTGTTTTGAATTTCCAATATTCCGTTTTGTTCCCGACACGCAAACTCACTGCAACCGCTCGCGAATTTTTTTCGGTTAGGTATTTTTTTTTATATAAACCCGTGGTTTGGGACAGTGGTTTGGGAATAGTGTGGTCTATTCCCAAACCACTGCAACTCCTGAAAGCCAGAATCAACAGTGGCAACCACCAGAAAAGCGCCGCAATGAAGCTCGACGTGTTCCGGAGAATGAATTTACCTGTCTTGTGTCCTGCAACGAAATAAATCAGAAAAGAATAGTGGAGGAGTAGGAAAAATTATGTTACCACTTCGGTTAGGTATCCCACCAGAGGCTCTTGATGACTCAAAAATCATTGCCGAAAATCAATTACTTACCAAAGATGTAGGTACGAGTATCTCGATCTTAATCTTGACACTGATCTTTGTCTGTAATGTAACGACTCAATTTGCCAAACCGAATCAAAAACTGTCCAATAACAAGCAACCATGGAATAATCTGGATCAGGATTTAGTTAGGTAAAATAGACACCTATGCTCGAAACTCAACTGGATAATTTTACAGGTATTAAAACAATATCAAGATCGTCTATATAGGTACAGAACGCCAGCAGGTCAACCTACCCGAATCTGCCAAATTTTACCAATCCAAAATTAACCTTCTACTATTGTGATAAGGTTGAAAATCTATAAAAACAAACTGACAGACTGTAGTAATTTGATCTGCTGGCGTCTGTACCTAATTTGAATTTGTAGAATGTTTCGCATATCATATTATTTTAGACAGAAGATCTTGATTATATAATAACCGAACCAAATAGTGAAGACAGTCTCTTAATTAGAAGGTAATTGAGTCAATCTGTTTGACATTCGTGTGTTACTCGCACAAGTAACAATTAATGCTATTCAGCCTTTCGTTTTGTGTTTAATTGGCTGAAAGATAAACATTTTTGCACACACTAATTAGAATAAACTAGAATGTAGCTTAGATTACATTGTTTTTCTTATCATACAGCCTTTATTATTCGCTAAATTCAAATGAATCTATACAAGCGTTTTTTGTTGCAACAAAATCAAGGAGTATTACTTAAATAACTGTTCATGATAATCTGTAACACACACTCGTAGACGTTTCAAAAATATTAAATACCTGTTGTAATCGTAATCGTAAGGCTTTTTTTGTAAAGAAAAAATCGACTGCGAGCAAGACTCGAACAACTCTTTTATGATAAGTAGTCCATACGCTTCACTAGACTATCGCAGTTCTGTCCGACAAGGTCGAATCTCTTAAATTTTCATTGGCTAACGCTGACTTTGGGCCCTCTGTTGTAGCAATGGTTACATTCCACTAAAAATTAAAATCTAAAATAACAATCCTACTAAATTCCTCAATCTTTCCACAGGTCTTGGCAGTTTACTTGGAGGTCAAGATGGCAAAATAGATCCAGCTCTAATAGGATCTGCGATATCCATGTTTGCCCAACAGATGGGCAACACAGAAGCCCCAAAACCAGCCAGAAAGAAACGAGAGAACAATGAAGGAGAGTTAAATTTAGAAAGCATGATGAACCTTGCTTCTGGACTACTCGGAAACCAAAATCCTGGTGCCGGAGGGAGACAGAACACAGAAGGAGGCCTAGACATTAATAGCATGATGAGTATAGCGTCTGGTCTACTCGGTAACCAAAACGGTGCTGCAGGATTTATGCCCGCAATCATGAACGCTTTAAGCTCATTTTCGGATACAGAAGCCCAAAAACGTGCAGAAGATCACAAAGACCACGCTTCATTCCTACCTCCAATGTTGGAGAAGGTTCACTTGTACTGGGACCTGTTCATCAACTCGGAATTTGGGAAAACCATTTGGGAGAAGTCTGGATTGAAGAGGGCCCTGAAGGCTTTCACTGGTCCTGATGGCAAAATAAGCTTCCAGCAGATGTTCAAGAACTTTGAAAACCATTCTTTCAGGAGACACTGGATTAAGGCTGCAGCAAAATATTTGACGGACATGGTTGTACATATCGCTAAACCGGAGGTTTACAGCAGGTATCTAAAGTTTTTATTGTTACTAAAATATCGTTTTATGATACCAATTAGAGTCCCTCTAGGCCCCCCACTGCTGTGTAACCGATGTTCTAAAATTAATTGGTGAATACACAAGTTTCGCGGAACATGGTTTTACGTCGAGCTCCTCCCTATAAGTTTCAAGATACTTGAGAAAACTTAAATTTCTTCAAATTGTAGTCACATTGTAGTTTATAGTTTAGTTTAAAACTAACAATTAGTACAGACAAAATTGATTACAGTACGTTTTGGGAATGTTACCAGCAACCTTAAAATGCAGATTATTCGAGTCAGTTTTAACAAAAAGGTTAATTTGACCCTCACTAACGAACTTTTGGGATAATAATTCAATTTGGAACTAACTGGTCGAGCCTGTCAGTATTAGTTATTTTGTCTATTTAGTTCCGTTGGTACAGTTTGCCTTCGACCTAACAAGGCATTTCGCAGTAACTTCGCGTTCACAAAAGCAAAAAATTCACATGTTAGAAGCCTTCTGAGTACCAAACACACAAATCCGTTCAGTAATTAATTTGTGTTGTGAAAGAGTAACAAACACCCATCAATCCATAACTTCTCAATAAAAGTTTAGAACTACTTTCACAATTTTTCTCACTCATTGTTTCCCCATTCCAGATACCTGGTCTCAGCCCAATACATCACGAACAGCTTCCTCGACTCCCAAGGTATACCGAAGAGCGTCCACTTGAACCTGAAGAAACCTGAACAGTCCATCACCACGCTGCTGAACTACGTGCTCAAACGTTACCTGGACATGGAGACTGATGTTGGCGATTACGTGGTGCCTGGTGTACAGTACGTTAAGGTAAGGCAATCAGACTTATGCAAGAAGGGTCATCATCATCTGTCTAGCCTTTTTTTCCAACTACGATAAGGTCGGCTTCCAGTCGAAGCGACTGCCTATCTGACCTCCACAACCCAGTAACTTGGTATCAGATGACAATATAGAAGATGGCATAAACATACCATCCATACACAGAAGAAAGATATGTTGTAGACGAAAAAATAACACGGTAACCAATAGAAAGGATAGCCCACATAGTCAGAAAATGGTGGGGTCTGGTTATCACATTCGTTATGTTCTCTGTCAGAACTTCTCATTACATTATTCGATCACGCAAAGACACGCCAAGCATAGCCCTTTAGCTCGATGAGGTACTTTTAAGTTTTAAAACAGCCGTACTGTCCTCATCTTGGCTGTGGTGTGTAAGTCATAACAGATAGGAGAAGAAGAAGACTCAACCTAGTTTACCAAACGCAACCCTGCCTTGCTTCGTTATGATCCTTCTTGAATTCTAGTCTCATCAAAATATAAGGTCCCAAAGTCTCCCCTTGACGTAATTTGGTTGGAAAATTCAGAATAAATCCAGTTGTTCATCACCAGGTTTCACTTCCCTATGATTCAATTGCAAACCCAGGATACACATAAAGATATCGAATCCAAGCCACGTCTTTTGTAACCTCTGACCTAGACTGGAGTCAAGAGCAATAACCCATCTCAAATAAGAAAAAAAAACGGTTAGGTTTTTTGGTTAACAGAAACACCCAGTCTAAAAATTTCCTTTTACTTTCCCAGCAAACCCTCAAAATGGCAGAGGCCACAACCAAGACGATGTCTACCCGAGGAGACTACAACGCTATCGCCGACCGTCTGACCGACGCCCTGAACCTGGAGGTCATCGAACCGGTCCTGAGGGTCTACCGCGCCTACCAGCACTCTGTGAAGGCGCCCCACTGCCAGGAGCATCTCATGTGCCTGGTTAATAGACACCATGATGGAGATAAGAAAGGTGAGTTTGGAGAGTTCGTTTGACTAGATTTCTGGGAAATATGCAAACTTTTTAGTTACTGTTCAAGAATCGCCTGCCTCGTTTGTCTCGTGGACGCGAACACGACTGCTGAACCAAGGCTCTTAGGGTGGATTCCTAGATCGGACCAAAAGTGTTATTGAGTTCATCCTTTAGAAATTCAGTAGTAGACGTAAGTTTGGAATTAGGCAGTATTTTGTTTTTCTCTCTCTCTCTCAAGGAATTTCACCTGCATCGTGGCTGCTGTTCCATACGTTTACACCAGATACACAAGCATCCTGGCCCGGAACAGCTACTTGTAGATCATAATTATATTTCATATTTGTTCCGTGCGGAAATCGAACTGGGGACACCCAGCTCAGCAGGCAATCGCTTAGCTGGTAAGGTTGGCACAGTTTCCGAAGCACGGGAACTGCGCTAACACATACCGATGCGGGGATACCCGTGTCTGTATGATATCCTCAGGGACAGCGCTAACCATCATATACCTATGCGGGGATACCCGAGTCAGGACGATATCTCCATGCTGCGGAAAGCACGTAGGTACTAACAGGAGGACTATCACTAAAGATCAAATCGATGCCTTAGTTCACAATTGCACTAACTACGAAATTTACATTTTTGAGGAGAGAGCTTTAAAGTTTTTTAAAGTTTAGACGAGAACAGTAGAATATCCAAGTAAAATAACAAAAAAATATGCATCAGACTCATAAGACTAGTCCTTTTACTCCATCATATATCAATATTGTAATATTAGTTTAAACGAAACCTTTTCAAAACGGCCAAATAAAAAGAAAACCTCCCCTTTAATACATTTGTGCACTAAGATTAATTATGCTGACCGGCATTAAGTGAAAAACTCAAAAATATTTAACAGCTTTATCAGGCCGGTTCAAGGTCCAAGAAGAGGGATAATAATAGTTATGGATATTGCATTAAATAGACAAAATAATAAACCAGTGATCCATATTCATAATGTTCATTTTTATTATAAAACTAAACTAAAAAAAAATTAAAAGAACTGAAGCCCAATTAAAGGCCAATCTTTAGCTATTTCACAAAACAATTAATTTCTGAATCATTAAAATAAGATTTTTTATAAGAAAATTAATAAAGTCAGTCTTCAGTTTCAGGTAATTCAATTATAATTCAGTTCAAAATTTGTCAAACCCCTTCAATTAATACACTTGTACAATTCGGACTATATCTCAAAACGGTTTAATGTATTTATGCATTTAAAGAATTGCCAAGTAAAAGTACTTAGCACACTTGTGCATTAAACTTTCTTGATCCTTTTGTACTACCAACACATAATTCACTCTTGTAGCACTGCTAAAAAGTATGAGCAGATATTGCAAATGTATATAATACGTTTGTGTTTTGAAATTTCCTGCAGTTGAGAAACTTAAAATCAGTTAAAGTATATCTTGATTGGTTTTACAAAAATAAAGATCATTAGTATAATACCACATTCATGGAACATTAAACGAACTCATTTAATACAACTGTGACCCACGTTTTTGGTAGAAAGAGACGGAATAACGGTATTTCGATGCGAGGAAACGAAAGAGCATGAAATTTAGTGTATATGGCATTAAAAAAGTAAAAATTGAAAATTTTGTAGTTAGTGCAATTGTGAACTAAGGCATCGAAATTAATATTGATCTTTGTGAAGATGGTAAGATTTCAAAGCGCTTTATGAAATTTTATGGCACTTGACATAAAAACGCTATCAAGTGCCACAAGATCTTTGTAAATAGGTATTTAGGAAGCTCCTAAATACCTATTTACTTTTTTACCTACAGTTTCATGGCATGTCCCGCCTTGATTTTATCTGAATATTATTTATAGCGTCACACAATCTAGCAATAAAATAACAATGCTGGGCAATAAAAACGAGAAACATTATTATTATGAAAGGAAATGCGTGACCAATGTAGTTACATTCCATGTAATAATCAGGCACATGCATCTATGTTAATTATTGACGCTTTTTTTATAAATTCTATGTTTTTTTCTACTTTATTTGTTATGGAAATAACAATAACTTCATGTACAGAAGCCAGCAGGTCAACCTAAGCCAAATTTTAAATTCATCAATCAATCTGTCAAATTTTACCAATCCAACAATAACTTTCCACTTTTTGTGACAAGGTTGAAAATCTATTAAAGGAAATTGACAAATTGAAGCAGGTTGATGTGGTGACGGCTGTACTTATGACAAATTGGGGTGGACATGTCATGTGAAGGAACAGGGTAAGTTTTGTATGATGACTCTCCACCACCAAGAAAAAGAAACAGATGAGCAACGACAATCAGATGAAACAGTAAAAACTGAGGTATTCCACGAAAGGCACCTGGCACCTGCCAAAAATTTTGACAGGAGCCTTATGTCGAATAGATAAGGTTGCAAGTAGCTCAGGTGCCAGAGTCAGCGGGTGCCCTGCGTGGAATAACTCCGGACTCCTTCGTCGGTGCCTTTGCCCGATGTGGACCGCTAGGAAATGGGTCCTACCCTCCCCACAAAAGTAACCCCAACTGACGAATATTGAACCTTAATAGCTTGATGTTTACGTACAGTTTTGTCTGCCCCAGGTCTCCCAGGCTTCAAAGCAGGTCTTACGAAGCTCAGCAGCTTGGCTGCGTCCGCGGCACTCAGCTTCCAGAATGGGAAAGGATTCTTCGACCTGTACAACGCTATACAGAACGATGTCAATTGTGAGGTAAGTAACAAAGAAAGCTTGATGTTTTGTTGATGAACCATAATCTAGTATTTTTTATAATTCATTTAGCACACGGCTCACTCACCGTCTCTTTTTTATATGCCTCTAGAACGCACTATTTATTTTTTCTATAATTATTTCTGGAGCCACACTTAGACTTTACGTATTATAGTCTAAGTGTGGCTCCAGAAATAATTATTATACCATAAAGTCGGTTCAAAGAAGGTATTAAGAAAGTATGACGTGAAACTGACAACATTTCCCGTTGGTGTGGGCCCCGATAAAGAAGCTTCCTAAATAATTAAAAAAGAAACATCATACTACATCAGTCAGTGCCACAACCATTTTAATAATGTGCGTTTCTACATGAGTCTCTGTATCTATGTCGTCTTGTCTCTGGATAAAGATTTAACTTTGCGTTATAAATACAACTTTAGTAAAACTTTTTTTTTTTGCAGGCGGCCTACCCTGCAGACTGCTCGGCATTCCACGAACACGAATTGAAAGTAACAACAGAAGTATACCACAGTGAATTATAAGTCTTAAGTAGACGTCATTAAATTGATTTTACTAATTAATGCTTTATGAGTATTCGGATTAAAATCAATAATTTTCCAATATGTAGGTATATCTAAATGATTTACAAATTGAAGATGGTAAGGTAGCTAAAAAACTATTTGACGTCCTTTCTTATTTTTTTAAGTAGAAATAGTCTTTACTTGGCAACTTTATTTTTCATCAATGTACTTACAATATTTGGCAATCATTCTTCATTAGCATTTCATTCGTAGAGTTAGTTGTCATCAGTTCATCAAAAACGAAAACTAATTTAAATATCATCATTCATTTAGTGCACCATCACCTCGTCTGATCACCTTTAAAAATGTATTCGTAAATGTTCACTATTGATCATTATTTTTATAACCATTCGTTCATTAGTCATGAAATTCTCCAAAATCCAATAAGTATTATTTCGTCGTATCTACGTCAATTTCATTTAAAAATCACCAGTCCATCAATCACCATAATTCACGACTTTTTTCGCAATTTCACTCACTCATTTTAATTCATTCACTAACTTCATCACAATTTATTCACTTCATGCATTCCTTTCAATTCATTTACCAACATCTTCACTATTCACTCACTTCATGCTTTTTTAATATTTTTTTCAGGCATAATTCATCATGTTTGCTTAATTGTACTTATGTATTGTTACTTATTTAATAATTCATCGTGATACATTGCTTTTATTAAATCTATATATTTAACCTTAACTATTATTTAAGAGGTCGTAATTTTTTTAAATGAATAATGGATAGTTATGATTTCGTTGTCTTCCAGACGTTTAGAATAGTATCTAGTAAACAGAATTTAGTGACTTTTTTGCTTTTTTATATTTAATTGGTGTTGTGAAAATGAAATAAGTATTCCATTTTTATGATGAAATCAAACTATTAGTATTTAAAATTTAAAGATATTCCTTTTTATATTTTAGTTGAAAATAAATGGAAAATCATTAAAATGGAATATTTTGAAAAATTTACTTATTTAAACATAGTATTATAGTTACTATAAAATTGAAATTAAGTAAAGTAATTATAGTTTTTTGCTGGACATTTTGGTGCTAAATCTTTTGTTGCATTTAATATTTTCTGTCTACCCACAAACAAGGTTTTCAGGGGTATCTAGATAGATTATAATAATATATTAAAATCTCGAATCTATATTTATTATTTTTACTTAGTATATAAATTATAGTTAAAAATTAACTATATTTTAAATGTTTTGTATCTAAATATTAACTATTGTTATTTTTACTTTAATTGAAATCTTCCAAATCACTTTCACATAATAATGTAAATACATTCGACATTTATGTAAGATATCAAATAAAACATGACTGAAAACTCGTATTATTTATTTCAATGGAAGGTACCCATACAGTGATACAATCATACAAAAAATAACAAATAGAGAAAACAGTGAAATTGAAAATAATGCACATATTTTAGTCTCAATATAAGAATAACAACTTAATTTATAATGTATTACGTTAAAATCATGCAAACTATTTATTTTTTAATATTACTGCAGTGGTACAAGCTCATTTATATTTTGGACGGACTTTTATAGCCATGACGGCTATTATTAAGCATCAAAATACTTCACTCATGGAAAATAAATAAAAAGAACGTTTAAAACATTTGTTACTAATTATACATACGCAACTTTCCAAACAAAATTTAAAAAAAAATAGTAGCAGCTAACTGTAATACCATAGTCATTAATTAGTATGATATAGACAATACTAAAAAACAATTTCAATTTTTCAAGAAATAAAGGTAATGGCGACATCATAAATAATAAGTACTAGCTAATTTGAATTTGTCTTAAAAACAACACAGTTAATAATGTAGGTATATTTTCGAATAATTTTAATAATACTACATAATTACGTCTAATAATTAATATTAGAAGCGTTTTACCTCACAATAAAACGCATATTAATTTACTTACCTTATTCGAAGCTTATTTAATTTGAGATAGGCACTACGTTTCCCGCCATCTATATCCGTCTCTTTCTATCTTGTATCCTTCTCTTTCTAACCCCCACCACCTGGCAGAGTGGGGGCGCACTTAGTGAGCCGCCATCTTTATACCTCATTGAGTCGAAAATCACCAGGCAGCCTTTAAAACATAAGCTTCGAATAAGGTAAGTAAATTAATATGCGTTTTATTGTGAGGTAAAACGCTTCTATTAATTTGACTTGACCGTTATTCGAAGCTTATTTAATTTGAGACCTGTTTGTTATCGCCTGGTGGTGGTGATACGGACGCCAATGTGAATGACGTGATAGTAAAATTATAGTATTACTTAGGTATTATATTGATCATTTGAATGAAACAAATACAAGAAGGAAAATTTAAAAACTTCAAATAATTATATGAGTTTGGTTTCATTATTTAATTTCTTGAACTGGATTAATCACATTGTAATAATCAACATACATCAATCAACAGGATTAAATAACATAGTTATAGAGGTACTTGAAGATGAAGGTAAAACTGTCCGCTTATAGAACTTACAAAAAGTATTTTGGGACTTCCAATTTCCTCTCGCGAGAATATCTTCTAGTGGGAAGTTATCTAGCCAGTTTTTTGAAGCAACAGCAGAACGGAAGCTCCCAGGCGTTGCAGTTATACCTGCATCTTTAAGTAGAGTTTTAATCCACCCCGATATGATTGTTTTTGAAGCAGCTTTTGCTTCACCCTTTGTAGAAATGAACAAATTATTGATCTTAGCTGTTTCTCTACGATTTTTTAATAGTTCAATTGTTCTATTTATCCAATAAACTGGATCTAAATTATTACTCTCCAAATTACTTGACAATTTCCAACCCGATTGCCTGTGATCCGAAGAATCAGTCTTTGAACCAAAAACAGGCCACAAGGTGATAGAATTATCACTTTGAACACAATGCTCCACATCAGTTCGTAATAAAGTCAAGTCGTGAACTCTTCGCCCTGAGCATAAAAGTAATAATGTTGCAGTGTGTCTTTGCACATGGAAAATATTGTCATGTGTTAAATTATAACTGTTTAGGTAGACAGCTAGGCTGTCTATGTTCCAAATTGGTGGTTTAGATTTGACTGGTCTCTCTAACGCTATAGACTTTAAAACCTGCTTTACTAAAATATGAGAACTAATTTGGCCAGCAATGTCTGGATTGCAAAGGGTGGAAATTACAGATTTGTGCAACAGAATCGTGTTATAAGATAAATTATTAATCAGATGAAGGTCCGACAGGAATCTGGCTACCTCTCTACCATTAGGATTATGAGGATTAATTTGGTGTTCATTAGACCAGATTACCCATTTTTTCCAAGCAACATCATAAGTCTTTAGCGTGGAAGGTCGCCAAGACTTGTTCAATAATTTTAGTTGGCTATTATTCCAATCTTTTAGGGTCTCAGCCCACCCCCACATTTCCATACCTCGAGAATCATGTCCTGTGTCCTGGGGGGTGGAAATCCCGTCGACACATCTATTAAGACTTGATCGAGATTCCGAAGTGTGAATGGGGCTGCCAACGCTCGGGCCTTCAGATCTGCCCGCCAATATACTCGATCCCAGTGTGGAACTACTAATAGGTATATCCCGTGAGCACTGTTCAAATGAGATAGCACTTTGGGAATCAAGTACGGTGGCGGGAAAATCCACGCCAGTTGAAAATCCCACTGCCGGGAGAACGCGTCGTGAAACAATGCTTGCTGATCGTTCAGATCCAGACACGCATAATTCACTACTACATGTGCTCGACTGGAGGCAAAGAGATCTATCAGGGGCGTGCCCCATTTGGCAAACACTTTGTCTGTGGCTCTGGCCAAGAGATGCCACTCTGGATTGACCCGAAGTCTCGACAAATGGTCTGCATGACCGTTGTACATCCCGGGAATATGAAAAATATTCACATGAATTTGGTATTCTTCCAGAATCTGAAAAACTTGGTATGTCAGATCCATCAGTGGTGTGGATCTCGTGCCCCCTTCGTGTCGGAGATATGCGATAACAGTTTTGTTGTCGCATTGAATTAGTACTGTACTCCTGCACAGGAGCTGACAATGATCTTGTAACACCTTTAGGATGGCGAGCATCTCTTTCTGGTTGCAGTGTAACTGTTTTTCGTGGTCTGCCCACAACCCTGCCAGAGACAAATTGTCTAATCGAGCTCCCCATGCTATATCGGAGGCGTTGTTAGGTAATGGGTCGGTGGACGAACCTGAATGGGTGAAGGGCGTTGGCAGTTCTGAAGCCACCATATTATGTTGTTCCTGGCTTCGATGGGAATTAAATGCCATTTTTGGTCTGATCTCAACATTTTGTTGAGGAGGTCCAATAACGCTCGATAGTTTAGTCGGCCCCTTGGGACGGTAAAACTCGCAAAATTGAGAAGTCCCACTAGACTCTGAACCTCCTTGAGCTTTGCCTGTTTCTTGTCCAGCATTTGGGACAGTTTGACAATCAGCGAAGTCAATTTCTCCTTGGGGAGTTGCTTTTGGTTTGTCCAAGCGTCCCACTGAACGCCTAGATATGCCAATGTTTTTGACGGAGTCAACACAGATTTGTCGTAGTTTATGATCCAGCCTAATGTCTCGAGAGTTCGGATGACAATATTTACATGTTCCCTTAGGCGTTCCTCCTGTTGATGAGCAATCAGGAAGTCGTCCAGATACACCAGAATACGTATTCCTCGTTCTCTGAGCATTTGAGCAACCCAATTTGTCACTGTTGCGAAAGTCTTGGGTGCAGTACTTAGACCAAAGGGTAAACATGTCATTTCCAACAGCTCCTTTCCATAGACTAGGCGTAGGAATCTTCTGTGGCTGCGAGCTACACGTATGTGAAAGTAGGCTTGTGAGAGATCTATTTTGCATAGCCAGTCTCTCTCCTGCAGGAAGTCTGGCACACGAGTGACATTCATTAGTCTGAATTTTGTGGTAATTACGAATTGATTGAGGGCCCTCAGGTTGAAAATGGGCCGAGCAGAGCCGTCGCTCTTGAGAACTAAAAACATTGATGAGAGGAAACTTGGAGACCGATGTGCTCGTTCGAGGACTCCTTGATCCTTCATTTTGTCGATGACAGCAGTCATCTCTACAGAATAAGGAATTAACATGTCCTTTTTTATGTTCCTTGGATGGATCATTGGAGGCCTTTGACGAAAGGGTATGCGATACCCCGATATCATCTTGAGAATGACATTTGGAGCTCCAAATTGTTCCCATTGAGTTAAATAGTTTGCTAGACGGCCCGCTTTGAATTGCATCATGTCAGTATTTTCGACGTTTGACGTCTCTACTGTTGTTGGGCGGAGATGGTGCTCGTTTCTGCCCAGCTTTGGACTGATTTCGGTGCTTTGGGTAATTTCTGGAAGAACCCCGTCCTCGAAAAAGGCTCCGATTATTCGGTGCGGCCGAATAGGAGCTATGTCCGTGAGAGTAAGAGTTATAACCACCCTGCGGGGGTGGTGCGTTTTGACAACAGCCTTGCACGTGGCATGACCCATGTTGACAACCCTGCGAGGGTCTTTTTCGGGTTGCGTACTCCTGCGAGGAGACGCTAGTTTTGTGTGTCTCTACCTGCGAGGTAGAGTTTTTAGACTTCTTTATTGGCCAAAAACATTTACGTACTCCTCCAGCTTTTTCCAAAGCGGCTGTGAATTTATCTGCGTTGAACAAGTTTGTGTATGTAGGAGGAATCTTCCTGAGAGTAGATTTCACTAATGGCTCCTTCACCTGTTTAATTACACAGTCCCGACGCATTTGCAATATCTCTGCGCGATGGCCACAAACAAGCTGTAACAAATCTGCGGAGGTTGTTTGAAAATCACCGCAATTTATAAGTTCCGTTAACTTGTTATTAATGACCTCATAATCTGGGGTTAACTCTTTAGACCACTGGGCGAAATCAAGCAATACTTTCTGAAGTGATTCCTTCTGTTTTAAAATGCACATAGTCAAGGCAGCAAAGGCTTTATCAGCGTATATCAAATGGCGAGGAGACTGGAAGGCTGCAACCTCCTCATTTATCTCAATATCCGTAAAACCCGGTTTGTGCCTTTTGAGTTTCGGAATATCTGATCTCATTCCAATTACTAGTATCCCAATGTTGAAGATCACATAGCAGTTTTAAATGGACTTCTGAACTCATGGGCATAGAAGGTTCTTTTAATTTTGTTTGAATATTAAAAATCACTTCATTAGGCGTGTCGACAACTGACACGTTGTCACCTAATTCTTCATAAAGATTACGACTAACACCAGAATTAATAGACATGGAATCATTACAATAGTGCTCGCTAGTTTGAACTTGACGCTCATTATCACGAATGTACAAGGATTTGCGAAGTTCACGTACCTCCTTTGATAATTTTCTATATTCTTGTCTTGAATGCCTTCGTTTCTTCCCCCTCCTCTTTTTTTCGTGATGAGTCCTTCGACGCTTTGAGGGGCTGGATGAAGACGAAGATGAAGAACTGCTCTGGGAACTATTACTGCTTGAACTTGAGCTTCTGGACCTTATTTTACGCTGAATACCAGATGGTCCTGGTTCAGTCGGTTCATTTTGCACAAAACTATTACTATTATCCATTCTAGAACAGCAAAGAGGCTTTAGAACAACAATAACGTGTTTTTTTTTTTTTTTTTATACGTTGGTATTTGAAAACTGATATTGCACAATTAAGCAAAACTTCTAATGTTCGTTCCAAAAAACCAATGAAAACATTTAAACATTAATACGAACGGAAAGATCCGTTAATAAAAATAAGCGACTGTACACACTGGGTACGGACACATATTTTATCTTGCATAAAATAACACAGCTTAAAAAGGGGGTACCCACGTAATTGTGGACCCAAAGATCTTATGCACAGAATCACTTTGTTTTAAAACAATATTAAATTACTCACGTGTCGTATTTTGTGGGTATTTTTACCAGTAGGTTTCTTATTACCGCACTAATAATGTTGCACTACACGTAGAACACACTAAATATTATTTTTTGCTGAATTTTTTGTTCTAAATGCAATCGTACTTAACAATTATAATTATTTTAAAATAAAATACAGTATTGTGGTAACGTTATAGTTAGCACAACCGTCCTCGGCGGGAAACAAGACGCCAATGAGGTATAAAGATGGCGGCTCACTAAGTGCGCCCCCACTCTGCCAGGTGGTGGGGGTTAGAAAGAGAAGGATACAAGATAGAAAGAGACGGATATAGATGGCGGGAAACGTAGTGCCTATCTCAAATTAAATAAGCTTCGAATAACGGTCAAGTCAAATTAATACAAGATTTTTTTTTATAATAAAGGAAAGTGTAGCAACACCGAACGAGTACAGCTGCGCGCCACACATCCACGCCGTGTCGGGACGTTACTCACGCACACATCGAAGGCCGCCTCGCGTATATAAGAGGCCGCTGCGCCCTCAAGCAGCCAGTCTGCGTTAGCGCGCCGCTGTATCCACGCATTGGAAAAGCACGCCTAACCTAGACGCCCTCCCCTCTCGCGCCCCACTGTGCTCCACGTATCCTACCTGTTTCGCGACGCGTGTCCGCATCACGAACTTGTTGGGAACGTACCGTGCGCATTGTATCATAACTTTAAGTGTGAAGTATTTCATTTTTCTTCTGTAAACAACAATAAACGTGGTAACGATTGTGTTCGCTCGTTTTGTTTAAAATAACCCCGTTACAATCTGGCGCTCAACGTAAAGGCCCGGAAGCAGGCTAGCCCGACTACGAGATTACGCAGAAAAGTAAAGGAGGAACCGCTGGCGACCATGAATCTGTCAGTCGAGCAATTCGAGAAGTTACTCTCAGTGGTTGGTAACCAGCAGCGACGAGGCTCATTCACCACCTGCAAGATTACCTATAATGGTACCAGAGACACGGAAACGGTGGAAACTTTCCTGGCTGCGGCTTCAGTGTTTAAGTCCGTCGAGCAGATATCCGACGATGATGCCATTATGAGCGTCCCCTTAATTTTAAGGGAAGAGGCAGCAACCTGGTGGAATGGAATAAAGGATCAAGTGAAAACATGGGCTGAATTTATTTCAAGAGTTCGCCACGCCTTTGCCCCCAAGAGACCTGCGCACCAGCTGTACCAAAATGTTGTAAACGTCAAGCAAGGTGAGAGTGAGCTGACAGAAGTGTTCGTGGCTAAAAAGAGGGCTCTTATTGCACAAATGCCAGAGCCACACACTGAGTCCCAACAAATTGATATGATTTACGGACAGCTGAGGTACAAGATAAGGGTAAAATTGCCACGTGAGACTGTCAATACACTTGACGCCCTAGTGAAGGCAGCCAGAGCAGTGGAAGAACTCTTGGTTGAGAAGGAAATACCAGGGACAGAGAACGAAAAGGTGCCATTCAAAAAGAAACGGTGCACGTACTGCAGGTTGCCTGGGCATTCTGTAGAAACATGTCGGAAGAAGGAGAAGAAGGACCAAGCTTCTGGTTCTGGTGGTGCATCGGCCGCAAAACCTGCGAATGCAAATGCTGCTATAGGTACTCAAGCGCCAT
This sequence comes from Agrotis ipsilon, assembly GCA_028554685.1. Lineage (NCBI taxonomy): Eukaryota > Metazoa > Arthropoda > Insecta > Lepidoptera > Noctuidae > Agrotis > Agrotis ipsilon. Next base: position 10,783,666 of record CM052977.1, read on the forward strand.
CACCTTCTACCCCAAAGTTTGTATGTTACGGGTGTGGTACACCGGGAGTGGTGCGATCAAAATGCACAACTTGCGCCGCCAAGGCTGGACCGAAAGCTGAAGTAAGTTTCTGTTCAGTGGATGTCCCAGCAGATATACGTCCTAGACCAATTATTGGTATTGCCATAGGCAAAATAACAGGCAGTGCCTACGTGGACACTTGTGCTAAAACAAGCGTTGCATCATACACGCTATACAAATGCCTGCGAAGACTCGGATTTGCATTCCATACACAGCAGCTAATGGTAAAATTGGCTGATGGCACGAAAACGACGAGAGAGGTTTTAACAGTAAGTGCACCCGTCAGTATCTGTTACCGTGTTGTGCAAACGACTTTTATAGTGTTCCCGGAAGCTCGAGAATCTCGCACACTATTGGGCGTCGGCTTTCTTGAGGATGCCAAGATGGTACTTAACGTCCCACAGAAGACATGGTATTTCGAGGATTACCCTGATGACATCTTTGACCTTCAAGACGAAGATGCTGAGGAAATATCAATGGCCAAGGTAGAAGCTACTCCTGTGTATTTTAATCCCCATCTAAGGGGTATGCTGAAGGATGTCGAGCTGCCTGAATTTGTTTCCCCTCTGTCGATAACTCCACGAGACAAAGGCCTACTGGAACCAGCGCTGCCACAACCCAGTGCATGCACTCCAGCGACTGGCAGTCCATCATCCAGCGGAGAACCAGCGCTCCCGGAAACGAGTGCCTGCTCAACTAACACAATGACATATCGTGTAGTGCCAATCGAGCTGTCCCCTATTCCAAGGAAGCGAACCCGACCATTGTTCGATGGGTATTCTCCAAGGTTCGTCGACTTTATGTTCCGTGATGCCCAAATGCAGCTTCACGACGCTCCGTGTGAACTATCTCCACACTCCAAGGCTCTCTTCCCTAGCGACCATAGTAATAGCAGCAATGATGTTGAAATTGGATCTTTGGAAGTGGATAAATTTTCATCGGACACGCTAGACGTAACTCAAAAGTCACAGCTGATGGAAGTGCTATGGGATTTCCAAGAAGTTTTCGAGGAAGGTGGAGAACCGACAACACTCGCTGAACATTGCATCGACACGGGTGAGCATAACCCCATCTCCGTACCTCCTTACCGCCTCTCACCGCCACGCATGGCTGTTTTAAAGAATGAGGTAAAGAAGATGATGGAGAATGGAGTAATTGAAGCATGTTCATCACCGTGGTCTGCACCCATTGTAATGGTACCAAAGAAAGACGGTTCAGTACGGGTTTGTGTTGATTACCGTAGACTTAATGCCATAACGGTCCCCGACAAGTATCCGATCCCACGAATCGATGATCTGCTTCATGCTGCTAAGCCAACGCCGTTCATGTCGACTCTAGATTTACGTGCTGGCTACTGGCAAGTGAGAGTTAAACTCGAGGACCAGGACAAGACGGCTTTTATAACTCCATTCGGTATGTACCGTTTTAAGAGGATGCCATTTGGACTACGAAATGCACCCTCTACATTCCAGCGTCTGATAGACAGGGTTCGAGTTAGCCTAGAGAACGTCAAGATGCTGGCATATTTAGATGACCTAATAATTTTTTCGGGTACTTATGAAGCGCACCTATCGGATTTGAGTAAGGTACTAAGAAAGCTGAAAGAAAGCAATCTTCATGTGAATTTTAGTAAGTGCCGATTTTGTTGTTCAACAATAAAGTACCTAGGCCACATTATTACTCCAGAGGGCCTGAAGACTGATCCCGAGAAGGTAACAGCAATACTAGCCAATCCAGCACCCATGAATTTGAAGCAACTGATGACGTTCCTGCAGACCTGTTCCTGGTACAGGCGATTCATACCGAACTTTGCCCGAATCAGTGAACCACTCTCCCGTTTAACTAGGAAAAACGTGGTATGGATTTGGTCAGCGGAACAAGAGAAGGCTTTTCAAGAGCTCAAAATATGTCTAACATCAACCCCAGTGCTACGACAAGCCGACGACACGAAAGCTTATATAATCAAAAGCGATGCAAGCAATTATGCACTGGGAGCGGTTCTAGTGCAGGGGGAGGGAGAAGACGAGCATCCCGTCGAATATGCCAGTAGGCTGATGACCCCTGCAGAGCGTAACTATTCCACAACTGAGAGAGAGGCTCTCGCAGTTGTTTGGGCTATTAAAAAATTCCGTGGATACATTGAAGGACTCCCAGTAACAGTGGTTACGGACCATCAAGCCCTGAAGTGGTTGATGTCGCTACGATCTCCAACTGGACGCTTAGCCAGATGGGCTTTGCAGATACAGGCTTATGACATCACTATCAAGTACGCACCTGGTAGGACGAATGTGGTTGCAGACACGCTGTCCAGACCTATTTGCGATGAAAATACCTGTGAAGTGAATAGCGTAGCCGTCGATATGCCACAGAGACCAACATCTGAAATTAGGGCAGAACAGCTGAAGGATGAAAATATTGCCAGCATCGTTACTGCCTTAGAAGGTGCAGATCGTAAAGATAATGCTGTGTACTGGAGCAACAAAGGTTACGTCATGAACAACGGATTGTTGTACCGATACCATACGTCAGGCGACTCAGATGAAGCTCAGCTTGTAGTTCCTCAACATGAATGGGCAAACATTCTTTCAGTTTACCATGATGATCCCCTGGCTGGACATTACGGTAGCGATAAGACATATCAGCGCATCTCAAAGCGATATCATTGGAAAGGTATGAGGAAATATATCGAAGCCTATGTTAAGAACTGTGTTGCATGCCAGAGATTTAAGCCGTCCAACCTGAAACCAGCTGGTTTGCTCCAAACAACGCCTGTAAATCAACGTTTCGAAACCCTCGCCTTTGACTTGTTTGGACCTTTGCCGTCAACGAGTAGCGGTAAAACATGGATACTGATAGCGGAAGATATTGCTACTGGCTGGATAGAATTATTCGCTTTAGAAACTGCCAGCGCTGAAAATTGTGCGACAGTTTTAATAAACGAGATCTTCCTTCGATACGGTGTGCCCAGACGCCTGATAAGCGACAATGGACCACAATTTGTGAGTGCTGTGATGCAACAACTGACTTACTGTCTGCGAATCAAGCACACATTCACCCCGGTGTATCACCCAGCAGCAAATCCGGTGGAAAGGAAGAACAGAGACTTGAAGACACAACTGGCCATTTTAGTAGGAGATGAACATGGAAGCTGGAGTGATAAGTTACCCAGCATACGGTTTGCGATGAATACGGCAACTTGTCTCACTACAGGACATACGCCAGCGTATTTAACATTTGCACGAGAACTACGTACTCCAGATGACAACACTAACGATTTTCGTCAGATTTTACTGTCTGAAAACTTTGTGCCTGAAATAACGCCAAAGTTACTACTTCTATCCAATACGCTGAACAAGGCTAGAGATGTCAGGGAGAACCTGGAAGAACGCAGGAAGAAGATGGTAGACCAAGGACGTAGAGAAGACCCCGGTTACACTCCCGGTGACCTGGTGTTGGCAACTACCCATCCTATCAGTAATGCTGCTCGAGGAATAAGTGCAAAATTCTGTCCTCGCAGGGATGGACCTTACCTAATCCTAGCACGTCATGGTGCCTCATCTTATCTGATTTCAGATCCCAACACTCCTGATAAACCCCTTGGAGTGTATCATACATCCGCTTTGACTCCGTTTCAAGGCGATGCGGCGAGTCCACTTCCTCCGCCGGTGCGTCCACTGAAGAAACGCGGACGCCCGCCTAAACCTAGGCCTAACCCTGATGGCGCCACACCGCGCCCTCGCGGACGAGGACGGCCACGGCGACACGCGCCCAACCCAGCTACGTCGGGGGAACCTTCATCCTGACTGGCTACTCGTCGGGGCGACTTCGCATCCAGAGGGGGAGCCTGTAGCAACACCGAACGAGTACAGCTGCGCGCCACACATCCACGCCGTGTCGGGACGTTACTCACGCACACATCGAAGGCCGCCTCGCGTATATAAGAGGCCGCTGCGCCCTCAAGCAGCCAGTCTGCGTTAGCGCGCCGCTGTATCCACGCATTGGAAAAGCACGCCTAACCTAGACGCCCTCCCCTCTCGCGCCCCACTGTGCTCCACGTATCCTACCTGTTTCGCGACGCGTGTCCGCATCACGAACTTGTTGGGAACGTACCGTGCGCATTGTATCATAACTTTAAGTGTGAAGTATTTCATTTTTCTTCTGTAAACAACAATAAACGTGGTAACGATTGTGTTCGCTCGTTTTGTTTAAAATAACCCCGTTACAATCTGGCGCTCAACGTAAAGGCCCGGAAGCAGGCTAGCCCGACTACGAGATTACGCAGAAAAGTAAAGGAGGAACCGCTGGCGACCATGAATCTGTCAGTCGAGCAATTCGAGAAGTTACTCTCAGTGGTTGGTAACCAGCAGCGACGAGGCTCATTCACCACCTGCAAGATTACCTATAATGGTACCAGAGACACGGAAACGGTGGAAACTTTCCTGGCTGCGGCTTCAGTGTTTAAGTCCGTCGAGCAGATATCCGACGATGATGCCATTATGAGCGTCCCCTTAATTTTAAGGGAAGAGGCAGCAACCTGGTGGAATGGAATAAAGGATCAAGTGAAAACATGGGCTGAATTTATTTCAAGAGTTCGCCACGCCTTTGCCCCCAAGAGACCTGCGCACCAGCTGTACCAAAATGTTGTAAACGTCAAGCAAGGTGAGAGTGAGCTGACAGAAGTGTTCGTGGCTAAAAAGAGGGCTCTTATTGCACAAATGCCAGATATTATATTTAATTCATAATTGTGCCAATCGAGAGAATATTTTATTTTGTGGTGGATTTAAAGCTCTATGTCGGTTATTCAATTATTGGTGTGAAAAAAAAATTGAGTATTTGCTCAAGACTATAACCATTAAATCTACAGTCATCCCATTTTGCCACACAGTTCTTCAAAATCATGACTTTTAAAGTGACTAAATCGACCCAATAAGTGTCGGGAACCTACCACAAAATGCAGTTCTAACTTGTACTTGCTCGTTTGTTTTTTAAATCGTTATCATCTTGGTCCAAAAACCGTATACATATATGGTATTTTAGTTTCTTTCTTAAAAATAAAGCACATTCACTACTTTAAATTATATTAATGGATATTATCGTTTAACTTTTATTGTCCCTAAAAATAAAAGCCATTGAAAAACGAACATAATAAATTCTTAACTAAAATACATTATAACTTTGGACGGATTTCATTAGACTAGAATAACTTGTGAATTCAAAATGAGTAATATCTTTGATTGGTAGTGATTGTCAACAATATAATTAATATTTAAAGATAATTAGAACTCCTAATGATGTTAAGCGTAAGTTATAATAAATTATTTATAATAGAATAGTTATTTCTTAGTTGGGATGTTTTTGCACACCCATTCCATGCCTTCCTGAAAAGAGAAGAAAACAAACGCCTTAAAATATAGCCAGCGCTATCTACTGGAACGGCAGTGCAGTTATAAAGAAACAAATGTCACCATTGAAAAAAATAAACTTCCTTGAAACAAAAACTGGTATTTGGTTTTTTATGTTTCTTTATTTCTGGTTTGAAATTTTCGGAATTAAGGGACATTTTGCGAAATGGATTTTCCTGGAAACAGACATTCTAGCAACAGTATGGGCAAGGGATATTTTGAGGAAATAGTCGCATATTTGCGCCCGAGCCCCCCTCCCCATTTTAAGGGGAATGCTCCAACCAGCCCGCGAAATTCAAAATTTCTTGCGTTTTTTGCAATTTGCAAGCCAGTGCTAGGTTGTATGTTGATTAAAATATTATTCGCGGCTGTAAGACGTATGTAGTTGCAGAATTATAATCATCAATATCAACAATACAACCTTCCAAGTTCAGAAAGGTGTAGGAATGACTTTTTCTTTTTTTGTTCATTCATTCCCTTTAAGGCTGAACTGTAATTTGTATAGTAGGGGACATAGATATTGCTTACATTGTGAGCAATCTACAATCAATTTTTTTTTTTAATTAAAAAATGGACCAACCTTGACTCCAGTGCCATCAGTAGCAACGCAAGCCTGTATCTGCCAAGTACGATCTCTGATTAGATGTAAACCCAGATGCTGAGCTATCTCACTGGCTGGTAAAGCTGTAGAGAAGAAAAAATGTCTTTTAATATCTTGTTTTTTTTATAATATAAAATTGTTTATAATCAGGCGAGAGAGTGGACAAACGCGAGCCTACCGTTAATAAAAAAAAAATGGGGCTTAAGAAAACTGCAGAGAGGAAAGAGTAGAAAGTTACAGGTGAGAACTTTGTAGGATAGTAAAATTATGTGAAGTAGAAAAAAAAAATGTGGATAGTAAGTATAATAATTTACCTGTAGCTAAATCCTGTTTATTAGCATACACCAGTAAGGCCACTCCTCGTAACTTCTCATCCTCCAGCAGTTCTGCTAACTCCTGACCTGTCTCCTCCAGTCTTTGATGATCAGAGCAGTCAACTACATAAATCTGTAAATGTATCCAATAAAAGTAACAGTCTGTCAAACTTTTTTGTGTAGTATAGAAATAGACCTAATATATTAGGACACACATTTCACCTCTTCATCCATGGGACGTCCACTGCTAAACATAGGCCTCCCCCATAAATAGCCGGGTCTCTGCCCCTTTTTCGGCTACCATAGCCAGGAATAGCGGAGCCTCCAGGGGACTGGGGCTTGGTCCTTCTAGTGTTTATCATCTGAGGAGTTTAGCCCATATGTCAACTGTTATGTTTAAATTAAATAATTACTCACCAAAATATCAGTGTTTTCAAAATAATTCCGCCAGTAAGGTCTTATCTTCCTCTGGCCGCCGATATCCCAGACGTTTAGCTTAAAACCATTGGATAGCACTGATTTTATGTTGAACCCTGCAGTAGGGGTCACGTGGTTCACATCTTCGGAGGCCAGCTGCTTCAGTAGCGTAGTTTTACCAGCATTGTCTAGCCCAAGTAATAGCAGACGCAACTCTTTATCAGGATTAGACCTCAGCTTTTTCAAAATATTCAGTAGGCCCTAGAAATTGTTAGAGTAATCAGCACAACAATAAACATGTTTTACCTCGATAGTTTTATTATTTTGCTCAAAATACCATCATGGAGACAATCTTTGAAAAAGTTGACGAGACAAAACTTGAGTTATTTTTAGTAAAAAACAATACTTTTCATCGTAATTATATTATTTCCTCGCAACTTGCGTGAATTGATAGATTTTTGTTGACATTGTGCCGTTTCTATGGTAACGGGACGGAACAACGTTCCGTTTTAATGATAGAATGATTCACTGATTTGAAACAAGTTTAATTTTGTGAGTATCCCACTTAAAAACACTTCCTCTTTAGATCAGTAAATAGCAAGACCAGGAATTAATTATTAAGAATCACATCAATCACAGAGCATGACATTTTTCGAATCACTTAAAACTTTCTGTATCATTATGAAGTGGTTCACGTATAGAGAAACATATCAGTCGTTCAGGAACACTTGTAGCGAAAGTTAACATTTCAGACAAAACATTTTTATTTTCATTGTCACGATTACAGTAGCACAGGGTTTTTCAACCTTTTTCATGGCACGACCCCTTTAGGATGAAAAAATATTTCGCGACCCCCCATTTACCGGTTGCTGTTTCCAAGCATTCAATTTGACGGTACGGTTAGCGATGTTGCACTGCTATGCTGCGTGTTACGGGTTCGATTCCTGCACTGAGCAAATATTTTTATGATCTACAGTGGCGTATTTTAAAGCGCCTTATAAAAGACCCTCATTTTGTACTACAAAATATAAGTTTTTAATGGTTTGTAAACGGTGAGAGTACGTTCGCTGCGTAGCGAGTTTGCTGCGTAGTTTATTTTTCAATAGTAGTTTCCACAAAAGTATTATTGAAAAATAAACTATAAAAATCGAGGTCATTAGGTCATCGAAACTTAAAACATATTTACAGGAGCGAGCGCAGCGAGCTCGAAAATTTTTACGTTTCGGGGCTACGAAAAGCCATATCTACATAGAAGAGTGAACGCAGTGAACTCTAAAAGTTTCCGTAGTACGACAAAAAAAGTTTTAATCTAAAAGCGGGAAAAAACATTTAAAGACTTGAAGAGCGAGCGCGGCGTGCACAGTAAATCTACTATTTCTGCACCAACATAAGACAAGATTTCATTGAAAAGTGACCTGAAATCGTTGTCTTTTTTTGACGTTGCCAAGCACACCCTTCATTAATGGGCGAGCGTAGCGAGCCGGGAAAATTTTAGGGTTTTTTTTTCCTAATAAATCTTTTGTAAAACTATGTTTTTTTACTGCAGTAGCTTTCCCAACGTTCTAGAGAAGCTTCGCGACCCCCCTGAAGGGGCTTCGCGACCCCCCAGGGGGTCGCGACCCACAGGTTGAAAAACCCTGCAGTAGCATATTCCTTGAAAACTTATTTACAAGCATTTCAATACATTTTTCTTTACACCGGAGAAGTAGAAGAACTAGATAAAGAAAGAAAGGGAAAATCGATTATCAGCAAAGTTAACAATTTCTGAACGTCAGATCATTCGTCAATTTTGCGTTTGCCTGGGCTTGTTGTGCGTGTGCACGTGTTTACGACTAGAAAAATATTTTTTTTCTATACACAAAATAAAATAAATTTACCAAAATGGGTAAAATAAAGCAAGAGCCTGTTGAACAAGAAGACGGAGATGTCAGCATCAAAGCTGAGCCACAAAGCTACGACGACAAAGTTGAACACTGCAGTGTGATTGCAAAGCCCATGGCGCCGAAGAAATTAAGCAAAAAGATTTATAAACTCATCAAAAAGTCTACTTCTCACAAAAACTATATTAGAAACGGGCTAAAGATCGTCCAAAAACAGTTGCGGCTTGGTGAGAAAGGGTAAATAAACATGTTAATTTTTTAATTTTGAGGTTATGTAAATATGTATTCGTTTACGTGCCGCTTGCACGTTCTTAAACCATATACGACAGCGTTTAGCCACTGAATGCTGATTATAGCTCATTTCCAAATCATGCCTTTTTGGTACTTTGTGACCTGTCAGTTTATTCTAGCGACTTCACTACGATCACTTATCTGAAGAACTGTCTTTACTGTTGTCAAAAGTGAAAAACACCATAAATATTATATAATAACAAACTAATTCTCACAACAATAAATCAGTAAAATACCAGCAAATGCCTAAATATATTTAACCCTTTTACTCTATTTTTTTCAGGCTGGTCTTCTTCGCCGGAGACATCTCACCAATAGAAATCATGTGCCACCTTCCCGCAGTGTGCGAAGAGAAAGACATTCCATACTGCTACACGCCAAGCCGCAAGGACATTGGAGCAGCCATGGGCACCATGAGAGGTTGCGTAATGGTTCTCGTCAAAGAACATGATGATTATAAGGATTTGTATGACGAGGTTAGGGGAGAAATTAAGCTGCTTGGACATCCAATTTAATTTAGGAATAGTTTGATTGGTATTTTGTAGTTATAGAATATTATTAAGTTGATTTTCTGTTATTCAGAATACTAGGCATCTTTTTTGTAACATATTGAAAGATCAGATCATAGAAATATATTGTTACATGGATAATGTGGATTTAATAATCAATGAGAGAAATCCATTATCCTTTAATCATAAAATTATTTTAATTGAGACAGTGAATGTACAGATGTTTGCATTTATTATTTACCTCTTTATACATAAGGACGCTTCCATTGTCTTATAACATGCGTTATGTGCAACAGCTCATGTTGATATTAGGCCTTTATATAAACTGACTGCTATAAGCTTTTCTTAATACTGAAATCAATGTATTGTCATTTTTAACTACAAAATATCTTTAAAAAATGCTGGCCTATCAACCACTTTATTGGCAAGACAATAAGACATAGATTTGTGAAGAATATCTTGCCTTTTAGTACTTGTTAGGCTGCTTGAAAATCTGATTGATACAATTAATTTGACTCCTTGAAATTGTGTGAATCAGGTTGTTTTACTTTTAAGGTTTAGGTTAAGTACAAAATATTGGTGTACAAGAATTTCTTTTGTGACAAATTCTTGTGTGCCAAGGTTTTTTTTAATATAGAGAAATTATTACCTATTTTTTTGTTTTATTTTACACATTTTTTCTGATAACCTTAACTCGCCCACAAGTGTACACCACACTTGTAGCCGAGTTAAGTAGGCTTAACAATTTTCATGATACAGCCAGACATACCTGATAACCTGAAAGAAAAAGAGGATTTCTTGTGAAAAAAAAATGAATAAAACAACAATAGTTGCACATACATTTAATACAATTATTAAAATCTATGGGTACGTAAAAAATGGCAGATTGTCATTACTGACAGTGAAGATTGGCAAAATACAATTACTTTTAATTACGCACTAGGATCACTAAAATATCTAAGCTAAAAGTCTAGATTAGCTTTGAGGAGCAGATTTCAGTACACTTGAAACTGTAGAAAACAGTTGAAAGATATAATTTCCCTTTTTTTTATCCTAAAAGGGCAGGTCACCGGGAGCATTCGCGTGTAATGTAACATTATGGATTCGACTTTGAGCATTACATTACAATGAAAAGTTTTCTTTTTCGAGTATTAAAAAAAAGTAGTTTCCAAGAACTCTGTAGATGGCGTTGAACTATCTACGTTACTAGATTTATGCCTTCATTTTTGCACAAATCCACGAAGCACAGACTTCTCTTCTTTTTCTCTTGGGACATTTTCTTTAAGGCGTGGAAAACTCATAAATTAAAAAGACTGGTCAATGAATATTTTTTCTTTTTCCTTGTTGTTATTTATTTCCAAATGCCAATGGTGTGATGTGATGTGACTGACAATGACATGGCATGTACATTACGTTTAAAGATCTCAAAATTACAACCAAGTGAAAGGATTCAAAAAATGATGACGTTCCGTTCATTGCAGTAACATACCAAGTTCAGCGCCATCTATCCATTGACTAGGGAAACAATCAAAAGAAAATCCCTCATTCTAACAGCATTCGCGTACATTTAGATTTGATACAAGGTGCGCAATTGTGATGGTCGATTGTCTTCAGTCACTGATGAAATGTTCGAATCTGTAATGTTACATTACAGGTGAAAGCTCGCGGTGAGGGAGCGCCTTTACACAAATTCACTTAAAATGCTAATCTATTTTTTTCATAAACAATTTGTTTACTTTCCTTGTTGTGAGTTGTTAATACTTTGTTGGTTATTTATTTATTTTATACCTACCTAGAAACTTTTTGAATTTATAGTAATAATTTTTACTCATTTATAAGTTAGATTCAAGAATTATGTGCAGTACAGTCTACTGAAATCGAATCCTAAAATATTAACTAGTAATTGAAGCAGTATTTAATTTCATAATATTAACCCTGCTTTTGAATGAGTGCCCAGTAATGCATGAGATCATCAAAATTTTACACTTGCTTGCATAAAAAGAGGCCACCACGAAATTTTGAATAGAATAGGTACTCCTTATTAAGTACACCAAACAAATAAATAACAATTTTGAAGTCGTAAGCATCGCGGGTTTTTCAAAAGTATCTCTGAAACTATTGAAAAAGAAAAATACGAGGCAATTAGGTGGCAGATATGAACCTTATGAACCTATTAAATGAAATCAACTGACCAAAAGTCGATTAACTATTGGTACACATCTGTGTAACTTTATAGGAATTCCATTTGTGATGTTGCTTTCATAAAGTAAATACAAGTAGGCTTTGACAGTCACTAAGAACTTACACCTTGGAATTGACATTTCAATGTCGCCTTACTCAGTTTTTTTGCAAGCAAGTGTAAGTATATGCAAAATTAAAATATAATTCGTAGCTTTAGGTATATAAAAAAAATACAGGTATTATGTTTTACGGCGTGCTTGGTTTTGGTATAACTATGATGTCTATTTAGGTATATTTTATATAGACAAGAATAACCCGTATGTATTAGAAGTTACGATGACATTTTGTACTTCAAATTCTTATGAGATTATTTAAACTACAAGTACATAGTATGTGATTGAATTTGTCTTAGGTAAATATACATAATAGAGTTAATAAAATTAAGAGGAAAGTTTTTATTTCAAAAAATGATGACCCTATGTCCTAATAAAAGCGATCGTTAGCAAGACGTCGCAATCGTCGCATTATAAGTTACTTGTAAAATATGTTAAATAAAATTCAGTAAAATTATTACTTAGAACACGAACTAATGAAGAAAATCATACTGAAATTAGCTGGCACTTAACAATTACCAATACGAATTGAACAAGTATAATGCTGTCGCATAAGTAAAAAAGGCACAAGTGGAGAAATGAGAATAAGGAAAAATAAGCCTTAGTAGATACGCCTTTTTCAGTGAGTAAGGCTTATTTTTCTTTGTATTTTTTGTGCAGCTCTTTTGCTTAGAGGCAAAATGATTGGGTCCTAGTCTTTACTACAGCTACAGAGTTGTGCCAGCGATGAAGAGTTTGACTTTATTCGATTTTCAACTTTATTCTCTAGAGTTTAAAGTTCTAAATCTATTAAAGGCAAGATATAGTCGTCGACAACTAGTATAGCTTTTCCAATGATAAATGAATAAATAAGTAGGTAATTCTTACATTCCTCTCTAATCTTTTTAATTTACCTAAAACAAATCCAACACTAAACATCACTTAATATTACAAAAATGTTAAATCTACGAAGATGTGTTAAATCTTTTCATCGCGTCTACATTCAAAGCCGTAATCCAATATCGATCTTAGGACATTCATTTTAAGGTTTAAAATTTATTGTTCGCATAATTAAATAGAAGCTTTATTAAAAGCTGATAATACTTAAATAAATAGGGTACAGGCTTTAAATCAAGACTTTTTGACGATATTAAGCACTGCAAACAACAATGAACTTTATGCAGTCATGATATAAAGCTCATTGTTGTTTGGAAATTGCTGTTGAGTTAGTTTATGCAAACATTTTACTAGTTGAACCACACATTCGGGAGTTTAATAAAGTAAGACTTTAAAAGCTTAAATTGTTTTTAGTATTTTTTGTTTTCAATAGAAAATAAATACTGACTTTATCAATGAGCACATTAATTTCCAAATAAAGTTTTATTTGGAAATATAAAACCATTTTAGCTTAGCGAATCATTTCTAACTCTAGCTACCCCATCTACATCATAGGGCACACCATAAAAGCCACACATTTAGCCTTTGGCCCAAAAACATTAAAACGATTCATCTTACCATTAGAGCTGCCCCTTACACGATATATTATAAGTTACCACACTCGCAAACAAAATTACGTACCCACTACACTCAACAATCGATAAAATTCTTAGCACACATCACTTACAACACTATGGTCAGCAAAACAATTGTACAGTTTTTTTTTTATCAACTGGCCGTTGATGGCCAAATCCGAAACTATGAGAAGTATTGAAAAATCGGAGTCTAAGGCCGCTATCCCACTGGCGTTTTACGAGCGTTGGCGTCTCTCCAATATCTGCGCCGCAGTAACGCTGAGCAAACGCGACGTTGACGTCGCGTCGCGTTAACGTCCGCTGATCGCGACGTTGATACTATGGCCAACAAACGCGACGTTTACGTGGCGAAATCCCAAGGCGTACGCTTGCCACTAGATTCGCAACGTCAACGCCAACGCTCGTAAAACGCCAGTGGCATAACGGTCTAACCTGTTGGTTAGAAACATTGATATCTATTTAAAAAAAAAGTATGATGCAGTTTTAGTATACACCAAAATCAGCCCCGAGATTCATTTAAGTATATTTCGCAATTCCTCATAATTTCGGATTTAGTCAATCACACACATAGTTGGAAAACTCACCCTTTATAACACCACCAATTAATGAACGATATAGCTGTCACAGTTAAGGTATGATCCTGATCTATGCAGCACTTTAATTAAAGTCCAATATCTCAAGTAATTTTTGTCGACTTTTTGAGTTTACTCTCTACGCCGACGTAAGACCAGAAAACTCGAAAGCACTACTGCGTGCAACGGAGTTAGAAATCATACCTTTAGATTCAAATACAAATTGTTAACAATAAAAAATAATCGAAGCGAAAGACAGAAATTTAATTATTATTAATTAAATAATAATAAATAAATAAATATTCCACAACTATCACACAACGCCATCTAGTCCCAAGCTAAGCAGAGCTTGTGTTATGGGTACTAGACAACTGATAAACATACTTATATATTTCTAAATACATACATATTATAGATAAATTACACCCAGACACAGAACAAATGATCATGCTCATCACACAAACATTTGTCCTGGATGGGGATCGAACCCACGACCTCCGGCATAGCAGTCAGGGTCACTAACCACTAGACCAACAGGCCAGTCGATTAAAAGTAGTAGATTAAAAGTGTGGTATAACCTATTTTGCTGACCATAGACAACATCTTTGGTATGTTACCCGTGGTTTGACCTTACTGATCACAGTTCTGATTATTACCTATCACAGACTACACCTATCGAGCTCCGTCAAGCAATACTGACGCCAAATACTATCCACCTGCTAACTTTTGATATGATTTTGTGGCAAAATGAACTTTATGATAATGATTTTAAAGTTTTTTGAGGAAACAAAATTTCGCAGCTGAGTTTTCTTTATGAATTTTGTTCGTTATTTAAAACAACGGTTCCTAATCAGTTATTACTGAAAGTCCGTTCAGTAAATCAAACGAACAATACCGGGCATTGAGTAATACACATTGGCCACGCCTTTTAGAAAGAGAACATCGACTCGTTTCGGCTTCGTATATTGTTGTCTTTGTCACACACTGCCGATGTGATGTTACATCACATCGTATACACATCGTGTATACACCACGTGTACATCGTGTTTGGACACACCTACTGGCTGGTTAGTCACTCGTGCACCAAGATAAAGGATCTAAGAAGCCAAAACTAGCCTTATTATTGCGTTCCATGTTCGTTTTACATTTGTCAGTATTAAACACATAAAAAAAACTGAGAGTTTTATGATTTTTATAGATATTTTCGAAAGATTTTTTACCACAAAATCATCACGCAATTCTTCATACTTCTAAATAAAAAGAATATAATATAAAATTATAAGCACCTGCACATTGCTAAGCAAACGCGACGTTGACGTCGCGTCGCGTTAACGTCCGCTGAACGCGACGTTGATACTATGGCCAACAAACGCGACGTTTACGTGGCGAAATCCCAAGGCGTACGCTTGCCACTAGATTCGCAACGTCAACGCCAACGCTCGTAAAACGCCAGTGGCATAGCGGTAAAACCTGTTGGTTAGAACCATTGTATCTATTTTAAAAAAAGTATGATGCAGTTTAAGTTTACACCAAAATCAGCCCCGAGATTCATTTAAGTATATTTCGCAATTCCTCATAATTTCGGATTTAGTCAATCACACACATAGTTGGAAAACTCACCCTTTATAACACCACCAATTAATGAACGATACAGCTGTCACAGTTAAGGTATGATCCTGTACCCCTAGTACGAGTTTTCACTATTTACTTTACAGCGTCTTTCCAGTATTTACAGCGTTTCTTGTATGAAAAATGAAACAGCACCTCTGGTGTGCGGAGAATGAACAAATTTTTTCCTTGAAATTTGACAATTTGAAATTGTCAAAGTTCCAGTTTACTTTACGTCTCAATTACTGAAAACTTTTGCTGATCTATGCAGCACTTTAAAGTCCAATATCTCAAGTAATTTTTGTCGACTTTTTGAGTTTACTCTCTACGCCGACGTAAGACCAGAAAACTCGAGAGTTAGAAATCATACAGATAGCGCGCGAGTGGAATGCAGTCGGGGTCTGAGGTAAAGAGCCCCCCGCTACCCGCACGCCCCACCTCACGCGCCTGCAGTGTAGTACTGTGCCATCCTTGTCAACAGCACTACCGCATTCCTAAGCTCTGCATACAACTTGCGCGCTATCTGTACCTTTAGATTCAAATAAAATTGTTAACAATAAAAAATAATCGAAGCGAAAGACAGAAATTTAATTATTATTAATTAAAAGTGTGGTATAACCTATTTTGCTGACCATAGACAACATCTTTGGTATGTTACCCGTGGTTTGACCTTACTGATCACAGTTCTGATTATTACCTATCACAGACTACACCTATCGAGCTCCGTCAAGCAATACTGACGCCAAATACTATCCACCTGCTAACTTTTGATATGATTTTGTGGCAAAACGAACTTTATGATAATGATTTTAAAGTTTTTTGACGAAACAAAATTTCGCAGCTGAGTTTTCTTTATAAATTTTGTTCGTTATTTAAAACAACGGTTACTAATCAGCTATTACTGAAAGTCCGTTCAGTAAATCAAACGAACAATACCTGGCATTGAGTAATACACATTGGCCACGCCTTTTAGAAAGAGAACATCGACTCGTTTCGGCTTCATATCGCGTTGTGTCTGTCACACACTGCCTATGTGACGTTAGTCGCTGGTTTGTCACTCGTGCACCAAGATAAAGGTTTAAGAAGTTAAAACTAGCCTGTTATCTTTTTTCAAACGGTTCGGTTGATGTGCATATTATGTGTAACAGTGTACTACCCCACAAAAAAACAGGGAGTTTAAAATGTTTTTTTTTTCAAAAGTCAATTTGCCACAAAATCATCACCCAATTCGTCATACTCCTAAATAAACAGAATATAATATAAAATTATAAGCAATTGAATTCGGCGCCTTACTCACTAAATTACATTTAAAGGAGGAATAGTGATGTTTCTAATACAGAGTGTAGAAAAATATTCTGAATAAATAATTATTTTTAAATTATAACTTTGATTTAAATTATAATTTAAATCTAAAAATTAATTTTAGCATGATAAAATGTCGCCAGATTTAAAAAGGATTGCCAGATTATACTAAAAAATGTTTCCATTCGTCCAAGCAAAGTTAAGCAGTTATTTTATATCAATAAATAAAAACGAACCTTATTTTAATAGAGATAAGGATCATGTGGCATTCTGTTATAACAACCTTTGCGAATATGATGCAAAATCATTGGTGAATTTATTGCTGTGGACCTATAAACGAAAATCAACGTGGTAAAGATATGGAGACAAAATAATATAATTCTATAACGATATTATATGATTAGTCTCTCTCAAATATCTTAATAAAAATACTTGACGAAGCTACATGGCAGGTTTAGAAACTCCCACATTCAAAAACATACATTTATTTTTTTTAATCCGGCAACCTCCAACGTAGAAAAATATTCTATACTGGCAACCCCGACATAAAATGGTGGAAACCATCAATATTTTCATAAAATTCGTTCCTAAAAAACCCTAACATGAAATTCTACAAGCACCAAGCTAAACTACCTTCAAAACTGCGCTCATTTTTACTTACTATTTTAAACTTTACGCCTTCGAATTAAGGCTTAAAATCTTACTGGCAAATTATACTGCTGGGTTATAAAAATCAAATTCCTATATGTTTTTAAAGGACTTCACAATTACACATCACTCAGAAACAGGACAACACAGTATTACAAAAATTAACAACGATCTTCATGCAAAAGAGACCTTAGCTTTAAGAGATTGAGCTCAAATTCCCTTACCTTAGCCGCGAGCGCAACGCAATTTACATATTAATGGAAAATAGACTAAAAACTATTTTTAATAAGGTCGAATTTCGCTCTGCGCTTAGTGACCAAACACTGAGGCTGGTGTTTTCATACCGTTACTTAAAAAAGTGATTTATTTTATGAATTAAATATTTTAATTTAAAATACTAACATTATATGTTTAAAAATAAGTCCTTTACATTTGAGTAAAACATATTGATTACATGGATTTTTATAAAATCATTTATGAACTAAAAGCCAATTAGCTACAGATAGACACAAGAATTAGCAAAAAACAAGTACATAAGCAATTAAAATATAATGGAATATAGTACCTTACTGACTACCAGACTGCGATGGTACGGCCACGTGATGAGGAGGCCACTAGAGCATATGATTAGGAAAGTACTCGACCACAAGCCAGGACCGAGACAGCGTGGGAGACCCCGACTTACATGGATGGCGGTAGTTAGGAAAGACATAGATGGAAATAGTATTGACCCAATGACGACCCAGGAAAGACATCTTTGGAGAAGAACGATTAAGAGAGCCGACCCCAAAGCTTTAGCTGAAAAATTACTCAACATATTATAATGAGAGAAAGTTACTTCTAATAAAATAATCATTCAAAGATCTTTCATTTAAGTTCATACCTAGACATTTCTATCTTATCACGGTTATATTTTAATTGACCACTTACCGTCACTTTTGAAATATTTTGCGTTATAGAACAATTTATATGGCTAATTAAATTAACTGGTAAAACTTCACCCAGCGGTATCTAGAGCTGTAAAACAATTTAAAGTAATTATTTTTAATAATTTTCATTTAAAATATGTTTTTAATTTTTAGTAGCTACACATCACTAGCAGTCATGTCACTTGTTTTTTATGAGTTTTATTTTTTTAACGTTGCCCCACACTATGAATTTCTCATGTATAGTGCGTGCATTTACAAACATTATCATATTAAATTCACATACAGATACACAGAACTCTAGGTATTAAATTCTTTGATTCGGGAACGAAACCCGCGACAGGCATCGCGGTAGTCTAATGCAAGATATGATGTTAAAATAAAATAAAAAACTTCACAAATCATAACTGAAGTTCCGCCAGTTAATTTAACTTGACCTTGTACAGATTGCTACACATAACGCTATGCAAAACCAGTATAAGCTGACCCTTGAACGTGTGAAAAGATCATACAAAGCTCGATCACGATAAACTGGTTTTGTACACTTGATGTGTAACCGTGCGTACATGCGCAAACGCATTGAGACAAAAATGTGTATTCCAGCATACATTTCCAACACCAGCCTCCTAGCTAAATCTCGCCGTGTACATTACATTATACATTAGTTAGTGCAACGACAACTAGTCTAATGAGCAGTGTGTTTAAGTGTAGATGTGGAAAAGTATCAGTATGGTCAGTATTGTGCTCATGAAGCACAATGATACTGGCAGGAGCACCGCGAAACGGAGGGACCTGGAATATAAAGGAATTGGTTACAAGGCTTTAGTACACAAGGCTACACATCAATCTATGCATAACCAGTATTAGCTGGCCTTTCATTGTGTGTAAAAATCGTATGAAGCCAGA
Source organism: Agrotis ipsilon (assembly GCA_028554685.1). NCBI lineage: Eukaryota > Metazoa > Arthropoda > Insecta > Lepidoptera > Noctuidae > Agrotis > Agrotis ipsilon. The sequence goes on from CM052977.1 coordinate 10,802,907, forward strand.
CCAAGACAAATTGGTTTTGTAGCTTGATGTGTAGCCGTGTGTACAGACAGAAGTGAATGGACCTGGATTTCATTTTCATTATACCATAGATATATTATAGAAGGAGATATGGCGTGAAGTTCAAAATGTATAGAAAACCGGTGAAGCCACGATTGCCCCTCCATAACGCTAATATTGCACACACAGTTGCGTCAAAACAATACTACGAATAAGTGCACACACGCGCCGACGATAACTCAGTCATTTAAATATAAACCTTATTCTTTAAACTGCAGCGTGCTTTTTCCGTATCATTTGCTCACACTCAAAAAATATCATTGTGTGTTGTAGGGACACGGGGGCGGAACGGCATAGTGCTTGACTAAAACGAAGAATTTTGATAAATATATCGATGAAATTGTACAGGTTTGGAATTAAAGTAAATAAAAACGATATGAAACCAACAAAACATTATTTAATTAATGTATAAAATGTTCCAAATTAGATCTTTTAATTTTGTGCACATAGGTTACTAAACTAAACATTAATGAACTTACCTACTTCACGATCTTGGTTACGCATTTATCTACTACGCTTTAAAACAATAAAAATCGACCTTTCAAACTTATTACAAGTTAACAAATTGAAGAAAAATCTAAAATAGTAATAAAACAATATTAGAAGTCGACTTTTTGTCGATAGACTTTGTCAGACCTCCACGAGCACAACACTAACTCGTGCTCAAATACGGCGGACCGGAGCAGCGGACGCACCATGCGACATTACGGCTCGATGAGATATCGTTATGTCAGTTTTACATTGCTTGTTCAGTTCACTCGGTGATAGACTGAGGTGGTTGTAAAAGAGCAATGTATTTAATACAAAAATAATGCAGTCGAAGAGATATCGGAAAACAAAAGTATAGTAGTACAAGTCAGGTATATTTTACGGCTTGCAGTTTTTCGTGATTTTTAAGACAAATATTGTAAAATACTTTTACTTACCTTTGGTAAATGATGACATGGGTTCTAAAGTTTTTATTTTGGCTACTATTTCTGCACAAAACCTCTGAACAAGACGACATAATCGTTTTTTTTCACGATCGCGGTTGACAACAGACTAACTCGCGGTGACGGACATTTTTTCAATATCTGAGCGTAACGCTCAGCACCGCTGGGTTGCCGCCACGCCCCCTTGCCACTTCTCCTGTTTTTAATATTTCTGTGCATTATACCATTTATTTTTAAGGTGGTAAGATTATGAAATGAGTCGTCCAACCAAAGGCGGGAAGGGAAGGACTGTCAGACTTGTACTGACTAAAATCCACGGTGTCCTTAAATAGCTGTTTTCGTTTCAAAGCCACAGTTACCATAGGAGACAGCCCCGCAACCCTTCTTTATAAGTATAAAGAAGGGTTGCGGGGCTGTCTCCTAGATAAAGTTATCAAGCATACGGCTAGTGTGTTGCCGACCTTGCAACTTTTTCACGCAGAAAGTAGGAATGAATGTGTGTCGACAGTTAAAATAACAACATTTCCGGTGAATTGACACCGTAGACCTTCAGCTATTGGCAGGACAATCCTTCAAAAACTGGCTCTGGCAAGAGTTATATGAGTGGATGGTCATCAGCCAGTCAAACCCTGAATGGGTGTCTACTTTTTTCAAAAAATATTTTTTTTTTCTTGATCGGTTGTGACGTCAGGCCCCGGCTACACACACTTACCTCCAGTAAGGCAGATGTCAGAGCGGCGGCTGATGCTGGTTGAGTGTGGGATGAGACACGAGCGGAGCGTCGGCCGAGCGACACAGCGCGGTTGTGACGTCAGGACCCGGCTCACTGTCGCGACGGTTCTTACCTATATACACACTGTCATTTACTACTTAAAGTTGATTTTAAAACTAACGGGAATATTAAGAACCTTTGACAAAGAAAACTGGAAAATAGTATTTTTGTTTAGATAACTGGCTTATTCGACACAGTAAGGTGAAACAATAAAATGAAACGCCAAAGGTAACGGAAACAGGTGCTACCCTAAAATTTTAACGCCAGGCTAAGAGTATAAGATGGCATTGGATTTTCTGTAACTTTAGGCTGCGGTTCCTCTGAGGCGGCGCGGAGCAGAGCGGAGAGCGATTCACCAATCACATAGCTTGAAATCCACATCTCTTCTCCACTCAAGCCATGGGATTGGTGAATTGCTCTCCGCTCTGCACCGTTCCGCCTCAATGAAACTGCAGCTCAATGCCTTGTTCAAGGAAACACGGTGCGACGACCGGGCGGTAAGCGCGCCGGTTATTGTTCGTCAGTTGTTGTCGCGTCTCTGTTATCGCTCTATACACCACGTATTAAACAAGACCTAAGGGTTTTGATTGCGTAACTATGACACATTTTTGCTGAAACTCGAGTAGTGTAAAACTAGGGATTCAGCTCTTGATTTGCTAACAACAATACCTAAAAGATAGCCAAGTTTAAGTTCAGGTAAAGGGCATAAATTAACTGTGTCTTAAAATTACAATAGGCCTTTCTCAAGGTAGGATATTGAGTCCATTTTTATTTTTAATGTAAACTTAATATGTACGGTATTAAATGTTCAACAGGTATTTCTATAATTATGAACATATCATCAAATAGCAAGGGTGAAGATATCTGACTGCCTAGCCCTTTCCCAACTATATTGTGGTCGGATTCCAGTCGAACCAGATGCAGCTGAGTATCAGTATTTTACATGGAGCCACTGCCTACCGGTCCTCCACAACTCAGACACTGGTTGTCAAACTTTAAGAGTTTCTGACAGCCGGGACAAACGGCTTTACGTACTTTCCGAGGCACATTGGAAACTTTCTATGACAGATGGCCACCTATCCACAGACCAACCTCGGCAAGCGGGCTTAACCCGGAAGATTGGCCTGTGCGGCTAATTATTTAACCACGACTGCAAGGTTGAAGATAATAAAAACTTAAATAAGTAAACTCACTAGTGAAACACAGACAGCCAGTCTGCTGGTTGGCCTGCAGCGACGTGGTAGGTCGAAGCTCCTTCTGTTCTTTACTCTGCTCATTCACACATTTCTGGTAGTAGTCGAACTCTTTCACGTACCTGCAACGAGGAATCATTTACTGTCAGTCTGTTACAACACCTATCTAAATTTTACATAGGAATATAGGCAATATGAGACTGAATGCCTCTCACTTTAGTCTACAATTTTAAGGGTTCAAAAATAAGCAAGTCGCTGTTGTTTGCCATAATTATCATAATGCCGGCCACACACGTTTCAGTTTACTTAGAACTTGTGCAAGTCTGAACTTGCACAAGTCTATAGGTATTTCGTAGGTTACCACAAACGGCTCAAGCATGCTTTCATAAATGTAATTTCAGTGATACTTGTACAAGTGAGCGAACATGCAGCGAGCTACTTATGCTTTAGCGACATTTTTTTTCAATAATATCTCGGCATCCATGCCTCCGTCTCACATGTTTGTGCCGACGAAAACAACTCAACAACTTGACACTATTTTGGTCACTTTTAACACCAATCATGCACATTTAGTTTTCATGAAAATCGCTCTCGAGACTCCTTTCTGGCATTTTACGATATCCCTCTAGTTTCGGATTTGTCTATACACGCCGATTTGGAAAATACATTTTGCATTACGAAAATTCGAGAATATCTCACCAAACAGGCGGCCACCGGTTGTCCGACAGATAGTCCCTGGACGGTTGACTGAGATGTCGTGCACGACACACTCGGTCGTACGCGCCACACAAACGCCACATACACCAGTCCGCCAGATTATGTGCGTTGTGCAACTGGAATACAGAGAACAGACTTATGGCGAGTTGTTTGATCAGGTGGCCTACCATGACTTCTTAAAGCCTGATTAGTTAGACTGTGGGAAAGAGACAGACAACAGATAAAAGTCGTCTAGCGCAATCTCGTTCCCTGAGCGGAACTACTCACGCTTTCAGACGTCATGGTCGACGCGATGCGACGCAATGCGACCGATTCCAACTACAAGTGAAAATCATCCTTACCACTACGACATATGAAATAAAACGTGCGGTTGTCTACGGGTTGATGAAAAACAAAATACACTCGCCACGACGATGTTAAGTCAATCGAATTGCATCATTATATCGTAGTAGCAAGGACGATTTTCATTTTTCGTTAGTATAGAAATTGCGAACGTACTAAAAAGCGTCATAAGGTAACTCCCTTTGGGCGAGTTGGCAATAGATCAGTAGTTAAACTAAATATCTGTTTAATTCTAATAGAGATAAGCAATGATATAATAGGTAGATTACCTTGACAGGCTCCAACAGCGACAGAGCTATCTCGACGACTTGGTCATCGTCGCCGCACACTCTGCCGACACAGAAAATAAAATTAAAATATTTTCTGTATATAATGACAACATTAAAAATAATTTATAGCTGCCAGCTAGTGAGTTGGTAAATTGTGGGTAATCAGGATCACAGTGACCCCGGAAAGATGGCTATATGGAAGAACACCGTGTATTTTAGTCAGTTCGAGACTGACAATTGCCTCGCGCTGGGTGGGAGGACTCATTTGATGATTTACTACGATAAAGAAAAAAAAAGGGTCACGGTATCATGCTTTTTTTATAATTTGCGCGGTTATCATCAAATGATTCCTCCCATGCAGGGCAGGATGGAAGGGACTGTCAGACTTGTACTGAGTAAACTCGGTGTCTTTCAATAGCCCTCTACGTTCCGAGGTCATAGTATCCGTAAGTCCCGCGAACCCGGTAGGTTTTGGCCCTCTAAGGGGAGCCCCATCATTGTGCTGACACACTTTGGGACCACGCGTAAAACACAAAGCGCCGTCGACCCAGGCATGGTCCATGGTCGGACAGCGAGAAGCTCATTACTCGCCACCCGCATACCCACCGTGGGTATGCGGTTGGCGAGTCCGAATCCTGCCTAAATATATTTTGGGATAGAGTCAAACCCACCTGTCTCTCTGCTGCAGTTGGTCTATGACCCTGGCCTCCACCAGGTTGACGAGCCGGTTCATGCACAGTCTGTTGGCAAGCTCCAGCAGTTCCAGGCATCTGTTGGGGTCCACTGCTGGGATTTTGTCGCTGTATATGTAGCTCAGCAGGATGTGGAACGCGTACATTTTTACGCCCGGGAATGAAATCTGGGGGTGGGAGAAAAAGTTAAGGAAAATCATAGACATAGAGCATGGACTGAGCATTATTGGCTTAAATTGCCATAACAATAAGTACATTTTAAAAAAATGCCTCACACTAAGAATTTCTTCCTGTATCGTGGGTGAGTTTACAAACATATAACTCACATGTACACATAGTCCTGATCTGGGCGTTTGTGTAATCATCATCATTCATCTGCCTAGCCGTTTTCCAACTATATTGTAGTCGGCTTCCAGTCAAACCAGATGCAGCTAGATACGAGTATCAATATTTTATATGGAGCGTCTGCCTATCGAACCTCCACAACCCAGTTACTATGTAATACGATACCCCCATGGGAAGGCTGGTTGTCAGACTTTAGAGCTTCTGAGTAACAACAACGACTGTCAAAGATCTACAAATGACAGCCGGGACCAACGGCTTTCCATGCTTTCCGAGACACGGAAACTCGCTATGATAGATGGTCACCCATCGAAAACAACCCCGGCAAGCGCAGCTTAACTCAGAAGATCAGCCTGTGCAACTGAAATTATTCAGCCACGAGCTCCTCTAAATTTAAGAACAAATGTTACTGACCACTCTAGAGGTACTCTCCCGGAAGTGACCCTGAAACATGGCTTTCATAGGATCACAGCGAGCCATCAGCACGGCGCGGTGTGCGAGGTGGATGCCGTCGTCCAGGTCGAAGGTCACGTCGGCGAACAACGCTCGGTCCACGAACATGTCGCGCAGGCGGGCTCCTAGAGGCTGAAGGGTTAAAGTAAAACTTGCGGTTATGTACGTCAGAATCTCCCGCGGCAATAAAACGCATAGCTTGTTAAAAAAGTGAGTCATATTCGCATTTGCGAAAAATCTCTGAAATAAAGATTTAAAAAAAAAGGTTTTTAAAGGAACAGGTTTTCAAAATGAGACTCCATTACAAACTAAGTTGGCTCTTAGAACTTAGTTGCCTGTTTAGGCATTGCAGACAATAGATTCATGCCAGTAAGAGCCTGACAATCCCTATCATTCCACTCAGAGCAGGTGAAATCATTCAATTTGAGCCCAAAAGTCAAAGCCAGAGAAATAAAAACGGACGAAAGAACTCGGACTGACTTCCAGTACAATTGGAACATTTTTTGTTAGCCGGCTCAATCGTTTGATTTTAACTTTTTTGAACCCAGACTTGTTTGAAACATGAATCGCCTCCTTTAATAACATTTTAGATAATTTTCGCTCTGCTAAATCCAAAATCTTAAAGCAATCCCAACATACAATAATAATTATTTAAGTGGAGGTGCAATCTTGAGATAAATATTGCACACGGACCTTTGAAGAGGGATAACCGGCTAGTTTCGGCTTCGTAGAGCGCTATCTCTATCACGCCTAGCGACAAACGACACAGAGTTTTAGTGTGTGACAGACACAATGCTTTACGCAGCTATCTCCTTCCAACTTTTCGCCGATACCTGTAATAACTTTGAACCTTAACGACACACCAATCGCCGATTTTACATTTATAAAAAACTTACCGTATGAAACTGTAGCATAAATCCTTTGTCGAATAACAGGTGTTGGTCGAGAATGAACTGACTGAGCTTGGTCAGCTCGTGGAAGCCGAGCAGCTCTGCAGCCTGTCTGATCTCCTGGTAAAGATATTACGATAACAGTCAAAGATGTGTTCGAATTTCATGTTTGTGTTTATGTGTTTGTTTCTTTAGTCAAGAATGTTGACAGGTTCCCCAAGAACTTGAACAGGTATGCAAGAACTTGCATAATTCTTTGAGAACTAGAATAGTTCTTTAAGAACTTGAATAGTTCTTACAGAACTTGAATTATAGTTGCCCAATATTTGATGTCTAGCAATTGATCTATCGCTTCTGTGGGTGTGATTGGACGAAGGATAAAAATGGAACAAGATTGGTCAGATCAAAGTGCGCACTATTTGATTTGACAAATCCTGTTGTTTTTAAAGAGCTCGCGTGCTATGGCTGAAGTAGGTGTCAGCCGTTATGCGTAGCAAGTCTTGCCAAGGTTGGATCATGGATAATCTATTGTGTCATAATTGAAGCCACGTTGTTTAGTAGCGAGCTGAGATATCAGATGTTACAGCATCATATTATGAGACTACTATAAGGCTCGTGTTCTTACAAATTATGGAAGTGAAAACTCTGTGCTTCTTTTTACGAAAAATACGGAGGAGTATGTTTAGGTTTAAGCACAGTTAAGTATATATGGAGATGGAAAGCTCGTTCTTTTTCCAAACTAAACCTTGGTCGTCCAGTGGTCAAAAATTCTGAACACTGGACGTTTTGGTATAATTATTTGTTGAATAACATCATCATACATGAAGAAAAGCGCTGAGAGCCTAGATATAATTTCTACAGAAAAAAATGCATGAACTTACTTCCGATTAGAACATGAAAAGCTTAAGTAAAACTTCATCCAGTAATCTAAGTATTTTTATTATAACTGTTGATATAGTTGTATGTAGCTAAGTATTATAATTATTTGGTGATAAATCTAATGAATACAAAATAATAATAGACACATTTATACTATACTTTCGTGAGCATGTCGAAATAATTTAATTATATGATTTATATCTGCCCGCTAAATTATTTCATGTGAGGATGTGACTACCCTCTGAAAATAGGTCTCTGAGCCACTGACATGACTTAAGAATTATATTAATTAGGTCAGTCTAGGTTTTCTTACCGATGATATTTTTTATTACCAGACCAGAAATATCCAAGGTTATCTTAAAAAAAGTGCATTCATTTACAACCAAAAAGGTATATTTGTTTGAGCACGTTATAACCTGTGGTAACACCACGTTATGACTTATTAGAATATTTATTTATTTATATATAAATATTTTTATATATTTTTTTATTTTGATATACAGTAATCGGGCACTACAGGCTAAATAAAATAAGTGACGCTCCAGAAAGTGTAGTTAAAAAAATATAATAAACTACAAAGAAATACATTCACAACATACAAGGTGCTGTTTTTATAATAATAATAATGGTCAAATTAATAATTATGAATTCGTTTTAATGGTATAATTTATTGCAATAAGGTTTACCAGTAACAATCCGATAGCAGCTGACTGCAAAACATTTTTGTTATTATAAAATTATTAATTTTATATATTTTTAGTTTGCAATATATTTTATTTGTAGTGGGTAATACATAGAATAGAAAAATGGAAGCACAGTAGAGTAGAAAAATATTTAATATAAATTAATATAATCAAATATTTGTCTCTTCATCAAAATAATCTTATAAATACTTCAAAACCTTGCAGTTTATTTCAACACTGTTACATCGATTAAAAATTAAAACATAAATAATTTAAAATTCTTATACCTAAATCATTTTAATAAAGAGACTGGGAAAAAATAGCTGAAATTTATTAATAATAATATTCAATAATTACTTAAAATACACGGAATAAAATGTAAATACAGTTGAATCCGTTTATTATGACATCGAAGGGAAATAATAATCACGTCATACTAACAGGACGTCATACAAAGCATTTTGTACAGTAAAAACAATGTCCTGTTTTTGTCAGTATGTAAGTATTTATTTTAAATAGAGAGAGACAAAATAGAACTCAGTCAATATTATCTGATATTTCAACTATCTAATTACCCATTGAGACTAAAAAAAAACACCACAACCGAACATCGTCGGGTACGACGTTCCCGAAAACTGTCGAAGGTGTTCTGAATCACGTCGGTAAATGCATCAAATGGACACAATTCATTAAAAATAGGTCATAATAAGCGGCATGTCTCATAATGCGAAGTCAGTATATCCGATTTTGTTTAAAGAATTTTGTATGAAAACCAAACTTCTCTATGCAATACGTCATAATAAGCGGTTGGTCATTATAAGCGGGGTCATAATAAACGGATTCTACTGTACATATTTAAATACAAAGCTAAAGCTTATTTAAATTTAAAATTAAATAAAATGTGATTTAGTGACGCAGTGACTGATATTTTAAGGTCCGTATGTTGTAGAATTGTAGATCATTTAATTTTCAAAATATATTTAAGTATTTTACATTATTTCACACAATTATTAAATCTGATCAGGTTTTTTTTATATTTGGTAAAGTCTAATGCTGAAATATTAGTATCTTAGTTTTTCCAGGGATGCGGGAACGTCATAAGAAGTTACCGCGACCCTGTAATTCAAAGAACAATTAAAGAGACTAGGGTGGGTTTTATTCAGTACGATTCTGAAATTACCTTACACCCAAAAGTCTTAGTTTTGCCTTTGTACCGATCGATCACTTCATCACCAAACCACATAAAACTCCAAACCTTATACCTACTAGCATAGAGCTCAATATCGACTGACCTGTTGTTTGAAGGCGCTGCTGTCTAAGGCGCCGGTGTATATAAAGTTGACAATCTCTTGCATGACAGTCTGTGAGATTAGTTTGCTCATCGTCACTATGGTTTGTGTTTGGGACGTCGCGTGTTGAATCTTGTCGCACTGAAAGGTAATAGGATTATTTAGATCCCATACGTAGAAATGCCAACATGTGGAGCTACCCCAATACATTTTCAACTTTATCATAAACCAAAAAGGTTTATGTTCGATTGGGTTCGATTTTTATTCATTAAGCCTCGTTCAAGGACACGCCACGTCTGGCGGAGCGTCTGGCAGAGCGAACTGCCCGAAACACAAACATACGGCGATGTACAGAGTGTTCAAGGTGAAGCTTATTTGAAAACGTTTTTGTTTTTATTTCTACCGGAAGACGCCGCGGTCTTTGTAAATGGGAAAACAAATTATTACTACTCGAACAAAACGGGAACCAGGAACACGCGTTGGACTCCTGATGTCGCCGCGAACATTATAAACGAAGAAAACAATTAGCATCGCGCAGCACGCTCCGCCCGACGCTACGCTTGATCTTGAATGGGTTCTAAGAGTCTGGCAGTCCCATCAGCTCCTCACAGGGCAGGAGGACTCATTTGATGGACAACCCAATAAAAAGTAGAGCGATGATCTTCTCAACGTGGCCGGGTGCCTACAGCTAGCCAACAGGTGAATTAGATTTGCGTAGCGTATTCAATTCAAAAAGCATGCAATTGAAGTGGTCTACGTCCAGCAGTGGACTACACACATTAGGAGGTGATATCTCACAGCTTACCTTAACAACTCTAATAGAGATGATGGCGGGATGGTTGACCTCTCTGTATAAATCCGGAGGTTTTTTACAACTGTCACTGAGAGGCAGGATCTGACAAGATGAGCGACGCTTGATCTGATCCCATACTCTGGAAAACACAATAAGTGTAACTAATTTTAACACGAATAAATAGATATGCAGCTCCAGTAACAGTATTTTTTTTTGAATTTATAAATTTTATTTCATGAATTTTGTTATGTCGATTAAAAATCGATTTGAATAAACTGTTTATAAGTCGGAATTTTAAATCGTAAAACTAAGCCGTAATATTGAAAGTAATTACTATGAAAACTTGAGTTTCTAAGCCCTATATATAACCACAGCAATCCATCCAGCCGTTTTGAAAGATAGGAGGTAAAGAAAAATAAACTTGCTTTACAAGATATCCTCGACAATGCTAAGCCTCTCTTTGGAGTATTTTTCTTGTAGAATGGGTACTCTGATCAACATAATTCTGTAATCAGAAGCTTAATTAAAAGTTGTTTTATTTAACGACGATAAGACTTAAAATTACCTCATCTGTTTCGCTTGATCCTGTCGTATCAAGTACTCAGTGTCTTCGTTAAACTCGCCGGTAGTCGCCTCACCCATACTGCTCACCTACAATAAACAATTAATTGCGTTAAAGAAGCTTTTAGTCTTAACTTAGCCAGTCCGCATTTATTAGGGTGGATCAGTCACTATAGACGCGGATGATCCGCCGCGGATCTTCCGTCGCGAATCGTCTGTCACATAATACACCCTGTATAATTACAGGGTGAATTTTTCAACTGGGCGTGGATGGCTATTTTCGAAACTATGAGGTCTATCGAAAAACGTTGAAAGGAGTCTCGAGGCCGATTTTGATGAAAACGAAAACTGCATCAATGGATTTTAGAAAAATCAATAATTCTGGCCAGGAATCGAACCCGCTGATTTTGGAAAAAAAAAATCACATTCTGTATTATTACACTAATCGATAGTGTTGCTAATAGGGAACAAATTCTGGGAAGTTGTCATATATTTTTGATGAATGGCGAAAAATATTTATATTACAGGAGTTTTGATGAAAACTAAAACTCCATCATTGGATTTTTCAAATATCGATATTATTTGATAAGAAACAAATATTTTTATTAAAGAAAAACTGTAGTTATATTCTATTCCACAACGTCGTTAAATATCAAATAAGGTATACTACTGTGTTCGCAATGACAGCGTCTCCTAGTGACTACATTATTTGGGGCAATTAGATCTACCATAGGTTTTGGTGCATATTTTAAAAGTAGGTACGTTTGAAGTTATAAATATCGCACCATGCTGCTCTCACTGGAACTCCTGGCCAGCTCAGCTGACAGACTGACGCAGTCGTTGGTCAGCAGACGATGGAAAGCTTCGCAAGCAGCCGCCATCATGAACCGATGCACTGGGAAGCCTTTAGCGCCGCATATGATTACCATGTCCGAGAAATACTGTTAGAGGAGAATATTAATATCATTAATTTATTTGTAATCAGAACTGCTCTCAAAAAGGTTGAAGGAAAACATCGTGAGGAAAGAGATTTTGAGGAAAGAATAATTCTGTTGCGAGCGGAATTCGACTGAGACGCCTTACCAATTAGACCATCGCAATCATCAATTTCGAAGCTGAATTTTTCAATGCCTTGTTTTTTTTTCAATACCTTTTTTTTAACGCTTTATGATTTATCGTAAGGAAATCGGGATGTCATAGAATCCAAAATTCGAAGACATTTGCTACATCTACCAACTCGCACTGGGCTCAGATACTGTGGGTTTTGATAAGAATCGAAGTGGTTGAAAACACTGACATAAGATCTGAAACAAGCAAATATACGAACTCCAGCTATACTGGGTGTAAGGGACAGTCCTCCGCAAATTTTCATGGCTTGCTCACTAGACGAAACTGAACAATCTTCTTCAATATTTTCCGTTTTTTTTTCAGGAAACGAAAAAAACGGCCTCTCCATACAAACTGTCCAATCAAGTTTATAATTTTGTATGCAGAGGCCGATTTTAAAATATTTGTATTGATAATAGCCACCGACTATATCGAATGACCTTGTATTTCACTTGTCAAATGCATTGATTGCATGTTAGATTAGAAGGTCGAACAGAGGTCATTCAAAATCCATTACTAAAATAATAAAATAACGTTGAAACTGAAATAGAAAAGCACACAATAAAACACGAAGGTAATGCATGATGACAAGGATTATTATTGCTAATCAAGTGATAACTTTCCTAACAAGTAACATAAACTAGTGATTGCCAGCGGCTTCACCCGCTACAAGTCGAAAATTATCCCACGGGAACATTAAAATCGAAATATAAACTATTCTGTATGTTATATCCCAGGTACTATTGTGTATCAAATATCCAAATTCGTTGAGTAGTTTTTCCGTAACAGAGCAATAAACCTTCATACATCCCATCCTAACAAACTTTCACATTTATAATATTATACTAGCGGCCCGTCCCGGCTTCGCACGGGTGGAGGACCCGGTCTAAAATTTGAGATTTAAACTATCCTATCTCTCAAGTTGGATCGAACTGCACATGGTGTGCGAATTTAATTATAATCGGTTAAGTGGTTTAGGAGTCCATTGAGGACAAACATTGTGACACGAGATTTATATATATTAAGATTAGCAGGATGCAAAAGTAAGTTTATTTATTACCATTTCACGCCCCAACCAAAACCGACCATTCTGAAATTTTACATGTAGATACGTTATCGAGTAAGAGATTAACACATCGGTAACATAATCCCGATGTGTTCAACTGTGTACCTTCTGAAGTTAAGGGGCTGAGTGGTATCGGCGCTGACACCTGTTTCAAATCAGTAGGAGAATGTTGCCACAGTTAGGTTAAGGTACATTTCATATTTGCATGCAACTTACGCATAGTTAACTCCGTCGGCATCCCGCGACGCGTCACGACGTATCTATGCGTAAGTTGCATGCAAAGTACTTTTGATACATTTCAATTTTCTTTACCGCATTGTAAAATGCCACCCGGCCCGGCGCGATGCGAGCCAGTTGATCAGAATCGTACCTAAGAGAGAATTACTTTAGAGCTGCCTTTGGGTCTCTGACATGACTTTGGACTTGTACATTTATTTATGATTTAATTCCAGATTTCCTCACGATGTTTTCCGTCACCTTTGCCAGTGATGTCCAAGATAAACTTAAAAGTGCATGCATTGAAAAAGACACATTGGTACTTCGAGTTACTCGCAAACTTCATGCATGGGAAGCAAGGTAAGGTACCTCCAAGCCATCATTACTTTTTTTTTACTACTCAGGTTAAAACTACATATAAAATTGTTACATCTTACTTCATTTACCTGTTGTCTCATTAGAGTGGTCATGTTCTCGAGGTAAGTGCTGTTGACTATTGCCACCTCGGGCTCCATTGGACGAGGAGGTCTAAATGGCGCCTGAAAAAAAATTGGGGTCTTAACCGGTAACTTGGGTATTCTCTATCGTACAAAACCATTTCTTGAGAACCTACAATACGCTGACACCAGCCATACAATCTATGTCGAACTTTAAAATTATCCCTATAGAACATGAACCTCTTCTCTTGGGATTAAGATGTAAATGAAGTCTCCAATCGGCAAGAAAACCGTAGTTTCTTTTTAAGTAACGTTGCCCCGCCTTAGAAATTTCTCAAGTATTGTGAGTGCATTTCCAAACATTTAAACCCACATATAGCCAGATCCGGAACAACCACTGCCAAATATGATTAGAGTATCTGTGTATTTCTTAAAGGCCCTAAACACCTGGGTCGAGGGACTGTCTAAACAGATAACCCTGAAACTAAGACGTTAAGGGCTATTGAGGGAACATCGTGAATTATAGTCAGTCCGAGTCCGATAGTCTCTTCCACTCCACCCAGGTGGGGAGGACTCATTCGATAATTGAAAAAGGCACTGTTTGCGTAGTGTGGGATGCTTTCACAGCAAGATGGACCAATGACCTGAAGAAGATGACTGGCAGTAGCTGGATGAAAAAGGAGATAATGCGCTGTGGCGCTTCCTGGAAGAGGCCTATGTCCAGCAGTGTACACAGGCTGAAAGGATGATGATGACTGTTCGCAATGGTACTTATCTAATAGACTGTGTACCTACCTGTAACAGAGGTCTTTGCACTCTCTTCAAGTTGGTCATCCAGAACCGCTGCTGCCTCCTGGCGATGAGTGCAGCTCTTATGGCGTTCTCGAACACCTCGTTGACTCCATAGTAAGTGAATACTGAGGTCTCGTAGTAATAGATGCCGAATTCATGCGCTAGAGCTCGCCCTTGGTCTGGCATTACAAGGTCGCTTTTTCTTGGAGCCCTATAGAAGAGATTTTTTTTTTTATTTCTAATTCTTGGAGAGACAGAGATAACGCTCTACAAAGCCGTCACTGCCAATAATTGTCAAACAACAAAGCCGACACGAAGCAATGCTGCATTTGTTCGGTTTTAATCGGAGTGTGCCCATTGGGCAGATCATTCGGATTCTTCGGATTGACACATCATTATATTCGGCATTATTTGTAGAACTAAAATGCCATCGAGTATTATATGCAACATTCGAACAGTTTGTAATTCGCGAACATTCATTCGGTTTTCCCACACCGCTACCGCATCGTGTGGCCGCGCTCTAAGTGTATAAAACTTCTACAAAATAATAGGTATTGTTAGTGTTACCTTATGAAAGGACTGCGATCCTTACAGTAATTCAAGTAGGTCTCATCTCTGTACATGTAGCGGAGATCGTTCTTACAACCCACTAGTAAAATTGGTGTGTTTGGGCAGAAGCGTCTGAAATATAAAGGTACATTAAAAAAAAACAATACACGCAGTACATTAACAAGGATTGGCATGATACAACCGCACAGGCCGATACGCTTGCCGAGGTTGGTCGGTCTGGTTGGTCTGTCATAGCGAGTTTCTTCTGTGTCTCGGAAAGCAAATAAAGCTTCAGAAAGCAATTACAATTACTAGGTTGTGGAGGTTCGATAGGCAGTTGCTCCGTATTAGATACTGATATTCAACTGCATTTGGTTCGACTAGAAGCAGACCCCAATATAGTTGGGAAAAGGCTAGGCAGGTGATCCACAATCTCATATGAAAAAATGGCAATTATTAAAAAAGAATAAGAATGCTTACCTGATCTCAGGATACCACATCGCTCCGCAGTTCCTCAAAGATATAGGGTTGGTTATCGAGAAACATAGGAGAACTACATCAGACCTGAAATTTCAAAAGCTGTAAGCTTCTATTTGACGCTATTCACACAAATACAAAAAGAACAGAAGAGTTGGATGATAAATATGAAATGTTACCTTCCATAGGCGAACCTTCTGTCTTTTTCGTGGTCACCAAAGGTATCCCAGAGTCGAAGTGAGACGTTAACGCCATCTACCACTTCCCATGATCTTTCTAGAACCTGTTGGTGAGCAGAAAAATAACAATTTGAGTCTTATTTTGTTTGGTAAAATCATCAAATGCATCTTCCCGCTCTGGGTGCAGCGGTAGGGACTGTCAGACTCGCACTAAAATCCAAAATGTTCATTCCAATTTGCATACAACTCTAACGAGAAAAAGTTAACAGGCTTCTTCTGGGTAAGCTCGCTCCATCGTCAACCTTGTCTTAGTCACTCCTGATCTAAACTAGGGCCAAGAGCAAACCAATTACACATAAAAAAGCCCTTTACGTTCCAGGGTCACAGTTACCCGTTTGAACAGTTCCGCGACTTTGTATGGAGCTTGGAGTAATTAAAGTTTTCAATTTCCTTGGTCGCTGGACTGTCTCATCATGTATCCATGACCCTGGAATTTTTCATAGTCTATTGAAGAATCACGTTGGATTTTAGTCAGTACAAGTCTGACAGTCCTACCAGAGCAGGGGGAGCATTTTAAAAACAATAAAAAAAAATTCAATTACCTAAAATAAATGACTTTTACATATTTACAAATAAGAAATACTCTTTGAGAATGTTGTAACGGAAAACAATTTTTAAAATATTAAAATAATTTCCTAAAATACATATTTAACTACTAATACTACAAACATGTGTATAAAATTTCTGTTTGTAAACACACCCATGATACAGGAGAAATTCCTAGTGTGGGGCTTCCTTTTTTATATCATTCTACTTACATCTTTATATATCCGGTACTGATCTATGGCCCACACAGTTGGCACATGGGTGGTCATCAGCTGTGATAGGGACACATGCTTGTTGCAAGCACGTGCACAAATGAGACGTGTCTTGCCGACCGCTGTGTCTCCTACTACCACACATTTTACCAACTCTTGATGGGGCTGCTCGTTGTCCATTATCTGGAAAGGATTTTATTATTTGAGGGACTAATTATTATCATTGTATTTTACTTATCTAGTACAAATCTATGATAGTTCTCTTTTTAATGTTGATGTATAGTCCGAAGTTTTCTCATTATACTTGGGGTTGGCATATAATTTTAATTACGAGAAACATGATTTCAAAATGCATTGTTTTTATCTTTATTTTTCGGATCAGAAGCATCGTTCATAGAACACTCATAATAACAATTTTTAATTTTTAAAGTGCCAAAGTAATGGATATCACGGGAGCCCTGAAAGGAGGCATGTCAAAAACTTTTAGACTTAGCATTCTCTTAAGCCCTACTACGCTATAAATCTTCCCATCAAGTATTATGCGTTATCTATGCTTTTATAAAAAACATACCCTAAGACGACCCACTGACCGATGTTTGAGAACAATTTTTTAAATTCTATTTGTTGTTGCTAAATAGGTTAAACCTTCTCTGATAATGATCTTGCATTGGCATTAAATTTGGATGTAAACTGGATAAACGGATCAAACATAATTTTGCCATCATTATCATTCATTGAGTGCCCAAAAAATATAATAGAAAGAGAAAAAAATAATTGTAAAAAAACGCCGTAAAATTACAAATTATATTAAACAAAGACAGTACCTACCCTTAAACATTTCGATAGCTTTCATTTTCAGATTATTAGTTTTCATTATTCAGGAATAAGTTCAGTTATAAGTTCTAATGCAGTTTTATTTTGCTTATAGTTAACTTGTAATAAAATAACAAAAGAAATATGAAAAAACAATAAATTCACGATCAAAACAAAAACAACAATTGAATTTTGAAAATTAAAAACAAACTACTGTCAAATTTATTTTGACAATTGATTGACAGTAACATTTTCCGAAAAATTAAATCGCGTTCAAAATAATTTATTGACTCTCAATTTCATTCTCCTTCGTTTAATTTTATTACTTTACTCACAACAAGTCAAATCGTTAGGATCTTCGTGTAAAAAGATCGTGAACATATTTTATGAAGATCAGTACCGGGCTTTATGACTATGCAGATTCCTTTTATAGCCTGTAGAATGTAGATTGTATAACTTATGAAAGCCCGCAAACGTTGCTTTTAGTAATCCTGTTAATGATTTTCTTCCATAGACATTAAGCTTTAAACAAAAAAACTGAACCACATTCATAAAATAGGTAGAATGATACAGCAAGACTTTAATTCACTTACGTTTTCTTCAATGAATTCTTAATTGATTCATACACTCGAAAATCTTCGTGAGCACTCGAATTATTTGAACATCATCATTCACTAACACTCACTTATGATCACTAGTACAGAATAAAATCTGCATTATGTCGTTAAGAATGGTATTATTGCAAAAAAGATTATCTTTTCACGATATTTGAGGCAATGGAGTGAAGTTGATTTTGTAGCATTGCAGTGATCTGCGCATGTTGGACGTCTTGCGCAGAACTGTAAGAACGCGTACAGGGCAAGTTCATTTTAATTTTGTTATTGACAATTTTAAGTCAACGAACTTTGCCGCTATTGTTGAACTTTTGAATATCTTGAATACAGCAGCGGCTCACTACTCACAATTACTGTATACAATGGAACACGCAATTGTAAATAAATACGTCCTTCCTTTTTATTAACCACCTTTGGATGCGTTCATTGCGTTCAAACATACAAAAGTTCTGTGTAAGTATCGTGCATAACTTAGAGATTTTTTACTAAAAATTATATATTTTTACCGTGTTCTAAGACACTTTAAGAGCGTACTTAAGCGTTTTAGTTTTTATACATTCTTCTATGTACGAAATACTGTAGCCATTTTATTGTCCCGCGCCTACCCATTTAGTCATAGCAAAGAGGTAAGTTTTTGTCACCGTGTGGCAAGTGTTAAGAATTTTCGTCTAGGCGCCTAGAGTTTGTCTCTCTCTAAACCCAGTTCGCACTGTTCGCAGTGCAATACAATAAAATACCTTCAAGAGTTCATTTCTTAGTTCACCTAGAAATAAAATGTAAAAACTAGTATTCAGGTGTCTGAGGTTGTATACTTACATACAAACTTTTTGCGCTCTCTGAAATTTCTTCTTTCTTCTCCTAGCTGTATAATGGGAAAAGAAGAAAAATATTTACTGTCTTCTGTCTGCTTCTGTCAAAGTTTATTGTGTGAACGTGATGAATAAAAGTAACTACAAAAATGTGTTTCGTATACACGAAGACGAGAATTTTAGCAATAACAGCTAAATAAAAAGCCATCAAGCATGGCATACTGCGCCCTTCTATGGAAGGCAAGAACAATAGAAAACTATAGACAAAAATATGAAAAAGAAAAGATCAATTCTATAGTTTTAGGAAATGCTCATCTAGAACAGACGTTATCCCAGAGATGGCGTTGCTTTCGGTTCGACGCAAAGAAAAGAATAACTAGGCTCTTGAAGAAATTGTACCCTGATGGCAGTGTGATCTCCAATTTTTTCCTATACTTGATGACAGATCAGACGTTTCCGAATTTTCTCCTCAAAAGTGTGATGGGATTCGTTGGAGGCATAATATTGACATATCTCTGCTTCATGTTCTTTGTCTTCCAGCTTGCGATATCTCTTATCCATGCGACCATCATGAGTTCTATTATTGGAGTTCTTTTGACTTTGGGCTTGGCTTTCAGTTATAGGATTAGGTGAGTATGTTGAGAAGACAACTTGTTTTATTTCACAACTCTAGTAGGATCTATTCCAAACCTAATAATAATAATCCACCACGCGGGTCCACTGCGGGTTGGTAGGATGTCCCAATGTCTTCGTATTTTTTGGTTCTTGGACAAGCTCACGACATAATATGTTTCTTACGATGGTTTTGAGAGTAGTGCTGGTAAAATAAATTACCTACACAAAGTAATGCGCCTGCGCACCATTGTGCACTGTAATCGTTTACCCACTCGGTTTTCTCTACCCGAGATAGCTGCAAATACTAATAATAAAATTACGTCCGCGGCCGCATTACGTCCCTGGTACCGGCAAGTGAAAGTGATAGAGCTATACAAGTCGTCTAGTGCCATCTCGTTCACTCACTGGAACAAGCCTGGTTTTAAGACGTTGTAATACGGCCCCTGATGGCTTCGGATTTAACGTACCTAATTTTTCAAAAGCGGTAAATAATAATCCGTGTCATCTCTGGATTGGGGGTTTCATCCCTATTCAAAAGTATTTTTTTCCAATAACGTCTCTCTCTCTCTCTCAATCTGTTCCAGATGCCTAGTCTTCCTGCTGATTCCACAGTTCTTCTCCCGCGTAGGAAGGTATACCCTGACCTGTTACGCGCTGGTACTCATTCTGACAGGACCTGCCACCAACACGCTGAAGAACTCCGAAGTTTTGTCGGAATCCATGGCTTGTAGTCAAGTGAGTAGTATGGTGACGACTTTGCCTTTTTTAAGTACCTACGATGGGTTTGCTTTTGACCAGTGCCGGTTTTAGCACTACCAGCGCCCTAGGCGAGATTTTCTACGGCGCCCCTTAACTGCGCAGTGTGGCGTCTGGATGCTCGCGGCGCAGCGCGAAAGCACTGGCCTCTTCATGCATCGTCGCGTCGCTTCGCGTCTCGGTCTGTACTGACCCTTAGACGGGTTTTGGGTTTATCCCCTAAAAATGGGATGAAAGAAATAGGAAAAGAAGACGGATCACGACCCATACAAAATTACCCCACGTCCTATTACAAAGTGACGTATGTTAAAAAAAAGATAAAAATGTATAAAAAAATATGGCATACTGCCTAACTTTATTTTTTTACACCTTCATATGGAAAAATGGTTTTAAAAATAGTTCAGGCGCTGTTATAAAAGGTTCGTTTGTACGAGTATTTATGGACCGATTTTAAAAAATCTTTTTCTGTTTGAAAGGGTACCCCCAAGGTAGTCACACTGACATAAAGTCAGGTATCTGGTGTCCATGGTCCTGGCGAAATGAAATGAAATTCTCAAAAATAAGCTTATTTTTTGTCAATAAAGGTAGTTTTTAATATATTACATTTATTTTGTTCAATAAAAGATCAACTGACGATGCCTGCTGGGGTTGCGGGACTTTCCCACCTGGTAACCGCGGCCCTGGTACATAAAGGGCTATTGAAGGGTCACCGTGGATTTTAGTCAGTACAAGTCAGACAGACTCACAGGATGATTATACCACGCAAAAAAAAAACAACTGACGATTACCTATATCTTTATTCATCTTATAATGAAAACGTGACAATAATTCAAAAATAACTTCAATTTTAGGATTCCGTAGCCAAATGGCAAAAAAAGTAACCCCAGATTCGTCATGTCTGTCCGTATGTCACAGCCACTTTTTGTGTAAAAGCTATCCCGTTGAAACTTGGAAAAAAGTAGATGTTAAATGTCTGTCCTCCACCCTGTAACTTCTAAAATAAGAGAATGATAAAACAAAAAAAAAATATGTTATTATAGTATTCAAAGTAATATTTGAATTTATACTTTGAATAACACTGATATTATTTATGTATAAAAGAGGCGATTTTGGTGATATGGATTAAAAAAATGAGTGGACTGGGAATTTAAGGATACTACAAAAAAAAACATTTTTCTATTGTTTATAATTACAATACACACGTTACGATGAATTTGGACAGGACATTTGTGCAACAAATAGCGAGCATACCCCAAAGTTCGTTACGTCATTTTCTCAGCATTCATTTATTATTCTCTAAATCCCTTAAAACATGGTTCAAAAAACCTGCCTTTCCTTTCTTCGGGCTGGTTCCACATCCAGCCCAAATAAAATATTACACTCATAACATGGGAACATACCCCCATTGTCTTACGCCCATGTATACAAGAACAACTGTGTTCAACCGCGGCATTTCCTCCTTCATTTCGTCTAATATAAGCTTCGCTTGCCGCGTCGCGTCGCTATCGTTATTCGTCTCTCTCATTTGTGATAATGTAAGTGAAACGACCTCTGTCGACCACTGTATCTCTTTACCTTTTTCTGATCAAAATGCAATTAATCAAAAGAAACAACATCATCATCATCATCATCAACAGCCGGAAGACGTCCACTGTTGAACATAGGCTTCCCCTTACATAGGCCTCCCCCTTACATAGGCCTCCCCCTTACATAGGCCTCCCCCTTTAAAACCCCCTTTTGGAAACAAACAACAAGAGAGTGAAAAACTAATAATGTGAAGTACAAAAATGAGCTTATTTTTGAGATTTTACTTTCATTTCTTTAGGATCCTGGAGACCGGAGACCTGAATATAATTATGACAATGGGACTAGCTTGGCGCTTTCAAACAAAAAAATAATTTTTTAAATCGGTCCATAAATACTCGTAAGAACGAATTTTTCATAACAGCCCCTGAACTATTTCTGAAGCATTTTTTTCATATGAAGTTGTAAAAAATTGAACTTAGAAAATATGCCATCTTTTTTAATACATTTTTATCTTTTTTTTTAGATATGTCACGTTGTTATAGGACGTGGGGCAATTTTGATCCATCTTCTTTACGAGAAAGAGTAAATACGGAGAGCATACGGAAATACGGACTATATACGCCCCATCGTATTTGGCGCCCATGGGCGGTCGCCTAACCGCGCCTTATCCTAAAGCCGGTACTGCTTTTGACTTTAGTCTAGGTCAGGGGTGACGATGGAGCGAGCTTACCCAGAAAAAGCCTATTCACTCCAACTTTGAGGAAACCTGCTTTCTTATGAGGGTGAAAAGTAGACGGGTTTTCTCCAAGATCCAGGCTATTAATTTATTAACCTGTAGACCACCAGTCTACCATGACGTCTAAAAACCAGAGTAGTTCCAGCGAGGGAAAGAGATAGAGCTATACAAGTCGTCTAGCGCCATTTGACGTCACGATAGACCACCTGAGGCCTTACCACGAGCTCTTAACGCGATCTGGTTTAGGCTGTGGGAAAGAGACAGAGCTACGCAAGTCGTCTAGCGTCATCTCTTTCCCACAGCCTAAACTGGATCGCATTAAGAGCTTGTGGTAAGGACCCTGTTCTTTTGTTTTCGTATGCGTGCCAGAGCCGCAGTAACTGCTTCCCGCAAACCTGGCATCAGCCTGCATCACGACAGCTCAATCATATATTGCTGTGAATGAAAAATATCCCTATCCGTCTTAAAACCAGAGGGTTCTAAAAATACTCCAAACTTTCCGCTCGTCTAATTTTTCTCCCTATAAAAGTTTAATCTCTAATATTGGAAGGGTGTCGGGCCGTTAGACGCCGATAATTTGCGAAACTTGGGATATAACCAGTAAACATGTGCGGTGCTTAACCTCATAATTCATGTCTAGTCTGCTGTACCTACAGATATAGGGTGGAAAGCGGTTGGTTTTATTGAGATTTAATATTACTGTCTGCAATCATATTTTTAAACAGGCATCTACCGATGAGAGATTTCTACAACTTTGTAGAAATCTGCAACAGAAGTGAAACGACTCTGGTCATCTACAATAATAATTAGGTACTACATGTTAGTGATTTTCTCTCCGAATAATAGAGCTTATACTGTCTGATAAATATTTCTGAGATAGTCCCTAAGAAAAAATTGCGTATTCTTTCTTTATAATTAAATACTTCAATCCCTTGAAGTCTCACCTAGGTAGGTACACGAAATGAAGTTGCTACTGTGTTAATACTGATCAACTAAAACACTCTTTACGAAATCACTAACCCCAATTTCGAAAATCTTACCTTTATTTAGGAATGTTCTTTCTTCAGGAACAAATAAAGACGAGCGTACACCAACTGAATGACCTGATGAAGAAACCGATAAACGCAATGAAGGATTCTCTGAAGCTGATGGCAGACCAGCTAAAGATGGTCACGGCTAAAGTGAACGAGACTATGATAAGACTCGATCGATTGGTTCTGAGTATCGGTAAGTTATAAAGCTAGGTTTTGACTGGGAAACAATAAATAAGGGGCCTGCAATGCTTCATCTAAATCGGTTCACCCGTTTTAGACCCGGTGTCAGACAGATGCACATAGCGGTCAAACTTAGAGCCTGTGCACACCACGTTTATTAAACGCGCCGTTGACGCGCGTTTGTTTGTTGTTGTTTGTTTCAAACTGCTTTGTTTGATGTTTAAAAAACGTAGTGTGCATAGGCCGTTATAAGACTCCCTCGATTTAATGACGAGGCCCCCTCTCAGAGGGCTAAAGCCTGCCGGGGTCGCGGGTCTTATACCATCACCGTGACCCCGGAACATAAAGGGCTATTGAAGGACACCGTGGATTTTAGTCAGTACAAGTCTGACAGTTCCTCCTGCCCTGCCCTGGGTGGGATGCCTCATTTGATGATTTTACCACGTAAAAAAAAAAGGCTCCCTCGATTTATGTAGGTATAGGGTTTGAACTGTACTGATTTTAAACAAAGGATGATTATTGTGGCATATGGAAACATTATTAAATGACACACAATTTTGTTTTTTTTTTCATAGTTGCTTACTTTTTGCAATAATACGTTATTGCCTTATCTAGACAAGGCTTTTTGCAACGCTAGGTAGAAAATTATTAGAATAAGCAATCGATGTGAGTCATGTGTACATTCCCATGCTTTTAAAGACTTCAATCGTTTTGCATTAATATATTATTCAGAGAAATTTCATAACTGTAGGTTTGTAGCACGTGTTTGATTGGATAGGTTGTATAGGTTTGAAATTTCATCTAATCCTTCATAATATAATAATATGTAGTTTACTAACATATAGTATTCTGCACTTTTGATTCCTCCAAAGAAAATTTGACTGCGTTCATTTTATTAACTCGGCTGCGTAACGCAAAAGGATGATATCTAAACATTTCAAGTTTCAATAGCCCTCTAAATTTTCATGGGATTTATAAATCTTTGAAAGACAAATGCAAGACATATACCCACACTGGGCCCGTGTAATACTTCCTCTCACTGAGAGGTCTCTGTTCCAACAAGGGTATTATAAACAGCAGCGCTAAAACTGCAGCCTGTCTTTAGATAATTTTCAACTTTGTGCTCTAAGTATTAAATTGAAAATCTATTAGCAGGTAGGCAGGCTGCGGTTCCTGCAACTGCTGCTGATAATGCTGATATAGTTATTGACACTAGAATCCTCTTCCAGTCGCCACAATCCAATCCTCCTTCTCCTGGTTGCAATCAGTAGCAGATATTTGCAACGTCAAGCTTGGAACTCCTTACGACCGATGCTGCAATGCAATACAGGACGGATACTCCCATTGTCAGAAGACCTTGGGCCCTCAAATCTCTGAGCTCTGTGACGTGGCTTATGTAGCTCAAGCTGTTTGCTATTCAGCGAAGCCTCTCAAAGCATTTTGTTATGCCACCGATTTTATAGATGAAGCCATTTTGGCTAGCGTCAAAAAGAGTAAGTTTGTTTTATTGGATTTGTTTTTAAATTCTAGACTTGAGGTGATAATTTGAAAATTGTTCGTTTAAAGCAGATATTTACCTCACGAATGTACGAGTATATTGTCTTTTGTTTGTAAAAATGTTGCCCCCACAATAGAAATTTCTCCTGTTTTAATGCATCATCATTTAAAAACCTTTTAACTTAAATACATAACAGCCAAACCAGGAACAATAGGCCAGGCCATACAAATATTAGTTTTTTTGAAAAACACTGTGTTACGAAGGCAAAGACGCAGGGAAATATTATAAAATAGTTCACTGTGTCGTTACGCTTAGTCACAACTCACGATATTGAGACCTAGTATCTAGTGATAGTGAACCTTATTATCGATACAGATACGGAACAGCTTTACCTTCACATCTATGGACAAGCTCGTCTCAAATTCATCGCATTCCAAGCGTTCTAACCGCAATTCGGTTTGAAATTTCCTTTAACCACATTTGGTATACGGGGTTAATTTTAGAGGCAATTTTGTTAGTGGTATGCCATTATTGTTGGTCTGACTATGTTTAATGCGATACCAAACATTTTTGAGTCCAAATTATTAATCTTCATGTTTCACTTAATATCACAGACATGCCGTAAGAAAAAATATTTAATTTGAACAGTCGTTTGTTACCGTCATGAAGTGCAAACTCCTCCCATATTTTCAATTGACTTCTATAATTCTAGAACTTTATGTTGAAAATACCGGTTTTTAGGTAGGGAAGTTAGACGTTTTGGCGATTTCTGGAATGTTTCATTCCTTTTTTCAGAACTAAGAGATTTTACCGAACACCTCAGAGAAATGTTCCACGTAGAAGTCCACATTCATCACTCGTACTCCTATAGTAGCAACACCAGTCGCTCTGCTAGCCAAGTTGCCGCTGGCATCGTCACTGAGATCAGGAACAGAGCTGATCCAATGTTGACCTGGCTTTCCTGGAGTTCCTGTGTCACTAGCTTGTTCTTACTGCTTATTATATTCAGGTAAATCTATTCAACCATCAGTTATTAGGTCTAGTCAGGAATCAGGAATAGACTCATCTGAAATTGATTTGAACCTCTTGAAGCCCCTTTGTCCCGAGTTATTATTTATTTACTTTTAAACTTATTATATTCTTGTCTTTATTTTTCATATGTAATTAGTAGTCTGAGAACCGAAACGTCTGACATGGCTTTAGACTTATTTGATTATTTAGGTCCAGATTATCTTAGACAATGTATAAGTGGTGTCCAAGATAAAATTAAAAGTTACTGCCACAGTTTAAAAACGTTTACTATCAACACATACGTCACATTGACAACTTAAAGATTTTTGTATGAAGCCTGGCAGCACAAATGCATCCTTTTCTTTACAAAATTTGGTTTCATGCATTTCTATTTCAGGGCAAAATACTACCAACACATGTACGAAACTCGCTCCCGGTTCGACAACCGATATGTTACAAAAGAATTGCAGGCCTTAGATCTAAAGAGGAAACAGCAAGGGAAAGAGACCGTCTTGCCTCTGAATAGAAGAGAGCGTGCTAAATATATCACTGTAAGTTAATTTTACGTGAACGTGAAGCTACTTAGAAACATTGCAAAACAAATAAAAAGATTTCCTACCTTAGAAGATTTCCGTACTTTTCAGCTAGATTTGCATCTAGGTTATTAGCAGGACAAACTGCGCTATCACCTAATATTAATCTCATGGTTTTAAAATTTCTAACATTGTCATTTCATATTTCATGAATCATATAAAAAGTTAAAGATTTTAAAGAAGTTTTGAAGGTAGAAAGTTTTCAGAATTTTTTGCTATAACAAAAACAAATATTTTTGTTTACATGGATGATATCATAATGTCAGATGTATTTTTCCCAGCCATCATCCTTTAATCTCGTGACTTCCGAAAAGGTGTATCTTAATCGTTCAGCAGTATTCATGGCTATAACGACCTTCAAATTACTGATACACATGATAGCTGACTACAGTTTGTATTGGGTTTTGATGACTATTCGTTGCCACGGGAAATATCAATCGGATTTGATGCGTAAGTTTGTAAATTTTCTTTAACTACAATTTATTTGTATCTTTAGTATCTTGAAGGTGTAATTTCGAAGGTGATTACAACCATTTCCATTTCAGGGCATTGTAACTTTAGTTGAAATATCGAATCTGTTACCCTTTTTCATAAATACCAGTTGTGTCGTATAGATCTGACTCTGCAATTGCCTTGAATTAAATTGTTTGCTGTTGCATTTGAATTTCCTCTCGCTTTCGAAATTTAACCTTAGATGTGCTTGCAGAAAATGATTAATTATAATTACCATTTTCAGCAGGAATACCTCATTCAGGAGCCCATGTCTCGGGCAGTGGTTTCGCGGCAAGACTGTTCAGATCTATCATCGGGATCTTAGATATACCGCTGTCTTTTCCTTCACCATCACCAATATCCTGCTTGCCAGATCCTTATCCACCAGATCTGAGACGTTATACCCAGATCGGTGTACTCATTTTCCTTCTATGGTTCTTTGCTCTTTTTGAACCTTACGGTCTTCGTTTACGTCATCTAATCATGAGTCACTATAGACCTGAAAGAGCTAAAGCCAGGGCAACGTGGTTGTATAACCATATTTTGAGGACCAGAGGTAAGTTAAACTTATTTTCAAGTCTCTTAATACTGAAAAATACGTAATTACCACAGCATCGGGGTAAAAACTAAGCCACTTGAATAATTTTCAGGTAGTTTTATGAAATTCGCAAGAAGGAAACTACATCGAGAGTACAAATATTCATCAGAAGCTTCACTTACTTTTCGACATTGGCTTACTAATATTGTACCGTAAGTTTTAATAGCTTTTATAATCTCAGCACCAGGAATGAGGAATGGTAAAATGTTGAGGGGAAACTATTCAGTATAAATGTGTGTATGCATATTAAAATCAAAGAAACGATGGACGAGACTGTCCCAGTGTGGGAGATGATATAATAATTGTTAGAAAGAGGCTATTTAGTGGTCAGGTCAGGAGCAACAGGGAAAAAAGGAAGAAGTGTTTCGTCAACTCCAAAGAAATAATGAAAGATGCAAGAAAATAATTCGCAGTATCACTGTAAATATAAATTACCCCAGTACTAATTCAAAATATGTGTTAGTTTTCAGTGCCTCAGATCCTTGGTTGGATTGGGTCCAAGACAGCAACACTGTTTATTGTGTGGAATCACTTCTTCCAGCGATCCTGACTCTCGACTAACAAAGTATGACTAGATTTTATAATTTAATACTGTCGTTCTTGATCACATATGGTTTCAGTAGACTGTTTCTGTAGGTTGTTTCTTAGATTTCAAGATTTATGAAAAGTAGTCTAGATGTAAGTAATAAGTGATTCTTCTTCGTAGATGTCAAACCCCTGGCTGCCCAGGTGTATTCTGCAACAGCTGCTTCGCAGACATTGGTGAGCTGTGCACCATATGCTTGTCACCAGCCGACTATGGTGACCTAAGTGATGTTAGCTTGGAAAAGTAAGTTATACTTTTTATCAACTTCTTTAATCCCATTCTTGTCAGTCTCGTCTCGAAAACATGGAGATTATCGTAAGAAAACTGAAGCAACAGTCGCTGAAGTCAGGCTACTTTTTTGGGTAACGGTTTGCATAGCCTTAGGGTGCCTTTCCACCAGAGATGTGCTATACTACGTTGCTGCGGATGCGTTTGATATCCACCAATCATGATCATTGGTTTACATAGTACAGCACTGGTGGACTCTCCACTGTGACTTACTTAGTTGGATCAATCTGAAAATATTAATTGTCAATCTAGTGAATCTAGTATTTCATAAGAAATCTTTGTAGGGGTTCGTCTGATGATAGTGACAGTGATGGTGGATTAAACGAAGGGAGAATGAATGCAAACGTAAGAACATTAATCACTTTATTCCTTATCGACATTCGCAAAAGAATGAAATTATACAAAATATATGCAACTTACAGATAACATTACATTCTACTACTGAAATTAATCGTACATCAAAACAAACAAGAAGCAAAGATGAAAATCGAAGATGGATTTTTTTCAAGGAAACCAATGGTCCAAGGAGTCTTCAAGATTCAGTTGCTTTGGTTTACAACTATGCTTATAAAAATAAACGATCGTTTCTGAGTAATTTACTTCTAAAAAGATTTCAAAACTTGAAAAGAAATATTAAGAGAAAGCGTGCTAAAAAAGATACTGTTGATTGGGTTGCTAAAGTTAAACCTAAAAAGACTATTTCTAAAAATGGAAATCATGTTATAGAATATAGTGACTTAGTTTCTAATAGAACACAATCTATTGGAGTGAATACTGACAGAAATCGTGGTATATTAGGCATGCTGTCAAAAAGTTTTTTTAGGCGAAAGGAAAAACAATCTCGCTCTAAACGGAAGAAAGCCAAGCGAGATATGAAGCATAAGAAACCACCCATACGACGAAAAAAAGAACGTACTCGTTCAGCAGAAAGTAGCAAAAAAACTAAGTTCTCAACAAAATTTCAGTCACTCAATTTTTCAACACGACAAAGAAATTTGAATTGCATTGTGAGGAATAAGAAAGACAATAGAACACATAATAGAATGAAAGGGTATGAAGGACTGAAAGGCATTATGAAAGCAATAAGGTATTTTCTTAACGGTAATGACATAAACAAATTAACAAATCAGAATAACGATAATGCTCCAGTCAA
This sequence comes from Agrotis ipsilon, assembly GCA_028554685.1. Lineage (NCBI taxonomy): Eukaryota > Metazoa > Arthropoda > Insecta > Lepidoptera > Noctuidae > Agrotis > Agrotis ipsilon. The sequence continues at coordinate 10,832,715 of CM052977.1, forward strand.
TTCTCCTAATGAAGATAGAAAGAAAATAACGAAAGCTTCAGATAACGCTAATTTTAGCGGTATGAAAAATAAGAAGGAATGCTCTAAAGACAATAAACCAAAGAAAACTAGAAAACAAAAGGATATCAATAAGATTAAAACGAAGAACTCTCGCCATAGAATTGCTGAATTTCACAAATTCTTCTCTAACCACTGGAATAATTTCAAATCAAGTATAATGCCAGACAATGCCCAAAATAGATCCGATGTTCCAATGCTTAAAGAGAAAAAAAATCACAAACGTAGGAAAAAACGAAAACCCGTTGGTTTTAAAGAGACCGACATCGAAAAATGTTTTGCAAGAAAAGATATTAAACAAACAAGAAACCTTAGAATATCTGCGTTTTTAGCTGAACTGGAATGGACTAAAAGAGATTTTAGGAAAGAAAAAGACAATGCGAAGGAAGATTCTTTTTTGCAAAAGCTTGAACCGCCCGTTCCCATGAACACTAATAAAATAGTAGGTGTAAGTATAGCGTGACTAATTCCTCTACACATAGTTACTCATTTTAGAACCGTCATGATTCTGAAGGAGTCATTCACGAAGCTCTGTTGGATATCTAAAATCTGAGTAAGAAAGATCGTATTGACACCACTTCGAGAGACTTAGAGATTACTAACTTCTGCCCAATCACCCACATTGTCCAAAACCTCTCTTCCAGATGGTCCAGCTAAGGAGTTTACCCTTTCAATGGCGTGAAGCTCCGAAAACCTGTATGTGTGGCAAAAATTGTGCTTGTCCAAGAAAACAGTCATGCACTAATCTATTTGTAACTTTATCTAAAAGTAAGTAGGTACATGTTCTATTGACCATAATCATAAATATTTTCGCTCTGAGAGTCAGGGCTGACTCCAAAGAGGGGTTTGCTCGCAAAGAAAAAACGATTTCACCATTCAATTTTTTCGAGGAGTAACATCAAGACACTTCGCACTGTAGTGCAATGGCCTCTTAAGTAATAAACCAAGGAAGCACAAGCATTGATTTTCTGAACTCCAAAAGTCCTGTTTTTTTCTCATGATAAAGCAAATTAAATTATTTTCAGAAAAACTCACTGCCAAAAGAGCTATCGACAGGTTCCGTCATAAAGTCAATACGATGATGGAGGCACCTGTTTCTTCAAGTATGATACCAAGAGTTTCGACCAGCATAACGAATCGTGCGCGAGGGGAAAGTCCTATAATTTTTGGTAAGAATTGCTGTGAACAACAAATACCTTTTACTTAGCAAAACCATTCATTTGAAAGGTCCATTGGGTTTATCGATTTCCTCATTTTGAATGAACTTATCAATGTGTTCTTCTTTATATTTTCTTTCATTCATTTTCTCTTTATTTATCTAGTCATGATTTTAGTAGGTGCCCCATTATATGAGTCTGCTTATTTGCTTAGTCAACATGATTTTACAGAAAGTTCAATTTGTTTATCAAAACGCACGAGTCTCTATCGGTCATTTAATCCTGGTTGGAGTCAACATTCCGAGTAAGTTGAAGTTCTACATTCTCAGTAATAATATTTTTAACTGATTGGTTATTTTGCTAATTAACTCCATTTTCAGACTTTTGAACACTGATTTGTTGTTTGAGAATACTAAATACGGCAGTAAGTTGATGCAGGTAAGAAAAAGTGATGCTACTCTATGGCCACGAGCTGCACGTTCAAGCGTAAGGCATCCGGTTTCCACCAAAGCGGAGAGTAAAGGAGATGTGTTTGAATAACCAATCAGATGTCCACATCTCCTCTCCGCGTAGCTTCAGTGGACATCTGATTGGTTATTCAAACACATCTCTCCTCTCCGCTTTGGTGGATACCGGGCCTAAAAAGTCGTCACTTGCAAAGCCTGCGAACTAAAGCCAAAGCCGTGAGGAACATCAATAAACGCTTGAGCGTGTTGGACATGGCCAAGGGGTTTCACACTATAAAATTTACATTTAGTAGAGTTCACAGTTTAACTAAAGAGGTTTTAAGACCAAGAAAATCTACGTTCTGCAGTGGCTGCATGGATTAGGCGACAAAAGAAACAGAGACGTTTTTAAGAAAAGAAAAAGGCTTCAATATAATTTTGAATTCAAATCCATTAAAAACAAAGTTAAAAATAAGTATTCTATTTTACTATTTCGTGACCCTATCATAAATTGCTGTTCAATTTTTTTGGCTTTCACAATAAATGTTATTGTATGAGTTGTCTTGAGAGTCATATTGGACAAAGGTAGACTTCTAGCATAGGTTAAATTCATTCAATATGTGAGTAAGGATATGGTGTACCAACGGCAGAGTAAATATGTTTTCCTATTAAGGTATTTTTTCTAAAAGAATAGAATTATATAAACATTACCTCATTTTAAGGATCCGTTCGGAGATATCCCGTCCAATCTTTCGGAGAGAAGCTCACATCTCTCGTCGGTGTTAGGAAAAGACATTAGTAAGTATTTTGAAAACCTTTCTATTAATTGTTGTAAAATGGTGAAACTGTTTCATCTCGAACAAGCCTAACATTCGCGACCTTGCCGCTGTGAGCGGTGACTTAACGCGGGTCGGTGAGCAGGAAGATCAAATGTATAGAAATGTTTGATACACGCCACGAGGCGATGTCTATGGCAAATTCGCGTAGTTACTAAGTAATTAATGTCTTATTAGCGCCGCTTGTTGCACCGCTCACCGCTTAGACCAAAGTCTTGAACGGGCTGAAACGGGGAAGTATGAAAGAATAGTATATTTTGCAACGATTGAATAAAGAGCGGATTTAAAGCGAGGGCCATTATATGAATCAAGAGCAAGCGAAGGATTTTAATTACTGAATCACGACCGTAGGGAGTGATTCATGATGATTGAATCACGAGCGAAGCGAGTGATTCAAGTATTTAAATCCTGAGCGACGCGAGTGATTCAGGCCCTCGATTTAAATCCGTTTTATTCAAGAGTTGCAAACGATACTTTATACCATGACTACGAGAAAAAGAAATATTTGAGCGATAAAAGATATTCAACGAAACAAAATAATGATTTTTTTAATAAGACTGCTCGCGAAGAATCGCTCGGCCACTGCGCCAACAAGCTGACATTAAAATCGGAGCAATGATTTGAATTAAGAGTAATTTTCATATTAGCAAGGGGGTTGTCCAGCATCGGGGTCGATGTTGAATGTACTAAAGTGTTCTAAATTCAAACACCAAAACAGTGCGTAAAAGACTACTTTTACGCACTGTTTTCCGTGAGTAAAAGTAGCTTTTTCGAGGGGGAATGGTATAATAGTATATTTTGTAACTATTGAATAAAGAGCGGATTTAAAGCGAGGGCCATTATATGAATCAAGAGCAAGCGAAGGATTTTAATTACTGAATCACGACCGTAGGGAGTGATTCATGATGATTGAATCACGAGCGAAGCGAGTGATTCAAGTATTTAAATCCTGAGCGACGCGAGTGATTCAGGCCCTCGATTTAAATCCGTTTTATTCAAGAGTTGCAAACGATACTTTATACCATGACTAGGAGAAAAAGAAAGATTTGAGCGATAAAAGATATTCGAAACAAAATAACGATTTTTTTAAATAAGACTGCTCGCGAAGAATCGCTCGGCCACTGCGCCAACAAGCTGACATTAAAATCGGAACAATGATTTGAATTAAGAGTAATTTTCATATTAGCAAGGGGGTTGTCCAGCATCTCGCTCGATGTCGAATGTACTAAAGTGTTCTAAATTCAAACACCAAAACAGTGCGTAAAAGACTACTTTTACGCACTGTTTTCCGTGCGTAAAAGTAGCTTTTTAGAGGGGGAATGGTATAAAGTAATTTCGAATGTTTATATAACCTTTTTCTTCACTCCTTTAGTTGTTTCTCGCAATTCAATTACAAAAGAAGAAGAAGGACCAAAAAGACGCTGTAGATGTGACGTGTTAGATGATCTACATAGGAAATGGGACCATGTGAAAAAGTAAGAAAGGTTTATAATGGACTGTAGCTTACCCAAAAGAAGTTATCCTGCAAGCGTACAATAAATTGTACGAGTACAATAAGTGTTGTAATAATCTGTTCTGCCAAAAATCATCACTTAAGACATGTTTATGACGATTGACATTTTCCTATATTCTGTAATTTTTTCTTTGTCTATTTTTCCATCGCGAAAAGCCGTTAATATGGTGCTATGCTACTCGAGCTGTCCTTTCTGTATGTCGACAACAGCATCATCTGCCGAGTCCAACTGTAGATTGAAACCATCTAGAGTGTGATGAAATGTTTAACCAAGAGATTAAATTAAGTATTTTTTTCACATTTCAGATCTTTCACGGATTTACCAGGGTAAATTAATTTTAACAAATCGTTTATTGTACCTACTTTGTTACTTATCATTGAAAGCTAAAGCGGAAAACCGGGATCTCAAAATCTCGACTTCCAGAGACTCCAGACTAAGATCACGACATTTAAAGCCTTCACGGCCCGAGTTTGTTTTGCTTTTTCATACAAAATTTCCAAGTTAGCTTTTCTAAGTTTATACGACCGCAGTGTCACCCCCATAATTAATTTTCCTTTACTATAGAACCAGAAACCCTCTAAGCATGTTGAAGAATTTCTGTTCCTCTCTATTTGGACCTACTTGCGACATGGAGACGTGCCCAGTCATACGTGGTAAAAGGGATGGACAGCCCAAGAAGCAGACCAGAGATAAAGAACAAAGTAATAGGGAACCTAGAAGGATAGAGTCTAGGACTAACATACTTGTCACAGTTGGAATTCAAACCCAAGATCAAAAATTCATGGAAACACAGAAAACAGATCAACATGTTATGAAAACTATAACAAGTGATATTGTACGTATTCAAGATGAAGAAGAAACGGGAGTTATAGGTAAAACAAGGTTTTTTGGTTATGCATGCTAATAACATGTCATCATCATCAGCCAGAAGACGTCCACTGCTGAAAATAGGCCTCCCCTTTAGACCGCCACGCCGAACGATAATTCGCCACTTGCATCCATCAGTTGCCTGCGACCCTCACGATATCGTCAGTCCACCTAGTGGAAGGCCTGCCTACGCTGCGTCTTCCGGCCCGTGCTCGCCACTCGAGAACTTTTCTTCCCCATCGATTGTCAGTTCTACGAGCGATGTGGCTTGCCCATGTAGCACCAGTGAAATACTGATGATGCTTATCATATTTGTGCCCATATCCCGCTTTACTTTGGGTCAACTCAACACAAAGTCTTCATCCATTCTGCATTCAGATAGTTACTCTTTTTTCTTTCTTCTTCCTACTTCACTCTTATTTTCTTTGGCGTAGCGTTTCCTCACCATTCATGTCCATAACTTAAAATTTTAATACACTTCATCTTCACTCATTAAATGTTCATACGATTTTTTCTTGTATTTTAGCAGATAGCTTTGACCAAAACTGTGCCACAAAAAAAAACTCGTCTTTGCCTATGGTTATAAAAGAACTTTCTTTTGTATATTTTTTAATGTTATTTACTTTATTATTTTCAGCGCACAAAGAAATTCAGAGTGCGAATAAAGTTGAGATGGCTACAGGGTAAGTTACAATGTATTTTGAGCTTAAACGAGCAGTAAAATTAGAAAAAAAAATGGAATAGTATTAGTCACTACAGACAGACTGTATGCGGAAGGCAGAGGTGATGTGATGCAATGTGGGAGAGGCCTATGTCCAGCAGTGGACTGCTATAGCTAACCTGATTGGTTGATTAGCGGACATTGACCTTTACCTAATAAGTCATCGTATTATGACATAAGAGCTTATGTCATTATACGAGGACTTATTAGGTAGGGGTCAATGTCCGCTATTGACATCTTAACTGGCACCAACTATACATAATGGGTATTAGACAATTCTTAGATGATGTCAAACGCTGTGCTCTCCTTCGACCTAAATACTACTCTTGGTACATTTTAGCCCATGTGAAGACTGCTCCCAATATTTTCATCGCGAAGTACAATATGATCCGGAAGACGCTAGAGACTTAAATACAAATGATACAAAGTTTACTGAAAATAAGGCCGTAGGATCTTATCTGTGCCTGTGCGGTGAGTCTTTTCATTCTCATTACAGACTGGACAAATTAAGTTAGATATAAATTGCTTATTAGCCTTTTTAGGCTAGATTGTAATATAATAAACAAATTGAAAAAAAAAATACAGACTGGATTTTCCTCACTTTTTCACCTGAGGGTAAAAATTATGTTCTGTTACTCAGGTTTTTGTAATATTTTCTGGTTGTGGTTAGTTACGTCTTTTTGAATTATGGACTTTCCGGGTTTAATCTACAATGAAAAACTCTAAAGCCATGTCAGAGGCGTATGGGGTTCGCGAGTTTACCTTATCTTGTAACCGTGACCATGGAACGTAAAGAGCTATTGAACGAACACCTTGAATTTAAGACAGTACGAGTATTATAATCCGAAAGGGATTCCACACAAAGAACCAAACAAAATTGGAATATTTTCCGATTGACAATGTATGAAATACCTGATTTTTTTATCATTCAGGGTTGATTTAATAGTAAAATTTGTTTATAACCATGAAAAGTTGTTATTTTTTTAAAATAACCCTATCTTACTTTTATTTTTACAGATCAATCAGTACAATTCACTCCATGCGAATTATGTACTTGCGCTACGCAACACGTCTCTAGATCTAAGTTCAATAACATCTGGCAGAGGCAGGTCAACTCGATGTCCGTGGAAGGCACACCCCCTGTGTACCCCTCCGTTAATAAGAAGACACAACATAAAGTTGTAGGTAAGTATCAAAGTATAGACACTATACCTATATCTACTAGAAAAAGTCCACGCTTCGACGGTTGTCATCTCCGGAAAAAACTCCTAAAATTAGGTACAGAGATACATTAGGTAGAGAGATTAGGTAGAGAGACAAAATAATGCTATAAAAGTGAATGATTTGCCCCATGTGGACCCCTTCGTTATAAGAAGACACAGCTTAAAGTTGTAGGTAAATACCAAAGTACAGTTATCCTAGGAAAGGTCCACGCTTCGACAATCGTAGTCTCCAGAACAATAGCTCTCTAAAACTGATCGCACATTTGTAAGCACTGCACGCGCCGTACGCGGTGCATTTCATAATTATTCTTTGTATGAAAACATGATAAGAAATTGGAAAATGTTGTCATAATTTAATTTAATGCGAATAAATAATAAACTTTTGCTTTTCAGCTGAAGTAGCCCACAAAGCAACTCACTGTACTACTCGGAAGCAATTTAAAGATAGCAAAGGTAACTAAAACTACAAGTAGTATGATCAGTTTCTCCCGAAGGAGATAAAATGTCCATTGTCGTACGAAGGCTTCCCTAACTTCACCTAATTTGCAAGTTGTAGCAAGCGAAGAAGCAAAGCATTACTCATCAATTCCTTGTGAGATAATTTGTACTAACATAATTTTTATGTCTTACTTAGACGTAAAACCCGGGTTATCATCGGCTGTGACAAGCCAGAAACCGTCGCTGGATAAGATACAGCTGAATCGTAAGTAGAAATGCTATTTTTATTTATCGTTCCATCATTGCAGTTGCATTTACAGTAACTTGAAATTAATAGTTTTCCATGTATTAAAATCGCATATTTAATGTTTTTCAAAAACGTCTACATATTCATTCATGTACCATAAACAGACGCTATTGAATAAGCATTTATTTCAGGACTCATAAAAGTAGTACAACCGGTCAAAGAACAACTAACAGATACCATAAGCGATTCATCAAGCAGCTCGGTATCACTAAAAAGCGATGGAAGCAAGACAGATACGACGATCTGCAGCCTAGCGACGATGAACTACAACGATATCCCCAGACGCAAAAGGCTCAAAGTCAAAGTCATCACTAAGGCCAACCAAGCAACGTTGACTGACAAAACTAAAGTCTGTGACACTGGAATGGTGACCGATGATTGGTGGAGCCCAATAGTAGAAAGAAAAGCGAATGATGCAATACAACTCGAAAAGAAGGCAGGATTCAATGTTATGGAGAAGCAGAAGAAAGAGTTGCAGGAGCTGAAGGGATTGAAAGAATTGAGGGAGGTTAGGAAGAGGAGAAACTGTGGAGTTGCCACTAATTTTAGGAACGTTACTTTTAGGAGCACGACGCAGATTATACCAACTGGTGAGTTTAAAAAGTAGTGGTTGTGGGTGTTGAAATTAGAACTCTAATTTAAGTAAAGTACGTTTCATGAAAATTAAATGTTTTGAAGCGTGATTCTTTAAGGACGACGTCTCTAGTCAGGATAGAGAGACAACAGTCTATAGATTTTAAGTTTTTCAAACTTCATGCCCATATTGGATGCAGAGTTGAAACAAAATTGGCATGATAAAATAAAACAATAATGGATTGATCTCAGAGAAAAAAAAGTCAATTCAATCCATTTTAGACTATTTCATCACGTTATCCCTGATTAACTGACACTTTGTCTGGACCTTTCTGCTTGTAATATGTGGCAAAGACATCAGCCGTAGAAATTCACGTTCTAAAGTCATTACGAAGTCTATTCTTAGCTCCTAAGTAGTGTAATTTGAATGACTGAGGTGTTTACCCAGTTTAGTGACCTCGCCAATTGTAAAGGTATACGACTCTCTGTCAATTTGATAAACTTGTGTTACCAATTAAGGAATTTAGAAGGTAAAACGGTTAGGAGCTTTGGATGATGAAAACTTTTTTGTTTTCATACGTTATTATTATTTATCGTATGTGATAAGTTGTACACCAGTTGTAGAAACTTAAAACGGCCAATGATGGCACGCACCATCTGGAGCAGAATAGTCTTTTACCAGAAATTACGCTGCTTTCACATTTGGGTGACAGACGCTGCTTATGCGTGGATGGTCTTATAAAATCTGAAAGAATGTGCTTCTGCCACGCTACTTTCGCGCTGCTAACGTCATAATAGCAAACTTTAGTCCCAGCACGGCTGTCTTTATAGAGCATAGGTAGCGATTCTTCTTTCTGTTACGCTAATACATGTAAACTAACTTACTCGTACCGTTCTACAGTTTTGGTTCCGAATTGTAAACACTTCTTACTTCCTAATAACATTGTTGAATGTTTATGTTACAGCTCTCGTCCCCTGCAAGGATATTTTGTCACCATCGCGGTATCTTTTAGAAGTAAGTTAATTTCACTTATTCCTTTGGCATGAGTATCTTCTTTTGGTCTGTAATGTTGCCATTCAAACTGTACTTCAATGAAACAGATTGTTATTTCTACCTTAACCTGGCTTTGCATTTTTTTACCTTACAATGATGAACGGTTTCTTTATCAACTCCCGACTACAATTTCAGTCGCAAAAGTACTACAACGAGCTATTTGCCTGCGACTACCGTCATCGTCCACAAGCCGCGTACAACTACGTCTCTCATATGCCGAAGTTTTACGAGAAGGAGTGGAATAAGTCTCAGAGGGGAAGTCGCAGAAGTAAGACACTTTAGCTATCTTTTACTGCATATACATAGATAGAAAGATAGAAAATAAGTTTATTGGCAAGCCTTAAGCCCATAATTACAATTATAAATTACGAGAATACAATGAATGTAAGTCCGTGTGCCTCACGGCTGTGCCAAATAGGCCATCACACACATCGCTTAGGGGTTTACCATACATTCTCGTCAGCCATGCACATCATCATCTTCCTGCCCTTATCCCATTCTATATAGGTTTGACGTATTTTTCCATTATGAATTTGTCAGTGGCCGCCACAAAATCCGGATTTATGCCCGGTTGACAAGAAACTCCCCCAGATTTATTTGGGCCCTAAAAGATATTGGCGAAATGTGGGTTTACTATTAGGTGGGGTGGGGTGGGTAACCCAGCCGTCGTTCCTCTCAGCAGTCTGCACTTACTGACTTAGTTATTCACGGAACGATAGAAAACAGACATAGCGTGAAATAATTCTTTCTTGCAGATCACCATCATAAGACGAAAAGGCTGGGTGAATGCTATTCACCAAGAAGACAGGTAACCAATTTACATTTTCTGAACTTTTTATTATCTGTGCCTGTTGTAGAATATTAACAGTGCTCATCACAGTGCTCATCATTAAACAGCAGAGGAGAAAAGCCGAGGAATTCGGCACGGTTTCCACCAAAGCAGAGAGTAGCAGAGATTACAGATGTGTTTTGAATAACTAATCAGATATCCACTTTATTACACAGTCATCTCCTCTACGGTTAGTTTTCAAGTAGTCAAGCGAATGCACAGCACGGATTTGCTAAAAATTGTTTCTCAGTTTTCTCTTGCATGTCGGCCATGTTCTAAATTGATCTTATAACGACCTTTCTTCTATCCCTTACACTCACATACTCATATTTCTTCAACAACACTTGGATTTTCAGATATCCCCAAGAAAACGTAAAACGGAATCAGTAAAGACACCAGAGTCACCTCGTAGGAAACATCGTCAAGATCGACAGTCAAATAACAGGTTTGTTTCACCACTTTCTTCTGGAGCAACATGTACTCAGTGACGGATTAACCCTTAATCAAATTAAGCAATTGCCTAGGGCATCACGTCTGGGGGGGCACCAGAAGAAGCACAAAAAAATCCTAAGGACTTAATTGTGCTTTTTCTGGTGCCCCGCCACGTCATCATCACCACGTCTCACTTTCATGTCACCAAAAACGTACAGAAATTGCTTAAATTTTCTAGCTCGCTTCGCTCACTATTCCATCATGCATAGACCTGTGGTTGCCTTATTTATTGAATATACATGAAAAGTGCAAAAAAAGTCGAGCTCGCTTCGCTCGCTCTTGCATATCCTTGCACTCTATTTTAACTACTGGTGAGTTACCATGAACTCCTAAAGCGTAAGTCTTTAGGCTGTGAAAAAGAGACAGAGCTATACAAGTCGTCTAGAACCATCTCGTTCCCTGAGCGTAACTATTCACGCTTTAAGACGTCATGGTACCTGAACGAAGTAAACACTCAGGGAGACGCTCACGGCAACAGACGTCGCGAGGTGATTTCCGGCCACCGTAGACGCGGTCATACGGATAGCAAGTAATGGGTGACTCGCCGTACGATCATGGACCGTTTCCGGGTCGACGGCGCGTCGTGTTCCACGCGCACCTCAAAGAGCTGTCAGCAAACTGACTGTGCCCCTTAGAGGGCCAAAGACTGCCGGGGTCGCGGGACTATCTCATCAAGTAACCGTAATCCTGAAACGTGAAGGGCTATTGAAGGACCACCTCGGATTTTTTTGTCAGTACAAGTCTGACAGTGAAAATACCCATGGATAGGGGGGCACCAAAGGCTTCAATTGCTTAGGCATCAAGAAGTCTTAATCCGTCACTGCATGTACTAGCATATTAGGGCCTGTGGACGCTCGCTTATGAGGTGGCATGCCATGCTGTGGCATCGTTCGGCATAACTGAAGGATGCTATGGCATTCCATGTTGAGTCGTCAGCAAGCGCTTACAGCCTGTTCACAACTTTCGTCTTAGCGGTCACCGATGGTCGCGGGACTTCTTTCCATCACCGTGACCACGGAACATAAAGGGCTATTGAAGGACACCGTGGATTTTAGTCAGTAAAAGTCTGACAGTCCCTACCGCCCTGCCCTGGGTGGGAGGACTCATTCGATGATTTAACCAAGCAAAAAAAAAAAAAAGCGGTCTCCGATACCAGTATTATTACTGAAAAAACTTGTTTCAGGCATGCAAAAATTTACTCTCCTAGAAAAAGAATGTAACAAAAAAAAGCTTCAAGAATGAACATGGTGAACCATATACAATGCAAAGGAAGGCAGACTTTTGTTTCATATTATTTATATGAACGTTGAATCTTTGATCGTTGAATTTGAATTGTTGATATCTCAAGTGGTTTGTTATTAATATGTATCTCTATTTTTATCGGTACTGTAGAGTGTCTTTGACATTGTTTAAATTTTCAGCGAAATTGTGATGGTGTTTAATTTTGGATGTAAAATAAAATACTTTTCACACTACTTGCTCGTAAATGTCAAATTATATGTCAGTCAAACCTACTGTTAAGTAAGTCATTGTTCCCTCTCGCTCGAGCCAGGCAATAATATATGTACTGAATTTCATTATTCCCGTGGGAATAATGTGATTTGAATTTGGAACCTCAAAGAAAACCGTATGAAAACGTTCACCAAGGAGTTGTATCAATAATGGCGGCCGCTGGCCGCAACAGCTGATCGGTTGCAGTGGTGCCAACTTCACGTTCAAAGGTTGTCGAACCACATCAAATTTCAAAAATCGAATTGATTTCCTCGCAGTTGGTGTGAAAAGCAGAGTACGCTCCTCGGGAGTAAAGCTGCCTTGTCTTGGGCTAACTTGAATCCCTCGCTACACTAAGGATTCTTAACTTAATTCCCTCGTTTCACTCGGGAATTAACACTTGAACCTCCTCGCTGCGCTACGGAGGTTCACCCCCAGAATCCTTAGTGTCGCTTCGGGATTCAATACGCCCGTGACGTAAGGCAGTGCTTTACTCCCTTGTTGCGTAATCTACTATTATTTTTATTTCTAACACTTCTTTTTCTACTTTTATGAAATAATCAGCAAAAATCCGACAAAACTTCAATAAGAAATGGAACGACTTTAGATTATAATAATTAGTTATCTAGCCAACTTCGTGTTTACATCATGAAATTAATAATTCCTATTGATATTGATTGATAACTGATTGTAGGTACCATTGTACTTTATTATAGTGCACAAGCACCGGATTTGTTTTTCATAAATACGATGTAAGTCCAAACATGAAAATGTTTGGATTTTTGTTGGAAGGTCGATTCTGAAAGTCTTAGCAGCGGTTATAAAGTCAATTGACTTATAACAGCAGTCCTCTGCTGGACTAGGATCTTCAATCACATAAATTGGAGGTAATCATCTCAATTCTTGTAAAAACTGACACACCTGTATTTTCAAATGCTTCCATCAAGAACACTCTTCAATTCGTCTATCTTGTCAACTTCGCTCCCTTACAGTCGCTCCAGGACTGTCGTCTTAAAAAACGACCATGTTGATGTTTTTTTCAACCATGTTGACGAACATATAACTTCCCAAATCATTTGATATTTAGAGCGATACAAAAGAGCAATCATACAAACATAGGCTGTTAAACACATTATTTTCCGGAGTCACGTAGTCGGGTGAAAATATCATTGTTCAAGAATGGATTGCAGAATAATCTCCTATGATGCGCTTACCGTAGTAAGGAGACTCCGCGCCGCGTACGCAGTGCGTGGTGTGCCTCGGAACCATGGACATCTATATGAACGTGCTCTGGTAATATTATTTTTTTGGTTTTATTATTTTAGTACTTGAAAGATTTTCTATGATTAGAAAAAATGCAGTAGATGGCACGAAACAACACCGTAAGACGTTAGAAATTTACGACTCGGATTTTAATCTAGTCACAGGTTCAAAACCTGCTCGCTATCCGATTTTCTCTTTTCATAAAACATTTTGGCAAACAATATTTATAAAAATATTCTACTTACGCTTTCCTAAACGCGAAATACAATTGGAGCTTTTTTACCAAGTGAAAATCCAGATTAAATTATGGGATCCCAAAGCATATGCGAGACGCGAGCTTCCAGGATCTCCAGTAGACCGCTGATGTTTTTTTTACCTAAATTTTTGAAGGATGAAGAAAATTATACGTAGATCCTTGACAGATTTTGATCCTTTGTTTAATAACACATGATTCGGTTTCTATTGTTCTTGTACTGCATTTCATTGATTGTTAGCTTTGTCTTAAATCTTCTTTGATCCTGTAGGTTTACTTTCTTTTATTTTACTTGAAGGTGATAATTTGTTAATTTTAATATTAACCAATTACCCATCGACAGTGTCTTCCTCCTCATGTGTGACAATGCGATGAGCAAAAGTAAGCCCCGGCCGTTTCCTGCAGAATTCCTTTTCGGAGCTTCCACATCTGCCTTCCAAATCGAAGGAGGGTGGAATGAAGATGGTAAGATCATGAGAATATTTTTCATGCTAATGCATTACAAAGGTTGTATGTCCAGTAGAGGATTACAAGTTATTGTTTGTTTATATATTGTTTATATTATTTCTCTTGTATCGTGCGTGTGATTACAAACAGTGCCGAAAATAGGGCAAATGCTGAAAATAGGGATACACCTGTTTCTATTGCCAACGGTGTCCATGCATAGGGCGTGGAGCGGCGCAGAACTGTACAGACAAAGACCACAATTGGGTAGAATGGACGCAGTTAACGAAGCTCACATTAGTCGCATAAAAGGCAACTACCAGCACTGTTAACAAATAATTATATTTCAACAATTCAGCTATTAATAATTAGTTTAATTTATTACACTACAGGTAAAAGCCCATCAATATGGGATTTAGGATCCCATAAACAACCCTCACTAATCAAGGATGAGAGCACTGCTAACGAGGCGGCAGACTCTTACCATAGACACAAGCAAGATGTAGCAGTGGCCGCAGATCTTGACATAAACTTCTACAGCTTCTCCATGTCCTGGCCCAGACTCCTGCCAAATGGATTCATCGATAAAATTAACCATGTTGGAGTACAATATTACAACGAGCTTCTAGACGAACTCTTAGCTAAAAATATCACACCTATGGTAACGATGTACCATTGGGATCTTCCAGCTAATCTACAAGAACTAGGGGGTTGGACCAATCCTTCCGTAGTCGAATGGTTTACGGACTATTCGAAGTTTTTATTCGAAAAATTCGCAGAGAAAGTAAAATATTGGATCACGTTCAATGATCCTAAAGAGATTTGTGTGAATGGCTATGGGAGTGATAGCCAAGCTCCGTTTTTGAATATTTCTGGCATTGCTGAGTACATGTGCGCTCGAAACCTGTTGATTGCTCACGCTCAAACGTACCATATGTATGACGCTGAATATAGGAAGCTGCATAAGGGCTTCGTTGGAATCTCCATTGGTTTCGAATGGTACGAGGCTGCATCTGACACTATGGATGATCATCAAGCAGGTGTTGACGCCAGAGAGTTTGGAGTAAGTGTTAAAGATGAAATTCCAAGACTTGTTATAGGCTATGTTATATAAACGTTCAAATTCATAAAGGTACGATGAATGTATGAAGGTATGAATTCATCACAAATGATTCTGAATCGCAGTGTGGATTCGTACAAGAGTATTAAAACTACAGTGTTTGAAGAAAAGCCTGATAGCGTCCTTCCATTAGTTGATCTAATGTTCTAAAGCTTGTACAATATTTATGGGACCCAGTTTCTCTCGACGTTTTTGACGATATTCATAATTTCCTTTCCAGTGGGGCTTATTCGCTCATCCAATATTCTCAAAAGTGGGCGACTACCCTTCGGCTGTTCAGAAGAACGTAGCAAGCAAGAGTGCAGAACAAGGGTACGCCAGATCCAGACTGAAAGATCTATCACCGAAAGAAGTAGCAATGTTGAAGGGATCAGCAGATTTTCTGGGCGTGAGTGCGTTTACCACGAAATTGGCGTATAGAGATGCGTCTTTAGAAGGCATGTACCCTGTGCCGTCGTTTATGGATGATATGGGCGCAGTCTTGGTCAAGGATCCTTCTTGGCCACAGTCAGCCTCGAGTTGGTTGCAGGTATTTTCTTCTGCAGTTTTTATTCCTTTCTCTCCTCATCCTTTTCTCTTAATTCTTCATCTTTTTTATGGTTTTTACCTTCCAATTAATTTATTATCCTCTGCATGCCCTTCATGCAGGCTTTCATAGACGTCATCGAAATAATTACCTTTGTATTACAGGAAGTACCCTGGGGCTTCTTCAAACTCCTCATGGAAATAAAGTCTCAATACGACAACCCACCAGTGTTCATCACAGCGAATGGCTGGTCTACCGCTGGGGGGCTACTTGATGAAGACAGGATCCACTACATGAGGACCTATCTCAATGCTTTGCTGGATGCGGTGTATGAAGGCTGCGATATCAAAGGCTATAGTGTATGGTCTCTTATTGACACTTTTGAGTGGCGAAGTGGATATTCGTAAGTATTATTTAGAAAGACAATTTTGACGAATTTTCTAAAACATTTTTTGCTAACAGTTAGTAAACTTATTAAAAATGCCACATAAAACATTGCTTGAGGATGGGTCGAAGTTGGTCGAGAAAAATTGAAAATAATACCTATATTTTTCGCCACCTTACCTATGAATTCATCTATTAGTGAAAAGAAGATGGCGGTAAGGTCAGGTTAGGTTGTTCCAATTTTAGTCACAGGCCGTTTATAATTACCTATGTAAATTCTTGTGCAGCTAAAACCCAATAGTGAAAATTAAGTAATTAATACGAAGTAGCTGTCAAAAGTAAACAACCGTTACGTACATTTTTACAAGAAAGAGTCAAAACTTTTTTTTTGTCTTAGACGAATAAATACTTTATTACCTTTACAGTGAAAAGTTTGGCCTCTTCGAAGTGGATTTTACAAGTCCCGAAAAGACACGCACCCCGAGAAAGTCTTCGTTTATTTATAAAGAAATCATCAGGTCCAATAATCTGAACCCGGACTTCGAACCTGAAAAGTTTATTGTTGAAGTGCCTAGAGTAGTAGTAGACAGTCAAGAAGTACGGTAGGAGGATGGTTTGATAAAAATATTAAATTATTTTTCGTACTCTTTATGTGAAATTTTATTTAGGTATTAAAAATTTATATAATTTTGGTGGT
The DNA here is from genome assembly GCA_028554685.1 of Agrotis ipsilon. Taxonomy (NCBI): domain Eukaryota; kingdom Metazoa; phylum Arthropoda; class Insecta; order Lepidoptera; family Noctuidae; genus Agrotis; species Agrotis ipsilon. Next base: position 10,849,407 of record CM052977.1, read on the forward strand.
GTTTTTATTTCATCCACGAATATCGCATTTTCATTGGTCACTAGCGGCCCGTCCCGGCTTCGCACGGCTGGAAGTCCTCTAAAACCCGGTCCCGTTAGTTACAAACACAACAATAAAAGAATTACCCGAATCGGTCCAGCCGTTTTCGAGCTTAGCAACACATTTTTATATTATAGATTATTGGACAGCTTAGTTGCCAAGTGCCTTTAAGAATGCTCCACTGAAAATGAAAACTCTACGTGAAAAGACGCAGGTGTAATGCTAGTAATATAATAAAGCTCAGTACTTTATTAGTTTGTTTGTTTGGTTGAACGCACTAGTCTCAAGAATTACTGAATCGAATCGAAAAAATATTTTTGTGTTGGATAGTATCGAGAAAGGCTCATACTATAAAAGTTACGCTACGCTGCGACCACTGGCAGCCGAGGTGCGGGGGTGAAACAATGGGGAACAGCTAGGTAGTAATAATTATTAAATAATTATTAATTTTAAAAGCTCATTTAACTGAGGTCGAGGACTGTATAAAAGAGTTTGGTCATGATGTTTTTGTGTCCTTACTAAATAATTCCAAATAGTAACAAGATCACATCACTAAATCGGTCACCTTTCACAAATAGTAAGAAACGCCCAACACTAGTGCCGTGTCAAATTTGTTTTGTTTATATGTCACGTCAATAGTAGTTTCACTGAATTTTAGGTGTAAAAAGTGGTTAAAAATGTGCGATATAAACGATAATCCTTTAAAACTAAGTGTTAAATGGAATGGCAAGGAGTATGAGATACCGGAGTTTTCACCATCGGATTCGGTGGCGATGCTTAAAATCGCCATCGAAAATGCCACCGGAGTCAGACCGGAAAGGCAAAAGCTGCTCAATGTTAAATTTCAGGGTAATTATAACGTGTTTCTTGTCGCCATAATACATATCAAACACTCAACAATGATTCACCGCTGATATATTCCAAAATAACCAACAATTTTAGTACTAAATTTAATCTCGTTGTGAAACATCATATTTTAGCCAGCACTTCTTTATGTAATAACACACCGGTAGAGACGTGTAATTCATTGTGTTTCTCAGAAATGTGCACAATGGCCTACATTTTGCTGACTATTTAAATTCTAGAACATGAAATTGGGTAACAATGTGTAGATTATATTTTTTAACAAAATCAGAGAATGCTCACATGCCCATTGTTAAATGGTTTTTCTTCACTAATATACAAACATTCACATCATTATTTTGCTAACTTACTCCTTTTGCTATATCCACATTGAAACATGTGATTTTTTTAAATGCAGCTAAAATATTACTACAATTTACAGCTAGGTACTCGCTGCTGAAGATTTATTAAACAAATACAAAAACCAATACAAAAATATGTATTTTACCCTTTCAAATGCCCTAAATTACTTCTTAAATGGGTTTTAAATAATTATGTTGATGTATAAAGATCAGAGGGTCTAAAATGGACACTTGAAGCAATATTAATAGTGATTCATTTCATGCATTTCCAGCAACGTCATTGGCTACTTGTTCACGAACTGAATCACTTGGCATATTGCAAAGTGCCTGCTTTAGACCATTTTAGTGCCAGTACTTTTAAAATTATGTTTAAAAGTACATGCACTCGAGGTTTTCATGAATAGAAAGAACAGCTCGCAACAGATAACTTTTTACTGAATTATGTTGTACATGACTTAAAAGCCCTAACCAACGATGCTGTATAATATCACAAAATGATAATTCATTTTATTCTATAATCTCTACTCAGTTGACTATAATAAACTTACCTAATTAAAACATAGTTCCCTGCATTAATAAAAATGGTAAAAACCAAATTGTATATCCTGTTATTATAATGTTGGTATTGCATCATGCATTGTAAATAAAAAGTAGGTTGCATAATGTAATCAATAATTGTTTGTGTTGTGTGGTTAAATGAATGATAAAATAAAAAATAATAAAATATTTGGTATTTTTTAACATAAAACTACTGAACGGATTTGGATGTTTGGTTCTACATGTACAGTCACAAGCAATAAGATGTAGGTAAACATTAAACCAAAACGGATAATTATATAATAGGGTAATTATCAAATTTCATGCGGGCAACACAAGCTTACCTAATTTATTTGACTAAAGACTTCCAAGAATAGAAAGAAACTCGTTTAGAAAGCTGCATGAAACTTGTCTTTATAAACTTTTATTGAGTTGCTTCATATACCATATAAAAGTCATAAAGACAATTCCCAGATGTCACCCCGGAGGACAGGGATAGAGGGGACTATTGGGAATAATTCTATTCATCACAGAATATAAAATAATTTTAGCTGACATGTAAATGAGCTCCTCAGCCAGCTTTTGCCATAGTATTTTATTTTCAAATACTTGATAAACATGTTTCTAAGTTACGAGCTAGTATATCAAAGTCAGTTGTCGTGTTTCACCATTATCTCGTCTAATGGTAAATGATGTGTTTCGTGCGGTATAGCATGCTTGCCTAGAAGAAATCTATTTACTCTTGACTTAAAGACCATAAGGTTGTAGCTACCAGAAACAAGAAACAGTATTAATTACTAAAATGACACTACAACCAACTACTACGATCTATTTTTAACCTGTCTTGTGCCACTCCTAGACTTCGTCATGGGTTAAATTTCCACATTTAGCATACATTTAAGGCTTACAGATAGTTATTGTTCTGGCTGTTTGTATGTGAGTTTAACACAGCCATGGTAGGAGAAATTCCTAAAGCGGGTTTTCTTTTTTTTATATAAAAGGTCTCCTCCATAAACTTCTATGCTACTATCTTCATCAGTTTATAATGTTCCTACTGGGACACAGATCTCTTTGTGGGAAAGAATAGCCTGTAATCCAAGCCGCGGACCCGTTACGGCACATTTGTTTGCGCACATTTTATGCAGAACGTCAATTCTGCGCGTTTAGCTTCTGTGTCCACCGGCAAGGCTGTGCGTAACTTTTGTTCGCGGACAGTGAAGCACACTTGTGATTTGACGATGTGTTTCCACAAATAACGAGTCCACTGCTTACGTCTACGCGCACAAAAGTATACAGGTGTGCGCGAACAGTTTTAGGATATTCGTGTTTGCTTGAAGTCGACCAGAACGAACATTTGTGCCGCACACCGGTGGACAGCATCTTTGTATGATCAAAAGCCAACATCATTTTTTCATTCACCAGGCAAGGTAGCAACAGACAACTGCACGCTATCAGACCTGCAATTGAAGCCAAATCTCAAGATCATGATGATGGGATCCCTCGAGGAAGCGATAGCTGGTGCACAAACTAAGCCCGATGTAGGGGATGAGGTGGTGAACGACTTGGATATTGAAGAAGAGGAGGTGGATGTAGAAAATCAGGAGGTATGTAGTGAATGGCACTATGAGAAGATTTGGGAGATTGCTATCTCCAAAGTGTGTGCCAGCCAACTAGTGCATTTTCACCAGTTATTTTAAAGCTTCTTGACGACAAAAGACAGATCTAGAAAGTATTCTTTTATCCTAATGGATAAAAGCCAAAGAAATTGAGGTTTTTAAAATCATCAAATGAATCCTACCGCCTTGGGTGGAAGACTGTGAAACCCACTGACTCCCATATGAATTTAATGATATTCGTTAAATTGATTATTTATTTATTTATGTACACAATAACACCTAAATACAAGAAATACATTCAGAAAAAAAAGCACATAGGCACTGCTTATTTCAACAAGAAATTTCTTCCAGCAAGAAATTATTATTATTTTATTATGTTCGTTATTTTTTATATTTCCCCTTTTATGACAATCCCGCGACCCTGGCAGGCGTTTGGTTCTATAGTATAGAGTCGTAGACGTCAGCACTTTGAGGAGCGCTTGTAAAACGACGCGACGTACGGTCAAACTGTGGTCTGGTGCTCGATCGGATGGCGAGTTACCCTTCACTACTCGCCGTAATCTAACGAACTTCCGAAGTAGCGGTATATAAACAAATATAAACTCATTGATTTATAAAAAAATGTGTTCTGTTTCCAGATATACCTAGCTAAAATAAACAAGCGTGTTCGAGATTACAAGATCAACATTCTTAACGAGCCGCGGCCCGGGAAGAAGCTGCTCGTGCTAGATATTGACTATACGCTGTTTGACCATCGCTCGGTAGCGGAAACAGGTAATAAAAAAAATATATCGGATAATTTTATACCGGATCTTCGTCTACCTAACCAATATTTTATGCAGTTTTCCTGTTGTTGATTTTGCAACCCATCCTTGACCGTAATAAATACTGTCAAGGATCTATTCGCACCGAGTACCTGTTTTTCGATGTTTGATGGCCATTACCCACAAAGCGCTAACGCTTACCCACAAACGATCCGATCTGGCGATATAATACGATCAGATGGCCTACCACGACATCTTAAATCAATTCAAAGCGCAATTCTACTGTGGAAAAAAGACAAAGCTATACAAATCGTATAGCGCCATCTCGCTCCCACACTGGAATTACTCTCGCCTTAAGACGTCATGGTAGGCCACCTGAATACGTTTCCATGAAGAAGAACCGGAAAGAAATTCCAAAGGTAATCCAAATCGTGATCCATTTTATTTGACTACTGGCTTATGATTGGACATCTTTAAAGCGCGCGTGTAGGCAAATTGGGCCGCTGATCGAGAGGCAAAGATCGATATTAAGATTGTGATCGAGGTACATTATTATTAATTTCCGTTGTAGAAAAAATCTACAACACAGTCACATCAGTGGGTGTTTGCGGTCGGAGATCTCAATCATGACTAGGAAATCTTTAGTAGCGGACGTCGTTACCTTGATCAATGCATTTTTACAAAGATAATTATGTCAGCCGATGATGATGAACGGGTTTTTCGGGCCTAGAATAAATTTATTTTAGAAGTAGCGGCCCGTCCCGGTTTCGCACGGGTGGAAGTCCTCTAAAACCCAGTCCCGATAGTTACAAACACAACAACAAAAATTTATCCGAATCGGTTCAGCCGTTTTCGAGCTATGAGATTAGCAGCACATTTTGCGTTCCATTTTAATATCATAGAAGATTATTGTTGTTAAAAACCCAATAATAACAATTCCAGGCTACGAGTTAATGCGTCCATTCCTCCACGAGTTTCTAACATCAGCATACGAAGACTATGACATAGTGATCTGGTCGGCCACCGGCATGAAATGGATCGAGGAGAAGATGCGGCTGCTCGGCGTGTCCACCCATCAGGAGTATAAAATCATGTTCTATCTGGATTACTTGGCTATGATCACTGTGCATACGGCCAAGTATGGGACTATAGATGTGAGTAATTTTTTTACAGAGTTCTTTTAATTTTTCTTTTTTACCCGACTACAGCAAAGCCAAAAGGAGGGTTATGATTTTTATATACTATTATGGCGAAAAATGAGAATACGCTCTACCTGATGGAAAGCGGTCTCCATAGCTTATGAACGCCTGCAACACTAAAGACGAGGCCTTTGCGTTGCCGACCTGCCAGAATCTTTTAAAGCTTTTGTAATAGACAAAAATGACGATAAATTCGCCAAATTATGATGTAGGCATCTCTGATTTTTTGGTATGTTCTTTCGACCTATCAGGAGTATCTAAACAGAAATTCGTTTTAAATATAACAGCTTTCTTAGAGGCGTTCTATCTTTTGAAAGATTAGGCAAACCTTAATGGAAAGAAGACATACTATAAAAAAATAGTCTTAAAAAAATAATTCCCTTTACATTGTATGTTTTCTAATCCTAACCATTTATTTTCCAGGTTAAACCTCTAGGCGTAATATGGGGCAAGTACCCCCAATACAGTTCCAAAAACACGATAATGTTCGACGACATCAGGAGAAACTTCATCATGAATCCGAAGAGTGGCCTCAAGATCAGACCGTTCCGGCAGGCCCACTTGAACAGGGACAGGGACCGGGAACTACTACACCTGTCCACCTACCTTAGAGATATAGCACAGTATTGTGAAGATTTTGACCTCCTAAACCATAAAAAGTGGGAGAAATACAAGCCTGATAAGAACAGGACCCAACAAGCTGGAAGCAAGAGGAAAGCTGAAGACAGTACCCCGACCACACCCAAAGAATGACGGTAAATACTCACAGACCGACTACTCCGGTCTCCGAATCGCCTTAATCGCTTATAAGACTGCATTTCTGCTAAAAAGCTTAAGACTTAAACAAAAAATTTTGAAAACTAAGTCAAACATTTAAAATGTTATGTAAAAAATGTTTTTAAAACAATAATTTTAATTATTACGTATGACATTAAGGCGATTTGCGTATCTTTAGTTAGTGATTTCGTTAATCAATATTGTATCGAAGTTGATTTCGCATAACGATCTTTGTGTTGCTATTTAAAAAAATTATATTATCTAGAACAAAGAAAGGTTAATTATGAGACTAATAAATGTAGTTAGTTTCAACAATGGCTCTAGTGGACTCGTAATATATATTTTTAGCAATCGGTTTTGTAATTCTCAATTTAGCTTTTTTATTTAGTTAATTTTATGCTTGGCAACATTTAGATACTGCCCAAAACTTATGCACGAGTAATATTGTTTAGCCTTTATGATGAAATGGCTTCTATATGGAAATTTAATTATTTTCACACTTTTTTATTTGACTGTTCTCCCAATGCTGCGCCACTGTCATATCTTCCCATTCTTTTGAATGAAAAAACAAACCTTTGGCCATTCTTAAAGGAGTCCAATTTTTCACGCCGCGTTGTAAAGTCAACATTGTTATCGAAACTAAATAACCCAGTGTCAAAAATAGTGTCGAATCTTGCATTTTTTAAATATCTTTATAACGTGGCTGACAATTTACGGGTTTTTTCTTCAATGGGAATGAATACAAAAAATCTAAAAATGACATCGAATTCACCAACATAATTTTTCTTTTTAGAAAAATTGTTGTTTAATATATCCAATTCAATATGGCCTGATTTTTGACTAAGCCTCTAAAACAAGGTATTAGGCAATTAACAAAATATTCAATTTCATTAAAACATTAGAAAATGGGAATAATTTCCTACCAATATTAATTATTTCTTTGCCTACGCTTCCTACTAAATCATGTCAGAATCGCAATAAACATTTTTCAACTTATTATTATGCAACTGTCTATCTAAATCGCGATGGTTGACTAGTCTACCACGCAAACACTGTTGTGTAGTTAGTTTTAGATATAGAAGCCATTTTGTTCATAAAGCCAAAAAGTATGTCATGACAATGCAGATGATACAGGTAACGAAAACATTGCATTTAATGCGTTGTATTTAAACGAGGTCTAACGTTATTAAGCTCAGTATTTTTCAAAATAAATATGTAAAAAGATATATTAACAATCATGCTGTTTTTAAAAAAAAATTAAAGCTAAGCAGCTTTAACTGTAAACTGCTTGCATCATATTGTGTTGCCATTATAGTAAAATAAACACAATAATATATGTATCATTGTTTGATAAAAATAAGCTATGGTTTAAAATTTTCATGTGTAATTGTCGTCCATATCCTGGCAACATTATTACAACATTAAAGTGTTTATTTGGCATAAAGGCATTGAACTCATGCCAGAAACTTAAAAAAAAAAAGTTTTAATCAGATAGTTTTGTAGTGTTTATGATTTGCGTTACTCATCTACCAATTAAAATAATTAAACTGGGCCTAGTAACCTAAGACTTTATAGTTTTAAGTAAATTCTTTAATTTCGAACTTAGTTTATCGGTTGTGAAACAGAACTGTTTCGATTTTTGTCTACAATTTCTCAGTAAAACTATTTGGGCTCATTTACAAAAAAAAAAAAAAAAAACTATTTGACAACACAATAACGAGGATAAAAGGAAATTCAAAAGAACCTGGTAGTCAGTCTTTTGTATCTACCTGTATTTTAAAAAAGAAATGTGTTAAAACATTTTACAACTGGCAGTTTCCTTTCCATTCAAAATTATGTCGTCTTACGAAACAAAATTTTGTAACCTCATTCATCATGGTCGTTCCTGCCAAAAAATAAACGTTTAAATGAGCCTAGTTTTCTTTTTCTAAGATGTGTAGAATATATTCCTTTCCGAATACTCTGTGTAAATTTGACTGCTGCATAGACATAGGAAATGGACTGACCATTGCCTGTGTAAATGTCAAGTAAACATAGGCATTAAACTGCGAGAGATATCGCGGTGATCTCGTTGTTATTTTTCTATGTTTTACAGGAGAGACGCAGATAGCCCAATCGCTCTCTCTGTTTCTAGAGAGTGGCCAATTAAATAAAGGTATTCAATTTACACAGGTGTGAGTCCATTCTCTACGTATATGAAATGCAGTATACCGAAATATTACGATTAAAATTCAAATATGCCATTTTTGTCTTTGATCACACATCCATTTTAAAATAAATGTTAGGTAAAAAGTATTGTAAACATCCGAAATACATTAACGTAAAGATATAATTCTGTGGGCTATTTATTTTTAAACTTCCAAATGGGTAGTTGTAGATGTTACAGTTTTACTTATATAAAACCTTTTCGCAAAGAAAAACAAAAAACTGAAGTCGGACTTCACGTTTGGTTTTTTTTTAATTTTTTTTGTTGCCCCACACTAAGAATTTCTTCTGTGTCGTGGGAGCGCTAACAAACATATAAACTCACATACACAAACGCCCAGAACCGAAACAACTAGACTTGTAGATCATACAAATATTTGCTCCGTGCGGGAATCGAACCCGCGACACGCAGGTTTGCACGGTTTGCAGTTCTTTGGCAGTCGTGGCAACTGCATTTAAACTGCATCCGAACTGCAATTTGCGGTTAGATTGCAGTTGAAATGCGGTCCATCTGAATACAGCCTAAAGAAGTTTCTAGTATTACCCAGAAACTGAGAAATATGTAATCTTGTAACATTTATTGCAGCCCTTTCAATTCTTTCGGGTAGGTAGTCATTTTTTATATTTTACAAAATAAGTCATATAGTGTAGTGACTGTCCATTTTTTATTAGATCTATGTATAAGTCTTGGCCATGTATAAAACGCCCATTGTATATAAATGATACGTGGTCTGTGTCTAATTAGGTTATTTCTAATTTATAAAATAAAATATTTGGGAAATCTATTTTCTGATTTTTTTATTGGTAGTTATTTGACCTGAGTTTCTCTGTCTCCATCTAGCCCCAGAAGCAATAACGAGGCCTAAGCGAACTGTTATGGTATATTTAAAGACTAAACGCTGCGACAGCTGTAACTTCATTACTACGGTTTGTCTTAAATGATTAAGTTTAATATCTATTTACGTCCATGACGTTGAGACAGTTAGGGACTTTACCCATGGCGCGACGCGATTCCAACTAAAAGTGAAAATCAACCTTACCACTACGACATATGATATGAAACACAATGTTATTTATGGGTAGATGAAAAACAAAACACGATCGCCACGACGACGTCAAGTCAATCGAATTGCATCATTATTACTTAGTAGCAAGGTTGATTTTCACTTTTAGTTGGAATCGGTAGAATTGCAATCGCGTCGCGCCATGGGTAAAGTCCCCGTAAAGTCTTTTAGAGAATAACATAGCTGCCAGCAGCGTGTGGCGGCCACCGGCGTCAACCGTACCTATGCGGCGAGTCCATATAAAATGTATGAAAACTACAAGAAATATGCCGGTGGCGGCGTTTTGTGGTTGGGAGCCCGAGAACTAATGGTTCGAACGAAGATAATAAACTTATAATTAGAAGTAATTTGTGGTTCCGATTCCGAACAGCTAACGGGAAAACAAAAGACGTCAAAGCTATTAATAAAGCCATTGGTAGGTAATGAAATAATAATTATTATGGGGATTTTCGTCGGGGCCAAAGTCGAGGGCAGAAAAATAGTTTCAGTCATACAATCGACTTTGTAAAGGACATTGGGAAATCGATGTATGGGATTTGGGCCCACCCTTCAATAGTAACATGTTATATACCGTTGGATAGGGCTCTTTAAGGGGAACATTATTTGCTAATAAACATATGGTCTAACGTTAGTACTTTCGGAGATATGAGGTCTTAAAGTTGTCTCGTCTAACATTTTATTTGTATCACATTTAATTAAAAAGGGCTATATTCTTCATGAAAATCCTTGTTTAGAGTGAAAGTGATTTGAATTTAGACTGTTGATATTGTTAGTGTACGAGCTGAATGACTAAGGCTGCGGTTCCACTGGAGCGGAACGGAGACAAGCTGTGCCGTGCCGAGATTAATACGAAATTATAAAAAGTACAGATGTATGATGGCCCACCCTTCAATAGTAACATGTTAGATACCGTTGGATAGGGCTCTTTAAGGGGAACATTATTTGCTAATAAACATATGGTCTAACGTTAGTATTTTCGAAGATATGAGGTCTTAAAGTTGTCTCGTCTAACATTTTATTTGTTAAAAATTGTTTCACATTAAATTAAAAAGGGCTATATTCTTCGTGAGCATCCTTGTTTAGGGTGAAAGTGATTTGAATGTAGAATGTTGATATTGTTAGTGTACGAGCTGAATGACTAAGGCTGCGGTTCCACTGGAGCGGAACGGAGACAAGCTGTGCCGTATCGGGATTAATACGAAATTATGAAAAGTACAGATGTGGCGCCTAGTCGGTAAAGACGTTTGAGTCTCTGAGTCAGTCATACTTGCAGTGTCCTGGCTGCATATATTATTTTTAGAAGAAAACTCGATCGGCGTGATAACTACATTAAACGAGTCCTCCCGCCCTGTGTGGAGCAGAAGGGACTGTATGACTCCTACTTACTAATAATCCACCCCATGTTATTCATCATAAGCGGCTGCTGGCTCTAGGGCAAGCTCGTTTTTTTTTCGCAAATCGCTATGCAGTGTAGTTTGTTTTAGTTTTTTTTCAATACAAGTCAATTGTTACACTATTTATTTTCATTGTCAACATTCAAAGTTAAGAAAGTTGGAATAACTTAGGTGTTGTGTAACGAATACATTTCCGGTTTTAAGTTCTCTTAAATTCTCAGATAGGAGGATAATTTATGGTGCCTAGTACACACGGCTACACATCAAGCTATACAAAACCAGTTTGTCTTGGTCTCGCTTCTTGCGAATTTCACATACAATGAACGGTCAGCTAATACAGGTTTTGCATAGCTTGATGTGTAGTCGTGTGTACTAGCCCTCCGCCCGCAACTTGATCCGTGCGTATTTTGAACTTCACATTCGTGAATTTTAACTTCCGGCAACCCTCTTTATGGGATACTTTTGGAAAATCTAAAGAACGTACCGTGTCACTTCATTTGAATTAGGATTTAAAAAGATTAAGTTCGTTAACCCACCCACAACCCTTCAACTAAAATTAAATAAAATAACCTTAATCAATTACTAAAAGAAAAAGAGTTTTGCGATTTTCACACTAATAGTGGTTGGTTTTTTTAAAATAGATAAATACGCATCGTTTAATTGATTAAGAGATAATGTATGCCAAGTTTTGAGCTCATCGAAGCAAGCAGTAAAATCCTTCCGTTAAAACCTTATTACTCCTTTTCACCAACTTAGGTGACGATTTTCGGAAAATCCTAAAATACGTATTTAATTATTTTTTATCGTCTTTCTATATACTGAGTTTCAAATTCATGGGCTCACGCATTATCAATGTCCCATACAAACTTTAACACCATCTTAATCACCAATGGAGGGTAATTTTAAAAAACTAATGACGCCAATCATTTTCATTTACTTATCTTCGTATTCATGCTAAGTTTCAAGTTTATAAACCCAAGGAATAGGATTTTGCATACAAAGGTTTTCACCCCCTTTCAACCCTTAATAGGAAGATTTTCGAAAAAACCCCTTCTTAGTGGCCACTTACATAATAAACTGTAATTATTGTAAAAAAAACATGTTACGTTTAGCGATTTAGGCTGTAGGAGAGTCTTACGACCATATCCTGATCTTTAATTTTTATAGATAACTCCGAAAGTACAGACTTTTGATCTTAGTCGTAATACTAACTTTTATTCAGCATAAAAATACCTATTCATTCATATGTATCTTATTCCTATTGAGAGGTGGGCCCACTTTTTCTCAATATCCTTTACAGACCAAGTAAGCAAAAACGGGTGCATGCGGACTTACGTCACGGGATATCCATTATTGTTACCTATACATATAAAAAAACCAATCGTTCGAACTGAAAACCTACTTTTTAACGTATAGGTAAGTACACTGTTATGTAGGCACCTTTTTAGCCTTAAAAATAGTAATAGTATCTACCTTGCCCCCCTTTATCTAGAACCTGGATACCTACGCCCATAGTCACATAGGTACCTCCTGGGGTGTGACAGAGATAACGTTAAGAATTTGAAACTAATTCAGCTTATTTTTCTAAAGTACAATGTGCATTCCTTATGCCCAGTCTTAATACCTAATGGGTTTCCCACATAGGCAAATGCATCCTACATTGCATTACATATATATGCCACTTTATTTACCGCCTACCTACGTAATCAGTTTTTACATACTATGACTTTACTCCAGATTTGCCTGGTGTATACACGTCGCGGGCATGCGGGCGGCGAGTAAAGGGCAACTCGCTGTCCGACTATGGACCAGGTCGAAGGCGCGTTATGTTCCACGTCAGCTCGGTGACGGGGCCCCCCTCTAGGGGGCCAAATCCTGCCGTCTTATTATATACTCACACATTGACTCATCTCATTACCGTGACCCCGGAACATAAAGGGACATTGAAGGAGTCGCGGGACGCCTGAAGAGGTAGCCACGACCCTGAAACGTAAATAGCTATTGAAGGAACACCGTGGATTTTATTCAGTTCGAGTCTGACAGTATCTTCCACTCCACCCTGGGTGAGAGGACTAATTTTATGATTTAACAAGCTGAAAAATACAAGGCTCGAATGCCCCGCGAGCAGCGTCGAAACCACAGCCTGCCGATAGATTGCAACTTTATGTATAGGGTTTAAGGTTCATAATCTCTTGGACGGTGCTCGCTAACCAGCAGGCCCTGGTCCCATAATAGACCCATTAAATCTTAACAGCAAGGTAAAAGCTACAGACAGACAATCTTCGCTTTAAAGCATGTATATATAACGGTACCCTAGGTCCGACATATAGGTACTTAGGTATATAACATGATGACTGAGCATCACTTTGCCTGTTGCTCAATATCGTACGGTTGTGAGATGTGTCATTAGTATTACCTATAAAAATATTAGTATAAAGTGTTCGCAAGACTTTTAAAAACTTTATAGTGCCTTCAAGTTGTTTTAGAACACAGTGAAGTGATACAGTTGTCTCAGTGTTTGGCGTTTACAAAATTGGTATACCTAGGTGTACCTATAAGTAAGAAGGACTGGAATACATAAAATTGAAATCTAAGTGCAACGTAATAGCGACCAAATGGCAGTGATTATTTCAAGGAAACATAGAAGGATAATACACACAAACTCACGTGTTTTTCCAAGAGTGCCAGGAATCATTCTTGCCACCTGCTACGAGCATATATATCTATCTGCATTGAGTATATGAATGAACATCATTACTGTGCTGCGCTGGCTCAACGTCGAAACAACAGTTTGCTGACTGCATTAAGCTACTGACAGCGACTGTCTCGCAACTCTATCTCAGGGAATCGGCCCTCGACGACGAGCTCGGCGTAGAAGTTGTTTTTTAAAGAATAGTATAGCTGGTACGTACACCTTGGTTGCGAGTACTTACACTTACCTGAAGAACGCTGTATTTATAAACAGCCATTATTCTGCAAGATAATATAAGAATAAAGAATTAAGTACAATTAAATGTCGGAACTGATATCGATCCAGCCAAAAGCAAGAGACGGAATAAACATCCAACCAAATGATAAGGAAGAAATAGAACTGACTTGTAAAATTGCAGAAAAAGAATAAGACAATTGAAGAAAGAGACGATCCTTAGATATGTCGGAACTGATTTAGGTAGCATGCATTAATATCAGTTTTATTGATTTAAGGAAATTAAAGTGACCAAGCTCAAAGTAGTCGTTTTAAAAGCAACTGTTGCCAATGGTTTCGCTCGTGAATATTTCACTGGAACGTCATTCATTAATCTGAGGCAGCAAGAAAGAAGTTAAATACACAATAATAATTATTATCGATCGATAAGAGACTGGGGCAGTGACAACCTTCGCAAAAAAAAAACCCTAAAAAAAATATACTTACCTAAAATGTCACAAGTAATAACAACGCAACCAAAAGCAAATATAAACGAAAATGAAGGAGAAATTTTAGACCATAATGAACAAGAAATTAACGAAGCAGAAGTGAAAAGAAAGAAAAAAGAAAAATCATGTCTATACAGATGGTGCTTAATTAGAAGTTCTGACGATGATCCGGTAGATTGGGGTGACGACAACAGCGGCGGTGGCGACAACTGTTGTTGCGGAACTGGGGTTGATAACACCAGGGGTGGTGACAGCGAGGACTATGGCATCGACTGCTGCGGTGGTGGCTGTGATAGCGGGGACGGTGGTTGCGACAACTGGGACGGCGGTTGTGACGGCGGGGATTATGGCGGCGACAGCGGGGACAATTACTACGACAATGGGGATGGTGGCTACGACTGCGGGGACACTGGCGGCGACAGCGGAGGCGGTGGAATTGACTAGTTGCTTTAATATTAACAATTAAATGGTGATACTTTTCCAGTGGTACTGCATACTTGTAAAACCAGACGATGGATCGGTGTCGGGTTCAGTCTTGGTTTTCCTGTTACTGTGTGTGTGTGTAAAAATAAATAAGGACAATTTGCTTTTAAACAAAGTTTTCTTTTCTTTGTTTTTTTTTTACTGTCTGTGATGTTATGACTAAGGCAGTTTCAAAGTTAGTGGTCATTATATAGGGCGTCGCACGGCTATGCCACGTGGAGGGAAACTAAATGGAACATTTTACTAAAAGAAGATATAATTTTAATAACAATTCAAACTACATAGATGACTAATTGTTGAATCTGGAATCGTACACGGTAGGTACACGAGAAAAAAAATACCCTGTAGCTTTATCATAATTATCGATCAAAAGGCTTCGTCATAAGGACTATTTTTTACGTTACTTAATTATTTTTTAAGTTACTTAGAGTCAGAAATAAAAGGAAGAACACGAATTTATACATAGGTACGTATTTTTTTTTTAATCTATGAATATTGACGACTATAAAACCCGTCAAAGTTCGGAAGTGGGGGTCGTGACGTCATAACGTCTCTAGAACTAGTCCAACGGCAACAACGGCGTGAAGTATTTATGGTAGGTACATAACAACAATACAAACATAAGTATGTACCTACCTATTTTGACTGGCCTGTTGGTCTAGTGGTTAGTGACCCTGACTACTATGCCGGGGGTCGAGGGTTCGATTCCCACCCAGGACAAATGTTTGTGTGATGAGCATGATCATTTGTTCTGTGTCTGGGTGTAATATGTCTATAATATGTATGTATTTAGAAATATATAAGTATGTTTATCAGTTGTCTAGTATCCATAACACAAGCTCTGCTTTGCTTGGGACTAGATGGCGTTGTGTGATAGTTGTGGAATATTTATTTATTTATTAGATTGTCGTGAACGAATTAACTGCCGGAGTTCTTGTAAAATAAAGAAATTACTTAACCGAACCGAGGACCTTTTACAAGCAGGGCTGATTTTCCAATAGTTGCAGATTAATTTTAGCTGAGGAATAAAAATGTCGATATGACAGCTTATGTATAGAAAATAATATGTCAAATCGCAATTTTTATTCCTCAGATAAAAGTTATCTGACTATTGAAAAATCAGCCTTAAGTTTAATAATTATCCCAATAATTTAATTAATTAAAACTGCTATCTATGACTATGACTATGAACTTATGTCATTCAAATTAATTTTCATTGAGTGTTCATTGAGATTTACATCGATCTTACATTAATGTTTTTTTTTTTTTTAATTATCTCTAAAAAATCATCAGTCAACCCAGGGTGGGACGGGAAGGTCTGCCGGACTCGTACCGACAAAAATCCACTATGTTCCTTCAATAATGGCCCTTTACGTTCCGGGCTTAGGTTTACCTTATAAGACAATCTCGCGACCCTGGCAGGCTTTAACCCTTTAAGCGGGCCCTATCAAATTGCTGATAGCTCGTTCAGACGCGCGTGGAACACAATGCGACGTCTACCCGTGGTCCAAGTCGATTTAATATCAAAAAGAAATCTAAACAGTCCTAAGCAAAAAATGTTCGTGCAGGCGAGAGGATAAACCTACAAAATGAATTCGTTATTTATAGATTCCCAAACAAGTTTAGCTTTGCTGTTTCGTGGCGCCTTAATTTTGACAATAAGAGCAATGACCTTCGTTTTGACAGTTCAGTGCCGGTGTTGCAAGAGTTATTTTTAAATTACCTCACTTTGTTATTTAATTTAACAATATAATTTACACTGTAGTGATGGAGAGCATTAATGTGCTAATTTGTTGAGGCTAATTATAGCTGTGTTGCGTAACTGCATTTCACATTTATGATGTCATAGAAGAGTCGAAAAAAAAATTAGGTAGGTAAGTAATCTTTTATTCAAAACAGTGAGCATTTTTTCTTAGTTGAAGATTGAATATTAAATAATATGGGAAATATCTAGCTAAATATTTAGGTCTAAATCGTGAAGTAGCAATTTATGAAAGCAAAATAGGTGGTATAAAGTAAGTACCTACATTTTTGCGTCTAACAAATAGCTCAGTACACTAAACGAGTGGATTCTCCAATACATTTGGTAGAGCGCAGTCGCGCAGTGCACAGTCTTGTTTACTGCGTGGCATGACTCAGTTTCACAGTTAGTGATTATAACTACAGACTGGCGCTTGTTCAATGTGTGAGTGCCACGATAACTTGTACTAGTTGACCGTAGCGTGGTTATTCCTGTCCTGTCAGTATTATCGTGCCTCATCGATGAACAATACGTTAACTATAGTGGATTTAGTGCAAAAAATATTGAATTTATGAAAGCCTTGAAGGACAAAGTGACATTGTTTGCCAGTTTGTAAGGCAGCGGTGGTGTTCATAGTGTTTATTCTGTGATAAAAACGTAAACACACATCGACTTTTGAGTGTAAAAAATAAGTTTATATTAAAACTGTGAGTCCAATGTGATTTACCACATAAATGATAACATTAAAACTATTTATGGGAGAGTGCTGGATATTTCGAACGATTACGTCATGATTCGGGAGCGGCCAATAAATTAATTGCACTTCAAAACAAACAATAATATGTCGCACGTGATATCCGCTCAGCCGTCGGCAACATCGCCGTATCAACCAACAGCGCTGCAAGAGAGAAATGGTGCAAACCCACCCAGGATACATAGGATAGACAGTGAACAAAATGACGATTGCTGCGTCCGTACAAGAAACAAAAAAGGTTGCTGTTCACTCATTTGCACACCTCTAGTAATGCTATGCCGGTGCATCAAAAATTGCACGGAAAACTTCTGTGATAACTGTGCTGACTGCGTAAATAAATGCTGCTGCGACTGCGAAGACAAACCTAGAGATAGGAAACAAAGGATTTATAACAAAAGATACGTAAACTCTGGAGGCATTTATTATGACAACACTGCGGATAATGATGATTGGGGTATAACCAGCCTTTCCAACATTGAACAACCCGAGCCCACTATAGACTTGGTGTCGAATTTCAATGATAATGATTACTCTCATGCTCCTAAATCGGTAACTCATCATTCGAGTGGTTACCACGGCTCAGTAATGCATCATTCGAGTAATTATCATGACTCTGGGACACATTACTCGAGCAATCATCACGATTCTGGCGCCCATCACACTAGTAGCCATGATACTTCAACTTGTCATACCAGCAGCTATGGTGCAGGCGATTCAGGCGGAGGTGACACTGGCGGTGGATGTGACTCTGGGGGTGGTGACACTGGGGGAGGATGTGATTCAGGTGGCGGAGGTTGTGATGACTAAATTTTAAATGTTATTTGTTATACAATTGGTACGAACTTTTACAAAAACTTATGTTTTTTTTTGCCTTCGGGTGAATTTTATCAAATAAGTAATTTAATAGCTATTTTTTATTGCTGAATCCTAAAATAAACATTATACGCAAATATTTAATGTAAATCTTCCTAGACGCGACTGTGATTAAACTAATGATATGGTTAAGAACATTAATCAAATGAGGTTCAGATCTGCAGTTCAGATTCAGCGTGATTGAGCGAAGTTCAGTCTAAGTATTTAGACTGAACTTCTACTGAATTACCTATCTAAAACTTTTATAAGTCCGAAATATAGATTATTAGAAAATAATAGACCCGTGTTTTTTTCATTCGTCACGTAAACCAAAATTAACGAAGATACAACGCTTCTAAAAATCACAAAACGTCACTCGTTTATAGTTGTCAATATTCATTGACGTAAAAAAAACTTGTCCATATTTTTTAATATTGACGGACTAAATAGATTTTCAAAACTAAAATGTACCTAATCTTTTATTTAAAACTGAGCATTTTTTCTTAATTAAGTTGGTACTAAATATTAAATAATATGACAAATATCTAGCTAAATATTCAAACAACGTGAGCACCTATACATTTTTGTGTCTCACAAATAGCTCAGTACACTAAACGAGTGGATTCTCCAATACATTTGGTAGAGCGCAGTCGCGCAGTGCACAGTCTTGTTTACTGCGTGGCATGACTCAGACAGTTTCACAGTTAGTGATTATAACTACAGACTGGCGCTTGTTCAATGTGTGCGTGCCACGATAACTTGTACTAGTTGACCGTAGCGTGGTTATTCCTGTCCTGTCAGTATTATCGTGCCTCATCGACGAACAATACGTTAACTATAGTGGATTTGGTGAACAAAATATTGAATTCATGAAAGCGTTGAAGGACAAAGTGACATTGTTTACCAGTTTGTAAGGCACCAGTTGTGTTCACAGTGTTAATTCTGTGATAAAAACGTAAACACACATCGACTTTTGAGTGTAAAAAAAAAGTTTTTATTGAAACTGTGAGTCCAATGTGATTTACCATATAAATGATAATAATAAACCTATTTATGGAAGAGTGCTGGATATTTCGAAAGATTATGTCATGATTCGGGAGCGGCCAAGCGTAGATACAGACGAATAAATTAATTGCACTTCCAAACAAACAATAAAATGTCGCACGTGATATCCGCTCAGCCGTCGGCAACATCGCCATATCAACCAACAGCGCTGCAAGAGAGAAATGGTGGAAACCCACCCAGGATACATAGGATAGACAGTGAACAAAATGACGATTGCTGCGTTCATACAAGAAACAAAAAAGGTTGCTGTTTACTCATTTGCACACCTCTAGTAATGCTATGCCAGTGCATTAAGAATTGCACGGAAAGCTGCTGTGATAGCTGTGCTGATTGCTTAAATGATTGCTGCGAAGACAAACCTAGAGATAGGAAACAAAGGGTTTATAGCAAAAGATACGTAAACTCTGGAGGCAGTTATTATGACAACACTGCGGATAATGATGATTGGGGTATAACCAGCCTTTCCAATATTGAACAACCCGAGCCCACCAGAGATTTGATGTCGAATTTTAATGATAATGATTATTCATGTGCTCCTGAATCGGTAACTCATCATTCGAGTGGTTACCACGGCTCAGTAATGCATCATTCGAGTAGTCATCATGACCCTGGGACACATTACTCGAGTAATCATCATGACTCTGGGACACATCACTCTAGTAACCATCACGATTCTGGGGCCCATCACACTACTAGCCATGGTACTTCAAATTGTCATACCAGCAGCTATGATGCAGGCGATTCAGGGGGTGGATGCGATTCAGGCGGAGGTGACACAGGCGGTGGATGTGACTCTGGGGGTGGTGACACTGGGGGAGGATGCGACTCTGGGGGAGGATGTGATTCAGGTGGCGGAGGTTGTGATGACTAAATTTTAAATGTTATTTTTAATACAATTGGTACTAAGTTTCACAAAAAAATAGGTTTTTTTTTTGCCTTCGGGTGAATTTTATCAAATAAGTATTTTACAAACAATTTCTAAAACACATTTTGTTAATGATCCATAGAAATGAAAATTTCTGTCAGGCTCTCGAACACATTTCTTTGCTGTCTGCTATCAAGTTCAATTAATTATTTGGTGAATTTTCCCCTTATGTTTAATACCGATACTGGTAAAACATCATCATCATCATCAGCTTCGCAGTAAAGCCGTACCATTTTACGGTATACCCAGTTCCCAGATTATTATCAATCTCGCCAAAAGTAATTCTGCTCGGTTTGAATTTTCCTTTTTTATTTTAATTCGTGACATGCGTCAATGCGTATAATATGTATTTATAATAAAAAAATATTTGCCTTATTACCTAGGGAATTGAATTCTCTAGATATTTGGACTGTCATGATGAGCTGCCTACGAGAGTTTCTTGTCATATTATAATTATAAGTAACGTGTAGTGTATGCTTAATAAACTTTATTGTGTATCGTGTACAATCAATGTCATAATGTGTACTTATACGTAAAATTACCTAGGTATATTAGGAACATAGATCTACACTATTATATTTTTTATGAGAACAGTGCCTGCTTTTATACATTATGAAATCAAAACCTTATGTGGTTAGGTACGTATAATCTGTTATAGCAAAATGAGAGTAGCTTTATCTCATATAATAAGTACAAAATATATAAAACAGCAAATGACTAGAATCAGTCAGTCGCTTTAGCAATCTGTTCCTAAATATGAATATATAATTGATATAAGACCTTGTACCTATTAAGATAAGGAATGTATTTATAGTAAATGTATACCATGATAATGTGCCTGAATGTGTGTCTTATTTTGGTGCTACAGTTTTTTATTTCTGCAAAATGTTGTATACCTACCTAAATACTAAAATTTGGATGTATTTATGTAAACAGTATCGTAAAATAGCGATAATCCAGTTTATTCTGAGCACGCATTGCTGGCGAATAAGTTAGATAAATGAATGGTTCTGGTTTGTCGTCTCCCAAAATACTATGTAAGAAAATTGCCAGCATCATAGAGCTACTGTTACGAGTATTGATTGATACAAGTAGGTCATTTTGCACAGAAACTGTGATTATACCTACTCAGCAAATTTTATTATGACTCGATCCAGAAACGAGTCGATTATTTCTATATGTTATGTGTTTTACAAAAGACGCACAATGTTCATATATTATTATAATATAAATACTCAAAACTCGAATAACCGAAAAGAGAGAGAAGAGCTACAGAAAGAAGAAAATTATTGAAAAGTAATAAACCACTTTTATGTCTACGGTATTAACATTGAAATCGCGGAAACAAAGAACAATTTGTCTGAATCTTATTCAGTTATTCGAACATTCGTGATTTCAAGGTTGGATGCATACATTTACCTACTCTTTTGTATTTTTGTTTTGTGTGTACAATAATAGAATAATACGTTCAAACAAGTTCACTGGTACTATTTACTCGGTACCTAGGCCAAATTATATTCTGCATACTACTATGTTGTGTCAGAAATAATTATTAAATTAAGGAAACAATGAATGTTGTGCATTTTATATGTTGTATTTTTATGTACTTACAAAAAGTCAAAAATTACGGATAAAAATTGTAATAAAAAAATTATAAAAGGTAGTTGTGTTTTATTGTATCGAGTTCAGTGTTGCCCTGCAATTATTTTTTGCAATAAAAATGGGTAATTGGTTCGTGACGGGTGATGAAGTTGGAATCCTTAATCGTCGACGAAATTCCACAGACCCTAATAATAATTTGGCTGTTGAATTTGGTCCTGGGGGGGGGGTATTACAACATTTACAACGTCTTAAAACCTGGCTTTTTTATGTGTTAAGGCCAAAAGCTATTTTTTATTGCTTTATCCTAAAATAAACTTTATAAGCAAGAATTTAATGTAAATATTCCTAGAGAAGACTGTGATTAAACTAATGATACGATAAGCACATTACATTAATCAAATGAGGTTCAGATTATTTCAGATGTAGTATAGTAAAATTCTATCCAATTATGTATATTGCCATGAAATGGAATAGAATAGAATTTTTGTACTGAAAGCTTAAAAAACATAATCAATACGGCGAGTTTTCCAAACTATGTTTTAGGGATATAGATATTACACAACTGATATAAAGATAAGTAGGTACTGTATGTTTTCGATCGGCACAAAAACTGCCATTTCATTCCGCGACAATTCAAATTGAACCAGAAAACCTTTCCGTGGTTGAGGTGTGAAAATTTGCTAAACAGAGTACCTACTTAGATAAAACGATCGCATTTAGAACAATAATTTAGACGATTGCACGCCAGTAGTGACGTAAATAGCACTTGCATTTTGCCAGTATTACTGGCTGATTGCCACTGTACTGTCTTGGTTTGCAATCACCTGACAAATTGCATCTTTACTGAGCTATGTGCTTACCGTGTAAGTACCTAATGGTTATTGGTTATTGTTAAAAAAAATTTGACACATCGTGAGTCATCGTATTTTTCCTGTCCTTATATAGGGCTAATTTCTGCATTAGGCAAAAGGTGCGTCCACACAGAGCGAGTAGCCTCGAGAGGAATTTTCCACGCGAGAAAACTGCCTCTCGAGGCTGCTTGCTCTGTGTGGACATGCCTATTGTTTCTCGACCGAAGCACGAAACAATATCCTCGCGAGGTTGCGCGCTCTATGTTGTGGACCACAGAAATATTATTGTGGACGCACCCAATCGGAGCAATGTCAATGCGGCAACCCCACCTCACTATTCCCAAACCATTGGAACTCTTGAAAGCCAGAATCAACGGTAAAGTAAGTACCGAGACAATAAAACCCGACGATTCCCAGAGAATGAATTTAACTGTCTCGGATCCCGCAACGATTTCACGCAACGATATGATAATTCAAAAAGACAAAGATGGATTTCTATTCCTTCCTATGCCTGCAAATTTCGTAGAGCTGGCTAAAAAAACCTAACTGGTCCAAATAGTGCGTGTCACATAAATTGCGAAGCTTCTTTTAAATCCTATATTCCATAAATAATATGTAGTTGAACTAAACTACCTATTGGCACTATTGGTAGGTATTTAAAAAGGCTAAGTACATGCCGTATATCATTTCTTCCCAGAATTTGATTCTTAGCAGCACTATTGAATGGTTTAATAATATAGGGTGTGATTTTTTTTCCAAAATCAGCGGGTTCGATTCCTGGCCAGGATTGTAGAATATTCTAAAAAACTAATGGTGCAGTTTTAGTTTTCGTCAAATTCGGCCTCGAGACTCCTTTCCACGTTTGTCGATATTTCTCATAGTTTCGGATATAATAGCCAACCACGCCCAGTTGAAAAATTCACCCTGTATATAATAGATATTATTTTTGTCGTAGGTATCTACTATAAAGTACCTTAATCTGAGCTTTTAAACGTTCTTAAAAGAAAGAACTAGAATTAGTGAAAACTAGCAGGAATCTTCAAGTTTCTTAGAATTGTCGATTTTGAATGAGTGCCAAACTTTAATATGGGGCTAAAATAGTCAAAATAAACAGAGCCGCTCGACATGTTTTATCACTATTTTAAAGTTCCTTGGAGATTATATCATTATTGTGATAACCTCGCAAAGAGTACGCACTATTTGAAGACAGTTTGTACGGCATGAGTTCCACAAACAAATGATTGTGCGAGCCATTTGTCAAACACGTTGTTGGATCGATCACAAGTTAATTGGGTCGTGCAGTCGTACATAATTATGTACCTATATACCATATTGCCCTCATACTTTAGTAGGTAATATCTCAATTCTCAAAAATTGCATGTACCATACGGCCTCATCATACGAGCAGTGGTGGCCCAGTGGTATCGATCCCGACTTACGAGTTGTAGGTCGTGGGTTCGTACCCAGCTTGGCGCATTACTTTGTGTAATTTATTTCATCACCACTGCTCTCAAAACGGTGAAGGAAAACATCGTGAGGAAACCGGCATGTCCAAGAACCATCAAATTCGAAGACATGTGAAATCTGCCAATCCGCACTGGGCCCGCGTGGTGGATTATGGCCCACTCCCTCTCACAAGAGAGGAGGCCTGTGTCCCAGCAGTGGGAACGTTATAGGCTGATGATGATACGGCCTCATCATCATCATCATCAGTCAAAAATTGCATGTACCATACCGCCTCATCATCATCATCAGCCAGAAAACGTCTACTGCTGAACATAGGCCGGGCTCTTAGACCGCCAAGCCTAACGACAATTCGCCATATGCATCCATCGGTTGCCCGCGACTCTCACGATATCGTCGGTCCACCTAGTGAGAGACCTACCTACGCTGCGTCTTCCGGTCCGTGGTCGCCACTTGAGATCTTTTCTTTCCCATCGGTTGTCAGTTCTACGAGCGATGTGACCTGCCCATTTTGCCACTTCAACTTGCATTTTAAGAACTATATCGGTGACTGGTTCTTTGCCGAATATCCATGTTCCGGATTTTATCCCACATGAAACTCCAAGCATAGCGCTTTTCATTGCCATTTATATACCGCCTACTTTCTTCTAAAATCCATCCTACTTAGTCTAATGGTATCCCGGGAGAAACTAGAAGTACCTACCTACATAACATTTGAATAAAAAACACCGCATGGTTCTCGACGCATCGCCATTTGTGGAACTCCTTAGGGTTGATCGTGAGTTGATTACTGATGATTTACCTATTATTATAATTATGTAAGTATCTTATACTCCAAGATCTACTTCTACACTGCACCGTGCCGATATGCATTTTTTTTCTTTGTTACCTTACAAGCATTTTGTATCATTATAAAATATAAATAACTAGCGGCCCGGTACGTGCTTTGCTACGTACCTATATAAAGAAAAAATGTGATAAATGAAGAACCGCTCGACCGATTTTGTGCAAACTTCACATAAACCGTCTACATACTACTAAATAGTTCGAACAAAGCCTAAACATTTGGATTGGATATGTGAGCCTGTTCTTGAATTATAGAATAACAACTAAAAGTGGCATTGACTTTTATATTATTTGATACTTAATTGATAAATAAAAAGGCCCAGTTTGAAACCGTTTATCGAACTGTCTAATTTGTGTTAAATCGTCGAGACAGCCTAGTTCTCGCTTGATGGTAAGTGATGATGTGGTCGACGCTGAAGCACGCTTGCCTAGAGTCCCCAAGGGCTCAAGGATATAGCTGTCGGGAAACACAGACCTCGGCTAGGAAAGACATTCTTTAGCTGTGTGCTCCTTACTCCTTCGTTCGGTTGGAGAGAAGAAATGGCGGAACAAAAAGCTTAGCAACAGACATAGGTATTAGAAAGCTAAAATTCTATACCGCTAGCAAGGATGACCTTGCCAATTTCACCTTAGGAGTAGACATACCAGAGCCAAAAGTGACAAGACGGTTCCATAATACATTCTGTTTCGCGTAATTCGTTGCCAATACGCAGGCCCAGCTATAACCTCCATCTTATTTCCCTGTCTCTTCCATGACTCAAAACATGAGTCATGACGTCTCTAATTTAAGCCAAAAGAATCGAACACACGCCACTTGACTCAAGTACGCACTTTGAGTTCGTAAAAACTTTAATGATTTGGGGCCTCAACGCAGGCCCTTGCGCGAGTGCGCGACTTAAACGTAAATAGTTGCTTCAATTTTAAATCAGAAAATTTAAATAATTATGTTATATTTATTTACAGCATATTTTGCCGAAGAACGAAAAAAATGCAAAAAGATAGTTGTATTCTTGTCGTGAAAATCAATTTATTTACATTACGTTATGCCGCGCGCTCGTGTAACGCCTTCTAACAGAATAAGTCAGAGTTTATCATATAAATATTTATATAAAGTCAGTAGATCCACAATTTTATTACAAGGTGGTTCTGTACCTACTGTGTAAGACTCAGTGGTATTTATAGATGACTCAGATAATCAGTAGTGGTCCGGCTAGTGATCTGATCAATACTGAATAATTAAGCGAACTTGTGAACAATATTATAAAATTATTGTGTGTTGTGACAACGTTAACAAATAACGGTATACAAACTACAATGAGGAAAAAGCTGTGATTTGTAATTTATGTGTGGAATCAATCGAAATGACGCTGTGGTTAGTTTTACATCTGACAAATTAAATAAACAGAGCTACAATCGAGGAACTGTGAAAATTTCCTGTTCGTTTTTTGCGAGAAATCGTCTTACGCAAACCGTTCGCATTAAAAACTAAAATGCCTTCTTCGTATCCAATGGAATCTGATGTAATAACGAGTCAGCCTTCAGCAAGAAGCTCCGCAATCCTTGGTGATGATACGCATCCAAAAGATAAAGTGCCAAATTCACAGAACGAAATAATCCTCCAAAATGGCGAAATGGACTCAAAAAGCCGATTCACTATCACCCCAATTAGGAATGATCAACCAATTGAACCTTTGAATTTACCGGAAAACGGTATGATTCCACCTAACGATGCAACGGATGTTAATGGACCTGCAAATACACGGAATATAGCCACGCATTCTTCAAAAGTCGTTAAAAACACGCCAATAAAAACCTTGGTTGCCCCAATTAAAGTTGAAAACCAAAAACAAGGTGCAGCTGTTACTGAAAAGGTTAACCAGCCAGCAGCAAACAAAGATAGCCAGAATTATAGCATAAATGGACCTGGTGCACATGCTAGCGCGGAAACTAGCGTAGGATTAAGCGTATGTCTTCTCCAATTGTGTAACTTTTGTACAGACTGTTGTGATGAATATTATAAATGGTGCTGCTGTTGCTGCGCCGATTCCGAACTTTCTGCCAGCTATTGCACGGGTTGTATGGAATGCTGTACAGCGTGTGAATGTTGTTGCAATTAAATAGTAGATCTACAGGACTGTTATCGAAGATAATCGGGATGTGCGGGCTAGTGAAGCGTGTGATGCTCATGTCCTTGAAGTTACAGGACAAAATGAATGGATTTGGGAGGTGGACAACTAGGTGTTTTCGCGCAACCGTGGATTCAGACGAACACATGCAGCCGTGGGTTACAATACGCTGCGTTGAGCATCTGAGGGATTTCCAGAATAAT
This sequence comes from Agrotis ipsilon, assembly GCA_028554685.1. Classification (NCBI taxonomy): domain Eukaryota; kingdom Metazoa; phylum Arthropoda; class Insecta; order Lepidoptera; family Noctuidae; genus Agrotis; species Agrotis ipsilon. Next base: position 10,876,533 of record CM052977.1, read on the forward strand.
TTTGTTTTAAGTACTTCTTCAGTGGCGTAGCAAGGTGGGGGCGCAGCGGACCCTAGCCCCTGGCCTTGCACCTGAAGGGGCCTCGCGCTCAGATCAAAATAAATAAATAATTTTGATGGTCACCAGTTTATAACAAGTCAAAAGAGCAGTGCAAGTTAACGTAAGAAATTAACATGACCTACAATTATTAGGTATACTTGTAGTGCCCGATAAATGGGAGCTGAAAGAGACCTCGCAATGCATGGGAGCAGCCGAGACAGGTCATATTTTACGTCCTGAAAGAAAAGGGCCTCGAAGATGCGTCTTGCCCCCTCAAGATTCGGTCTCGCTACGCCACAGTACTTCTTAAGTCTTGACTACTCTTAACAAATTAATTTGTATGTTAGTCAATAACATTATTGTTTCAACTGTTGTTATTGTTACCTACATCATAATAAATTATATACCTACCTACATATTCTTTAATGAGTACAAATACAATAAACTATAACTAACATTTTTTCACAGAGGTGAGTTTATGTCTATAAAGTGATCTCTTCCAGCCAACCTGTAACAGTGATACACGAAATGAATAATACTGGGACACGATTGCACTATAAAGCCTTCTAATAAAAAAAAGAATAAATGACAATAATATACCTATTACACAAAATATAATACTATATTAATATCAAGATAATTGCGAAAGGAAGTGCTCTTTCAAATTACGTTTAAAACATGTTACAGAGAGAGAGTTTTGGACTCTGTGTGGTAGAATGTACCCCTAGCACGAGTTTTCACTATTTTACTTTACAGAGTTTTTCCAGTATTTACAGCGTTTCTTGTATGAAAATATGGAACAGCGCCTCTGGTGTGCAAAGAAGGAACTCATTTTTTCCTTGAAAATTGTCAATTTGAAGTCGTCAAAGTTCCAGTTTACTTTACGTCTCAAATACTGAAAACTCGTGCTGACGGTACTGCTCCAAAGTGTTGTAGCTCGATAAATAAACGAGTTGAGAAAACATTTAGTGTTCGCCCTACTAGGACTTAAGTACCTTGATGTTACATGCGCGCCTAGGCCAGGGATTAGGAGTTAGTAAGCGGAAGCGAAATCGGGGTTAGTCAGATTTAATGATAGTACTGAAAACTAAACGTAATGTCAAAAAGTATGACGTTTCTATGATATGCGCATCAATGTCAATGATGCGCATCTATCTGTCAAAAAGTTGTGACATTAGTCTGTGCATTTGTCACATTTGATGAGTCAACTTTGTGGAGTGTCGGATTGCGGGAAAAATCATTTTACTTTTTATTTCTCGCAAGAAAATTAAAAAAGTGACATAAAATAAACTAGTACTGTACAGTAAAATGTTCCGATGAAGACTAGATTACTATTTATGCATTTCGTACCCAACAAACTTATTAGTCAAACAGTGCAACAATTAAAATCGTTTTGAATAAAGTGCCAAATGTGTCGGACTTATAAAAAAAAAAGTAAGTAGAAGATAAGAACTACTTGTGGTGCAAATCAAAAACATTGGTATTCCGATCTAAAATAGAATACCTACGAAAAGAAGAAGAATTTTTGTAACGGTGCTCAAACTAGTTTATATTGTGTATCTAGTATTTTATAAGCTTTGAATTTAATAATTAAATCTTAGAAATATTTATAAGTGAAAAGAAATACTTTAATAAATTGAATCTGAAGTTAAAAACGACACACCAAGAAACACTACATTAGGTACTTATTAACTATTCTTTTTTTAAAAAAAAAGAAAGAAACTGCAATGGAAGACAAAACAATCACAACCCAGCCATTAACTTCAAACGTGCCAAATATAACTGTGTCTCCGGACGCAGGTGATGTCGTAACAACTCAACCATCCACAAACGGACAAACTGAAGAAGAACGGCAGAAAAAGAAATTCAGTCAATTCAATCCGTCAACTACAGCAGCGGAAACAATGAGAAGACAAGAAATTGGTCAAGCTAACAATAATGACAGTACATGGTGCTGTATTATGTGCTGTCACACCTCAAATGGTGGCGACTGCGGTACCTGTGACTGCGGTTCTTGTGACTGCTGTACTTGTGATTGCTGCAATGACTGCGATTGTGATTGCACTGGTTGCTGTGACGGCGGAGGCACAGATATTGACGGAGAGGATATTGCGGGATGTCTTGAGTGCTGCTTTATTTGTTTTGAATGTTGTAAGGATTAGGATATTTACGCTGCAGTTCTAACACCTTGCAAATCAAAAATGTTAATATTCCACAGAATTATTTCTACAGAGGTTTAATTCAATTCTATGTACACATAGAATTATTTCAAGAGCGGTTTGAACATTTAAAACACTACTGTTACCTCGGTTTTTGTCCTGTCAGTTTGTACGTAGGGTCTGTCAAAAAATTGATTGTTTCTGATTGGCTGACACAATAACTAATTTTTTTTTTGTTATGTGCAACTAAATTTACCTAAATGGTGTTAAAACTTAGAAACAAATTCTGACATCATTTTTAATGTAATCATTATACTAAGGTCAAATTGTTGTTGCTTATCAATTTTATCATTTTGTTTGTGCGATGAGCTGTTTAGCTGCTTGCTGGAATGTCCATACGTGGATATGGACTTTTTTTTTGTAAACGCACAATATACAAAATATTCACAGTACGGGACAAAGTTTTTTTTTACAAATTGTTGAAGTTAATGTTTAAAACTAGGTAAAATGTTGTTGTTGCTTATCTATTCTCTGTGATTGTACTCACAAACAAACTGGAGCCTAATTAGTTCTTAATGTTAATAAAATATGATACCTCATTAGTTATAAATGTTGCACACACGGCTACACATCAAGCTATTCAAAACCAGAATAAGCTGATCGTTGAATGTATGACTCCATAATAGGAAACAAGACCACGTTAAAGTGGTTTTGTATAGCCTAACCCTTAATTTGGCAGACACAGAAATGTGATAAAAATAATATTTTTTTTACGAAAATTTCTCTTAGGCATTAACAGACACTACAGAAAAATAATGAAAAAAATCTAGCACTTTCAGGTTTCCTGAAAAATGATGTATGCCACAGCATACATTGCCAAGTCCAATGCTAATTAAAATAATAATAAAAAAGGTGTTATGGCTTAGAAATTGTGAAACACTCAAAATATAGTAGTCTAACTGGCAATTCTAAGGCCTTTTACAAGTGATGACACACAGATAAACTTGATATTTCATGCATAATTCAGACGTTAGCATGAAACGCAGCCTACATTGACCTGGTAAGACCTTGGTCAGAAAACGGTTAACGTTATCATAACGGGATGAACAAGAACGTTTTTAAAACAGATTTTATCTGTAGATAGCTCAGAGTGAACTTTGTTATTTGTCTAGGTCGGGGAGTAACAGAAACAGTGGTACATTGCTTTCATGTATTTCTCGGACGTGACTAGGAAGAAGATGTTTATCTTCTGAGAGCTGCAGCTAAGCTAGGGTTATAAAACCACTTTTATTTGATTCTTGTAGGGTCAAGGGTGCAGGGCTGCTTGGTTTCGTGGACTTGCAGGACTAGTGGGAGTTGCTGGGAGTGACAACCTGACACTCAGTATTGGCACTTTCTTAGAATTTAGTATAGGGAACGGCTGGAATATTTGTTTTGAAAAAATGATTCATGTCGAACATTTTGGTTTTCGTATTCTTCATCATTGTCTAAAATATTCAGCCTGTCCGTAGAACTTCTATGGAAGGAGCAGAAGAATACGACATAGAAAGCATGGTGTGCGTTCAATATTAGTCATTAAAGTCAAAATTTCCGCTTCCGTCATAAGGAGACCACTTTTAAAAGGCACATAACCTTGATCTCTGCCACTAGGAGTTTGAAACTTTTCCTACCGATAGAAAAAACAATAAAACTAAAAAGACAAGTTATCCCAAAAAAGCAACCTCAAACTGGCAATGTATGTTGTGACATACAAACATAATGTAAGGTATTTCGTTACAAACTTGGCGGTGTATGTCACACCATACATCATGTTACTGATCGAAATAGCACCATTTTACGTTATGTTATTTTCATAATTATCATCACACGTATGCCTTTATACAATAGAGCATTAATTATAATCATTAAACTTTTCCTAAAAAATGTCATTTTCATAATAACAATATAAATACATTGGACAACACAGGTGACATTTGCCGGGTTATCGTTTTTTTTTAATTAATGTCAAAATAGATATTGCTAGATGTGTATTGTATTTTTTCTTCAAAATATGGTTAATTATTCAATTTGAAAAAGTTAATATTTCAGCCGCAAGGTGACTTTTTTATAACAAAATGATTTTCTGAAGTTTCTGTATGACAGTACATACCGTGCCAAATTAAGGGTTAATGTGTAGCCATGTGTACTTTGCATGCCAACTTATTTAAATCAAATACTCTTTGTATTTTTATATTGTACTTATGCATAATAATTAGATTTATCTATATCTATATCTATATATATCTATATCTATATATCTATATATATCTATATAATATTATAAAGAGGAAAACTTTGTTTGTTTGTTTGTTTGGTTGTAATGAATAGGCTCAATAAAATTTAATAAACCCCCGACACAAAAACCAATTTAAAAAGTAAAAATAATAAAAATACGTCGCGTTGGGGGACTGCTCCAAATTATTTATCATCTCCTGTTTTTTTGCAGTCCCCCAACGCGACGTATTTTTATTATTTTTACTTTTTAAATTGGTTTTTGTGTCGGGGGTTTATTAAATTTTAAATTTATTTCTTATTTTACTCTTTTTATAGGTACAAACTTATATCATTTTATGTTGCTAAGAGTACTCCCGACTAAGTCATCAATATTCCCTTTCAATACGCTTTCATTTGATACCCAACTCGAGTATATTTGCAGATCCTCGGTTACCTTTCCCCACTTTCACCCCCACAACTTCTAAACGGCTGAACCGATTTTCATCAAACATGTCTAAGAACACTCGCAGATAAGTCACCTTTCATACAAAAAAAACTAAATTGAAATCGCTTCATCCGTTCGGGCTCTATGATGCCACAGACAGACAGACAGACAGACAGACAGACACACAGACAGACAGACCAACAGACAGACAGACACGTCAAACTTATAACACCCCTCTTTTTCCGTCAGGGGTTAAAAACTACTGGACCGATTTCAAAAATTCTTTCACTATTCGAAAGCTACATTATCCACGAGTAACATAGACTAAATTTTATTTTGGAAATAAATAGGGTTCCGTAATATATTTGGGTTTTTCGGACACAAGGTGTAAAAAATCAACCAGAAAAGTTACTTATTTTGCGTACGCTGCCTAAACTATAAAAGATAGAACTATGAAATGTTCTAATTAGTTGTAGATCTTATAAATATCTACAAAAAACTCCGCGACACACTATACCTATCTATGTCGAGTGAGGCACAACAACCATTTTTTAAATAAAAAATCTTGAATTTTTTTGGACTACTTTTAAACGCATTTATTTTACTCATTCTATTAATCCTTATCAAAATAATTTATTTCATCATTAAGTACAGTTAATGTAGATGATATTTGGTCTTTTAATGATTAAAATTGGATGTTTAGTTTCGAAGTTATGGCGAAATTAAAATATCACGATTTCTGCTGCACGGCCCGTTGCGAAGTGAGCGTCACCAAGGCGGGGGTGCGCGTGCGGGAGGGGAGTTTAGATGTATGAGTAAGGTACCCGCGCGGCTCAGACGCGTGGTCGGCTCCCTACGCAGCGGTCGTGCGCGAAGTCTAATAATTTTCCTGCGAGAACCACAACAGACCAGCTAAACTATAAGAGATACAAAAATGGTGTGATAGCAAAAATTGTTCCACGTTATGAGCATTTTTTGCTGAGAGAATTAGTTTGAAGATCTGGAACACCTGATGTGGAACTCCAAGAGCCCAGCTACACTATAACATATACAGGAATAACGTCTCAGCAAAGTTGTTCGGCCTGATGAGCACTCTCTGTGGACATATAAAAATTGAAGATCTGGAACACCTGATGTGGAACTCCAAGAGCCCAGCTACACTATAACATATACAGGAATGACGTCTTAGCAGGAGTTGTTCAGCGTGATGAGCACTCTCTGTTGACGTATAAAAATTGAAGATCTAGAACACTTAATGTGGAACTCCAAGAGACCAGCTACCCCGCGGTGGTGGACGCCCACGGCGTCGGACGTCACAAGACGATCTCCGGCCACCGTAGGCGCGGGCATGCGGGTGGCGAGTAAAGGGCAACTCGCCGTCCGACCATGGACGGCGCGTCGTGTTAGCATAATGACGGGGCCGGTCTCAGAGGGCTAAAGCCTGCCGGGGTCTTATACCATCATCGTTACCCCGTAACATAAAGGGCTATTGAAGGACACCGTGGATTTTAGTCAGTATAAGTCTGACAGTCCCTCCTGCCCTGCCCGGGGTGGGAGGACTCATTTGATGATTTACCACGAAAAAAAAAGAGCCCAGCCACACTATAACATGATTTTTTTCAACTGGGCGTGGATGACTATCTTCGAAACTATGAGGAATATCGAAAAATGTTGAAGACTCCTTTCAACAATTCTGGGAAGTAATCATATACGGCAAACTTAAGAAAAACGTATAATTGAAAAAAAAACTGTCGCTGGCATAAGCAACAAGATCCGCGTACGAAGTCGCGGGCAGAAGCTAGTATTTTATATTTTTGATATTGCTAAGTCAATACAATTTTATATTGTTAAAAAGATATATTCTAGATTAAATAGATTGATTTTGTCAATCTGCATGCTATATTTGTGATTTGCTATTTCCAATTTACCGTACTTAGTACATTCAAGTACAGTGCCATAATTAATTATTATAATACTTGAAACAATAAGATAGATTTCATATTTTGCAAAGCATTTTTGTATTTTTATTAAATGTCTGTTTTGATGTTGCTCAGTGATAAAGTGTTATGCCACATAATTAAATATAATCTAGATAAAATATTTAAAAAAATATGACAATACATAAAAACATGTTAATTATGTAGGTATAAGGAAGGTGAATGCCAAGGAAAGACTGGCAATTTATTTAGAGGTATATTTTAGTGTGATGGGAAGTCCCATGACTTGTTGTTATGAAAGGTGCGTTTCTTATTAAATGTTTATTCCATCCAACACACATAAATACGTTCTTTTATATATTTATTGTTGTACTTATCATGTTAAAATAATTTTAAGTCGGTTTTGGAAGAGTTCTAAGTATTTTTTTCACTTATGGGCGTCCAAGTACTAACTACCTCATGGAACTACCTAGGTACATTAAATTTTTGACGATTTTTACAAGACTCAGCTCAATACTTGAACGCTCACTTAACAGTTAAATACTTTACGATTAAATATCTTGATCCAGACTTGGAAGCTTCATAAGTATTTGTATATTTTATCCTACATGTCTAAAAAGGCCACTATAACAATATCATAAAAATGATTTGCGATAAAAATCTTCTATTCTATTGCTTAAGCATTAGAGTAGATTAACAACATTGCTAAAGTGGCATTTTTAGATCCCCTGATCAGTCATTTATATAAGATGTACCTGTTACCTACCCTAATCGTCTATTAATCTATAATTTCTACACTAATACTATATTGAGAAAAGATTTGTATTGTGCTTTCGAATGTTTAAGTAAAATATATTGGACGAATTTAAAAAAAAAAACCAGTTTCTTTTATTTTTTATCACTGAGTTGGTAACATCAATTCCAGTATCCATTGCGCCACATTTAAACTATCATCAGGGTGCAACAGGTAAAATTTGAACCGAGAAGAAATCACTGAAAATGAATTAAAAAAATCACGTATGCTCGAGTGACCTGCTGGCGTGTTTTCCACCATGGTACTTGCCTACAGTCACCTGATTCTTTTTATTCTTCGTTATATTGGGTAAGCTGCAATATAAGTACTTACCTAAACCAGTTTTTAATTGGGAGGAAATTACGGTTTTTTTTTTCTACTGAAAGGCTATCGCTGCTGACTTCCACGAATCTTTATGACACGACTTCCTTTATCTAGTCTATTAATTATCGCTTTTGAGGAAATTGGTCACGTAAATCTGTCATTAGCTCTTGGATTATAATTATGTATTTTGTACATACAGTCCTAGGTCTTCGCCCTCCACGCGTTCGCTTGTCGTGGCCACAAAGATATAAGTAAGATCGAATAAAATTGGCCTGTCGGAATATGCATAGCAACTATGTATATCCCTGTGAGTAACTGTTATTTGTTTCCTGCAGGCGCACCATAAAACAGGCCTGGCTAAAGGTAGCTGATAGCGGTTCGAACAAGGGGTAAAGGTAGTGTAGGCGTTATTGTAATGAGTTTCAGTGCCTACCTGAATAGCTGCCCCACTGGGAGTTCAATCGTAAGTCACAAGCACTCCTGGCGTCTAGGCGATCGCGCATGCTTTTTTTTATCTTGGTTAAATCATCCAACGAGTGTTCCCACTCAGGGCAGAGGACTCGCTGTCCGACCATGGACCATGCCCGGGTCGACGGCACGTCGTGTTCCACGCGCGCCTCAAAGAGCGTCAGCAGACTGACGGGCCCCCCTCTCGGAGGGCCAAAGCCTACCGGGGTCCCGGGCATGGTACATCATTACAGTGAGTGGCCCATTACTCGCCGCCCGCTTGCCCGCGCCTAAGGTGGCCGTCCTGGGACGTCCGTCGCCGTCTCTGTCACGCGACCCGCCTCCTCCTTCACTGCTGACTGTTTCGCAGGAGGCAACCGCTTTCCACCCGTCTCGCCCTGAAGCATGGCCTCGACCAGTGCCGGGCGCGAGAGGTCGCCGCCTATCGACGCCGTAGGGACACGGCTTGTTCTACCTTCCCTATCCAACACAGGAACCTACCGAAACATCCGTGTCCATTGGTCCTGCGTCAAGCGGAAGGTATAGGTGCCGCGGCACCTATCCAGACTCTCCTCAAGGAGGGATGTCACCGCCGCAATTGCTGCGTGCCCGAAATTCGGTTGCCATATATAGTCGCTCTCTCCATACCTCAGATTGCGCCGGAGCTCTTTCTGCCGCGCCTCAACTTATCGAGGCGTTCGGCTCCACGGGCCACATTGCTGCAAAACTAGCTGTCCAAAAGTTAACCGTATCACTCCCCAACTTAACATTTGCTGATCCAACTTCGTGTGCCAGTGTCGGGCCGAGAGGGAAAATATTAACGTTTTATTTTCCTTGTTTTTAATAATAAATATAAAAAGTTTTTGAGACTACTATATGCATTATGTTATGTAGGATATTGAATAGTATATGGAATACCTGAATTTATTTTGATCAGTATATGACTGTACAGTGACAAATGTAGTACCTACATTATACATGTTTGTGGTGTGAAGTGAAAATGAAAAACATCGTGACTTTTTGATTGAAACAATATTAAGACACGAAGAAGAATTTTCCTAGCAGTGCTGTTTTTAAATTGAGTACCTTCTTAGGAAGGCTTTCAAAGCACAGAATTTAACGATTTAATCTGAGAAATACTATTAACTGCAAATAACTAACTTTTTTTAACGGAGTACTTTTCTTATTTCTTGTTTATTATAATACTGCTGGTTTCGGAATGAATCCCATAGAAAACTGCTCCTCTTTTATAGAAAGCTCTGACCAATCAGAACCCTTAAAATTTGCACACGTTCCTAATATTTTTCCCGTCAGCCAATCAGAGCAATCCATTTTTGCACACGGCACTAATTTTACTTTGTATGGGGAACTTTAATTTGGCAGTTTTCTATAGTAAACCTTTCCCTTTTGTTTTACAATTTATCTTATAGCCTAGGGGTTAACTTAGTCTATCTAATTACATAAAAACCTTATCAAAACCTTAATTTTTAGACCTAAAAAAGGATAAATAACTAAATTTACATCAACCTACAGGCAGAGACACCAAGTGCCAGAAATTGGAATTACAACGATTTATCACTGTGTTTGAGGGTATTTGTAAAATGTACACTTTTTATGACTACCTAACACTTCGCTTACATTTTCGAGGCAAGTGGCGCTCCAAGCGGATCAATACAGTTTCTCAAATTGTTTGACGGTATATGTAGAATGCGCATTTATATGTCTACCCAACTGTGGGTTTATTTTTGCGGCATCAGCAGAGACACCAAGAGGGAAAAATAAAAAACAAGACAACTTATCAATTTATTAGAAGGTACTTACAAAATGCACATTTCTATATTTACCCAACCCTTATTATTTATTGTAACAATAGTTTTATTGTTTAAAACTATCCTAATCTATACCTACTATATTTTACAAGATTTGCTTAGTGCGATTATTATTCGTCGCTAACAAACAGACATAGGTATTTGTACGGTTTACGTACAGGCTAGTAAGTTGCTGACGCCGCGACATACTTTCGTTAATTCATTTTGTGTACTTTTATTATACTAAACGTTAGTTGACCATTAGCTACCTTAGCGATACGACCACGGATTAGCATCCAACATAACTTTGTTACTTTACATTAAACTACTTGGGATCGTGAAGTCTGTGGTTTTCGTCAACTCACCAACTCTACAACTTAACCGCTCTGAGCCATACATAAAAGTGGTCCTTCGAGCCGGATCTTGTGGGTGTGTGCTCCCTATTAGCGTTAGCGAATCGGTCTAGCTGGTCTCCCAGAAGCGGGTCGCCCCAGTAAGGATTGAGAAGGCGCATAATAACGCGAGTAGAGAGTGAACGCGCCGGGATCCAAAACAACTACTTGCGGAAACTTCGCGACTTCGGTGAACTAGTGCCTGCGGTGATACAACTCTTATCTGCCAACGGACGAAACCAATAACTTACAACAATGGCTCAGGGTATCTCGGAACTTATCAGTCGTCAAGAAACTATCTTCACTAACTTGAAGACTATATGTAGCAACTACAAGAAAGACAGCGCTACCAGAAAGAACTTAGCATATCTGGAGGATCGTCTTTCACGGCTGAACAGTAGCTGGGAGAAGTTTGTCTACAACAATCAACTATTGGAAGAATCGGGGGAAACAGATCTTCAATACTTCAACGATGACGTTTTTAACAACACAAAAAAGATGTATGAAGAGGTGTTACAGGATATTTTGAAAAGAAAGGCGGAAATACCTTCTCCATCAACTAAAAAGGTGGAGGAGGCACCTGTATCACCTATACAAGGTAAGGGAAAATCAAAATTTTCTTTTGAGGATATTAAATTTCATATCCCTCCTCGCGAAACAAACGAGTCGACTGAAAGACAACAAGATCTTTTGCGTCAACAATACTGTAACTTCAGAACGTTCGAACGCACTGTGGAGAAGATAACCATAGCTTTGGCAGTACCGATGGAAAAATGGGAATTAGAAGACAAGTTAAGCATCCTGAAAACTAAATGGGAGCATATCGAAAAGACGAATTGGGAACTAGACTATATCCTACAAGATGAGGACTCAATTTATCAACAAAAATATGATGCAGCAGAAAACCTTTATGATGACCTGAAAAGAAAACTACAACACAACATCTGGAACAACGCACATTATGAGAAATCTACGCCAAAAATACAAATACCCGATTTTCATGGGAACTATAATCAATGGTTGACTTTCAGAGACCTCTACCTCGAAAGTGTACACAACAATCCGACACTTTCGAAGGCTCAAAAAATGCAACATTTGAAAACAAAACTGAAGGGTGACGCGGAAAAACTGGTTCAACATCTTGGCATCAGTGCTGAGAACTACGCATCTTGCTGGGACATGCTGACCCACCGCTACAATAACAAACGGCTGTTATTCACATCATACATGAACACGCTCCTGAATCAACCTAGTATCCAGCAACCAACCGCTGCAAACATACGGAAGCTTCATGACGTCATAACGGAATGCTTAAACGGGCTCAAAAACATTGGCCTAGATACCACCAATTGGGATCCGATAGTGGTTCACCTATTGGTTCAAAAACTCGATAGTGTTACGTATAACGAATATATAAAGGAGATCAAACACCCCAGAGAATTTCCCGACCTGAAAGAGTTCACTGAGTTTTTAGAATCAAAATTCATGGCACTGGAAGCTCTGCAGGGGAACAGCCAAAAAATATCATCATCAAACAAACCATGGAAATCGGAGAAGCAGCCTCATAAGGGAACAGAATATCGAAATAATAACTACAAGAATAAAACGCAGGGGTCATCGGACTTTAACAAGTCACAAAACTCGCCAAAAGCCTACTTAACGACAGTGAAAACATGTCCAATATGCAAAACTAATCACGTTTTGATGAATTGCGAACAGTTCTTGGGTATGAACGCAAACAAACGGAATGACGCAATTCGTAAATTGCATATTTGTAAAAACTGTCTATTCAGCCACGGAGAAAAACAATGCAACTCACGAAAGACATGTAAATTGTGTCATAAGGCTCACCACACACTTATGCATGAAGCTGAAACTGAAGTGTCTAGCAGCAAACAAACAACAGGGGGGGAAAACCCATTGTCAACCCCTTCAACTTCGTATGGGGTCAACAACGTAACAAACGAAGACAAGGAAGTATTGTTGACAACTGTGCTTCTGAAGGTCAAGACAATTGATGGAAACTTCATCGACTTGAGAGGTCTACTTGACCAAGGCTCCCAAGTAAGCCTAATAACAGAAAACGCGGCACAGCGCCTCCGATTACAGCGACGCAAAGTGAGCGCCGTTGTTTCGGGAGTGGGATCCCTTAGCGGCAACTGCAAAGGGGCAATGAACTTAGAATGCCAGTCAATCCATTCAAACTACAAATTCAACTTTGAAGCATTAATTATGAATAAACTCATAAGTAACTTACCTACCGCATCGTTTTCAATAAGCAACTGGGACTATCTGCAAAACTTAAAACTAGCGGATCCACAGTTTAACCTGTCAGGCCCGATCGATTTGCTCTTGGGCGCTGACATCTACTCAGAACTTATCCTAAACGGAGTCATCAGAAGTGATAAGAACTACCCAGTAGCTCAACAAACTAAAGTGGGCTGGATTCTATGCGGGAATGTAAAGACATTTAACTGCTTCGTGACACTTAACGATTTCGAAAACATGGCAAGATTCTGGGAAACCGAGGAAATTCCAGACACGGCATCATCCACTAGTGAGGAACAGCACTGTGAGGAATATTACAACGCAACCACCACAAGATTGGGAAACGGACAATATGTGGTACAAATGCCTATGAAACCAAACTTCGAAACAAACTTAAAAAACACAAGGTCACAAGCATTAGCACAGTTCCTTCAACTGGAAAAGAAAATGCTAAAAAACGAAGAACTCAGTTACGAGTACAAACGTTTTATGAACGAATACATCGCTATGGGACACATGAAACCCGTCACAGACGAAAGTAGTGGCCAAGTCTACCTACCTCATCATGGCGTGTTGAGAGCTGAGTCCACGACAACTAAATTGAGAGTAGTGTTCAACGCGTCGTACAAGAAAAAAGGAGACAGCAGTCTAAACGATCAAATGTACTGCGGCCCAAACTTACAAAAGGACATATTGACACTGCTAATTAATTGGAGAACTTACAGATACGTCTTTACGGCAGATGTAGAAAAACTGTATCGGTTTATCTGGCTGAACGAAAAACAGCAACATCTGCAAACTATTTTCTGGAGATCTTCCCCTAACGAACCTCTACAAGATTGGCAGTTGGGAACAGTAACTTACGGAATGAAAAGTGCACCTTATCTCGCAATGCGCACGCTACATAAACTCGCAGAAGATGAAAAAGAGATTTACCCGGAAGCTGGACATGTCGTGAAAAACTATTTTTATATGGATGATTTGGTTTACGGGCAAAATACTATCGACGCATCAAAAGCACTGGTCACACAACTAATTGAGTTGCTGAAAAAAGGAGGATTTAACTTAAGAAAATGGAAAACGAACGAACCGATTATTTTGGAAAACTTGCGAGAGGATCAAAAGAGCCGAAATACGAACATCGACTTTAGCCCAGAACAAACCACAAACTCAAAAATGTTGGGCATGAGGTGGAATCAAGATAACGATAGCTTCACATATCAATGGAATCTACCAATCAAGGAAAAACTGACTAAACGTGTACTACTAAGCGAAATAAGCAAATTATATGACCCACTTGGATTACTATCGCCAATAACAATAAAAACTAAACTTCTGTTCCAAAAAATCTGGATAAGCAAAATCAACTGGGATGAACTTTTACCCAACGATCTCGCTACGGAATGGGAAACAATGAGAAGAGATATTCCATTACTAAACCAACTTGCCATACCACGATGGTTACAATGTCAACAAAACGACCTAGAAATACATGGGTTTTGCGACGCAAGCGAAAAAGCTTACGCATGCGTCATTTACACCCGAGTAAACAATCAAGCCGGTGAATACAAGATTACACTAATTACGGCGAAAACAAAAGTTGCACCAATCAGCAATAAAATAACTGTTCCGAGAATGGAACTTTGCGGGGCCGTGTTACTAGCCAAACTGCTGGAAAAGGTTCAGAACACTCTCTGCAATAAAAACATATTTATACGATGCTGGAGCGACTCGAAGGTGGTTTTAGCCTGGTTGCAGGGAGACATAACTCGATGGGAGAAATACGTAGCTAACAGAGTGAAACAAATAAACAGTATTATCCCTGCAAACTGCTGGAGCTATGTGAAGTCGGAAGAAAATCCTGCTGACTGCGCAAGTCGAGGGCTCACACCGCGTCAACTCCGGGATTTTAAACTTTGGTGGAATGGACCAGATTGGTTAAAAACAAACATGGAAAATATCCAGCAAGGCAATCACCTGACCTACACAACAAACACTGGATTGCAAGAAAAAAACTGCTGCGTAGTCACAAACAGGCATTGTGAAATTATTGATGCATTACTGAATAAAAACAGTAATTATAAACGTGTAATACGAGTACTCGGATGGATTTTACGACTGAGTGACATTCGTAAGCAAAAACGCGAACTAAACTCGACTAATAACTTAGCCGACTGCGGTGACAAAAAGGTGGTTATGTGTTTGTCACCACAAGACATTATGAGAGCATCACAATTGGTCATCAAGAATGTTCAAAATGAAAACTATGGAGACGAAATTGAATGTTTAAAGAAGAATCGACCCATATCAACAAAAAGCAACTTGCTGAAGCTAACTCCATTTCTTGACGATAGTGGAATACTGCGGGTGACGGGGCGACTGCGGTATTCAACGTTATCTAACGAAGCTAAACATCCTATTATTCTTCCGGCAACAGGAAGATTAACGGAGCTGATTATTCAAGAGGCTCATCGCGACACTCTCCATGGAGGCGCCCGGCTCACATTGGCCCATTTACGTCAAAAATATTGGATCATTGGAGGTAGCAGAACAGTCAAGAAAGAACTTCGACAATGCATCCGATGTCATCGTTTCAAACCAAATCGAAACGTACAACTGATGGCAGATTTGCCAAAAGAGCGTGTAACTCCATCAAGACCGTTCACAAACACGGGCGTCGACTATACCGGACATGTTGATGTAAAAATCAACAAAGGAAGAGGAGTTAAAACTTGCAAGGCTTACATAGCAATTTTCATATGCATGGTGACTAAAGCTGTGCATTTGGAATTGGTGTCGGATCTGACTACGCAAACGTTCCTCGCTGCATTCAAAAGGATGTGCGCCCGCAGGGGTACACCCCAGGTTCCCGACACGGACGTATTCCCAACGGAACGAATTTTGTCGGCGCAGCGAAACTACTTCAACAGGACTTTGAACAACACAAAACGTTCAAGACTTCTGAATTCTTCGATGAAATGAGTCACTTACAAATTGAGTGGCATTTCAATGCACCACTTTGGCCAACAGCTGGAGGTCTGTGGGAGGCTGCTGTCAAAGCCATGAAATATCACCTACATCGAGTACTGGGAGAACAGAAGCTTACGTTCGAACAGTTCACCACTTTACTAAGTCAAATTGAGGCCTGCCTTAACTCTCGTCCACTGTGCCCGTTAACAGAGGATGTCGAAGACCTGGAATATCTAACTCCCGGTCACTTCCTCATTGGCGGCACCCTACTGTCATTACCGCAAGAAGAAAAAGATTTTGCTGAGAACGATCTTAGAAACAGGTGGAGGCTTGTCGAACAAATGAACGTGCATATTTGGAAGCGCTGGTCGAACGAATATCTACATCAACTGCAAGTTCGAAGCAAATGGCAGCACCCAAAAGATAACCTGAAACAAGGAAGTCTAGTATTAGTTAAGGATGAACACTTACCTCCTGGCCGCTGGGCTGTAGGAAGAGTCCAGGAATTGCATCCAGGCACCGATGGTCGAGTACGAGTTGTTACCTTAAAAACTAAGAAAGGGACACTTAAACGGCCAATAACGAAGCTTTCACCATTACCGATGAAACTCGAAGAAACAAGAGAAAACAAAGAAGAGAAAAGAACATCTTTTCCGGAAACTTTGAAACGGGGAGGCACAACAAAAGGCAAGAAAAATTGGCTATCACTTGTTCTTCTGTCTATACTAGCAATAACGGGATTTGCACTATCAGCGACAACGACAAATAACTTGAAGGTTACACCTATACCGAGCGATCATCCGGTTTACTTTGATGAAGCTGGAAAAATTCAACTCATACACGACGAATGGACCCTATTGGTTTACTATAACTTAACATCATACTGGCAAGCAACTGATCGAATAAATGATTATGTGAACCAAATAGATACATTGTGTCAAAGAATATCACACGACTACAAGCCTTGCGAAACAATTGTCGGCCACCTACGTCATGAACTGAATCACCTAGCCGACTACAACTCTATGCTGCTCACTCAACACTCAAGACCAAAACGAGGTTACTTTGATGGAGTTGGAAAATTAGCAAGAACTCTTTTCGGAGTGCTCGACGCAGATTTTGCCGACAAGTACGAAAGAGACATTCAGAATCTACAATCAAATGATGACTACTTACTACAACTTATGAAAAACCAAACTTTAATCGTAGAAGCCGAAAACAACATTATAAAACGAAACACTGCCTTTATGAATAAACAGTTCGAAACATTAAGCGTCTACATGAACCAAACTTGCAACGACATCAGTAAAATAGTGAACAAGGCGCAAATGCTATTCACGATGAATGATATAAATTCTGCAGCTGTGACGTCAACTCTGATTTTAAGTGATTTAAATCGCATATTAGAAATGCTGATAAGTGCTCTCGCCAACATTTACAGAGGACATTTAGATACACATCTGTTTCCGGCTAACCAACTGATCGAACAGCTAAACATAATATCCGGAAGATTGCCACAGGGATTATCATTACCTGTGAAAGATATTCAAAGGGATTTGAGAAATATCTACGACCTCATCCATGTGAAGGCTCGAATTACAAACAACTATTTGCTATTCGAAATACACATCCCCTTGCTGAGCGACGAAGACTACAAGATTTATCGAATCATACCAATACCGTTCCTCACACAAGGACGTTTAAAACTCATACAACCGAGTTCAAGGTTCATCGCAATCAACTTAGTGAAGAACTCTTACATAACAATGGAAGACCAAGACATACGCCAATGTACGTCTTACGGAGAAGACGAGTTCATTTGCATGACACGTAATCCTGTCTACAACATGCACGATAAAGATGCACCATGCGAGGCCCAAGTCTTCAACCAACAAGAGTCTTTATCATGCGTCGTCAATGACGTAACATGCAAAGAAACCTGGACGAAACTTCACAAATCGAACATGTGGCTATTCACATTGTGTAGGAAACAGCTGATGCGCGTCATATGTCGCGATCAAGTTACGCCAGCGGTCATTGACGGGACTGGAGTGATTTCCTTGAAATCAAGGTGCTTACTGCAGAAAAACGACGCCACTATATATACACATAATCAGCTGGGAAGTAGTATCAACATGGAACCAGAGGTAGAAATACCGACTATAAATACGACAATTAACAACATCTTTGACCTCGGCTGGAAGCATGCGAAATTAAATATTACGAAACAAGAAGCGCCGACTGCAGTAGAAATAAGAAAATTAGACCAGCAGTTGGAATTCCAGAAAAAGCGAGAAACATTACCGAAGGCGTCTGACTTGTCAAGTCACGACATATATCTCTACTCGGTTACCTCTTTGTTGCTGGGAGGAATCGCTGTTCTTGCCCTCTACATTATCATTAAACGATGGTGCAAAACAATGAATGGCACCAAAACTGGAGTGACACCTAAAGGAAGGGATAACATTGGAGGGGACATCGAGCTACAAGAAATACACTCAACAGCAGCGGAGCCCGTTGACAGCGAAGCAAGGCAGCCGAAGAAAGTATTTCACTTTGACGAATTAAATTAAGTTTTATATTTACTTACTTACCTTTCATATTTAATTTTACACATTTACTATTGTTTGTAATGGATGCTCATCCCACTTTTTCCCTCGGGAGCATGTACGGTTTACGTACAGGCTAGTAAGTTGCTGACGCCGCGACATACTTTCGTTAATTCATTTTGTGTACTTTTATTATACTAAACGTTAGTTGACCATTAGCTACCTTAGCGATACGACCACGGATTAGCATCCAACATAACTTTGTTACTTTACATTAAACTACTTGGGATCGTGAAGTCTGTGGTTTTCGTCAACTCACCAACTCTACAATTTAACCGCTCTGAGCCATACAGTATTTGAAAGCTAAAATTCTATACCGCTAGCAAGGATGACCTTGCCAATTTCACCTTAGGAGTAGACATACCAGAGCCAGCCAAAATTGACAAGACGGTTACATAATACATTCTGTTTCGCGTAATTCGTTGCCAATACGCAGGCCCATAGCTATAACCTCCATCTTATTCCCCTGTCTCATCTCTTCCATGACTCAAAACATGAGTCATGACGTCTCTAATTTAAGCCAAAAGAATCGAACACACGCCACTTGACTCAAGTACGCACTTAAGGTCGTAAAAACGTGAATGATTTGGGGCCTCAACGGAGACCCTTGCGCGAGTGCGCGACTTAAACGTAAATAGTTGCTTCGGTTTTAAAATCGAAAATACCCATTTCACAATTATTATTGATCTAATGTTTTAGTTACTCAAGTTTTGCTGAAAAATCGATAAAAAGCAAAAGGATAGTTGTATTCTTGTCGTGAAAATCAATTTATTTACATTACGTTAATGCCGCGCGCTCGTGTAACGCCTTCTAACAGAATAAGTCAGAGTTTATCATATAAATATTTATATAAAGTCAGTAGATCCACAATTTTATTACAAGGCGGTAGTATCTACTGTGCAAGTCTCAGTGGTATTTATAGATGACTCAGATAATCAGTAGTGGTCCGGCTAGTGATCTGATCAATACTGAATAATTAAGCGAACTTGTGAACATTATTATAAAATTATTGTGTGTTGTGACAACGTAACAAATAACGGGATACAAACTACAATGAGGAAAAAGCTGTGATTCGTAATTTATGTGTGGAATCAATCGAAATGACGCTGTGGCTAGTTTTATATCTGACAAATTAAATAAACAGAGCTACAATCGAGGAACTGTGAAATTTTCCTGTTCGTTTTTAGCAAGAAATCTAAAACTCTTACGCAAACCGTTCGCATTGAAACTTAAAATGCCTTCTTCGTATTCGATGGAATCTGATGTAATAACAAGTCAGCCTTCAGCAAGAAGCTCCGCAATCCTTCGTGATGATACGCATCCAACAGATAAAGTGCCAAATTCGCAGAACGAAATTGTAGAGGACGGAGTGGACTTGATGAATAAAAAGTCAGTATTCACCACTAGGAGATTATATTTCCATAGGTTTTAAAATATTACATTCGCTAATTCAGAACAGGTACAACTTGCGTGGTTACAGTTTGATACTTCTATCTAACGCGCTACGAAACACGAGACATGTGCACTCTTTCGAATCCCGAGGCGAACAGAACGATTGCAATAGGCAAAATGTGCACGGAAGACGATAAACTTCCGGTTCAGCTTTCTAGAAAATTCTGGAATGTTCGAAACTGTTGCCAACAGCAATCCCCCTGGTGTCGAGTGGAAAAAACTACAACATTCATTCATAATATAACAATGGTTCATTGATAAAAAGGCGCCTCTGGTGTCGAGCAGCGCAAACAGTCGTTCACTATGTGCTAAAGTCCTTATCTTCTAACGCCATCTTGAGGCGAGTGGGGCGAACAAGGTGACATTTATTGTTGACTGTTTCCGCCACGCGCCAACAGAGGGCGCTACGTGGTATATCAGTCACATTTTCTCCCGCCGTGTATGGACGTCGGCACACCAACTCATCTATCTGCCAAATCGCTCAACCTAGTATAAACCTTCCACCGTGATAAAGCTGACGATCAATCAAAGAAATCAGGTCGGGCAGCCAGATGTGTCGGCGTCCATACATAACGTACACAATTGTACCACTAGTGACTGGTATACACTTAATACTACTCACAATTGAATGCAAGGAACAATTCGATGCATTAGACATGACAATATATAATAAAATAAAGCTAAGGGTAGCCGCTCCAGAATCCTTGCCCTGCTATATATTATTCAATGAATAAAAAAAATCTCCTCCGGGTGGCAGGATACTGAAGTGGCGCCAGGAAAAACACATATAACAATATGAGGACTTAAATCTATTCAACGCTAATGTCTACAACAATACAATACGTGATGACTAATTTTCTACGGGTATGACCGCGAGACGTTTAACAGGACGACGCATCACACCGCTCTTGGTTTTGACGTCGACGACTCTTACGACACCGTCTGCGCCTGGGTACGTGCGTTCGACTCTCCCCTTCGGCCATATGTTTCTTGGTAAGTTTGGGTCCACTATTACAACCAAATCGCCCTCCTTGATCATGTTGCCGCGTCCATGCGGTTCCCGCCGGTTTTGAAGCGTAGGCAATACTTCGCGTACCCATCGTTGCCAGAACAAATCCGCTAGGCGTTGTGACGCTCTCCAATGTGAACGACGTAATTCGTCGGGCCTTGTGAAAATTCCCGGGAGCGGAACTTTGGAGGGTGCGCCGAGCAGAAAGTGGTTAGGCGTCAAGGCTTCCTCGTCGTCTGGGTTAACCGACACATGGGTCAAGGGTCGGGAATTAACCGTATGTTCCACCTCCGTTAAAAGTGTATGGAGCACATCTTCATACGGATGTCGATCGTTAAGCGTAGCGTTCAACGCGGTCTTCACCGTGCGTACTAACCTTTCCCATGCTCCGCCCATGAATGGCGCTCCTGGTGGAATGTAGCGCCAGTCGATGCAACGCACCTCTGCTTCATGTTGAAGTGATTCTAGGGCAGCCTTACGTAGCTCAGCATCTGCCCCATGGAAATTGGTACCGTTGTCACTCCAAATGACTTCAGGACATCCGCGACGCGCCATCATGCGCCTCAGCGCGAGTATAGCGGCATCCGTTGACAGCGAGGCGGCGACCTCCAAATGGACAGCACGCGAAGTGAGACAAGTGAACAATGCCACGTAGCGTTTTTCGTGATGTCTTGCTACTGTGACAGAGAGTGGTCCAAAATAATCCAGTCCTGTGTGTGTGAACGGACGTTGATGATGCGCCAGTCGGCAGGGTGGTAAATCACCTGTCAGTGGCTCCGGCGGCACGACCTTGCGTAGTCTGCAGGGTTGGCAGAGGCTGATTGCCGCACGGACTGATGGCCTCAGGCGTAAAATCCAGTAGTGCTGTCTTACTTCGTTCACGACGCATTCCACTCCGCTGTGATGTAACTTCCGATGGATCCAATCTATGTACAAGCGGCAGTACCGGTGATTGCCGTCAAGTACTGCTGGTGATTGTGCTTCTCGTGGTACGTCTACTGCTGCTGCAATGCGCGGTCGTATCCTCATTATCTTGTTTTCGTCGATTGTCAGGGATAATCGCTTCAGTCGGCTGTCTGCTGGTATCTTTCTCCCGCCGGTGACATGCCGCAATTCGTTCGCGAAGCTTTCTTCCTGTATAGCACGCGTCCATAGGACTTCAGCCCGACGTGTGTACTGTGTACTAAGGGGTATGTAGACCGTCTGCGATGTGCTGAGGTTGCGGCTGCGCACTCCGGATCGTTTTCCCATACCTTCCCGTTGTTTTGCCGTCCAGTCCGGGTCGTCTGCACTAACGTCTTTATTGCGTTTGCGAGTAGCTGTTGTGGTGTAGACTCGAAGTCGGTCGATGAACTGGAGAATACGGGCCGTGGCGCGGATGAGTCGGAGCCAGGAAGAGAAACGTGTGACGTCCGGTAGTGCCTCTGTTAAGGTCGATCGTTCGTTATCGGAAGCAGTGGTGACACGTTCTTCGCCCGTTTCAATGAGGGGGTGAGGGTCTGTTTCACGCGGCCAGGCGTCTTCGTCGTCATAGAGAAATGAAGGACCGGTGTACCAGCGATGGTGTGCAGAGAAGTGAGCTGGTATACTGCGAGTCGAGTCGTCGGCGACGTTGTGAGCGGTGGGAACCCAGCGCCATTCGCTTCGTTCGGTGGTTTCTTCTAATTCTGCTACTCGGTGCGCGACGAACGGTTTGAAGGAACGTGCGCCGGCGCGCAGCCACGCCAACACGGTGCGCGAGTCGGACCAGAACACTCGACGGTCGGGGCGACGATCGTGTTCTTCTTCCACGCAGCGTGCCAGTCGTCCGCCGAGTACAGCTGCCTGTAATTCAAGTCTAGGTATAGTTGTGATCTTAAGGGGCGCGACGCGCCCTTTCGCTGCCGCGAGCGACACGTTCACCTGGCCTATGCCGTTCTCTGAACGCCAATATGCTGCTGCAGCATAGGCACGTTCGCTCGCGTCCACGAATACGTGCAGTTCCACCCTAGTCGCGTTACTATAACCCGAGTGGCAACGTGGAATACGAATGCCTTTCAGACTTTGCAAAGCAATTAACCAGTCCCGCCATTTACGTTCTAAACCTTTAGGTAGGCGTTCATCCCAACCGATTTTTAAACGCCAAGCATCTTGTAATATGGACTTTGCTTGGGTCGTAAACGGCGCGGCTAGTCCCAACGGGTCATACAAAGACATCATCGTCTTTAACAACTGACGCTTTGTGATCTGCTTACTCAAATGAGAAGGGTCTACTTTCCTGAAGTTGAATCCTAAAGTGTCGTCTTGGTGTCGCCAGATAAGGCCGAGAATTTTTTCTTCCTTGTTGAGCAGAATGTCCTTTTCTGCGGGCTCGGTTGTGAGACCGGCGACAGCTGCAGGCTCGTTGGACGCCCACTTCTGCAACTCGAAGTTACCTCTCCGGTGTACCGTGTCGACTGCTTTAGACACTCGGTTCGCTTCTTCTACGTTGTCAAAGCTCTGTAAAAAATCATCCATATAATGGTTTCGTACTATAGGGTCAACCGCTTCGGGGTAGTCACCCGCGTGAATATGTGCGTTATGATTTTTCACGTAAATCGCAGTGCTCGGGGAAGAAGTCGCACCAAATAGCACTGCTCTCATTCTATATTCCCTGGGCGCTAAAGTTGTATCCTCGCGCCATAGAAAACGCAGTGCGTCTCTATCTTCCACTCTCACTGTTATTCGCAAAAACATATCCTTTATGTCCGCCGAAACGGCGACAGGTTTTTGCCTAAATCGCATCAATACGCCGAGGAGTGATTGTAAGAGATCGGGGCCTGTCAGAAGATAATCATTGAGGCACACTCCATTTGTGCGTGCCGCTGCATCATACACAATTCTGACTTTACCTGGTTTATACGGATTTATTACTGGAAAATGCGGTAGGTACCACTTGTGTGTGCTAGATGGCGTTGGCGGTGCTAGCTCTGCGTATCCATTTGTTATCAGTGCTTTCACCTGCTCTGCATATTTTTGCTGGAGTGTTTGATCTTTGCGTAAACGGGATTCAGTACCTTTTAGTCGGTTGAGCGCAGAAGCGTAGTTGTCTGGAAAACATCTTTTTTCATTTTTCCATAATAGGCCAGTCTCGTAGCCGCCTTCTGGCAGAGCGCGTGTTGTTTCTTGTAATATTTTCAACGCTCTTGTTTCTGGGTCTGCTTGCGGGCGGCGTGGCTGTACTCCTAATGACTCTAAGCTAAAATGCTCTTGTACAAGTTTTTCAAGGGATTCGTCTGTACTTACATGACCGCATCGCTCTCCGGTTTGTGGTAAAACATGTAGTTTTGTCAGACTGCATATTTTCCCATGTAATGTCCAGCCAAGCGGTGTGCGTGAGGCTACTGGTTGACCTTTCAAGCCTATTCTCGCTTCCGAGGCGAGTAGGAGTGCCCAGTTGTCCTGCCCAATCAGGACTGTTGGTATGCCAGCATCATATGCTAACTCCTCAACTATAGGAGTCAGGTGCTCAAAGTTTGCCAAGTCCTGTGCACTTATTGACTGCCCTGATAGTTCGAGTCTGTCGATGGTTCTGGCTTCGATGTCAATGCCTTTAGTTGTGTATTTTCCTCGTATATTTACCTTGACTCGTTGAGAGTTCGTAGCATCGATGCGTGTGCCTGCTACAGCCTCGATGTAGAATGGTTCGTTTGGACCTTCTGCGCCTATCCGCTGTGCGACTTCAGTAGTAAGTAGAGTTATTGTCGATCCATCGTCCAACAAAGCAAATGTGTCTACTTTACCGTTTGGTCCCGTTAGTGTCACTGGTACTACTTTCAGCAAAACTCGATTGTACGTGCGCGGCGTGCTCGTGTTGGTGATGACGGTGTGCGGCGTGGAGTCGGAGCGCGATGCCACGTGCTCTGCAGCTGTGACGCGAGGACGCTCTTCACCGTCGTTTGAGGCGCTTGTTCCCCGACTGTTGTCGCCATGCAGCAGCCTATGATGATAGTGCTCGCAGTCTTGCACCTCACACTGCTTGCTCTTGCATCTATGCTTCCACGTACGTCGGTTTAGGCACCTGAAACATAATTTATTTTTACGTGTTATTTCCCATCTATCCGTTATCGTCATATTCCTAAACTTAGGACAGATAGCCACGTTATTGCAGTTGCCGTTGCAGATCACACACGGTTTTTCATTGGTATCTGCCATTTTAAGAGTCTTGTGAGCAGGTCGGTGAGAACGTTTCCGTTCATGTTCCCCTTCTACTGTGGCGTGCCGTGCATTTAGGTCTGCCTCCTTAGTGAGAAATCGTCCCAACACTATCAGGCCAGGCTCTGCGTCACCTGCAGCCATCTCATAATCGTACCACCTGCTCCTTAATGTGACCGTCAACTTTTCTGATATCACAGAAATCATTTCCGGGCTATGTAAATATTCTGTTCTTCCTAGAGCTTGTACCGCAGCGATAGCGTTTGTTACTTTTGATGCGAACACACATATATCTGTAGGGTTATCTGACACTTTAGGTAACTGACGTAATTTATTTAATTCGTAAGTTATCAATGCGTGGGGTCGTCCAAATCTAGATTCTAACCTTTGCATAATTTGAACAGACGATGCTCCGAGAAACAGACATTTAACTGCCTCAAACGCGGGCCCTCTCAACGCCTTTCTGAGGCGGGCTAAATTCCCTGCCTCTGTATGAGTTGAAGCAGACTCATTATACGCTGCTTTAAAATGCAGCCAATCGCCGGGTTGGCCACTATAAATAGGTAAATCAAATTCATACCTGCTGGCGGCGGGTTTTCCCCGCGCTACCTCTAACAATGCCTGAGTTAGTCCTTGCAGCAGACTCCCCTCGTCGCTACGTCGCGGCGAGGTCGGTGGCGCGTCGTCACGCGTTGTCGTCCGTGTGTCGTCGCGTCGCGGCGGCGTGGGTGAGTTTCTGTGTGGCGTCGTGGGTTGTGACGTCAGCGGATGGGTGTGGCCGCGGTGCCCGCTGAGGGAGTCTACAGCTTCCGTTTGACGTTTCGATGATGCAGCCGAGCTTCCCTCCAATAATTCTTCATGTGCTGATTCTGCCTCCAAGAGCGCTAACCTGGCGGCGGCGAGTTCCAATCTCGCCTGGGCCAACGCCTTCCTATTGGTTTTGGTCTCGTCTCGTGGTTGTCCGTGTGGTGTCGTCACCCCTGGGCTGTGACCTTGGGTCTGGTCCGACTCTGTGACGGAATAATCGGGCGGGTCTGTCGTCACCGCCGCTGTCGCCATTTCCGTGGAGACGGGCTCGTTCCCTTCCGTGGCCGCTGTGAGAGGTTCTTGCATACCGCGTGTCTTCACCATGTCTACGATATTGCATTCACCACACTACCACTTCCACGTAATATCAAACTGGAACCACGCGTTTGCACCTGTCCGGTTAGAAGGACCAATGTAGAGGACGGAGTGGACTTGATGAATAAAAAGTCAGTATTCACCACTAGGAGATTATATTTCCATAGGTTTTAAAATATTACATTCGCTAATTCAGAACAGGTACAACTTGCGTGGTTACAGTTTGATACTTCTATCTAACGCGCTACGAAACACGAGACATGTGCACTCTTTCGAATCCCGAGGCGAACAGAACGATTGCAATAGGCAAAATGTGCACGGAAGACGATAAACTTCCGGTTCAGCTTTCTAGAAAATTCTGGAATGTTCGAAACTGTTGCCAACAGCAATCCCCCTGGTGTCGAGTGGAAAAAACTACAACATTCATTCATAATATAACAATGGTTCATTGATAAAAAGGCGCCTCTGGTGTCGAGCAGCGCAAACAGTCGTTCACTATGTGCTAAAGTCCTTATCTTCTAACGCCATCTTGAGGCGAGTGGGGCGAACAAGGTGACATTTATTGTTGACTGTTTCCGCCACGCGCCAACAGAGGGCGCTACGTGGTATATCAGTCACAGAAATAATCCTCCAAAATGGCGAAATGGACTCAAAAAGCCGATTCACTATCACCCCAATTAGGAACGATCAACCAATTGGACCTTTGAATTTACCGGAAAGTGGTATGATTCCACCTAACGATGCAACGGATGTCAATGGACCTGCAAATACACGGAATATAGCCACGCATTCTTCAAAAGTCGTTAGAAACACGCCAATAAAAACCTTGGTTGCCCCAATTAAAGTTGAAAATCAAAAACAATGTGCAGCTGTTACTGAAAAGTTTAACCAGCCAGCAGCAAACAAAGATAGTCAGAATTATAGCATAAATGGACCTGGTGCACATGCTAGTGCAGAAACAAGCGTAGGATTAAGCGTATGTCTGTTACAATTGTGTAACTTTTGTACAGACTGTTGTGATGAATATTATAAATGGTGCTGCTGTTGCTGCGCCGATTCAGAACTTTGTGCAAGCTGTTGCACTGGTTGTATGGAATGCTGTACAGCGTGTGAATGTTGTTGCAATTAAATAGTAGATCTACAGGACTGATATCGAAGATAATCGGGATGTGCGGGCTAGTGAAGCGTGTGATGCTCATGTCCTTGAAGTTACAGGACAAAATGAATGGATTTGGGAGGCGGACAACTAGGTGTTTTCGCGCAACCGTAGATTCACCCGAACGCGTGCAGCCCTGGATTGCAATACGCTGCGTTGAGCATCTGAGGGATTTCCAGAATAATTTTGTTTTAATAAGTACTTCTTCAGTGGCGTAGCAAGGTGGGGGCGCAGCGGACCCTAGCCCCTGGCCTTGCACCTGAAGGGGCCTCGCGCTAATAGCAAAATACAGAAATAATTTTGACGATCACAAGTTTATAACAAGTCAGGAGAGCAGTACAAGTTAACGTAAGAAATTAACATGATGATAATAATAATTGTATTATTAGGTATACTTGTAGTGTCCGATAAATGGGAGCTGAAAGAGACCTCGCAATGCTGATGTCGCTGACAAAAGGGGGCCTCGTGGGAGCAGCCGAGACAGGTCATATTTTTCGCCCTGAAAGAAAAAGGCCTCGAAGATGCATCTTGCTCCCTCAAGATTCGGTCTCACTACGCCACAGTACTTCTTAAGTCTTGACTACTCTTAACAAATTAATTTATATGTTAGTCAATAACATTATTGTTTCAACTGTTGTTATTGTTACCTACATTATAATAAATTATATACCTACCTACCTATTCTTCATTGAGTACAAAATTTTACAATAAACTTTAACTAACATTTTTTCACAAAGGCCAACCATTAACAGTGATACACGAAATAATTAATACTGGGAAAAGATTGCACTCTAAAGACTTCTAATAAAAAAAATGACAATAATATACCTAGTACACATAATATAAATAATTATAAATACCTAAATATCAAAATAGTTGCTAAAGGAAGTGCTCTTTCAAATTACGTTTAAAACATGTTACAGAGGGAGAGTTTTGGACTCTGTGTGGTAGCTCGATAAATAAACGAGTTGAGAAAACATTTAGTGTTCGCCCTACTAGGACATTCAAGTACCTTGATGGTACATGTACGCGCCTAGGCCAGGGATTAGGAGTTAGTAAGCGGAAGCGAGATCGGGGTTAGTTAGATTTAATGATAGTACTGAAAACTAAACGTAATGTCAAAAAGTATAACGTTTCTATGATATGCGCATCAATGTCAATGATGCGCTTCTATCTGTCAAAAAGTTGTGACATTTGTCACATTTGATGAGTCAACTTTGTGGAGTGTCGGACTCGGATTGCGGGAAAAATCATTTTACTTTTTATTTCTCGCAAGAAAATTAAAAAGTGACATAAAATAAACTAGTACTTTACAGTAAAATGTTCCGATGAAGACTAGATTACTATTTATGCATTTATTACCCAACAAAGTGCAACAATTAAAATTGTTTTAAATAAAGTGCCAAATGTGTCGGACTTACAAAAAAAAGTAAGTAGAAGATAAGAACTACTTGTGGTGCAAATCAAAAACATTGGCATTCAGATCTAAAATAGAATACCTACGAAACGAAGAAGAATTTTTGTAACGGTGCTCAAACTAGTTTGTATTGTGTATCTAGTATTTTATAAGCTTTGAATTTAATAACTAAATCTTAGAAATATTTATAAGTGAAAAGAAATACTTTAATAAATTGAATCTGAAGTTAAAAACGACACACCAAGAAACACAACACTACATTAGGTACTTATTAACTATTCTTTTTTTTTAAAAAAAGAAAGAAACTGCAATGGAAGACAATACAATCACGACCCAGCCATTAACTTCAAACGTGCCAAATATAACTGTGTCTCAGGACGCAGGTGATGTCGTAACAACTCAACCATCCACAAACGGACAAACCGAAGAAGAACAACAGAAAAAGAAATTCAGTCAATTCAATCCGTCAACGACAGCAGCGGAAACAATGAGAAGACAAGAAATTGGTCAAGCTAACAATAATGACAGTACATGGTGCTGTATTATGTGCTGTCACACCTCAAATGGTTGTGACTGCGGTACCTGTGACTGCGGTTCTTGTGACTGCTGTACTTGCGATTGCTGCGATGACTGCGATTGTGATTGCACTGGTTGCTGTGACGGCGGAGGTACAGATATTGACGGAGAGGATATTGCGGGATGTCTTGAGTGTTGCTTTATTTGTTTTGAATGTTGTAAGGATTAGGATATTTACGCTGCAGTTCTAACACCTTGTAAATCAAAAATGTTAATATTCCACAGAATTATTTCTACAGAGGTTTAATTCAATTCTATTTACACATAGAATTATTTCAAGAGCGGTTTGAACATTTAAAACACTCTACTGTTACCTCGGTTTTTGTCCTGTCCGTTTGTACGTTGGGACTGTCAAAAAATTGATTGCTTCTGATTGGCTGACACAATAACAAATTTTTTTTTTGTTATGTGCAGCTAAATTTACCTAAATGGTGTTAAAACTTAGAGACAAATTCTGACATCATTTTTAGTTTTACAGTTCAATGTAATCATTATACTAAGGTCAAATTGTTATTGCTTATCAAATTTATCATTTTGTTTGTGCGATGAGCTGTTTAGCTGCTTGTCGAAATGTCCGTACGTGGATATGGACTTTTTTTTTTGTAAACGCACAATATACAAAAAAAAATCCTAGTATGGGACAATGTTATTTTTAACAAATTGTTGAAGTAAATGTTTAAAACTAGGTAAAATGTTGTTGTTGCTTATCTATTCTCTGTGATTGTACTCACAAACAAACTTGAGCTTAATTAGATTTAATGTTAATAATATATGTTACCTCATTAGTTATAAATGTTGCACACACGGCTACACATCAAGCTATTCAAAACCAGAATAAGCTGATTGTTGAATGTATGACTCCATAATAGGAAACAAGACCACGTTAAAGTGGTTTTGTATCGCTTAATGTGTAGCCGTGTGTACTTTGCATGCCAACTTATTTCGTCAAATACTCTTTGTATTTTTATATTGTACTTATGCATAATAATTAGATTTATATTTTATATTTTTGATATTGCTTAGTCAATACAATTT
Organism: Agrotis ipsilon; assembly: GCA_028554685.1. Lineage (NCBI taxonomy): Eukaryota > Metazoa > Arthropoda > Insecta > Lepidoptera > Noctuidae > Agrotis > Agrotis ipsilon. The sequence goes on from CM052977.1 coordinate 10,906,917, forward strand.
TATATTGTTATAAAATAATATAATCTAGATTAAATAGATTGATTTTGTCAATCTGCATGCTATATTTGTGATTTGCTATTTCCAATTTACCGTACTTAGTACATTCAAGTACAGTGCCATAATTAATTATTATAATACTTAAAAAAATAAGATAAATTTCATATTTTGCGAAGCATTTTTGTATTTTTATTAAATGTCTGTTTTGATGTTGCTCAGTTGATAAAGTGTTATGCCACATAATTAAATATACTTAATCTAGATAAAATATTAAAAAAAATATGACAATACATAAAAATATGTTAATTATGTATAAGGAAGATGAATGCCAAGGAAAGACTGGCAATTTATTTAAAGGTATATTTTAGTGTGATGGGAAGTCCCATGACTTGTTGTTATGAAAGGTGTGTTTCTTATTAAATGTTTATTCCATCCAACAAACATAAACATGTTCTTTTATATATTTATTGTTGTACTTATCATGTTAAAATAATTTTAAGTAAAGTTTTTGGAAGAGTTCCAAGTACTTTTTCACTAATGGGCGTCCAAGTACTAACTACCTCACGGAACTACTTACATGAAATTTTTGACGATTTTTACAAGACTCAGCTCAATACTTCAACGCTCACATAACAGTTAAATAATTTTCGATTAAATAACTTGATCCAGACTTGGAGCCTCATAAGTATTTGTATATTTTATCCTACATGTCCAAAAAGGCCACTATAACAATATCATAAAAATGCTTTGCGATAAAAATCTTCTATACTATTGCATACGCATTAGAGTAGATTAACAACATTGCTGAAGTGGCATTTTTAGATCCCCTGATCAGTCATTTATATAAGATGTACCTGTTACCTACCCTACTCGTCTATTAATCTATAACACACTAATACTATATAGAGAAAAGATTTGTATTGTGCTTTCGAATGTATAAGTGAAATATATTTATTGGATGGATTTAAAAAAACATTTTCTCTCTTTTATTTTTATCACTGAGTTGGTAACATCAATTCCAGTATCCATTGCGACGACTCATCTTTCTACCGTGATACAGCCAGGTGAAGTCATAATTACATGAAAACTATCATCAGGGTGCAACAGGTAAAATTTGAACCGAGAAGAAATCACTGAAAATGAAATAAAAAATCACGTATGCTCGAGTGACCTGCTGACGTGTTTTCCACCATGGTACTTACTTACAGTCACTTTATTCTTCTTTATATTGGGTGAGCTACAATAGAAGTACTTAGACCAGTTTTAAATTAGGAGGAAATAAGGGTTTTTTTCTAACTGATTGAAAGGCTATCGCTGCTTATTCCAGCAGCGAAACCGCTGCTGACTTCCACGAATCTTTATGACACGACTTCCTTTATCTAGTCTATTAATTATCGCTTTTGAGGAAATTGGTCACGTAAATCTGTCATTAGCTCTTGGACCATAATTATGCATTTTGTTAAGCGTAGCATACAGTCCTAGGCCTTCGCCCTCCAGGCGTTCGCTAGTCGTGGCCACAAAGATACAAGTAAGATCGAATAACATTAGCCTGTCGGAATATGCATAGCAATTATGTATATCCCTGTGAGTAACTGCTATTTGTTTACTGCAGACGCACCATAAAACAGGCCTGGCTAAAACTAGCTGATAGCGGTTCGAACACGGGGTAAAGGTAAACGTGTAGGCGTTATTGTAATGAGTTTCAGTGCCTACCTGAATAACTGCCCCCACTGGCCCCACTGGGAATCCAATCGTAAGTCACAAGCACTCCTGGCGTCGGGCAGTACCGGCGTTAGGGTAAGGCGCGGTTAGGCGACCGCCTGGGGCGCCAAATACGAAGGGGCGCCGCAGGCCTACTTTCTGATAAACCTATAATTATTTTCTCCGGAAAAAAATTGAGTTTGAATTTTTGAAGTGTCTTTTGGACACTACTATAATTTCAGTCCATGACTCAACGAATATTCAGAATATTGGTCTTTTTTGTACAATATGAAAAGATTCCGGAAAAACCTGATCTTCTGAAACTCTGTGGAGATCTCCTATTAAAACTAACTGTAGACTCTAAATCTGATATAGATGGGTGTATGTTATGTGATGAGCTTATAAGCCTGGAATCTTTTTTGCCAGATCAGAATATGGCTACCCCCGGTTTTTTTTAATTTTATAAAAGCTCGCTACGCACAAGTTTATCCAAATGTACGGATAGCTCTGCGAATATTATTGTAACGGTTGACTACACTACTAGTGGGGAGAGGAAAGCGTAAGCTAATAAAAACTTATCTACGATCGACAATGTTTTTTGGCTTGACTGACTAAAATCCACGGTGTCCTTCGGTAGCCCTTTGTGTACCGGAGTTGGGGTATACGTATGTCCCGCAACCCCGACATGGCTATGGCCCTTTATAGGGGCCCCCCTTCAGACGATCGACGATATCGCAATCTAAACTCACAAACTTTAATTGAAATTGCAGAAAATCTCGATTTTGATAGTTTAATAAAAGAGTTAAGCGATAGAAATGCTAGAAATGTACAATTTTATTGGTTTCTATTTTTTAAGAAATGGTTGTCTCTTTTAATAAATGTTAATTTCATTAAATCCTTTTCCTTTTATCATATGAGTTTGTATTCGGGCACGCCGCAATCGCGGCGATAAGACCCCTCTTCGAGGAGTGGCTGGATAGGGTTCACGACGTCCTGATCTACCGCATGGCGCAGGTCCTCACCGGACACGGAAGTTTCGGGAGGTACCTGTGTCTGATGAGGAAGGAGGAAACGCCTGGGTGTCACCAGTACGAGGATCACCCGGAGGACACAGTAGACCATACGGTGCAGGACTGCTCCGCTCGGGCAGAGCACCGACGTGTCCTCACGGCGGTGATAGGTGGAGACCTCTGGCGCCCGGCATTGGTTGCGGCCATGCTGCGGGGCGAGACGGAGTGGGAAGCTGTCGCCTCCTTCTGTGACGCATTCCTTCTCGCGAAGGAGTAGGTGGGCCGCTTGAGGGAGACGATAGCCCTCCACCCCAGCTGCAGTGGTAGGCGCGGGTTTCACCACGCGCGCCTCAAAGAGCGTCAGCACAATGACGGGGCCTGCTGGGGTCGCGGGACCTATCCCACTACCGTGAAAATTAAAAGCTATTGAAGGACACCGTGGATTTGCTAAAACAAATCGGTTTGTGTTGCAGTTAGGGGGCGCGGTAGAAAATCTCGCCCAAGGGCGCTGGTAGTGCTAAAACCGGCACTGGCGTCGGGGCGATCGCGCATGCTTTTTCTTATCTTGGTTAAATCATCCAACGAGTCTTTCCACCCAGGGCAGAGGACTCGCTGTCCGACCATGGAGCATGCCCGGGTCGACGGCGCGTCGTGTTCCACGCGCGCTTCAATGAGCGTCAGCAGAATGATGGGACCCCTCTCGGAGGGCCAAAGCCTGCCGGGGTTCCGGGCATGGTACATCATTACAGTGAGTGGCCCATTACTCGCCGCCCGCTTGCCCGCGCCTAAGGTGGCCGTCCTGGGACGTCCGTCGCCGTCTCTGTCACGCGACCCGCCTCCTCCTTCACTGCTGACTGTTTCGCAGGAGGCAACCGCTTTCCACCCGTCTCGCCCTGAAGCATGGCCTCGACCAGTGCCGGGCGCGAGAGGTCGCCGCCTATCGACGCCGTAGGGACACGGCTTGTTCTACCTTCCCTATCCAACACAGGAACCTACCGAAACATCCGTGTCCATTGGTCCTGCGTCAAGCGGAAGGTATAGGTGCCGCGGCACCTATCCAGACTCTCCTCAAGGAGGGATGTCACCGCCGCAATTGCTGCGTGCCCGAAATTCGGTTGCCATATATAGTCGCTCTCTCCATACCTCAGATTGCGCCGGAGCTCTTTCTGCCGCGCCTCAACTTATCGAGGCGTTCGGCTCCACGGGCCACATTGCTGCAAAACTAGCTGTCCAAAAGTTAACCGTATCACTCCCCAACTTAACATTTGCTGATCCAACTTCGTGTGCCAGTGTCGGGCCGAGAGGGAAAATATTAACGTTTTATTTTCCTTGTTTTTAATAATAAATATAAAAAGTTTTTGAGACTACTATATGCATTATGTTATGTAGGATATTGAATAGTATATGGAATACCTGAATTTATTTTGATCAGTATATGACTGTACAGTGACAAATGTAGTACCTACATTATACATGTTTGTGGTGTGAAGTGAAAATGAAAAACATCGTGACTTTTTGATTGAAACAATATTAAGACACGAAGAAGAATTTTCCTAGCAGTGCTGTTTTTAAATTGAGTACCTTCTTAGGAAGGCTTTCAAAGCACAGAATTTAACGATTTAATCTGAGAAATACTATTAACTGCAAATAACTAACTCGGAAAACCGAATCTGAAGCTGTGAACAGCTAGGTAAGGTGCAGCATAATAAAGATAAAAAACCGAATTCAAAAATGTCTGAAGCAGCCATGGAAGACAATACAATCACAACTCAGCCATCAATGTCAAACATACCTCCGGACGCCGGTGTCGTCATAACAACCCAACCATCTCAACGTCAAACTGAAGAAGAACGAGAGAAAAAAAAGACAAATCAACTTGAGACAAAGAAAAGACAAGATACTAGCGCAGTTGACAATAATGATTCATGCTGCTGTATTTGCTCCGACAACACTTATGAGGAGACAAATATAAGTGGAGAAAACTTTACAGGATGTTGCGACGATAGCGGCGATTGCGATAGCGGCGATGGCGATTTTGGCGATTGCGACGATGGTGATTGTGGCGATTGCGACGGTGGTGATTGTGGTGATTGCGATTGTGATGATTAACCATTTAAATAAATAAATTAATTTAACAGAAAAGTGAAAAAAATGCATAATATCTGCATAATCTAGGTATTCCAGTTTCTGAATAAATGCGTCTGCGAAATAATGAGTTTTTTTCAAAGACATTTCGGTCGAGTTCGGTCAGGCAAACTTTAATAGATTTTCAATTCAGTCATTACTGTTGTACCTACTAATATGCGGTTATAAAATGTATAAATAGCTTATAATAAAACTCAAAAAGATTATAGTACCTATCGTTGTTTTTTTTGTCCAGTGTGTTACTTTTGTACGTACACGTTTCCGTTACCTATCGCCTAATTGGATCGCTTGTAGTACTAATTATTTTGGTAGGTAAGGAAAACGACTTAATATTCTTCGATGTAAGTACTAGAACAAAGTTTTATTTTGGGTTCTGGGACTGAGCTGGCTGTGAGGGTTTCAGTAAATGCCCAAAGACCCAGGACCAAGGTTACCGCGACTCGGGATTGAAAAAAGCATTTGAAGGAACTTGATGGGTTGTTTTAATGAGTCAAGTTTGACAGTCCTCTCCGCTCCACCCACCCCGCTCCTAGCGGGAGGGCCAATTTTTATGATGGGATTGGAGTGAGGCATAATCCACCACGCGAGCTCAGTGCGGGTTGGTAGATGTCACATGTCTTCGAATTTGATGGTTATAAGACGTTCCGGTTTCCTCACGATGTTATCCTTCATCGTTTTGAGAGCAGTAGTGAAGAAATAAATTACATAAAGTAACCCGCCAGGCTGTGTTCGAACCCACGACCTACAGCTCGTAAGTTGGGGCCGATACCACTAGGCGACCAATGCTCTCAATAATAATATTCAAATATAGGCACTCAGACTGAAATTGACACCCTGAAGCCTTACTCTTAACGAAATCTTAATGCGATCCAGTTTAAGCTGTGGGAAACAGACAAAGTTATACAAGTCGTTTAGGGCTATCTTTCCCACAGCCTAAACTGGATAGCGTTAAGAGTTCATGGTAGGCCACCTGATTATGAAAGTCGTAGTCAAAACGAAAAAATCACTCACGATCGTCGACGTTGAGACGAGACTCGAGGTTCTTGTTTGGAGATTGGATCAAAAGCTTGTTTCAGATCGCAGTATTCTTCCATAGGGATAATTTCGATATTCCTATCTACAGCCTTACCCACCAAAAGCTTGGCTCCTGTTAAAAAAAATGTTTTAATGTTTGAATGTGAGAGCTTGTTTGTTAAGCTTTTAAGATTAAAAAACTGGACGGGATTTTGATGAACGGCACAAAGGGGTTAGTATAGGCACAGTATTGGTAATATTTATTTTATTAATTGTGACAATATAAAATGTTATCGCTCCCGACATTTTTGCTGATGAGGTCACGGGTATAATAATTAGATAATATGAAATATAATATGCATGTCCTTCACTGCTCGGTTTAGAATGTAGGTATGATCTGTTCCTGCCGGGGTCGCGGGACTTATTTCTATTACCGTGACCCCGGAACATAAAGGGCTACTGAAGGACACCGTGGATTTTAGTCAGTACATGTTCATGTTCAATTCTTCCCATATTGGCGTAGCCATAGATTTATGTGCGGGCGTGCAATGAACGTTGTTCAACTTGATGTTTTTTGGTTTCAGATAAGGAAAATGTTTTTATTTCATGTGCTTTTCGGTTATTGTGAAATTAAGCGATATAATCGTTTGTACATCTAATCACACGTTTGTGGTTCGTTTTATTTAGGTAATTTTTAATCTTTAAATTTTTTTCTTACTCTGTTATCTGTTTTTTTGGCAAAAGTCAAAAGTTAACCCTCTCAGCCTTTTCTACCAATAAACAGTAATCATTTCATGATTTAACTTTGTGTGCGAATGTCGCGCTGTGGGAAAAATATTAACCTTTATTTAACGTTTTATTTAAGTAAATAATTGATCATAAAGTGACTGTTGTGAAGTACCTAAACATTCAAATAAAGACTAGGTAGATACATTATCCTAGCATATTAATAGTGCAACGAATAAAATTGTTACGAGTACAGTGCTGTGCCAAAATTGTCGGACTTACAACAAAGTAGACTTTATATTTTTGTTGTGAAATTAAAATACGAAGAAGAATTTATCTGAGGGTGCTAAACTTAATTTATACTATTTTTAAAACATTCGATTTTTGAAATACTTTTAGGTGGACAGGACTTTTCAACAAAAACTGAGGTCTTACTGTCAAAAATGCCAATTAGAACTGCGTTTCCGGACGAAGAAGAAGTTATAACAGCTCAACCATCCGAAAAGGGACAATTTGAAGAATTGTTTGATTGGGATTCTTGTTGTTGCTGTGCCAGGGACGACATCAAAAGATGTGCTTCCAGCTGCGAAGTTTGTTGTTTACAAAACTAGATGTTGCAAGTCCATCTTATCATTCGTCGATTGCCTTTCAACAGTGTGTTGTTGGCCCAGTAATCTTTATGGATATAATAACATAGATGGCTGCGTTACGCCAGCTTTGTTTGTTTGCTGGTTTTGTATGCTTTTCACTAATAACAACGTATGAGATTTAAATAAAGATATTTATTATTATTATTAATGTTATAAACAATATAATAGATGCCCTGAGGCTTCAGTTAAAAGCCGAAAACTTACTGCGATTTTTTTCGTGGAGGATAACTTCTTGTGTTCAGTTTCATACTATATCATCACATCATGTTTTTCATAGGACTCCAAATTCGTGCGGAAGAATCGCGCGAATACAATCGCAGTGTGTTGTTGACCATTAATGAAAAGTAGCAGTTCTGTTTATTACTTCACGAATTTAATTTACTGACTTCTTGTACCGAGTAAGCACAAAGTGTATTAAAAATTGAAATTATATTACATTGATTTATACTTCACAGAAAATGTTGTATTCTTTAGCCTCCCTATATTTTGGATCTAGAACGAGAAACTAATCAGTGTATCATCTAAAAAGGTTGATGTGCATTATTTATAGGTATAGCCTGTAAGTATACCTGCAGGTAATTTAGGTACAGACGCCTGCGCATCAAGCTACCACAATCTGTTAAACCTTAATAGATTTTCAACCTTATAACAATATCATCTGCCTTGACTTTTCCCAAATATGTTAGGTTCGGCTTCCAGTTAAACCGGATCTGCATCCGGTTTGACTGGAAGCTGAATATCAGTATTTTACGTGGAAAGACTGCCAATCAGACCTCCCAGTAAGTGGGTAATACGCACAGGTAATACGATACCGCATAATAAGACTGATACATAAATCTCAACCTTATAACAATACCAGAAGGTTAATTTTTGATTGGTTAAATTTGACAGCTACGGGTAGCCTACTGGCGTAGCGTCTCTATAGGTACTTAAGTACCTAATTAGTTCTAAAATTATCGGATATTGTGTTAAGGAAAAAATCTTTTTTTTTGTATAGCAGGAAGTTACTAATTAAGGTGATAAGATAAAAATAGCAAATTGCTAAAAAATTCATGCAAACCGCAGACGAATAATCTTAATTAGAAAATATCGCACAAATATAAGGGTAATACACATTTACATACTTAGGTACTTACTGTTGTTGAATGATAAAGAAAATGGAATATTTCAATGCGATACGGTGTTTTCCTTATAGACCATAATTAACTAGAGCATGTAAATGTTACGTACGAAAGTATCTACTGTATTCTAGGTACATAACCATCGGATCAAAGTGTGTTTTAAAAAAAAATCCTTTTAACGACACTGTAATGTCACATTTATGTTTAATAAGTAAGAACTTTATCTCATTCGAAATTAAGCTCAAAATTCAGTGCTAGCTTAATCCCCGTCTTGATTAACTCAGCTTTGTAGGAAGAAAGAAATAAATAAAAGATTACAAAAAATATTTTTTCATATTTTTAATCACACCGATCACAATACACATAAAATGACTAGATATAGAGATGTACAACAATAAAATAGTTGAAAATTGCTCATCTAAAGAGTATTATAGAATAGACATAGATATTAACGATGTTCGATTTGGAGTGACATAAGTGTGTCCATTATTACAAAAATATGTTCAGATTCGGTCTCTATAAACTTAAAAAGGAGCTTGCTCAATACTGTCAAATATAGTACATGTTGTGTCGGTACCCAACCTCTTCCTGGATAGTTCCAATTCATAATGTTTTTTTTTTAAATAATGTACTTAATATTTTATTGTTCACGGTCGTATGAAATTGGTGAATATCTAGATAGAGAAAGCGGTTCGACTGTTTATATCTCTTTCCTGTAAGACATTAGAACGTCATCATCATCTGTCTAGCCTTTTCCAAGCGACTGCCTATCTGACCTCCTCAAACCCGTAACTGACTTTAGACTGTGTAACTTTGTTTGGACTATTATTATTTGGAAAACACTATACTACTATGATTATTTGGAAAACACTATTACTAAATTATTATTTTTTACTCTCTTTTATATTATACCAGTAAATTAAAAAATGTCAACCGTTAAGTTATACATAGATTTTAAAACGGTTAGTTTAGAATCACAAATATTTACTTAGGTGACAAAAATATATTGAAGTTATAATCATCCCTGAAAAAATTAACAATACTAACGAACACTTACGTCACTCGAAAACGAAATATATGGAATAAGTTTATATATAATAGAACGACTAAACCTCAAAGTCAAAGTCATTTTGACTTTGACTTACGATAGAACGACTAAAATTGACTAAACTAGTATAAACTGTGCTGTATCGTAGCACAGTTTTAAGTGAAATAACGCGAAGAGAGATGTGATATATTTCCTATAAATATATAAACATATTATTTTACAAAACAATTCGGCATTTTGGCAAAATACGCTTCTACGTTCCTAATATTTTTTCATGCAATATTTTTTAAGTATGTTGTAGACCCCAAAAAGACTTAAAAATGTTTTTTTTTATAATTCGGATTTTGCAAATATTGTGCCCGCACCTTATACAATTTAATTCATAAGTTTTGATTGTCAAATTTTTTTTTATTATCACTCGATACATCGTGACTGTGTTTTATAAAGCATAAGCACATTTTGGGATTAAGGTTATGCTACCATGCATGTATTTTTAGTGTCTCAAATTGGCCAATTTCTAGTAAAAGAGAAACCGATGATTTCTTCTCTTTTTTTTTTGTTCATATCTCTTTCCTGTGAGAGAGAGAATGTCATGGGGCATAGACACTGTGACATTGAGCCTTTTTAAAGTCAAAACGCCGCTGTACACATTGGGCCTAAATAATGAATTCCAAATGTCGTTGTTTACACATTGGGCCAACGTGTGAACACACGAAAAACCGACAATATTCGCTTGGCCGGGCAATACCGCCGCCAACTACCAACCACACCACCAACATACCGCCAAGTAGGTCTGTACACGTTGGCCCAATTTGTACAGCGGCCTTAAAACATAGAGAATGACATAGTGTCACTTTCATATTGAGCTGGATTTTTATCGTCAAAAAGGAGTTTTTGAAACGACATGTAGTTGCGAAAAGATGGAGAAATGTTACAGAATTAATTTGAAATTGTATTTTGAGGTCTACGACGGTTCACAATAGTTATTTATTTAAGAATTTGAATACAACATTGACATATTAAAATCTCTCAACTTTGGTGTTCATTGCTTTGTATTTTAGTTACTTAGATTAGACAACTAGATTCTTTAAAACGTTATCTATAAAGATTTCATACGCATTTATTACTGATTAAAACATTAAAACTATCTGAGAATAAATTTGCAGCATTACAGGATTTTCATCCTTCAGCGCTAAGCCGAAAGTCTAAAATAATAAGGTTTGTTTGGTTTTCTTTCTGCTATTTGTAGTCTTTACTTTTTTTATTAATTTCAAGTATTTAATTTTGCCTTTAATAGGAGGCTCCTTTGGCATAAATAACACTGGTCAATTCTTGCTCGGCTTTTAATGGCACATTTAGCGTTAAATATAATTTTATTAAGTAGCGCTAGTAAAACTAAAAAGGTTTTATCGATATATTAAATACTGGCGCCAATTTCTTTTTTTTTTGTGTATGTATGATATTTTTGACTAATTTATGTTAATTGCTGACCTAATAACGCGTCTTGTAAAGCTTTTGCAACACTAATTTCTTTACTTTCCTTTATAGTAAATACATTGATTTTATATCCTCGCTAGCGCATTTCAACTTCTACATAGTACTATTATTTATTGTGTAATATTTATATGTCTAAATCTTAAAACTGACTAGAAGCTTAATTATTATTATATTAATGACAATCAAATATATAATAATAAATACTTATATCTAATTATCTATATTTTAATAATGTGTAATATAACTGACATTCTTCAAATGATACAATAATTATACATACGTATAATTAATTAAATAATGTATAATTAATTCTAAGGCAGGTACCGTTAAACTCACGAATGAACAATGATATGGCTCTAATATTACTTAAAACTATTAATTTTAAACATTTAAGATCTATTCAACAGCAATTTGTGGCAAGAATTTTAAATAGCGTTTATATTTTAATATTAATTCCAAATATACGCCAGTTAATTGATGTTACCAACAATGACTAAATACATTTAGGGTATAACATAAGCTGTACCAACTTGACAGAAATGACCTATTTATACGCTACTAGAAATTGCATGCAACTTTGAATAAATTGCGTACTATTTATTGACAATGAATTCTGTTAATCAAACAGATAACGCAATGTATTCCAATTAGCATGCAACTCGCATGCAATAATTTGTCGCTGCATGCAACGCATTTTCTAAACTGCGTTTTCTATATTTTAAAATGTATTTAGTGATTGAAGGTGCAATCGGGCCTACGTTTTCGAAGTATAGATTAAGCCGCATGTTAGTTTATTTTACACTATTCTCACATAGAAACATTTATACCTTGCCTAGTGCACTAGATTCTACAACACTAAGTTAGAGCCTCATTTAGACGATGCATGAACTCGCACGCGAGTTGCTTTACATTGCGGGCTTTATAGGTACAACGAATCCAGTTGATCAAACAAATACAGCAAATGTAGTGAAACTCGCATGCCAGTTCTTGCCCCGTCTAAATGAGGCTTAAGATTTATAATTTCGCTCTTCTCGGCTTTTATAACTAGCTAAATACTCTGGCTCGACTCGAGTTATGGTTTGTTAGCACCACAAATCTCTAACGCTACCAGCGATAAGATCGCCAGTGCTTTACTAAATGTAAAGCAGTACAGTTAAAAAATTGCTTTACATCTAAGATGAATATTTTATTCAATTTTTTTCTATAGATTCATGTTCTAAATTGGCAAGATATTGTCTAAAGATCTAGTGTAAAGCGGAAAGGGATGATCTACTCTATACCTACCACATTTAAAAGCAATAATTAAATTCTTGTCACAAACTACTATGTAAACAATTAACATTAAAAATACATACAATACAATAAAACTTATCTTACGGAAGAAACGTGTTCATAACAATTTTATTAATTATATTTATTTAAATATTATATCTTAAGTAACGGTTGAGATTTGATGTTTATCTCAGGAACTACTGAACCGATTGAGATGATGTTTGTAGTGAACATAGTTTAGAAAATTGATAAAATAGCTGATATTTTATGAGCGGTATAACATTTGTATTTGCTTTTTTAAGTAACTAAATATACGGATGCATTTTTGTTGCAATGAAAAAAAAAACCTTGTAGGTATTCTAACCATTAATTCATAAATTAATACCTGAATACCAAAATAAAATTACAATGTTATTTTTTAATGTTCAGATGAGAGGAGAGGGCTAAAACTAAGCCCGATTTTTATGTCTAACGTCTACGGCAGCGAGTCAGACCGACTTGACTCGCTAAGCCAGAATTCAGAATTGCTTCAGCAAGTAAAACTTTTTTTGAGAGAAGGTTTTTTTCATCAATAATATGGTAAAAACAGCGCTTTAAATAACATTCCAATGAAATACCTTCAAAGTGCCATCAAATAGCAGTATGATATAGATTTGTATTTTAAGGTTTTTCTGGGCCAGATCTCAATACTAATTTGGCTATCATCCTTTCATTTTAAAATAGATGCAATTTTTTTTAATAGCCAGGCCACAGTAACATCATTTCCACGATTGATTTTCATGATTATTGTTTTTGATTTTCGTACACACGTCCATTAACGTGATAGTTAACGGTATTTCCCGTTATTGTGGCCCTAATGTAAAAAGGACAGTTTTTTTTATTGATAATCTACGGTATAATAATGGCGGGCGAATGATTCGTATCTGATTATCACAATAGTGATGAGCATCATATTATTATTTCTGGAGGGTTTCTATTATAATTATTAAGTACTTATTATTTTCCTACTTTATTATAATTTATTGGCAATATTAAATAGACACCGAACACGATCTATTTCTAGTTAATCTAATTACATTTCTGTTTAATTTAAAGTTTTTGTATTATTTGTTTTTAGATATGTTATTTGTCTAAAGGCGCGATTTGTCTGTAATGTAACATAAAAGTGCGCGATTTGAAGATCTATTGTCTTCTGTCACTGATGAAATGTTCGAATCTGTAACGTTACATTACAGGTGAATGCTCGTGGTGAGGGAGCGCCTTAAAACACAGACGTAATCTCTTGACCACGACCCACAAGATTGTTCTACTCACATATTGAAATATTAACTGCGATGAAAATAAATGAGACTACCGTCGCATTTCGTATTTACGTTTACAGCGATAGATTATTAAAAAAATAAAATACAGATACTGTGTTATGTAATACCTATTTTATATACCTACTATTTTTTAGTTATTTAAATACACGCAAAAAATCTAAAATTGCAAAGAAAGTACCCTGTGATAAATCACCGACTATATCCTATAGAAGTCAAATAAATTCAGTTTTTTTTTTAAATTAAAATTATGAGAAAGAGCGAAAAGAGTAACATTAAACAGAATAAAGACTAGATGAGTATTTCAAATTTTTGGTAATAGTTAAAAGTTGAGATAGTAATTATAGTGAATACATATTCAAATTGTAATTATAATTAAAAATAAATTACTATTAATAAACATCATTAACATGTGGAATGTCATAGCTAGATTGTCAGAGATTATATATAAAGGTTTTTTAATATTTAAATGGTAACAATATAATAAACCTGAGAAGTTATTAAAACATTTAAAATACATGTTTGAAATTTAATATAAAGACATAAAACATCATAGTTTTAAAAATATCTCATTTTATAATAGAGATATGAAAAAACTTTTAAATTAAATAATTTCATATATTTTTTGAAGTAATTGGCAATTACTTACTTTACATGTAGGGAGTAATTTCTATATATTTTACCAACAGCCGTTGCTGTTGAATATGCAAATAATTTTAATCGTAATACTTATATATAAAAGTTTTCTATTACTTTGCGTTTAATCGTGACTGCATTGTTATGTCAATCATATTGGTAAATGGAAAGCGCCCTCTGTAAATGCGACGACGCGTTCCGATCTGCCAACCAAAATGTAAAGACACCAGCACATCAATGTATCCCAAACAGCTTTAATAGATTTTCAACCTTATTATGAAAGTGGAAGCTTCATATTTGGTTGGCAGATCTTAAATTTTGGAATAGGTTGACGTGCTCACGCTGTAATTACTTTGGTTAGAAATCAGCAGACGTTATTACAAGCCCAAATTTGCTTCTATCTTTGTAATACAACGTGCGATGAAGATGGTGAAACTCAATATAGAATATGGTACGATTCTTCGATTCTCGAACTTACGCATACTTACCTCCGTCGGCATCTCGCGACGCGTCACGACGTGTATGCGTGAATTGCATGCAAATATGAACTGTTATTACTGTTGATACAATTCAATGTTCTTTACCGCATTGTAAAATGCTGACGGCCCGGCGCGATGCGAGCCGGTTGGTCTGAATCGTACCTATCATGCCATCTCTCGCTTAATGACCTCGCTTTGGTGAACGATAGCTCTACATAAAGCGTATATCAGAAAATATCACTCATACTGAAGTGTCTCTGATTCATACTGTAAGCTCTACAGTGAATACTAACATAAATATGATATACATACATTTTATATATCTGTCTCCTTAAATATACTGCTAGGACTGTCAAGATTGAAGTGAATATACCGTGAGTTGGGTGAATCCGCAACCGTTTCCGTGACCGTCTCAGGATCTTCCGGCTTGATATGCTTCGGAGACGATTCGGAATGGAACTCCTGGCGAAAATTGCCTGGAATAATTACAAAAATATTAATTTTCTGTTTTTTTTTTGCCTTGCTGTACTAAATTCTTAGTTTGAGCGAATATAAGTAAGGTTTTATTAGGGGTGAATGCAATAAAAAAAAAATGTTGGTAAATGTGGTAATTTTAACAAATAAAGGTAAGTTGGGGGCCAGCATAACTTGAACTACTTTAACATTATTCTTCCGTGTAAAATGGGTAAAATAATGATACCAATATAAAAATATATATGGGGAATAGATTGAATACAACTTAGAAAATTGTCTCAAAAGTGTTGCTCTAGTTAAATTTTAATTATTGCTAAGTCTAAAGGCAAAAATTCAATGATTAACATACATATACGTAGCAAAATAAAGACAAAATCAATACTTACAAGCAAAGCGAATAACGACAACAACTGAAAATAACACAATAACAACAAAATATACATACACATAAGCTCAGTTTCTAAAGTTACTCAAATAGTTAAAAATTATAACTAAAAAAAATTAAGAAAATAAAAGGGTAATATTCTACAGTGTAATCTACAATATAAGTAAGTATAAAAACAAACTATTTTTCCTTTTGTTATAAGAGAGAATATTTACAACAAAACCTATGAAAACTCGAGACGGACGAAAACTGGTGACGTCGGAAGCAAGTAAAAAATGTACTTGTTTAAAACGTATAGTCAATTTTAGTTTAAAAACAACAAAAATAAAACAAAAGATTCTTGATAGTCTAATTGACGGACTAATCAGATTTTTTTTGTACAATATCTTACATAATATTTATAGAAAAAAAGCTAATAAAAAAACTCCATGCAAAAATCCAATGTATAAAAACAGAAAAATAAAAAAGTAAATATCAGTGCAAAGAACGTTTATTAAACGAGTCGACCACGTCGGGCGTGGCTTACATAAATACACGACTTACGTATTGAGTTAACAGTAGGAAAACCTTACGTTTAAATGTCAAATAAAAATAAATTTATGTAAATTTTTATGCGTTTTTGTTTTGTTAAGTAAGTCCCTAAAAAATGTTTTGGCTAGAAAAAAAGCGAAATATATATATAGTAAAGTGAAATAATTTGTGCGTTTATTTTATATTAAAACTTCCCACCCTTTTATATAATTCCCTTCATTTATTTTGCAGCTCCTACCCCATATAATAATAGATTTAAATTACAATAAATTAATACCTAATTATTTAGACATATTATTCGAGTCAACATAGAAGATACTTTTACTATATTTTTTGACATTAAAAAGCCGTAAGGTCTTACCACTGTAAAAATAATTAAGATTTTTAAGTGTTACCAGTCTTAAAATTAAATAGTGACTTTAAACCAAAGATAATGGTAACTAATAGTGAAAGTGACTGTTATTTGTAATTAATTTAAAATGATGATAAACCAATAACTATTATAATACTTTTTAAGTTACTGATGTATGGAATTTTGTTGACAAATTCTAGTTTGATGTTATTAAAGTTTACTTACACCCGTACTAATGCGGTTTTTTTCTGTGTATGTTGTACACCTATTATTCCGAGGTTTCTGTTCCAATTAGTGTAATATTTGGTTTGATGAAGTATACCTTCCATTTCACCCTATAAAAATTTCATTCAGTTAGGTACAGTAGTTTTTATTTACTGAGCAGTTTTTGATTATTGTTTATGTGGACGATTTTATTACCGGTGCTACGTACGATTTACAAAATTCTAGTGCATATGTAAGTAAATTTAGTTTTTGTCAAAAATTTGGGTTCAATATTTTAACTAAAAAAATTAACCGTTTTCAAAAACCATTGAATAACTTTTCTTTCGGCAGTCGCTGGTAAAAAGTCTAGAATTAAAAAACGAATCTACAGACTTCCGAAACTAAATATTTTAATATTTTTTTTAAAGTACGATTATTTATAGTATAAAAAATACCAAGTATGTATGATTTTTAGTGTGTGTGAAGTGTAGTGTTTTTGATCGAAACTTCTAGAATAAGTCAACAAAATGGTTCATGTATTTTAACCGCTTGAGCATACAGACTAGATTTTATATAAACCATTTGGTATAATTTTTATGTTAAATTAACTGAGTAATTTATAAGTAAACCAAATTAAATTATTTAAAATAATTCTAGGCTATTTTATTGCATTGAGTACTCTACCCCTTTTAAAATTAAAATAAGCAATAAATTATTATTATTAATAAAAAATGGAATAAAGGAATAATAAGTATTAGGAATCACTAATGGATATGCATTGCTTTGAAAAAAAAATCTCACTCTATGGATTCGAATATCGAATTTTTTAGAGTGGTGACTCGGGGGTTTACGATTAAAAATATCGATTTAATAATATCGACTAGTAATAAGCACATAGATTATACCTAAATTATAGAGGGTGTAATATAATGAACGCAATCACTCTTGATAGTTGATGTCAGACCTATAGAGCGAACTTAAAAATGAACCTTATTTAAATTAAGCTAATGAACTAATTTGTATGATATATTCGATCAAAGTCGTTTGTAGGAATAACCACATTACCGTTTTAGACATAAGGTTTACATTCGGGATTACGTTACTGAACTGAGAATGAGCTAAGTCTAAGGTGTGATATTTACACAAATGCAGTTGTTCAGTTTAGTAGTTTTAATAATTACTTAAAAGGTATTGCGGTTATTATATTACACCTTGTGTTACAAAATTCTTAATAAATAATAAAACAGAGTTCACAGATAGAACTAAACGCTTTCAGTTATAGTATTCTCTATAAGCAATGTTTGATTCTACAACGAGCTCATCGACGAGACAGCCTTGACATTGACGATCGATCGATAAAATTCTGGCTGTTTTTAGGGAATACCAAAATGTGTTAAGAACTGGGAGCCTATGACATCTTACGGTCAGTGCAGACAGAACGGAGTGCAGCGGAGAGGATTTTACTAACGCACTTGAAAATAAACTTAAACATTATAAGAATAAAGTGCATAAATGCTTGAACATGACAAAATGCTCGCGAATCCTTCAAAATATGCGGGAAACCTTATATGCACTTTATTGTCATAACATTAAAGTTTATTTTCAAGTGCGTTTATAAAATCCTGTCCGCTGCGCTGACCCTTAGAGTAGTTCCACGGTGGGAAAGAGACAGAGCTAGGTATACAAGTCGTCTAGCGCCATCTCGTGGTAGTATTAGTAGTAGGGGATAGCACTACAGGAGGCCAACCTCCTATTTTAGCTGTCTAAATATTTATTTCTTCCGAGTACGACGACGTTAAACATGAACGCGTTTAGTTTCGTTGGTGAAATCCGTCTCATTAATGATTCAATTGAAAATTGATCAGTTATAGTTAAAAAATGCATGCGTTAAATGTTACCATGCTTGTCCATGGTAAGGAATTACCATATTTGGTCAAAACACAACCTTTTTACAAGGTTGGAAAATTAATTAATAACAAAAAAAAGTCAAAACAGTGCATAGGAAAATACAAAAGTGCACAAACAATGCATTGTCAAAACAATTACTTTTATCTTCGTTTTTTTTATTATTTTTAAAATTATTTTTCTAGTCTCATTGTTTAAATTCAATTACAAAAAATCGTTTTCAAACCAATATTTTAAAAAAGCAAAGATAAAAATAATCAAAAAAAAAAAAAACGCCTAACAACAAAAAAATAATCGAATCACATAACTACAACTACATACAAGCAAACTGTACAAACTTGAATTCAGAATTAGATTGCATTTAAATAGCATTGTCGAACTACAATCTTCTTTATACTACATATAAACAAGGTTCATATTTGATTAATAAATATCCTAGACTGCACTTATTTAAAATGAAATTAGGACTTGGTCTTACATTAGAAACATAAATTGCATTGTCAATCAACTATCTACTTTACAATAATGCAGATAAAGTCGATTTTCTAGTAACAAGAAACCAAGTAACATTGTAAATTATATTTCAGAAATTTGAACTCAGTCAAACAAATGTCATCAATAGAATTCGAACTCTATTGCTGATAAAATAGAGTTGTGTCCAAATTCCGAATTCAAGTTTTAAGTGTAACATTTAGTAAAGCCACTACAATCACACTTCACTTTGCGCGCCCGTCTCCTACAGAACCCGTAACACTTCAACGCTAAACAACAAAGCCCTCCTTTCTTACTACCCTCAGATTTACAAGACTCCCGACTATTTAACCTCTGTAACTCCGGAATTACTTTTACCTTTTCATCTTTTTTACTCAACAACTTATCCAACCTAGATTTCAACTGAGAAGGCGATACACTACGATCTCGATTCGATTTACTCGATTTATTAATCGATACTTCTTCTGTCACTTCAACGGAGACCTCCGAACCGGATGAGGCGTCCGCATTTGGCGTATGAGAGTCTATACTCTCTGGTGTGTACGGATCAACGCATCTCCTCACACATAGAAGAGTATTGTCTATGTCATTGACGTACACACCGTCATAACTAGAGTAATCCGCGCTTGTTATTTCCACATCGGGAATCCTAAGCATTGTCTCATTTAAAGAGCCAGTTCTAGTCCTTCTTAAGTCTTCGGTAAATTTATCAGGGTGGCTGATAGAAACGTCTGGTAACTTAATTTTTTTGTTAGCGTAGAGGTCGGGGTCTGTGGGGAGACGGGGGAGGCGACGGAGGGGAGGGAGCGGGGGGAGGAGGGACAGGGAGGACGGGAGGAGCGCCAGGGAGGACGGCAGGCGGGCGGCACTGGCGCACAGGGGACAAGGGGACTGGGGGGAGCAACACTCCAGGGTACCTCGGTCACTTTGCAGCATCACGCGCAGGTAGATCGGCTGTGGAAGAAGAGATGTAAGATGGTTAGTATAGAGAGTGAATTCAATAAAAACTAAAATTACATCATTCGATTTTGGAAAAATCTATATTTCTCTGGCAAAAGTTTGCCGAAGATAATTTTTAATTGGTGAAATATTGATAAGAAATATAATTTTTCAAATACTGAATCCAATCTGCGTCTCTTTAC
The DNA here is from genome assembly GCA_028554685.1 of Agrotis ipsilon. Taxonomy (NCBI): domain Eukaryota; kingdom Metazoa; phylum Arthropoda; class Insecta; order Lepidoptera; family Noctuidae; genus Agrotis; species Agrotis ipsilon. The sequence goes on from CM052977.1 coordinate 10,927,017, forward strand.
TAAAGTCCAGTCGCAGAGCAGGTGGAATTTCATACATTGACCTCTTTACCTACTGACAGTGATCACAAATATTTTTATATAAAGTAAAAGGTAACCGGTATGACAGTATGCAGTTAAGCATACTATTGGTAAAAGGTTTATAATCGCTGAGAACGGCGGCCATTGCATCTGTGCAAGAGAGACTGATTAATCGTCGTAAAGCCGTCGAGCACTAGTTGCTCGACATTTTGCTGAACTGGGCATTTTTGGCACAGCCGTGAGACACACAATAATATTTCTTTTATTTTATCTTGTGTTAGACATAGGTTTGTTTTTTTTTTTCTGTGTTTATTTTTTATTTTGAATGTGTGTGCCTATCGTGGTCCCCTTGCGCCAAATAAATAGTTTTTTTCTTTCTTTCTTTGATTATATTTACTCGGGAGTGACACGAGACAGGTAATAAGAGGTCAATGTACGAAATTCGTCCTGCTTTGCGACCGGACCTTATTCCTCTTCACTATTTTTCTTAATTTAGGGCTGGAAAGTAAGGCTTCTTACGTACCTTGTGATCTCCCATACATGTGGCGTCCCCGATGACTCCGTACTGCGGTCGTCGTCGTGAGGCACAGTCCCGTCGCGGTGCAGGTTCTCCCTCCGACTGGTTCCGTACCAGTCGGCGCCGGGCAGAGCCGTCTGCATCATTTAGTCTGAGGGGAGGGAAAATTGTGCAAATGACACGAAATTAATCACGGCCGCCATCTTGGATTTTTATTGTGACCTCACAATCGGATTCAAGAGAAGGTTCGAATCGAGCGTATCATCGAATGTTCTTTGACGCACTAACGTATCATCGATTGAGTGTGAACGGTCAATTGTTTTTCTATACATTTGTCTGCTCTGGCGTTCCGCGACCGATAATATGCACACATTTTCCGTCAGATATGGACCTTTCCTTATACCTTTGCAAAGCATGAAATTGATTTACTGTGATGAAAAATTCGAAAATTGTCGCCGTCTTGAATTTTTATTCAGACCCCATTTTCGGTATCAGGGACCACTAAAACTATTAAAACGATATTCCTATTTGAGATTCCAATATTTATTTTTTATAATTTAGTGATGGTACAAAATAATGTCTGTTTTTTACATTCGCGACTTCAGAAATGTGTGAAACCTAACCAAATCGAATATTAGTCATACGTCCTCGCCATTTATGTCCCTGACGTTTACTTTGGAAGCACGAACAACTCTTGGACACCTCGAGGTTTTGGTTTGGTTAGGTTCCTTTAAATCTTGCACGCGGAAATAGGAGCCCCGCCTAGCGGGACTTCATCTATCTGAACTCGTAATACACTTTTCGATACAATTCCTTCTGAATTCATCAGCTTCGGAATTGTGCCACTTACCTAGCGCTAATAGCCTGTTGTACACTAGTGGGGTCTGCGATACTCTTCCGACTGAAGTTCATGCCACCAACAGGTACTGATAGAGCATCAATCTCCAACAAACTGCTTTTCTTCTCCAAAGTCTTTCCGGGACTTCCCTGCAATGATAATAATTATTAAGAATACAACATGTTTTAACATGACTAATCTCCAATGGGTTAGGTCTCGTTTAAGGACGCATGGCGCGTCAGGCGGCGTGGCTAGCGACGCGTGTCACCGGAATAGCAAATATACGGAGATGTATTATGGCTCAGTTTCGGCGGCGCGGACAACGCTGACCCACCCGCTATATTCTGCCGCTTCGCGCATTTCTTTTTTTGCTTTTCCTTATATGTAAGGAGAAGCGGTAATAATTGCCGAACAGTTGCCCGCGCGGCTCAATGCGTCGCGTGTTCTTAACGGAGGCTATATTCAGACTTTTGCCCAATCAAATCATGCTCATTTGGAGCATGATTTCCCAAATAAATGTAAAATTACCTGTGTGTTCTGACGTGCTGGTGATCCTGACCGCGCTGGGCTGCTGTCTGAAGATGATACTCGACCACTGCTGTCTGTGGAATCTGTCACCGACTTCCTGTAACCATCATTGGAAGGATTTTATTTGGTTCCTTCAGGCAGTTCAGTGGGATCTAATGCTATTTCCGCAGTTCCGGACTGTGCCTGCGCCACTTGTAAGGCTCGCGCCAACGACGATATATTACTAGACTCCGCATGCACGATCTAAGGAACAAAAACTATTCTGTCAACTCGCTGAGGTACTACATAAGCGAGGGGGACGGGGTACTGCGTTGTGATTGGCTAACTCAAGTTCTGTTCTGTCACAAGGTATGTTTACGGCTCACAGAAGTGTTCGAAATAAGACGGATATAAGACTTTTTTGCCTAATGTGTTGACAGACATCGGTCGCCTGTTATTATGAGTCTAGAAATATCATCGTTGGCCCGCGCTCTTTCGTCTGGGAGACGCGCGAGTTACACTACATGACTTTTGTCTTTGGGTCCAGTGTGAAGAGGCAGGGATCAGTACAGTCCTAGACCTACAAAGGGGGAGCTGAAGAAGATCGTTGCGCGTCTTCCTGTGTCATTCTTGATCACGATTTTTACTAAGTATAAAGTTCAAATTGTTAGCGCAGTGGCTGAGCGATTGAAATGCAACACTGCGTGTCACGGGTCCGATTCCCACACGGAGCTAATATTCGAATGATCTACAAGTTATCACAAACCTTGACGCATGCATGTGTCTGTTGTCAGCTTGCCTGGCGGTGTCTTGCTGTTGTACCAGCAACCTCGCTGACTGGGATAGTAGGATCCTGTCGCACCAAGATGGACATCTGGACAAAAAAAATATAAATCAGCCATTACATGAGGTAATTAGTTTTCCAGCAGTGTTGGCTCAGTGGTAACAGCCCCCGACTTACGAGTTGTAAGTCGTGGTTTCGAAAACAATCAGGAGCATTACTTTGCTTAATTTATTTCATCACTAATTCTAATTTCAAAACGGTGATGGAAAACATCGTGAGGAAACCGGGTTGTCTTTTTTCAACTGGGCGTGGATGGTTATATCCGAAACTATGAAGAATCTCTCGAGGCCGACTTTGATGAAGACTAAAACTGCATCATTTGATATTAGATAAATCAATAATCCTGACAAGGAATCGAGCCCACATATTTTGAAAAAAAAAAACACAGTCTGTATTATCACGCTATTTGATAATTTCGCTAATAATTATCAAATGCTGTAATGCCGGCCATACACGGTACAAGTATACTTGCGCAAGTATACTGTAACGTGTGTAGGAATTGGGAAGATACTTGCACAGATTCGTAACAATTTCACTGTCCTGTGTTTGTGCAAGTCTTGATTTTACTTGTATACTTGTACCGTGTATGGTACCGTACCGTAATGATGATGATGATGATATAGCCATCCGAGCCCAGTTGAAAATATCACCCTGTATAATATCTACCAACCCGCAATCAACATGCGTCATGGATTACAGCTCATTTCCTCTCAGAGAGGGGCCTGTGTCCCAGCAGTGGGAACCTTATACGCTTACCTAGTCTTCATGTAGTGTGTGGGCAGCAGCACGTCCTCCTCGAAGGGGTAGGAGGGAGGGAACTTGACGGGGAACTCGTACAGGTGAGGACGGAGAGCTTCTAGCTCGCGGTCGTAGCGCTGCAGCTGGAGGGCAGAACATAACATGAATATGATTTGCAATGGGAGGTTTCACGCAAAGCTCGGCTCAGATGGCGCTACCAGCGCATGATGTCACTTACTGTATGATTCACTTGACACACACTACACCACAGATAATGTAACTACACATTCAAAGCTACACTTGATTGTTGTTTACGTTATGCGCTTGAAGCGCCACTGACGGCTAAAACTTGCAGTGTGACCCCCTATTTTGGAATGAATGGTTTCATCAGCCAGCAGTCATTTTACACCGTGACGCGACGCGACGCAACGTCGGTCTTCGCATTTTGTATATTTCCTGATGCTATATTATGATAATTCCTAAAGAATTATAAATTAAAGTAAAGATATTATTTCTATTGTCTTATGAGTTTTTACGTTTTTATGACGCAAAGTCAACGAGAACTTTAACTCCTCATTGGTACACTAGAGACACTTTTTCATGTTTCAATCAAGTGTGCTGTACGGTAAAATACGGAATGCTTTTGCTAAGGTCTGTGACTGGATATGCTTTCCAAAATTTCCTTAAATAAATGACGTCTACAAACTCACCCAGGGCTCTCTGAAGATCTTCTGGTGGTCTACATGCGAGAACTCCTTCTTCCCGATGGTCAGCACCACTCTACCGTCTGCGGGCGAGCGGTACTGCAGGCGGGACGCGTCTACGTTGGCGCCGTTCTGAAGCCTGCTGCCTGACAGCTCTTCTGTCACCTTCTGTAGAGGAAGAGGAGGGTATTACCATGGTATTACTATGAGAAACCGAGTTCTGCTTTGTTGAGTCTATGATTCCCATAGATTTTAAATTGTAAGAGTTGTTGAAAAAAAACATACAGACGTCAGCACATCGACCTTCTCGAATTTGTCAACTTTTGACATTCGAACGCGAACCTTCTTGTTCTGTGATAAGGTTGAAAATCTTAAAAAAAAAAACGTTTTTGCCATTTACGAAACCTACCGAAAGATCAGTTGTTTTAGAAGGAGGTTAGCTTTTTATTGAAAAAGTTTTTTTATTTCACCCTTTTTAGTTCAAACATTCAACCTAAATTCTTGTCAAAATACGGAATTCATAGTTCCAGTACTAACATCGTCCAAGTACACATTAAGAAATGTCCATAAAATAAATCGTACTGAAATATATATTTTTTATGGGCCCAAATGACAGTATACTAAATCGAACAATCATCAAAATCGGTTCACCCAGTCGTAAGTTACGTAACAAACATAAAAATAAATATTAATAGTCAAATTAAGAACCTCCTCCGTTATTTGAAGTCGGTTAAAAATAAGCCTGGCCGTTATCAACAGGGCCACCACTCTTAATGTTCGATAACAATAATCCCTGCTAATGTGCAGTGGCGTTAGTAAAGCTGGTAATATTTCAGGTAGATAAGCTCCCATAAAGCCTTGTCTGCTAATACTGTGTCCCTTAATGTATTTATTGCGTGTGGTGGATACGCCATGTCTCTCCCATAATACCAACATAATAAAGTCGAAGAGTTTGTTTGAACGCGCTAATCTCAAGAACTAATGGATCGAATTGAAAAAATATATTTGTATTGGATAGTCTATTTATCGAGAAAGGCTGTAGGCTATTTAACATCACCCTACGGCCAATAGGAGTCGAGCAGCAGGGGTAAAACCGCGGGTAACAGCTACTTTATAATAATTTGTAATGTCTTATTAAGGCCTTATTTATCGTGGTAAAATCATCAAATGAGTCCTCCTCCTAGCCATGGCAGGGCGGGAGCGATTGTCAGACTTGTACTGACCAAAATCCACGATGTCCTTCAAAAGGCCTTTATGTTTCGAGGTCACGGTGATGAGATACGTCCCGAGACCCCGACAAGCTTTGGTCGCTCAGTCTAGTAGTCGCGTTGCTATGCAACGCTTAGATAGCGCTACTGACGCACAGCGTCAACAATTTTGTAGTGACAATTTTCCCAATGCCCGCTCTATAGGTTCTTTTAAATCTCTTTGGTTTATAACCTGGATTAACACATAGGATAGTTTCAATCCCGATTTTACGTTGTCACGAGATGATTTTCGAGTTGTAGCGGGTGAAACCGGTGGCAACAGCTAGTTAATATTAATATAAAGTTTACTGTCTTACCTTGACTACGCCCGCGGTGTCGGTCCTAAAGTTAAAGTCTCCAAAGATGAAGTACGGTGCCGCGTTGACGTCAGAGTGTAGATGACGTAGCGTGTGACGTAACGCACGGCGGCGAGAGCGGCAGTATACCTGGAATGTAAGAGAAAGAAATAGAGGAAGAAACTGGAAGAATGAGAAAAAGGGAGAAAAGCTACAACTTGAGGTTTCTTTCGTTAAATTCTTATGACGTGAGATCATTAAAGACGTCTTTCAGGTCTGGGTGAAGCAGGGTCTGTCAGATTTGACAGGCCAAACCAGCTATGTTCCTACAGTTGCCCTTTGTGTTCCAGGGCCACGCTAACTCTTTAAGAAATAATGTGAACCCTGGCAGGTTCTTCTAATACCTGTTTACTGCCAATTTAATTTCTACCCTGCATAATGCGCAGTGGTGGCCCAGCGGTAACAGTCCCGACTTACGAGTTGCAGGTCATGGGTTCGAACACAGCATTAACCAGAACCAAAAATCCAAAAATTCGAAGACATGTGACATCTACTAACCCATACTGGGTTCGAGTGGTATATTACTGCCCATTCCCTCTTACAGAGAGGAGGCCTGTGTCCCAGCAGTAGGAACATTATAGGCTGATTTGCTAATACTTTATAATAGGTACTTACAGAAGGAAACGGTTCAATAGCCAGCAGATTCGAGGCATCGTGGAACAGATGTATATTGACGAACTCGATGGCCGTGCCGCGCATCCACCAGCGCGTACGTAGGAAACCTTTGCGAGACCATTTGCACTGAAACAAAATATATTTTTATACTCCTTTTTTTAAAAAAACATTGCTTTACACTAAGAAATTCTCCTGGGTCTCTCGTGGGTGCGTTTACAAACATAGAAACTCATATACACAAACACCCAGATCCGAAACAACTTGCAGATCATACAATTATTAGTTCCGTACGAGGATCGATCTAATGTTACATTGTGCGGAAGTTTGGATGTATGTTTGTTAATTAAGCATGCTTGAAGTTCTGAGGAATTATCACAAAAAAATATTAAGGCGTACTACATGAGGTTAAAGGATATCCCCAGCTCACGACCTAGCCTCCGCGAGAGATGTGATTTTTGGCTAGCGTAGGCGCGATGTTACCGACGGCAAACTATGGGTTGCTCGCCGTCCGATCAAGGACCAGGCCAGGGTCGACGCGCGACAAGGAGCTATCAGTAAACCGTCAGTGCCTCCATAGGGCCAAATGTCTGTTCAGTTTGCAGGACTGTCTTCAAAAAGTACCGTGGCGTGGCTCTGGATACAAAAGATAACCGAAGGGACAGGGTGGGTTTTTTCACAACAAGAGTCTGGCAGTCCCTTCCGCTCCACCAAGAGTGGAAGGACTCATTTTATGATATTATTACCTTAAAAAAGGGTCATTTCGTTAAAGTAGGTGCTTAAAAATATACTGTGACAAAATGCTCGTTGACAACTGTTATAGGAAAAGTAATGAATTTAAAGTATTTATGGTGTCATTAACATATCAGTGCGTCATAAGCGTTTGTTCGTTTGTGTCCGCTAATCATGGAAACAGCTGAGCTATTTTTAATACCTATTTACATAGTAATATAGGAAAAATAACAGTAATTAAATCAACCTATTTATAAGTTATTTAGAATAAAACAAGAGGACATTATAATGTTTTATTATAGCAGCTATTTGAGGAAGTTTTTAATGATTTATGTAATTTATTAATAATTGAATTAGTTCATCATTATTTTTTATTTTTTTACTCAAGTGCAAACATTTGTACGTATTTTTATTATAGTAAAAATGGCACATAAACGTATACCCTCATTACACCAATTATGTTTTAAGTCCCATGCAAGCCTATTACCATCAACCGGGAAGAAAGCCCCGTCCGTGAGAAACAAAAGTAATTATTTACGGAAAACCCCAATAACCTTTTTTTATCGAATGATTCCTCCCGTTCTGCGTGGAGCGGATGGCAGTATCAGACTCTGGTTGATTAAAAACCACACTGTTGTATCAAATGTCCTTTGTCTTTCAGGGTAGGAGAACTTTTTTTAAACAAGCTTCAACCTTGCCAGTACTTTACCCAATCGAATTCAGGACCATGCTCAGTAGTGGGGCTTACACTAGACTAAACACAATGACGGGCCCCGTTGGAGGGCTAAAGTCTGTCGGGGTCGCTGGACAAACGAATTGCCGTGACTCTGGAACGTAAATGGCTATTGAAGTCAGTCAGTATGTCTGAAAGTCCCTTCTGCCGTGCCCTGGGCGGGAGCGCTGATTTTATGATTTTACCACGCTAAAAACACTAGCCTAAAAGACGATAGTTTTATAGCTGCCTTATAGCTCCTAAAACCTATTAAGGATACGACTGACGTTGGAATAAACTTTCACCATCCAAAATTCAATCTAAATAACAGTGCACTCGAAATCGTTTTCCAATGACATGACAGTGCCAAAGGAAAGTGGTTTACTACTAATTAGGTCAGAGGCCGAATGGAGCCGATACAATCCGAGTACTGCTGATTGGCTTCTGCACGAGTTATCACGATTTCGATTTGAGCGCTGAACGATTTTGTAGATTCATAATTTCCGGGTGGATGGATGTGGATCGAAGTGGTCATAGAGTGGAGGTCTTTTGCCAGCCGGACCCCAAACTGCGCGGGCTATAATGGGCCTGGCTTGGGGACCTTGCTACAAGATAGGCGATAGGTAGACCCTTGCGACATAAATGTATACTAATTCAGATAGTTCGTTGAAACAGGTAGAAAAAGAAAAAACAGAATCATTCGAAAAATGGTTGAACCTCAGCAGGCCATCTTGAAACTAGTTTTGAAAATGTTTGAAAGGCGATAGCCAGAACTTTTGGGAACCCGGGCTTTTCTGTCCCAGTCCGGCTCTGGGTGTGTACGTATTTTTGAGATAGATATTTATGATACTTTTGACCAAAGGAAAATCCTTAGCGATAGACAAATAGAACTTCAAAGCCGTTTTCTAACATCTTAAATCTACGCTGCTATTCGCTGAGTAAGTATGGAGTTTCTTGCCCATTCTTCTCTATACGGACCTAGCCTTGCGAATGGGTGAAGCAGCTGCGAATGAATTAAACAATCGCATCCAATTCCCTTTAATTTTAATATTGGACGTTCGAAGTGCCTCTTCCACGACCTAATTGAAATAAATGATCTGAATTTGACTGACAAAAACGGAATATTTTTTTATGAAAGCCGCTTTAGTTCATTTATCCGAATGTTTGTCTACTATTTACTTTATAGACTTACCTCCGGAAAGAAATGCTGAGGAAACTTGGCCTTTTCTTTGGTGGTGACCTTCTCGATGTTGCCAGCGTGCACCTCTTTGCCAGTAGCCTCTACATATGCCTTCAATTCGAAGTCCCAGATCTTCAGGTCCGTTAAAGAGGAATGGGCGAAGTACATGTTGCCGAGGGCCTGGAAATGAAAAAGATAGTATTAAAAAAGTTGTCTTAAACTAGGAATATGTACTTTATTACATGACGTGCGTTTACACTTTACTGTACTTATAAGTGCAAAAACGACTTTTACTATGAAACCTACCAACTGAAAGATCATAAAAGTTGTTTGTAACTATAAGTACTTTCAACCATGAAAGATTGTTAATGTTTTACAAATAATCCTGTAGGTCAGGGTTTCTTAAACTTTTTGCAGTCACGGACCACCTTCACAATATCAATAATTCCACGGACCCCCCCCCCCCCACCCCCCCGTCAAAGAATATTTTGAACAGATCAACATGAAACAATCCCTGCCCTAGAAGTTTAGTCTTTTTTCAATTAATTCATGTTTTGTGACTGACGATATGTTGTCGCGGTGAGTTCTTGTATTTACCTAGACGAGATTATTATACTATTTCCTAGTAAATAGGTTAAGAGTTAGCTGACCTACTACGTACCCCTGGTACACATGCCAGGGAACCCCAGGGGGTCCGTGGACCCCACTTTAAGAAACCCTGCTGTAGGTGTATGTCGTAGGCCGTCGCATTATAGCCTCGCCGCAATATGCCAGGTATTTTACCGTGAACCCAGTAAAAAGATAAGCGGGTTAATCGTCAACAATTAGCTGGCGACATATACACAAACAGCCAGACCCAGAACATGTGTCCCGAACATATATACTGTCGCTGATGCTGTTGATGGTGATGATGCGATTTGACCGATTTCGCCCAGGACGTTTGCTTCAGCTCCGCTGTAGTTGCCGTTCGTGTGCTCGTATATGGCTAACTGACGCATGACCTAGGAATTGAACCAAGATTCTCAAGCACAAAAAATCTAAATTATGAATTGTAAATGAAGTTTTGAATCCGTGACTCGTCCGTGCCACGTTGCGTCTAAGCCCCTTCGTACACGAGGCGACGCAAGTCTCCGATACTTTACGACTTTGGTATCCAGGTGACTATCGCAATACAAATCCATAGAGATTCGCACACAGGCACGTGAATGGATACCAAATTCGTAAAGTATCAGAAACTTGCGTCGCGTTGTGTACGAAGAGGCTATATTTGACAGCACGGTGGCCAAGGTATCGACTACTCTGCGCTGCGTGTAGCGGTTGCATTTTTGGTATGAGACAACTTTGTAAAAAAGATGAGCTAACGGTGTTCACGTGTCCAACTACTAAAAAACCTATTATTAAAATTCTAGACCGGTTTGAAGATCATAAAAGGACTATAAAAATTTGCGGTCTAGAATATATTGACCTTTAGCCTGACATTAAGAAATTTTAGTAAGTATATTTCCACAGTCTTACACATACAACCTTCACTTAGGGTGTGGCCAAAACAGTTAGATGGCAATTTTAAAAAAAACCAGAAAGTGTTAGATATAGTGATTTCTCACGCCGCAGGAGAGGGCCTCCTCATTTCAAGATCTAACATCAATGGATCTAAAGCCAGGCTAAGCCGTAGCGGGCCATTGCCTTCACAAGGCTTGGGGCTGGACTCTTAATAGCATGCGCCGTGTGAAGCTACTAAAACCCTATTCAATAATTAACATCACAACTGTAAATCCCCGAAAGGTTGGCGTGCTGAATACATCAACATTTCGCAAATTATCTTTAAGCGATGTAATAGGGGGCGAGCTTATTGCCATCAACAGGGCGCAAATCTTGGTTGTTACTTTGTATTTCCTATTGGAAAACCCAAAAACACTTTGTCCGGCTTTGGGCCTCTTGTCAAACGCCTGCCGGGATCTCGGGACTGTCTCAGCAAGATACTGTGAACCTGTGGAACAGGGTAGACTAAGCTTATGGTCAGTAATAATCTGATAGCTTTCGCTCCAACCAGCACGCGTAGCATGGCGATTCTATGTCTATTCTACCAAGAAAAGACAAAGTTATTTCATCGTTATTTCTACTCAAGTCGACTGTTTTTTTGCACAAATATGACACCATTCGTACACTATTGAAGAAAAGAACGTTTATTTTCCATATTTTTACATTACCATGCTCAAAACAATAAAAATATTTCTAGGTTCTGTCATTTTGTCTATTCTGCCGTCGACAAAACCCCTTTCTACGGCGCCATGCTACGCCTGCAGGGCGGAATGACGCATTTGGTGACTTTTACATCCCAAAATAGTCCATTTTCTATCTTCAATCGTCTCGAGTTTTGTTATATTTTTCGCTTATCAGCAGACTAGATTGTGGTCAAACGGGAACTTATCCATAAAAATAAAGGTTTTTAGACCTGAATGGCCACGTGATTGTTTACCAACATACTAGTAAATATAGGTTGCTGAACTGACCACGCCTCTTTGAAGAGTACCTACTCTCTTTGTGAAGTCGATAAAGTTGTAAGGAAAATATCAAGTGGAACATTTCTTGGGAAGTATGACATAAAATCAATACTTACTTCGTTTACTCGGATTTTTATCGTAATAGACATTATGGTAGCTATCTTTATGTGGCCCTTTAGGGTTTCATCAGTCCAGTAGATTCCGAACGAAGGTGTTTATTTTTTATTTGAGTTTGATTTAATTTTGAGTCTAGTTTAGTTCAGAGGTAACAAATTCGACGATGTAGCGATCCTACGCTGATGAAGCCTGTTTACTGTAACTTTTAAGAGATTAGGAGCTGTATGCGTTCGGAAACAAACTCAGGTAAAAAGTTCAATTCCTTCGCTGTGTGATTTATGACAGATTTATAAAAGGCGTTTAGAAATGTTTACGTTCACGTTTTCGCTTTGGTCTAAGCGGTGAGCGGTGCGGTGGGCGGCCCGATCAAGATGTTGGTTAGTTTTTATGTACGTGAATTCACTATTGGCGGTGCCTAGTGGCGTGTTTCAAACATTTGTATACATTTAACCTTACCGGTCGCTGTCCCGCACTAAGCCGCTCACAGCGGCAAGGTTGTGAATGGGCCGTTAATGTGAATAGGAACAAGGTGGGGATGGTAACTTGCAGAGCGTCTCGGTAGGTTGCTTGGTTAGGTTTCTTGCGATTGGATGAGCTTTAGAAAAGCAACAAGCAAGCAACCTTTTTCTTTTATCGTGGTTTAAAATCATTAAATGAGTCCTCCCACCCAGAGCAGGGCAGGTGGGACTGTCAGACATAAATTGACTGAAATCGATCGAATGAATCGGTGTCCTTTAATAGCCCTTTACGTTCAGGGGTCACGGTAATTCGTTAGTCCCGCGACCAAGCAACCTTGTGACAAATTCACGACCGAGGACGAAAGCTATTGATTGGCTATCGCCACAAGAAGCCGAAGTTTTAATTACTAAACTTTAGTTCAAGATTGGTTAAAAGTTAATAATTTTGTAGAAGTACCTTCTTCTAACTTTAATTAGAGAAAAACTAATTAATGATATTATTTAGTAGGTATTGGTACGAGTATGAATGTTATTAATAAGTCCTACCTCCACGAGATAACATCGCACTCTCTCACAGTTTTGACGCTTTTTGGATACCTTTAGCCCATTGATTTATGGTTGTTGAAACTGAAGGTGGCTTAGAAAAAATGGTTTACAATAGTCACACCACTGGCTAAGGCAATACAGAGGTGATATAACATTCAGTACTCACAGTAAACTTCTCCGGCGAACTGAAGTCCTCGTCCAGAAATATCCTGATCTTGTCAAAGAGCCTCAGCTCAGGACAGTCACAAAGCCTCTGGACAAAGTCCTGGACGTACTGCATGGACTTCTCGTACGCCTTGCCGCCGACCTCCTGAAGGTGGAGAGCGATGAACTTCGGATCCATACGGGAAACCGCTTGCAGGAACTCTGCCGTCCATATTGGCAGCATAACTGAGGGCTGTAGGAGAGATAGACAAAATGAGATTCTTATACTGAATAGGTACCTATGAAGAGGCAGTAGGCTTTTTTTAGCGTGGTACAATCATCAAATGAGTTGTCCCACCCAGAGCAGAGCGGGAGTCGTACTGACTAAAATCCACGGTGCCCTTCAATAGCCTTTACGTTCCGCGGTCACGATTATTCATGAGTCTCGCCACTCCGGCAGGCTTTGACCCTCTAAAGGGGGGCCCGTCATAATGCTGAGACTCTTTGAGGCGCGCGTGGAACACAACGCGCCCGGTTATGGTCCATGGTAGGACAGCGCATCGTCCGTTACTAGCCGCCCGCATGCCCGCGACGTGGCAGTGGACTGGTCATGTTTTTCGAAGGGCCGATAACCGGTGGAGCAGACGAGCGACAGTTGAGGCCGTATTAGCAACTAGATCATCTAGCTGGATGCAAGATGGACCTCCCAACACTAAAGTACGATTATTAATTCCAGTCAGTCAAATGACAAGAGCAACTGTCACTGATACAATGAAATTTAGTACTTACTATTTCTTTAATGAACAATTAATGTCATTTTACTGACTCGAATTAATAATCGTACTTTATGTGATTCTTTCCTATAAAGACCATCTCAGCCTCTTATGTGCAATGTTCTCATTTTACTTGACCAAAATAATGTCTGAACTTCAGAAGAGTAAACAAACAGTATAGTATAGCTGTTTGTTTTCGTGCTTATTTATAGACAAGTTAGACAGGAAACACCGACTACTAGTTTTTGTTATTGACGTATAAGAATGATTTAAAAAAGTATTTTTAATAATAAATATCATTAGTCACGTTTGTTTTGGCAAACAGTCAGTTCCTAGCAAAAGTAGTGGGCTGTAATTTATAGATCTTTGACAGTACAGTTAAGTCTGTGGCATAAGGCTTAATTTCGAACGTTTACTATTAGTAGCGTGCAGACAAAAAAAAAATGCCGAAAAAATTCCACACGTCTTCCGGAGAATTCTCGCGCATTGTCGGGAATTTTTATCTTGTCCATTGATATGTACTTCTTAAATTCATGATGTTGTTGAACAACATCATGAATTTATGTAAATCTATGTGGGCACTAACCGCAACATTTTTTCTTAATCATTGCCCCACACTAGGAATTTCTACTGAATCGTGGGTGTGTTTACTAACATTGAAACTTATTTACCCAAACACCCAGCCTTGGAGCAACTAATTTCTGCGCCAATCGTACCGTTAAAATATATTTCTAAAGGCGCTCCCTCACCGCAGCATTCACCTGTAATGTAACGTTACTTTCGATCATTTCATTTCGAGCATCACAATGCACACCTTGTTGTTACATTACACGCGAATGCTCCCGGTGTTGGAGCGCCTAAATACAAACTCTTTAATCCAGATTTAGATAGACCGCATACAGTAAGTTTCTATCAGAAAAATTCTGATGCTCTCCGGATGCATCAGCATACTATCAGAAAATTTGATCCGGCCACAAAAAAAAAAAAAAAAAAATTAAGCGTAAGTATGCCTTCCAGCGCGAATCAAAATTTTTCTGACTTAATATTATTATGATCTTTTTTATAGCTGGTCCTTACTAACGGCATTTCTCGTTTCAATAGTCTTTTAATCTGTTGTTTCGTTTGGTTGAACGCACTAATCTCAGGAATTACTGGTTCTAATTGAAAAAATATTTTTGTTTAGAATAGGCTATTTATCGAGAAAGGCTGCTATATGATATTGTGGTCTAATAGGAGTCGAGCATCACGGGTGAAACCACGGGAACAGCTAGTATTTGTATAAACTTCCATTAAAGCGATAATCAACCGCATTACCCGTTAGTGTGGCCCTAGCCTAGTCTCACAGTATGCGTCTGCGCATAGGGACAATCATAGATCTTTAACGAATGTCATCACCTACGTCATCATTCTATCAAAAGATTTTATTGCTTATTTTATTAACAGTTTTATTTTTAGTAACGTATTCGTTGTCACGGACATGTTACCATAACAAAGCTATAAAAAACGGGATATAATGGTATTTGTGGTTATCCAACCAGTCGGCAACAACAGTTTGAATCAAGAGTTATCCATTTATTTACGTCATATCCTGTGGTCACCATAATAACTTATAAATAATGATGAATTCGTCTTTTTAAACGTTTTTATTAGGTTTGGCCCCGAATCTATACTGGGTGTAAGGGACAGCCCTCCACAAACTTTCAGGGCTTGCTCACTAGACGAAATTGAACTTTCCACAATTTTTTTTTTCAGAAAATGAAATAATTAAATTAAAAGGAATGGCATCTTCATACACACTGTCCAATCAAGTTTATAATTTTGTATGGCGAGGCCGATTTTTTTTTCATTGCTTGAATACATTTTTTGTGGAATATTGTTTAGTTTGGTCGAGTGAACGCGCTAATCTCAGGAGCTATGGGTTTTGGAGTACATTTTTTCGATCACACATCACGCTACAGCTACCTATTTGCTATCAAGTTTTCATTCAAACCCTCTGGTTTCCCCAACCGGTTTCTAACCCTCTTCGTAATTATGTTTTAAACTTTTATTTTTAATTTGTAATCTAAAACAACAACCAACGATATAAAATAAAACCGACTTCAGATAAAATTGGAAAAGTTTTCATACGCTGACGAAACGGCCGTCAGAAAACTCGTCCGGAAAAGTTTTATCACTAACCCTGGTTCAGCAGAACCTAATTATACCTATGTTTCGTGTTGAAAAATGCTAATGTTACTGTAACTACATAATTTACAAGCTTTATTTAACGGCTTCGCTAGTTTAAGTATTGGAAATAAGGGTAAAATGATAATTACTCAAACATATCAGCATTTTTACTGTGCTGTACTTTGTTTTTTTTTTTGCGTGGTATAATCATCAAATTAGTCCTCCCACCCCGGGCAGGGTGGAAGGGACTGTCAGACTTTTACTGACTAAAATCCACGGTGTCCTTCAATAGCCCTTTATGTTCCGGGGTCACGGTGATGGAAATAAGTCTATCTGCTCTCTTCCTCTTCCCGACGCCAGCAATAACCTATAAGACATTCTAACGCTGGATATTCCCGCAACTCTGTTGATGAATAGTAGTCATAATGACCTTTTCGTCACTCATTCTTAAATTTGTATTGAACTCATTTGACTCTTGAACTTACACCTCTAGATTCGTGATTTCGTCACTTTGATTGCATTACAGGAGGTCATAGGTAGCTGAACAATAACAGATATATATGACAATAATAACTGAGACCTTGAGTCTCTCTGGTGATGGGTGACAAATAATGCTGCCAGGCTTGCGAAGGTTTAATGGGCAGGTCACCTTCCGATCAAGGACTAGGCCTAACGGGGCAATAGGAACGCCAAGATCAAGAGGGAACAGGATAGTCAGTAAAGTCTCATTTGGTGGGTCTTTAAATACTTATTTTTGTTGCGAGGTAACGATTACCTAACAACAAGACAGACCTGCGAGCCCATCAAGCTTTGACCCTTTAGAAACTCAAAAAGTGCACTAATAACTACCACAAAACAAGCGATAATTATCCGGTCTTTATTTTTAAAGCATGTAAAGAGGCTTTCAGCCTGAATTGGGGCAATTTCAGGCCAGTGTAGCAAGCACAATAGAAAATTGCACTGTTGCCTAAGAGCACAAATTGCTTGAAAGCCTCTGATAGCGATTATACTTGAACAGGGCTGGCACGTTGCGGAGGCATAATCAGCCTAAAAAGTTCTCACTGCTGGGAAACGGGCCTTATTCTTTGTGACAGGGAGGGGGCCACGCGGCCCCAGTGTAGGTTGGTAGATTTCACATGTCTTTGAATTTTTGGTTTCAGGAAATGCCGGTTTCCTGACGATGTTTTCCTTCACCGTTTTGAAAGCGGTGATGAAATAAATTACACAAAGATATTCTACCTTATCGTGAGAGTCGCGGGAAACCGATGGATGCAAGTGGCGAATTGACATACGGCGTGGCGGTCTAAGGGGGAAGCCTATGTTCGCTTGCCTACAAGGAAGAAGTCCACGGGGATTTCCACAAGATATAAAAAGTTTAGCTTAGTCCCAGCTTTACCTTTATTTTAGACTGTAAGTGTACGGCTACAGTTCTTCGGTTTTTCTATCGTGTTAATATCATCAAATGAGTCCTCCCACCCAGAATAGAGCGGGATCGACTCGTACTGACTAAAGTCTACGGTGTTCCTTCAATAGCTCTTTACTTTCCATGGTCATGGCTACCTGTCTAGGCAGTTCCGAGACCCCGGCAGGATTCCCGTAATGCTGGCCATGGTCATACAACATATTGCCTATCGTCAAATCGGCATGACGCTGCCGATCGGGTCAGTTACGGACGATAGGCAGTGTGATGTATAGCCAGCATAAGCCTAGCAAACATTGGTCCTATCAGATTCCATTAGAGCTATTTATGACTAACCAAATACTCTTCAGCACCGATGAATTTCATCAAGTTTTAAATTGAAGCTCGACTACCCCATTAACATTTTAAAATCCCCTTTCATACATATTTCATGCTCAGTATTTCAGCATTTATGCCACCCCTAATACTGGAAGCTATTTAAGTGCGCTACGACGGCCGCACACTTAGAAGTAGCGCTAGCAACCTTGCTGGTTCGTTAATCTTTTTACCTCTACGCGAGCTATTTATGTGCCAACGTGTAAAAGGATTTATCTCTAGATAGAGTGATTTATTGAATACAATTTATTATACGCAGGTATTTGAGAACGAGTGATACACAAGTGTAGAGATAGAATCAATCTGGATAGAAACTTTTTTTTTTGAATTTTCTGTGTTATGTTGTTAAAATGGGTTTGCTCTTTGGCCTTAAACTAGCCCAGAGGAAAAGATGAGGCCTAAGATGAAGTGAGCCCACCCAGAAAGAACTCTAACTATGAATGGGCGGAATACAAAAACTGTTTGGCGCCGGGCTCCGATAAGATGGGTTTTTAAGAAATCAGATTTTTTTTTTGTTTGTGTATCTGAGCACCTCTGTAGTATCAGAGTAAATTAAGCCGCCTCTGGCATAGGCCATATGTCATGAAGCTCATGTAGATCGATATTATTAGATTTATAGTCCAGTTATATTTTCTCACGGTGTCTTCCGTGACTGATGTTACGAGTGTCAGCGATCTCCAAGATAAACTTAGATCAGTTGCGGATTAACCTAAAAGCACATTACGCAATAGCTACGGACAGTGGGCACCACGAACAGAGTAGCAGGTTTTTGGTAGAGGTTTTGAAGTATAACCCCTCCCCCCCGAAATCTCTAAAGATACCAAACCTATGCAACTTGGTCTGTTTACCGTGGCCCCATAGGCTTGAATTGCGTAGGCCTTTTTTTTTTGAGTGGTAAAATCATCAAATGAGTCTTCCCACCCCGGGAAGGGTGGGAGGGACTGTCAGACTTGAACTGACTAAAATCCACGGTGTCCTTCAATAGCCCTTTATGTTCCGGGGTCACGGTGATGGAAATAAGTCCCGCGACCATTGCGTAGGCCTTAAGTTGTTATAATCCGACAAATGTGTTCGTATAAAAAATTAAAAACCTTAATTAAATTCACAGCTTTCTATTAAGAGAGGCAAGGTAAGGTGTTAATCTGTGAGTCATGGAGGATATAGTACTAATAAATCAATTCAATTTTTATAATTGAAACGCAAAAAAGTTGGCAGTTCGTTAAAGTATTTAATTAAAAATATTTCGTACATTTCTGTTAAAAGCAATGTTTAATAATCAATTTATTGATATCAACATGCTAAAACACGCGATTTGATGTGATAACCTTCGAACTATCGAAAAGGACATCCAAACAAAAATATAGTTTGTATGAAAAGCATACGTGGTATTTTGGTATGAAAAGGGCCGTCCATTTATGTTACCTTTCCTCATTTTCCCGATGAATAGAAAACCCAACTCTATTCAACACACGCCAAGATTTCGACATTTTCAATCTTGTCATATCATAACTAACTTCCACTTTTGCTCAAATGTTCCTTATATGACGTAACTAGAACGGATTTAAGAAAATTCATCCATCTCAATGTGTTCAAAATGGGATGAAAATTTGTATGGGACAACTTTAAATTAATTAGTTGACTGTACCCGTGCTACACCCATGAAGGCCAAATAAAAAATGGATAGATTATCTAAGGGCGCTCCCTCACCTGTAATGTAACGTTACAGATTCGAACATTCGCAGACAATAGAGCATCAAATTGCGCACTTTTATGTTACATTACAGGCGAATGCTCGCGGTGAGGGGAGCACGTTAAGAAAGGTAAAAGGAGTAAATGATACTGTGACGTCTGATAATTGAGAATAAAACGTAAATACGTACATAAACATAAATAAAAGTAATCGTGTAGCGCCGACCCCCAAGTGAAATGGGATAAGGGCTCCAAGATGATGATGACGTGCTACACCCAGGTAGAGGAAATAGGTGGAGCACGGGTCCGCACCCTAAATTTCAACCAATTTACTTGTAATTTTGAATGAAAACCTATCAACCGAATTTAAAAACTCATGTTTTAAGATTTTTGAAAATTCTAACCCTAAATAAAGTAATTGGTAATCATAAAGGAAATAACAAAATCTTTCAGACGAAATAGCAGGCAGTGTTAGTTATTCATATTTTCATCTCATTCAAACCTGACCTTTAACTTCCCTATAAGTATCCCTTCTGGGTTCTCCTGGCTGGGTTTTACGTCAGAACGTTTTAGAAGCATGTAGATTATGATTAATCATGTCTCGGTCTATCAATTTGGCTTA
The DNA here is from genome assembly GCA_028554685.1 of Agrotis ipsilon. Taxonomy (NCBI): domain Eukaryota; kingdom Metazoa; phylum Arthropoda; class Insecta; order Lepidoptera; family Noctuidae; genus Agrotis; species Agrotis ipsilon. The sequence continues at coordinate 10,946,833 of CM052977.1, forward strand.
CAGATCTTTTCACAAAGGGATTTGTGAATAAACCGCGTCTGAGTCTCGAGAATGAATTATTTTAATAACGAGCTTTTGCCCGGGGCTTTGATCTTGTTCATTTAGAATTTGATAAGTCAATTCGGGTTGTACTTTTTCTTCTAGACTGCTCTGTAAAAGGGAGTAAAGGCATCCCTCCATTTCTTCCGCTTTTCGCGTTACTGAGCATTCGTCTTTCACGATACTGAGCATCCACCTTTCGCGATACTAAGCATCCGCCTTTAGCGATACTGAGCATCCACCTTTAGCGATACTGAGCATCCGCCTTCCGCGATACTGAGCATCCGCCATCCATTTCACCTTTCCGGGAAGGAACCTTTCTAGTTCATACAACATCTCATATATAGGTGGCCTGCCGCGCGCGACCTCCCATTTGATTTGAGACACCATTTGAGCAACGACAGCTAACACATATTTGTTTTGGAGCCCAGTATTGTGAATCACACACGATCGCACTTAGAGCTGACGTAAAAATACTTCCAAAATACAGATCTCGCTCAAAAAACATAAAAAGTTAATCACAGCGTATTTTTGAAATACATATTGGATTTGGCCGCAATCCTATTTTACTGATTTAAGCGAGAAAAGGTAACAAACTAAACAAAATTACTTTCGGATTAATAATTTTAGTTAGGATGCGGCTCATGTTTCCCTCAACAATTGGTTGTACACAGAAAGAATACCAAGTAGCTCATCATTATTACTTGAATGTTCATTTTGAGGCGATTCTAATTCATGATAAGTTCGCCCCCTATGACATGGGAACTTGTAACGGTGTACTTACTGTTTAAGTATGGTTACAAAACGGTCATTTTGGTTCGGATTCCACTGCAAGCACCTTGTAAACCGGTCTGGCTCAAAATGCCATCAAGGCATGTAAAGGAACTGTTTGGTTTTTCGTCAGTAAAAGACTGAAAGTCATTTCTCTGGTTGAATACGTGGTGCACATCGACTTGCATAATTTATAGCCCTTTCGGGGTAAGTAAATCTGAATGATCACCCAATACAACTAGCTTGGCGAAGAAGTGGAGTCCCTTAAAGCGATTAACCCCAGAGTCTGACAGTCTGGAAACCATAGTCGATGCAGTCGCAGCTGGAAGCTTCAATCACAGACTGCTTCAAGCAGCCTGTGATTGGCCGACATTTAAATATATTTTTAACAGAACAGATAAAAGACCTCTTTTTAATCTATTCTATGTCGACGTTCAATCGTGACCAAATCGCCATAAATAGGTCCCTAGATTACAGTCGAGCAAATTTTTTTAATCAGAATAACGGAACGGACCTGAAAATCGTTTAGACCCTTTCGGCTTCGTTAAGGCTCTTTCTTCCAGCCAATAGGTATAAAAAAGCGGCGAAATGAGATTGTATAATCACACGGAAAAACTGAGGCGTTGCGAGTTGCCTCTATCTGCGTAAAAGGTCGGGGTGCGAAAAGGGTCTGAATGATATTTAAAGCATTGCTTACGTAACTGGCATTTTATTTAAATGCGTTTGCTCTCGACCTCAATCTAGCCGAAATGCAAAGATTTGACCTAAATTGAAGCGAGCTAACCCGGAAGGAACTGAAACTCCTGGGGGGGTATTACAACGTCTTAAAACCAGGCTTATTTCGGCGAGTGAAAGTGATAGAGCTATACAAGTCCGCCTAGCGGCATCTCGTCCACTCACTGGAACAAGCCTGGTTTTAAGACGTTGTAATATCCAGCACGGCGACGGAACACAGTAAAAACTGTTTGGCGTTTGACTCCGACAGGATGGTGTTCGCGAGTCAGGGGGCCCTGGGTGAAAGCCTACCATGACGTCTTAAAGATTCATTGCAGTGTGGAAAAGACTGAGAGCTATGCAAGAATTCTAAGCGCCGCCTGGTTCCCACAGAGGAATAACTTTCCCTTCAGGCCTACCTTGAAGGCCACCAGGTTACATGTAGCCAGTACTGCCGTTGCCCAGAATGGATCGCCGGGAGGTGATAAAGCTCAAAGATATAACCAAACTATACTGTGAAGCAATCTAAGTTGTGCTGGTGGGGTATATTTATACTTTGATGGCTTAACCAAATCATGTCTGCAAGTATTGATTCCAGCTCCAAATCTACCGACCGAACTAAACAGGTTCAGCCGTGGCAGCTATTTTAAAAATACCCCAGATAATTAATGCCCTTTTATCGGTTAGGATGATTGGCTCTTAATCTGGGTGTCTCACAACATCCAAGCTTCATAATAGCAATAAAGCTACGTGATTTGAAAGCTCAACAGAATTTTGGGTTATTTCCGCAACGGCTTCAAAAATATAGAACGTGCGAACATAGACCTTGCAGCATGAAAATTACGATTGGATTTCGCTGTTTGCATCCGAGGTCAAAGAGATTTAACCTTTCCCAGCATTTCCCAAGTTAAAGGTCGGCTGTAGCGAATATAATTAATTGTCAACAATTGCGACATCTATGGAACATAGACGAACTAAAATAAAAAAATAGAATCGCGCAATCGAAGTTTTCAGCGAGTTTTGAGAAAATCTCGACATTGACTGTCGTCGGGCAGAATAAATAAATAAATATTCCACAACTAACACACAACGCCATCTAGTCCCAAGCTAAGCAGAGCTTGTGTTATGGGTACTAGACAACTGATAAACATACTTATATATTTCTAAATACATACATATTATAGATATATTACACCCAGACACAGAACAAATGATCATGCTCATCACACAAACATTTGTCCTGGGTGGGAATCGAACCCACGACCCCCGGCATAGCAGTCAGGGTCACTAACCACTAGACCAACAGGCCAGTCAGAAAGACACAAACATTTGGTTCGTAGTAAATCCCCTTTACATCAGGGAAGAGGAACTTTACAGTCTGTTCCTTATGTCCTAACTATCTTATTAGGAATAACAGTTCTTACTGTATAGATTGACTAGCAATCAACCCCTAGTCACTGGGTATTACACAAATACTTTTTGGTAAAATTGATCGCCACTTTCAGGCTACCCAAAACGCGCTAAGCGAAGGCCACTATCTAGAAAAAATAAATAGGATCCACTGGTTCATGAAAAAAACCTCATTTGAACGAATAAATCCAATCTCTCCAATCTACCAAACATAAATTGAACTTTATTGATTTTCCTTCGCAGCGGAGACCGCAAATCGGCGAGTGAAGCGTGGGAAATCTCACAGTTAGATGGACCGAATGGACTCAAAACGCGGTTCAGATAGACTACGAACTGCGGAGAAATGAGTCTTGTGGTAGAACTTTAGAGGTCCAGAAAAGAGTTACAATAAGTAAATCTATATAAATGGAAGAACCAAAAAGGTCTATTGCATAACGCAAGAAGCATATACTCTGAACAACAAAATAAAAGAGAATGTGCGGGTTTGCGGCCGTTCTAAAAAGGTTCCCTTTAGCAATAATGCCAGAATCAGACGGATGATGTTCGACGTTAATTTTCAAATAAACCTTTCCGGACGAGTAATAAAACGTGTCATTGCATACAGTTCCGCGACCATCAGGCGATATAGTGGTCAAACGCGGACCTATAAGTAGGGGGCGTTACCAATGGTACAGTACCATAAAAATGGTGACAAAACTGAAGATCCAGAGCTAGCTCACTAGATCAACAACACATGTTGTTGTCACAATAACTACGTCATGTTCACAAACACATAATCAACCTAAATACATCACTTAAAGCCGACGTAACGAACAGGTTACAGAATAGATTAACAATATATTACCAGAGAACAATGAGGCTACAGTACTTAGTGAATATGCAAAGCAAGTAATGCTAACGTTAACGCACGAAGCCTTAATGTGGTGGTGGATTGGATTTCCCTCCGATGGATATTGAGTTTTGGGTTCATTTTGGTTTGTTTCATGCAGCAGGTTTAGGTCCCAAAGACGATAGACTGTTAATAGTATAATAAGTCCCAAGACTGATAATAATCTAGTAGTAATAAGTAGATGAATAGAAATATCAAAAAAGACCTGTCGTTAAATAAGCTGCCGAAAAGTTTATGCCAATCTTAGTGACGATCTTTGTGGAATACGAAAGTGATTTCAAAGAGAGTGCCACTTGACTAAACGCTCAGCCTTGAAATAGTTAATATTCACCCCGCTATTATGGTTGAAAATACTAAATGTATTCGTTAGGTTAGTGTTCTTAAATGGAAACCACGAATAGGTTCACTTTAGAACTCAGACTAGGCAGAATAACAACCATCCAGTAGCAGATGGATCAGATTTGCTGTATTTTGAGACGAATGATATCTGATTGAAGAATTCATGGAAGCCTATGTTCTAGAAAATAACCCTGTCCTTTTTCCAGTACTTACACATTTTTGGGCACTTTAACACCTATAGCTGTCTTCACGCATGAATTTGTATCAGCTTTTCTGCTCAATTACATGAATCCCTTTGGGTAATCAACCGTTTTAAGAGTTTTAAAGAATCAGGAAGCCATAATTTTACATTGGTGTGTTTATCTTACATTTGCGATATTCCGTTGTGTTAGTGGTCTGTGGTTGTGTGAAATAATAATAGGCAATGTTTTGGTTATCTACCATGATCTTAAACCAATATGAAATACGGTTATCATTTGCATCAAGTTCGACTGGAATCCGACTCCAGCATAGTTGGAAAGAGGCTAGGCAGATGATGATATTCTTGAAACAATAAATCTAACATAGGTATACACCTAACGGTCAGCATGGTGGATTGCAGCTACTTACAAAGAAGATTGTGTCCCAGAAATGGGAACATTACAAGCTGAAAGGAGTAAAGGATAGACAGCTAAGAGAAGTAAATAAACGCGGCTTAAGCTAGGCAGTCACCGGCTAAACAGATGAATGTCAAAACTAAAAATAAAATTGAAAAAAAAACACATATTTTTTTTGCAACTCACAATAATATTCGTGCCAAAGTAAATACGCTATCGAATCCCGGCCCCAGTTATATTTAGATATACACAGCGGTAGTTGAATTAAATAAAGCTTTATCTTATCAAATACATTGTTTAATATATTGCTATCCTGACGCCCACATAGTTTTATTACAATTCAAATACATGTATTATCCGATTAGGTTTTTTTTGTGTAGGGATTTCCTGTTTAGCTGTTACTGATAAAAGTGTATTGATTTTTTCGTACGATTTTCTCGCGAAATCCATGCTAGTCATCTAGTCAATACAGATTTTGTATGCAAATATACATGTCGTCAAAGCAACGGGAAAATACAATTCGTCATCAGTTCGAGATTTTACAAATGCAACGGAAATCGGTGTTTTGGGAGCGCTTGGCCTAGTACATACTATTTATTATTAAGCTTACAAACACAAGCTTTACATATCCAGTATACCTTGATCTTGCTTTGTATGATCTTCACATACAACGAACGGTTAGTCTATTATTCTGGTTATGCAATGCTTGAATGGCTGCCGTGCGTATAAAGGCACTTATACCGTAACTACTTAGCAAGAAGGGTTGTACTGGTGAAGACAGATGACAGGTGTACTGTTTGGTGAGTTTAAGGATATGATAAGGGTAATAAAGGTCCTCAATCCAGTTGGAAATTTAAGGATCCTTGGCCCAGACAGGTGTTTTGTTTGGCTAAATTAATTCGATGCGTGGCTTCTCGCAGGTCAACCTAGAGGAGGTTGTGGTACTGCTAAACCGGAAAATCCTGCGGTGGCTTGAATGTAAGGCCTCCAGCTAGGACAATATACCTATGTTTCCTTATTTGAGGAGCTTAACATTGCGATATTTGGTTGTTTTATTTTATTTTTTCATAGTCTGGCATCATAGTGGCATTATGACAAACATGGTGTATGTTCGCTATAACCGCTACTAAAGTACGGCATCACTGGCCCTATTATAGGCACTTTTGCAGGATCCAAACTGTGGTTATAAAAACCCCTAGTTTTGGATATTTCTAGATATAACCAGTTGATTTGGTTCTTCACAATAATGTAGGGTTGAGTTGAGATACGTAGGCATCGGCCTTCATATCAACGGAAGGTCGATTAAGCGACATTCTGGAGCCCTGCCATAATTCTGTCCCTTTATGTCTATTATTATTAAAGAGGCCAAGTTTGAGGCCTTGGCCTTATTAACTTTCCCTTGGAGACTTGCCACGTGTATGTGGGGTTTGAAATAGGGTTGAAAACGCAAAGTTTGGAGCTTCACGCTAGGGTGTTTATTGTTTTTACACGCTATATTTTCCAAATTGGAGCAGTGGTGGACAGTGGTGTCGGCCACGGACTTACGAGTTGTAGGTCGTGGGTTCGAACCTGGCCAGGTGCATTATTTTGGGTAACTCGTCGCACTGTTATTTAGGTGCGTAGGACCCAAGTGAAACAACTCACGGCTAATAAACACACTGATTTAATTTTGTATTAGAGGTCTGGGTGCGGACGCAGCGCACGCCCACATACGCGCCGCTCACACACACATACACATTATACACAACAAATCTATATCATCACCACTGCTCTCAAACGATCGCGAGGAAACCGCCATATCCTAAAAACCAAAAATTAGAAAATATAACGACAACTACCAATCCGCACTGGGCCCGCGTATTGGATTACGGCCCACTCCCTCTTAGAGTGGAGGCCTGTGTCCCAACAGTGGGAACATTGTTATAGGCTGATGATAATGAGGGCCAAAATACGGGACTGGAGTTTACAGCAGTTATGTAATGCAAAGAGCAATTGAAGGATCAGGTTGGTTTTTAGTCAGTCAGTCCCCCTTCGCTCTATGGGGCGGGAAGACTCATTTAACGATTTACAACCGAAAAAGAGCCCAAAACCCTGAATTTTAAAACATTTTTTTTTGTGTCTGTGTCCGAAGCCCCTCTCCATTTCAAATTACCGTTGAGAAAATTATACTGTCAGTCAATCACTTTAAAACTCATTTTATCGCAAAAAAGCTTTCTAATAACGGGTCTAAGTAAAGTTCGAGAATCCAAGTGTAACTGAAATTACTTACGAATTCAATCAATCTTCACCCTCAATATTTAATCGTCGAAGTCTTGAGTTTGAATTATTTATATGAGATTCAAGAAATGATTATAGGCAGAAGGATAGATACCAGATCAAACCTGAGATTTTAACCGACAGTATGGTTTTGTTTTTTGTGTGATTATTACCGCGATTACTCACCCAATTGAGGACAGATTTTCAAATTCTTTTTTAAAAATTCTAAATGGAATACTCTGAGGTGGTCTTATATTCACCAAGTCAAGATCTGATGATGGATCCTGGAGAAATCGAGGGCAACCCTCAAATATGTGCCCACAACAATCGTTTTTTCGCAAATCTATGAAGTAATGAAGTACTTGCGTATGGTAATCATCATCTCATGTAGCTGTGCTGATGATGGAAGGTACGACTTCTTAACAGTAAGGAGTAGACATGGACTGATTTTGTAAATTATGTGCTGTTACCTTTCACAACAACCCCCCATTATACAGAGAGCAGTTGGTATCGGCCCCGTCTACGAGTTGTAGGTCGGGATTTAGAACCCAGCCAGGTGCATCACTTCTGTAATTTATTTCATCACCGCTGCTCTCAATACGGTGAAGGAAAACACCGTGAGGAAAACAGGGCATATCCTAGGACCAAACCATTCGTACACAGTAGGCCTACTCTCTGGTCGCGGACTGTCTTGTTAGTGTAACCGGAGCTCCGGAATGTAAAGGGTTATTGAGGACACCAAGGATTTTAAGACAGTACAATCTGAGTCGACAGTCCTCCCGTGTCGGTGGGAGGACTCATTGATGATTAGAACCACATAAAAAAAAGGCCTCCGCTTTTTAAGAAAATAGTGTGCTAATTTTTTTCCTTGACATTAATGTCAAAGTCCCAGTTTTACTTTACATCACAAAAACTGTAAATTCATGATAAAAGCCTCATTGCAGGTCGCTAAATATTACACGACTTCAAATTACGATGCGTGCTTTTAACCACGATCTCTCCACAACCTACGTACCAATTTTATACATGTGTAGATTAGTGACGTTATTTGGTTCCTGTTAAACCACTTGACGAATCTTATCTAGTGCGATATTCATTAATTTGATCCTACACGCAATAACATAGGATTGCAGGGTGGGGCTTCACGAGCGCAATTTGCGTCACTTCAACGAGTAAAGTTTTTGAGTCTTGAATATTGAAGTTTGCTTTCACAGCGTTTGTAAGTTAAATGAGTTTGTTGTTCGCGCTTATCTGTCTCGCCTTAAGGATGGCAGAAATTTTGGTATTTATTAGGGGCTTGTAATAAAGTTTCAAAGAAAAATATTCGTTAGTTTGTAGCTTCAACTCAATTTCTTTCAGTCTGTTCCTTCTAAATTGCTACATTTTTTACTCATAAACATAAATTATTACCTGGACTCCTATCTCTGTTTAGTAAGGAAGTTATTTATATGTGATTTTTTTTTATCTTTTTAAACAGTTTCCCGCTTATTGGCAGGTCCACAATATGGCGTCACAAGTTTCTGGCGCAAGTACATCAACCTACCCCAAACTGTAGGCCCAAACTGTTATATTTCTTTTACTCAATTTCTTTTCAACCCTTTATCCACCCACTTATAAGGTTCACGTTCGGACTGCGGACTTTGATCGATAGGTAATTTTTTGTGTGAGGTCTCCGTCGTAGTCATACTTAAAAATTTATGAAAAACACAAGCGCATTTACAATTGGAATGTCTAAAAAAAAACATTCATTTTTTTAAACACTTGGATGACCACTTTTCTTTGAATGCCAGTTCTCAATTATGAATACTATACAAACAAAACAAAAACAGGTGCATATTATCAAAACTATGTATAAAAAGTATTATTTTTCTTTTTAAAGATTGAACTTTCTTGCTTTGTTACTGTTGATTAACTATAAGATAACTGTTCATTAAAATGTTAGAAATGTGTATTTTGCATAAGGTCGTATTCGATAGCCATCATTTAAGGGATATAAATTTTCTATTGCCATTAGTATACTTCTTCCGATCTGAATTTTTAAATATATATAATATTATAAAGCTGAAGAGTTTGTTTGCTTTGTTTGTTTGAACGCTTGCTAATATCCGGATCTACTGGTTGGAATTGAAAAATTCTTTTTGTGTTGGATAGTCCATTCTCGAGGAAGGCTATATGCTATCTATACATACGCATCACCTAATAGGAGCGGAGCAGTACTGAAGGACAAATGTTTCAAAATCGGTAAAATGTATTCATTTTTAGAGCTCCTGCGTGCGCTGCGTAAAACGGTTAGAGTTTCGCAAAAATTTTGTACTACGGAATTATTCCTCATAAAATTTAATAAAATAAAGTCCGCGAGGGCATATATCTATCTTAAAGTTAAAGTACTATTAACCTTTTATGGTAAACCCAAAATTTGTTTTAATTTAAGAATTATTTGCGAAAGGTGTTTTCATTAACATGATATTACTCCTTATCCGTCTAAATACGTTAATTCATCACAAGCATTTAATTTGAACGAAAATTGCCCTTTACAATCATTTGATTGCAATGAATATCTTAGGAGATATCACAGTTTCAAAATAATACCGCGACAAAATAATGACGGGCTGGGTAATATGTCACAATTGGCGTCTATAAAATCCCTCTTTAGGCCGGTCAATATCGACATCCAACATTGCAAACGCGCAATGTAACTACCATTTTGTTTATAATTTGCAACCCTGTAAACCCTGTGCTGTCAATTCAGTAGTTTTTGCGTGTGTATCTCATGAACCGTGATAGCTATAGAATTTGAAATTTTCACAGGTGATGTACTTCCTGTTGCTGCTATAACAAAACATACTAAAAGCCAGAATACAATAAATATTACGGGGGGCTCTCATTGGTCGCGGGACTTATTTCATTACCGTGGACCTCGGACACCATAGAATTTAGTCAGTACAAGTCTGACAGTCCCCTCCCAGCCCGGGGTGGGAGGACTCATGTCATGATTTTTACCCACGTAAAAAAAGGGGCCCCCTTTTTTTTTACCCCCTTACAAAAAACGTGATTTTGTTGCTGGTTTTTGTAGATGCTATGAAGTAATGTAATGTTTCGGAGGCTGTTTCTCACGAAACGTGATAGTTAGATAGTTTAAATTTTCACAGATGACACAGTGTGTCTATTGCTGCTATAACAACAACCTATAAAAGAATCGTAGTTACATGTACGCGTTTGCAATGTTGGTTTTTTATGTGGATATTGGACGCGCCTACTTTGAGGATCGTTGGAAAGGCTACGGGCTGCGTCCTCACCTTCAGTCTTACGCAGTCCCTACCGGTTTTCGTTTCGGGAGGTACCTCAAGATTCCAGTGGCATGTAAAGGGAATGAATGAAGACAATCGTCTACCTCTCGCCCCAGCCACAACTGAAGATGCCCACGACGTCGGAAATCGCGCTCTTCAAGGGAAACTGATGGAGACCGGGACCATAGGACCAAACGCCTAACAGACGCGGGGTGAAACCGCTGGCAGAAGCTAGTAGTTTATAGCTATGTAGGTATATTATTGTCGTATTGACGTCAAAGCAAGGAAAACGCCAATAACCTCAGAATTACAGGTTACTAAATGACCCGATAGACGCGAGACGTTGTTGTCCTATTTTATTTAGCTATGAATATTGAATTCGAATTGCTTTAATTAAGGAAAAAAAAACTGCAACGAAAATGATTAAAAAATATGTTATTAATAAAATATCGAACGATGCATCTGTAATAATCAGCACCCATTTACAATGCCCTTACTTAGAAAAGTTTTTTATTATTTATGGTTAAAAGTTTTTGTTTTTAATTTCCCGCGCTATTTTTTTTCATTGCATTATCGCATTCGTAGCATTGAATGAAGTCTGTACTTGAAAATTGGAATTCAATTTTCGTTATCTGAAACTGTTTGCGTTACTATACTAATAAATAATTGTGTTACTAACGGCTATTATAATGTTGTGAATTTATCGAACAAATATGCGATGAAAAAATATTATTCATGTTTAGAGCAGTTTTTTTTTCTAGCAAAAAATCTGTTGAATAGAAACCTATTATCATCAGCCTATAACGTTCCCACTGCTGGGACACAGGCCTCCTCTCTTGTGAGAGGGAATAGGCCATAATCCACCACGCAGGCCCAGTGCAGGTTGGCTGTGAGAGGTAGTGGGCTGTAAATCCATCACATGGGTCCAGTAGGGGTTGGTAGATGTCACACCTTTTTTCAATTTGGTTCTAGGAACCATGTTTACGAGACAATAAGTACGAAAATAAAAGTTACCACTATGATCAATGGTTCTTTAAGAAACTTAATTTAGGTGTATTGGTCAGTAACCACAATGTTGATATCACTGAACTGTACCACTAGTAACAATTTATGTCCGCTTATGTATCACCATTGTACATGAACGTAAATAAATAAACAATGGTTTTATGTGTATTACGCATGAAGTGGTAGATAATAAGAAAAACAATAGGCATGTTTATGTTTTCAATTAACTTAATACTGTTACTGTTACTGTAAGCCTACACCATCCCACTGCTGGGCAAAGGCCTCTCCCCATGATCTCCAGTTTTTCACGATCCAGGGCCAAAGTGGACCACTGGTCATTGGTTTTATTAAGCTCGTCCCGCCATCTTCTGCGAGGTCTGCCGCGACGCCTTCTGGCTGTGTCAGGGCTCCACAAAGTGGTTATTATCATGATAAATAAATAAATGATAAATTAACTTAATAATTAAATGAAATTTTTTCCTATATTAAATTTTACTTTTTTATTTTGTGGCGAAAACATTTAAAAATGTTACAAAATGTCTGATAAATTAAAAACAATAAAAAAAGTAAAACTATTTTGTACAAGCATAATTGGATTAAAATTCATTATTTTTCCCTTTTGTGTTAAATATGTTCAAATGTTTTTTTTATATAATTTTAATTCTGAATTACAATTAATGCTATAATAAATTGTGATTAAAACATTAAGACCTTTTGGTTATCAGTAATCCATATGGTAGCAACAGTGTTTTCAATATCTGCAATCCAGTTAGTTAGCAATACAATATCCTTTTGCAGTGGGACTGATTTTAGACAAAGTGGTTTTTAGTCAGTAACAAGTCTGATAATCTCTTCTGCCTTATGCCAAGGGAGGAGGACTCATCTGAGATTTCCTATGGGTAACAAACTACTGGTTGTCAGATCAACGGGCTATTAACGATGCTACCCATACTTGACTTAAAGTCCTATGTCGCCTAAATGGGGCAAAGGGCGTCCACAGACGTCTTCCATCGCGATCTGTCTTGGGTAGCAGCACGGACTTCCTCTTTGGGTCCAATGTGAAGTCTATGCGGCTACCCGTAACCACGGTCAATAATCAACAGAAACAAAATGTGGAGAGTAGGTTAGGTATACAAGGGAGTTTATTAAAAGTAAAATCTCATCAATGTTATATCATTTTATCACGCACCCAACATGTATGTAATCTGATTATACTAAAATGTGACATGATCAAAAATGTTCTCTGACAGCCTAAACTGTATGTTTATATTGTTTATCTATGTCATGTGGGTAATGACTCACTAGGACTTTGAGTTAAAAATTGTGTCCCTGCTATTTTTAAATACATAGGATACATACTTACAACATGCTATTCAAATGGTTTTGTGAGATTAGCAAAACTGTAGCGGGTATTTTTATTGGAATGGAATACAAATAAAAGACAAGTTTTATTGAAAAAAAAAAGAAGTAGAAGATTGTTGTGTTGTGCTAAAAACCTCCTTGCAAAAAAAAGATTGGTTTGTGAGTAAATATAAATGAATAAAAAACTCTGAAAACTCTTTGCAGTCATAACAAGATCAGCCAGTATTATATGCATGAAGTCCATTGTTTTAAAATTAGAACAGTTTATCTCACCATTGCATCGCGCGCTACAATTTAATTGAATTAACAACATAATTACATTCCTTGTCACCAATCTATAGAATACAGTTAGGACATAAAAATCGATTAAGGCATAATACTCACATCCTCGAATATAGATCCGACGTTCGCGGTCACAAGCAGCAATGGCACTTTATCCGAACCCATTTTTTTGAACTTCAACATGTTCCTGAAGAGTTTTGAGTCGAAAACAATTCTTCTAACACAAACGAGGTTATTAACAACACTACGTAAGTTTAACCACTGTTTCTTTAATTTGGCGTGGACACGCCTTAACTGAGAATACTGTTCTTTACATTATTATTTTTAAATAATACACTTCCCCGTTAAAATCGGAAGATTTTGTACAAAGTAGTAAAATCGGTCCAAGTCGCCCCAGCCCTTTCTGACATTTGTATGAATGAATGACATTTTTACGCTCACATTTGCACGTATAAAACAGCAACAACCCGATAATTTACGATGTTTACAATTTTCGTTCAAAACCAATAAACCTTTCAAAAAAAATCTCCACTAAAATATTGATAACAATAAATTAAAATTATAGATATTACATTAAATCTCTGAATTAGTATAAAATTATGAAAAAATCACATAAATCTGATTTTCTGAAGAGCCCTGCTTGCGTGGTGAGCGTAGAACGGAGCGTAACGTTTAAAACCATGACACCTTTTGAATTTAGTCGGTTGTTGCAACCAATGACGTCGATGCTAGTTTTACGTCACGCCTACTTTCAGGGCCGTATTTGCGTAAATAAATATGTGAAGACTGTACCTAATTGTATTTAAACCCGAGAGGTCAAGAATTGCGTAGTTGTGACGATGAAAATTAAGAAATTGCGGCGTGAGTTGTCAAATTTATTTATTGGATACATATATCTGTTTTTAATAATAATTTGTCATCTCGTTTCTGTTGTTTTCAGTGCATAACTTAGGGACAACGGAAATTACCTATTCATTGTTTAGGGGCTGATTGATGTTATAAAACAAAACGAATTTTTCCCACGTGTTTTTTGAATAATTCCGTCACTACTTTTAAGATCACTCGAATTTAGGTACAAGGTGCCTAAGATAAGGAAATTTTTCATTATTTAATTTCTTAAAATTTTCCACAGCTTCAAAATTGTATCCAGAATTAGTGACGTCATACGTCGCTATTGCCCTAAACATATTAGAAATCTTACTTCCCCACGTTTTTTAACAGCTCATCATAGTATTACTTAATTTGTCGATGTGGCTACCCTATTCTTTATGAGTTTATATCTGAATCTTTTTTTTGTACCTTTTTAATATCGTTCTCGAGAAAAGTGACCTCAAAGATTTCGCGCGCTTTTTTGAATTATATTTCCCGCGCGCCCGATTTTCCACAATTCATCTCTGTGTGTTTTCGGGGCGTTCCTTTTCGTCGCACATGCGAACTATGTTCCGGCGGCGCTCAATGTAAACGGCGAAAATAGAAATCGATTATTGTTTCTATTCCCGTGAATTTAGGTCGGGTTTATTCCTTAAATCAGTGCTATGGCGATCCGGTAAAGCGTAGGTAAGTGGAATTCATATCATTAGCGTGATTTATCGTGGATTACCTACCTATTTTTCAGTCGGGAGAGCTTTCGTTTCGTGCGGGAATGTTCGCGATTTTGCCTTGATACCGCACTGGCCATGAGGTTGAGAAATGTTAATTAGGAATGGTTATGTTGGTAAAACAAATAATAAAAATTGAAATATAGGTAGGAAGGTATTTCCGTGTCGGGCACTGGCATTTTCATTCTTATAGAACGGTCAGATATTTTTATTGTTTTAAACGTTTCCAGGTTTACTGTAATTATTGCGAAAAATTGTTTGTCGAGTAAAAAAAAAACACCTAATTCTTAAAATATTTCCCATCTTTGTGGGTCTACTTATAAAAGTGTCATAATCAACGATTAATTAACTAGATATTCCAGTACAATGATTGCCTACTTTTTACCTATAATGAAGCAAACATGCAAATATACCTAAAGTATTAGTTATTTGTCTCACAACGTCTTCGATCTTTTGAATAATATTAAACTGTTGTGACCATTCAGTCATAAAAAATACGACCTTCCACTCTTCCAGACTGACGTATTTACTAAAAATATTTATTTTTAAAACCAACAACAACATCTATCTTTTACTACTTCGATCAACAGTTAGGCTAAGCGTATGCTGAGACGCAGGCAATGCAGCACAGCACAGTACAGCACAGTGCAGGGCAGGGCAGTTGAGGCAGACATATGCCCCCCTCCGCATGCTGCGACGCAACTGACATTCGCATCATAAACAAAGTTACCTAGCAACGAATGTATCCAGCATACACAATACACGCGTCGCGCAGGATTCGTGCCGGTACTGCAACGAGACGCAGAGCAGGACAGACACATGTCTGCGTGGCATGTGCCTGCGCCGCAGCGTACGTAGTTCAATGACGTTCCATGCTTTACAAAAATCTACTCTGCTCTGCGCTGTGTTGACCTGCGGAACCTGCGTCTCAGCATACGCCTAGCCTGATTCTTTTAAACTAAATAATTATGGGGCCTGTAGTTATACTTTAGTTAAACGTCTCTATTCGTAGGTACCGGAGGGGTCACGGAGAACCCATTTAAACTTGATATTTACGCTTCAAAGAAATTAAAGACCGGGGCCCTTTAAAAAGGCTACCCAATGTATTCCGTAACATTGAATGCCCTCTAAAAATGGAGGTCACCTAGGTTCAATGTTATGTTGGGGCATTTACTTAACGTGACTATAATCAGCTTATGTTGTACTCACACTGCTGGCATACAACCGTCCTTATAATAAAGTATATTGTAACAAAACATAAGTTTATTTAAGCAAATATTTTACAAGAGTAAATGTCAATGTCAATATATAAACAACTTTCTTTTTCTAAGTTATGGTACCTAATAAAGGAGTCTGTAACATTCCTCCGGGCCTTAGTCCATTTCCTCTATAAGGCGATGCGGTGGACGTATTGTCCTCTTGCTACGCCTCAACACGGGTGTTTGCTCGATTGGAGTAGAACTGGCACAAGGTAGTACTTCACGTGGTGTGAAAGTCGATGCTTCAGCCGATGACGATGGTACCATCACCTCTGGCTCGTTGGTTGATGACTGAGCTGCACTCGAATTGGGGGCGTATGTGGTCGGCGTGTCTGCGCTTCAGGATTCCTTCTGGAGTTCTAACCACATAAGAATACCTGTGTTTCCTTTCCTCAATGATAGCCGGTTTCCACTTATTTTCCAGTTTGGTACGGATGTACACAGCTTCCCCATTCTGGAATTTCGGAGTCTTTTGTTCAGATTGAATATTAGCTTGAATGTTCTTATAGCGCAATGTCCTTCTTATATTCGGCCTTATGTTATCTAGTAGACAGTTTAGCTGTCTTCCAAACATCATTTGAGATGGGTGATTTTCCTGTGGTAGTATGGGGTGTGTTACGATAGGAGAAGAGAAAGTTTTTGAAGCCTCCGTTTTGGGTTGACTCTGTCTGCGTCACTTGCATTCATTCTTGACTTAAAAGTTCGCACGAGTCGTTCGGGCCAGTCCATTGGTCCTCGGGTGGTAAGGTGAAGATGTCATATGCACTATACCCTTCGACTTGACATACTCTCGAAAGTCTTTGGAAGTAAATTGAGGTCCATTGTCGGAGACAATAATTTGAGGCAATCCAAATGTAGTAAAAATACCATCTAGTTTATCACATAATGTTCTGGTGGTTATTTTTGTCATAGATTTAATTTCTATCCATTTTGATAAGGCGTCGGCCAGAACTAGCCAATACTTGCCCTCAAAAGGTCCGGCAAAGTCGACGCCTCTGTATTTTGTTGTGTTTGTTTGTCTTGTTTTTGCGTTGTGAGTGTGTAGGTTTTGACAACAGGTATGCTCTACCTGATTTAATACATACACTTTCGAAATGTCCTGTCGTTCCACATGCTTTACATTGGTGGTTTTTTGCTGTACAGAGTTCGTAATCATGTATGTCATGCTTTCCGCATCGTTTGCATTGGTCTGGTCGTAACTTCCTGGTTGTTTCGTGGTTGATCGTTAATCGATCAATGCGTTTGCCTTGTCCTTTCTGTTTGATTCGGTTAATATAGTCATTATTTTTGATACTTTTGTCACTATTGTCGTTCTCTGCGACTTCGCGTGATTGGGCAACCGCAAATATCTCTGCGAATGTTACCTCTCTCGTTTTAACCACTATCTGTGACTTCACGTAGATCCGGCCATCTTTGTTTTAAATCTACCTCCAACTGTGTATGGTTCAAACCGGTTGCAAACCGATCACGGAGTTGTCTCTCCAGCAAGGCCCCTTCATAGCCGCAATGTACTGAAAGTTCCTTCAGTCGATTAGAATAATGTTCCATTGTTTCGACGGATTCTCTTGTAGAGTTCCAAAAATCTATTAAGGCTTTGTATCGCGTTTTCTTGGTTCTGTATAAATCCAATAATTTTATTTTTATATCGTCGTATGTCGCTGTGTCAAAGTCAGGAGTTAACGCTACTTTCAGCTCGTGGTATATTTCCGGTGTAATGCAGTTTACGAGTAGGTCTTTTTGAATACTACGTGTTTCTTCACCCCATATCCGGCATTTCGCTTCGAATAGATCCACAAACTTTTCTGCGGTTGTTGTCGCAGGGTCAAATTTGTCGCACTTGAAGTTTTTTATAATGTTTTGTTTCGATGTAGAATCATTGTTGTTTGGTGAGGGGCATTCCTGGTGATACTGTCGTTGTACGATTTGTTGTAAAAGTACTGTTAGTATCTTTTGTTGTTCGTGTTGTGCGGCTAGGAAAGCCGCGAATTGCTCAGCATTCATGTTGTTTGCCTCGTCGCCAATATAATAAAGTATATTGTAACAAACATAAGTTTATTTAAGCAAATATTTTACAAGAGTAAATGTCAATGTCAATATATAAACAACTTTCTTTTTCTAAGTTATGGTACCTAATAAAGGAGTCTGTAACAGTCCTTCCGCTCTGTAAGAGTGGGATCTACCATGCGGGCCGAGTTGGGAATGGTAGATACCATCACGTCTTTAATAGTGGTCACCTGTCTTCAAAAGTTCGTTCTGGATTTGAGACACGACGGTTTTCTCACAATGTTTTTCTTCAAGGTTTTGAGACTCATCATCAGCCTTTAATGTTCTCACTGCTGGGACACAGGCCTCCTCTCTGTGAGAGGTAGTAGGCCATAATCCACGACGCGGGCCCAGTGCGGATTGATAAATGTCACATATCTTCGAATGTTTGGTTCTAGTCTAGGACATGCAGGTTTCCTCACGATGTTGATAGCAGTGGTGATGAAATAAATTACACAAAGTTATACGCATGGCGGGGTTCGAACTTACGACCTACAATCGTAAGTTGGGACTGGGCCACCACTGCTCCACCAGCGACCACCACTCCTGCACCACTGCTTTTGAGACTGGAGATATTATTTATTCTTTGACTGGAGTTAATAAATAGATGACGGTGGCACTACCATGCTCCCAGATGTTGAACAGTTTAGACAGGAAGCAACTGTAAAAATAGTTAGTAGTTACTAGTCTAAAATCAACCCTCTTTTTCATTTCATCTAAGCGTGTAGGGATCCCCCGCCCCCCACCGCAATAGAAGGTACTAAAATCCTCCCTTATGTTTTCAGCCTTCAACATGTACATCGAATGTACATTGCTGCTGGCTGCAGCAGCAGCTGCGTCAGCGACGACAGCACATCTGCACCATGCCGTCGAGACAGAAATGTTCGCCATACCCATCAGTCCCAATCTGTTCAACTGGACGTACCAAGGTAGGTTTGCATGTCCGAGTATTAATTGTATGATACGGAGCGCTATCTGAGTCACTGTACAAGATTTCACTACAGCGTTCAAGTATTTAAGTCGTTCATTACAAGTGCCGATAAACTTGAGCATTTACTTGTAATGAGTATTCCAGCGAATGTTACTTTACAGAAAAATAAACGAGAGCTTTTTAGCGAGCATTCTAAAGAACGTTCTGGCGTGCTTTTGCCGACCCGACTGTCAAGTCTAACAGTCATCTTGAAAACATTTTTGACGAACGCTAGGTTTGCTAGAAAGTTCATAAAAATGTTCGTAGCGATGCACAGTATTATTATTGGCTCGAAAAACGGACATCCTCTTTTTATTAACTTATCCGATAAAACAGGCTATTTCAAAAGTAAGAGTAAAATACCCGTGTGCCAATTTTGTTCCAATCTGGAGATATAATTGTTTGAATTTATTTTCTATGATTTCCATAAAAACCAAAGTAATCGCAATAAACTTTCGATTCAATTGGGTTTTGTTATATCTTTGGTTGCAATTACTTGATGCTTTATATTAAGTAAATTACTAAGCAACCGCTCAATTTTGAGTAACATCGAATTTTACATATTTACGATTTTATTTTTTATGGGCTTATTTCCTGGTATTTGGATTCAATATCGAGAGAATCTGTTGCTTTGGCACTAAGAAATACCTATTTAAAATATCATATGCAAATCTTATGGTATCCAGAAGTTATAGGATTCTGAAATTTAGGCGCATAGGGTTAGCATAAGTCGTATTTTCTTAAATGTTTTTTTTTAATTGTAAAATATAGTAACATAACAATAGGACCTGTTACCGACTGGTGGCCAACTATTTTTTATATTTTTAAATGTTTATTGTACATTTTTTTTTTAAGAAACATTTACTTATGCAAGTGAAGTCTTTTTTGGAACAATCCTACCGCACTGTTCCTAAATCACTGCAACTCCTGAAAGCCAGGATCAACAGTGGCGACCGCCAGAAAAGCGCCGGCAATGAAGCCCGACGAAGTCCCGGAGAATGAATTTAACTGTCTTGGCTCCCGCAACGTATGTAGGTATACGTAGATTAGTAAATGATGAAATAAAATCCAACATAACATTTAAATCTACAAACAAAAAAAAAATTATTTTTTGCGAAGTGATGACCCTAAAATAAGAATTATCAGAAAAGCAGAAGTGAATAACTCCCAGATCCCGCGAGATTTGGATGTGTTTTTTTTCTAGTGATTGGTTAGGATCTAATATGATTTACCATAAATATTGAATCCAACTAAGCAAAGATACAACCATGAAAAATCAAAATCTAAAAAACACAAAAAAAGGATATTTCTTAAAATCTCTACTAGGTAGTACCCCTTTGTATTTTTTTTTAAATACCTCTAATATAGTTTTATTACTCGTACGTATTAATTATTTTTAAATTAAATAATTTAGAAAAGTTAAGAAAAAAATATAACATTTTTTTACTCATGTTTTATGAAAAATTGGCACACGGGTATTTTACTCTTACATTTAAAATAACATGTTCTATCGGATAAGTTAATAAAAAGGGGATGTCCGTTTTTCGAGGCAATAATAATACTGTGCAATGTTTGGCTCTAAATGCTTTGACTTGTTCGTTTTTTGATTCGGGAAAATTAAAAACGGCGAATGCTCGGTGTTCTTGTTACAAATGAATGCTCAAAGTATAGATATCTGTACATTTACGGAAATTAAGAGCGCCTCTTTTTTATCGTGTTAATTTTTTTTCATCAGATAAACGTTACGTTTCCCGTTTACTCTACGTTAGAAAAATGTGAAAAGTAGTGTTTTTTTAAAGAGAGATAGGGCCTCTGTGTTGTCACTGACGAGATATATGCACGTTTTTCGGTACTCAAAACTTCTAGCAAAGCATAACGACCTGAATGAAATCAATGGGTAAGCTACTGAAAAACTTATGATTACGTCAATCGTATTGAAAGTATACTGTAGAAATACGCTTGTGTAACGCCCGATAATAATATTGTATCGGAATGAAAATTCTTATTCTGGTTTTTTGACGGCTGTTTTTGATAAACTTAATCTATACATCTATTCTATATATGTGTACATATAATAAAATAGTAGGAAAGTCAAAACTGTACATTGAATATTTTTTTAAAAGAATACTTGGGGTGTGATCTACAATCGATACCGAAGCCAAAAATATAGTTTTTAGATTTTTTGTCTGTTTGTCTGTTTGTATGTTTGTCTGTATGTATGTCCGGGATAAACTCAAAAAGTACTGGAAGGATTTGAATGATTATTTTTTTGTTGTATAGGTATTAAGTCTGGTCAAAACATAGGCTATAATTTATTTTGGTAACTTGAACAACTGGTGCAGAACCGCAATAGACCAGCTAAACTATAAGAGATACAAAAATGGTGCCATAGCAAAAATTGTTCCATGTGATGAGCATTTTCTGCTGAGAGAATTAGTTTGAAGATATGAAACTCCTTATGTGGAACTATAAGAGCCAAGCTACACTATAACATATACAGGAATGACGTCTCAGCAAAGTTGTTCGGCCTTATGAGCACTCTCTGTTGACATATAAAAATTGAAGATCTAGAACACTTAATGTGGAACTCCAAGAGCCCAGCTACCCTGCGGTGGTGGACGCCCACGGCGTCGGACGTCACAAGACGATCTCCGGCCACCGTAGGCGCGGGCATGCGGGCGGTGAGTAAAGGACAACTCGCCGTCCGACCATGGACGGCGCGTCGTGTTCGACGCGCGCCTTAAAGAGCGTCAGCATAATGACGGGGCCCCCTCTCAGAGGGCTAAAGCCTGCCGGGGTCGCGGGACTTATACCATCACCGTTACCCCGGAACATAAAGGGCTATTGAAGGACATCGTGGATTTTAGTCAGTACAAGTCTGACAATCCCTCCCGCCCTGCCCGGGGTGGGAGGACTCATTTGATAATTTACCACGAAAATAAAAGAGCCCAGCTACACTATAACATGATTTTTTTCAACTGGGCGTGGATGGCTATCTTCGAAACTATGAGAAATATCGAAAAATGTTGTAGACTTTTTTCAACAATTCTGGGAAGTAATCATATACGGCAAACTTAAGAAAAAACGTATAATTGAAAAAAAAAAACTGATCAATCTTCAAGGCGATGACTGTATTCGAAACTTAAGTTAACCTTTTCTTCTTTGAAATCATGCTTATTTTTGTTCAACTCAACGCCCAGTTGAAAAATTCAACCTGTATAGGAATAACGTCTTAGAAAGAGCTGTTCAGCCTAATGAGCATTATCTATTGATGTATTAAAATATAAGATTTGGAACACTTGATGTGGAAATCAAAGCTATCACTAATTTCACTGACTGATTTTCGATGACGATTAATATATTAATACAATTTTTATTCTACTGGCCAAACGCCCATGAATTTTTTACCCGGGCTCTTCGAGTTGGGTATCAGACTTTTCAGATCTTCGATTTTGCCGACCCCATTGTCGCTGGCATAAGCAACAAGATCCGCTTACGAAGTCGCGGGCAGAAGCTAGTAATTAATAAAAGAAAGATCGTAAATATAAAAGTCGTAAACTGAGAAAGAAAAATAAAAGTATCGTAGCGCCATCTATGACGTAAATGAAGAACTGACGCGTATAATTAAATGGTAAATCTGGCTATGTTAAACCAATATTTCACATCAAGTGATTATCTCTATGATCTCCGAAACCCAGTTACACGATAGCCCTTGGATACATTGGTTGTCAGGCAGGTCATATTCAACTGTTAAATCTCATATCCATAACTGGAACTGGTTTATCGTAATAACCAAGGTTCAGAAGGGTCCTGTTGACTAATGGTCATTCAATTCATATAGATAGAAACCTTGACAACCGTTGCTTGACCTAGAAGATGAACACGTGCTATAGCTATGTGGGACACAATGTAAAAGTAGGGGCAATTTTTTATCTTAATTTAAAAATAGTAGATTACGCACCAAGGGAGTAAAGCATTGCCTTACGTCACGGGCGTATTGAATCCCGAAACGACACTAAGGATTCTGGGTGTGAACCTCCGTAGCGCAGCGAGGAGGTTCAAGTGTTAATTCCCGAGTGAAACGAGGGAATTAAGGTAAGAATCCTTAGTGTAGCGAGGGATTCAAGTCGGCCCAAGACAAGGCAGCTTTACTCCCGAGGAGCGTACTCTGCTTTTCACACCTACTGCGAGGAAATAAATTCGATTTTTGAAATTTGATGTGGTACGACAACCTTCGAACGTGAAGTTGGCACCACTGTAAGCGATCAGCTGTTGCTGCCAGCGGCCGCCATTACTGATACGACTCCTTGGTGAAAGTTTTCATACGGTTTTCTTTGAGGCTCCAAATTCAAATCACATTATTCCCACGGGAATAATGAAATTCAGTACATATATTATTCCCGGCTCGAGCGAGGGGGAATAATGTCATGCTTTACAGTAGGTTTGCCTGACATATAATATGACATTTACGAGCAAGTAGTGTGAAAAAGTATTTATTTCAAACTTGTTGTATAAGTTGCATGGATTTGCAGTAGTTACTGCTTAGCATGAGGCATCAATCATTGAGTATACCCAATCCAAACCTCTATTGTTTTTTGGAGTTTTGGGCAGTTTTGCTGTTTTTTTTAATCATCAGCGTTTTCTTCGTAGGCTTCGGAATTTTGGATGTGCACGATTGAGTTACTCCTAGTCCCGATTTGTAGGTCTTGATCATAACTGGCTGCAATGTGTAAGTACATTGTGTATGTGCATACACAAAAAAATAAAATAAGCGGCATTAAAAATTCACTGTATATCTTTTTTTGCTTCATTATCATCTTCCTGCCTTTTGTAGGTACCTGGTAAATTCCTCAAATGCGTCTTCCTGCCCAGGGCGGGACGGGGAGGAGTGATATATTCTTATTGACTAAAATCGCACGTTGTATAGGTACGGCTTTCACAACACAATTACTCAATCCTTGTTTATCATTAAGTTTCACTGTATCATCTCACCTTTTTATTATCTCTGAGTTAGAAAGAGATGATTGTACCAACGGCACACTTACCACGAAAATAATTTGAAGGATGAGCTCATCAAATCAAAGTACTCGCTGGGGCAAGTAAGAGGGTGCCCTTCTGTAAAGGAGTACTTATTGTATAAGTAATTTTGGGTAAATTACTTATAGAATAAGTACTCTTTGCCTGTTGAAAAGAAATATAATTATTAAAAAAAAAAACCGTACTTTTGAGTGGGTTATTGGTAATTAAAACAAAAAAAAAACTCAATAATGGGAAGAATACCTATGTGTCTTTTGTCATGAGGTAGGTATTTTATAATGCACAGAGAATAAGACTCTCGGGCAACATAGAGCTTCAAAACTATTTACCATAAAAAAAGTGAGTAGAACGCTTTTGATATAAAAAATAACCCAATTAATTTTATTTACGAATCACTATCAAGGCACTTATACC
The DNA here is from genome assembly GCA_028554685.1 of Agrotis ipsilon. Taxonomy (NCBI): domain Eukaryota; kingdom Metazoa; phylum Arthropoda; class Insecta; order Lepidoptera; family Noctuidae; genus Agrotis; species Agrotis ipsilon. The sequence goes on from CM052977.1 coordinate 10,971,104, forward strand.
TATCTAATTAATAAGGAATTACGCCCAATCATAACCTACACAATTATTCCATTTTTGTAGCTAGGGAAAAACGTGAAGGGCGAATAATAGTTATTTGTTATACAAGAGTGCAAAGTTGATTTTTAACCGCGTGCTCATGTTTGATGACCGAGCAAGCGAATGATTCTAAATTTGAATCACGAGTGCAACGAGTGATTCAAAAATTAGAATCATGAGTGATAGCGAGGGAATCATAAGAGCACAAGGTGAAAAATCTTTGCACTCGAGTGCAACACGTAACTTTTCATCCCACCTCAGCGAGGAAATTACTAAATGCAAAAACAAAAAAAAGCAGATGTACAATCGTATAAACACAAGATAGGCTTTTATTTCAGTTTAGGTATTAACTAAGACATTATTATAGAACAGAATAATTCTTAAATTAAAACAAATAATACTTAGGTAGTATATAGTTGAAAACTACTACCTGAGTATTATTAAGTTACTTATTTTTATCTTGGTTTGTCATAACATAACAATAAGACGTGAAATGAAAACCGCACAAAGCAAATAAAAAAAGGTATAACAAAGTACTGAGCCAAGAATTATTAGAAACAAATTCTATTTTTAAAATTTGATGTGGTAACATCAAATTTTATGTGTTTCCTCGACAACCTTCGAACGTCAAGTGGGCACCACAGCAAGCGATCAGCAGTTGCGGTCATCGGCCGCCATTACTGCTGCTTCTCTTTTGTTCATACGATGTTCTAAATTCAAATTTACTTTATTCACTAGAGGATAAAAACGGCTTTTACTCACTTGAGGATAAAAACGGCTTTTACGGTCAGATATCGAAGAGCAAAAGTACCCTTTCCGAGATGGGGGGATGAAAAAGTCATTTATATAAAATCGACAGGAAATTTCCATTCTGGAATCTTCCCCGGTAGTTAAATATAGATGCTTTTTGTATGGTTTTGCTTCCATACCACCCGTGTCGAACGGTCCCACTTTGGGCGCCATTAGAGACTTGTCGCGCCTCGAGTCAAGATGTTCCTTTGAAGAGTGGTTAGGCAATTCTTGTGTTAATTAGTGTTTTATAATTGTATTTTTACTTAAACGTTGTATCAGTTTGTAAATGTGTAATTTAATTAGCCCCCGGTATTGAACCAAACTGCTTCGTGCAATACAATTTACAATCTATAGAATTGGCAACTACTAACAATCATTACAAGTTGGTCCAGTACTCCCGAAAAGAGCTAACTTCAGTGTAGACTTTGAGAGGAGGGTCATTTATTTGTTATTATTATTTGCAAAGTCCGACACATAAAAAGTGATTTTAAAAACCTTTATCAAAAGGTCGAGAGTTGAAAGCAACAGTTTGATTCGCCCACGTGACCATGTTGGCAAATCTGTGTTGGTTTAAAGTTTGTGCCTACGTTGGTCCCAATGGTGCTTTCGGGAAGCTTCCTTGCTGACTATCGGGAAGTGTATATTGGCCCAACATAGTTGTCCAATATTTGTTAAGACGCAATTGCTTCGAAAAGGTTGTATGTTGTGTTGGGCCAACTTGTTGCAACTTCGCGCATGCCCTATGTCCTGTCCAGTGCAACGTATCTCAATCGCCCATTCGGCCATTATTCATAACCAACATTGCAAACTTTTGATTGAAGGGTAATCAATTTTAATTTTATTGGTTCTTTCCATAGTTTTTGGTCGAAAGTAGTCAAAATGTAACGGTTTAATGGTTTTAGTGTGTTGCTGAGGTGGTCAGTTGTATGTGCCGGTAAGTGGTTTAATAGTTTTATATGGTTTATTTAGATTCAACTAATGGACGCCATTAGGTGTCACTACGCCACACGTCATCAAAATAGGGGAGATATTTTATAATCATATTTTCTTGATAGATTTTCTGTATTTCAGTGCTTGACTTTAAGTTTAACTCAGTTATAATGGTCGTTTAACGAGGAGAATATTTCATATAATGTATATTGTAGATGAACATTGGTGAATTTATGATTATTATTATGATAGGTAGATTTTATTTGTTTTATGTAAATGTCCTAGTCAAAGTTACATAAAATTCCAACTCTTAATTTTCACTGGTTAATTTTTTCAGTTAGTATTCCACAAATAAATGTTTCATTTTAATATAGGTTTCCAATGATGAAGAATATCGAACGGGTTTAAAAAAAAAAAAAAACGAAATTCAAAGTCAATCGAGATGTTTTTAAGTTTAATCATCTTAAACTAAAATTCAAATAGTTTCATTGTATCTTTTTTCTCATCTTACATTTTCATCAATTTCGACACAGTTAATAATTTCCTACATGGTGAATAATTTAACTTCGCAATTAGAGGTCCATCAAAATGGTGGAAGTCTGGATCAATATCAAATGCATACAGCGCATGTCCTAGTTTACCTGTGTGGTAGGGGTGTCTAGGGTTTCCATTGTTATGATTTATTGCTATTGATTGGCGTGAAATGGACCGCGATACGTCACTTTTCGTTTTCGTTATATTTTTCTAAAGTTTCTTTGAAACAAAGTTGTCTTCCTTTTCTCTAAATGTGTGTTCATTTAAAGTTTTGTGAGCCAGAAGGTCAAATGGGGATACAGGTTAGTGATTAAGGTTTATTTTTGTTTGATTGACTGATAGGGACGGAATGGGACGCGTTCAAAATGGCGGATGGCTTGAAAAAGATTTTTATTGCGATATCATTCTGCGTCGTTATATTTTTTTATATTTTTTATGTTATTTGTTTTCTTGACGATGAAAGTGACGGTTATTGTAATAGTGTGTTGGATTTCTCCTTAGATTTGATTAGTATAAATCATCCTTAACATCAGTAGCCGGAATGCGTCAACTCCTGAACTTTACCACTTGCATCCCTCGATTGCCCGATTATCGATTATATTATTGATTAGTATACTTGCATTAAATTATCATCAACCAGTTTATTCATTTTTCTGCATAGATATACCATCACAGGATGAGCTGGAAAAAAAATATTTCGGGCATCTCTTATGTGTTTTTAAGTTATTTGAGTAGGTAAAGTTTTTACTTAAAACGCTGAAACTTAATAATTTTTTGGAACTCGATTTAGAAGCTCCATGCTTAAAAACGAAGTTTTTGACAGTATAGTTGCAAACTAATATTTTTGCAATTTTTAAGCGTGTTTCACGCAGCTCTGTATCACGTGGCAGTGCATGAGACAGGAGTCACGCGGACGCGGGCGTGGTTTTCCGCATCCCTTCATGAGATGCTCGCAAAGCAAACATTGCCCAAAAAAACACGTGCCCGATTCCTGTCAAGTATCAACATTTTTGTTTTATTTTTATATATTTACTTTCAAACCATAAAATCCATTCTCGGATGAAATTTCGAAATAACCGGTATTTGTAAGTAGTTTATTGTTTGACTTATCAAGTCTTCGACAAAGTAAAAGGAGTGGGCAAAGCATACTTCCTTGTAGAAACCCAATTTGATGAGGAAATAAGCAATTTAAATACAGATTTATTTGCTAAAAATGTGCTGCGAGCATACCTTTTGATAAGAAAATGTCTATTTAAAGTACAAAATAAGTCTTAATTTATAAGCATTAAAAAGAAAATGGAAGTCACGTCAATCAAAGGCCTTTGTTTGACATATTGCCTCGGGTATCGAGAGAACATCTCCCACACAGAACTAGCTATCATAATTATTATAGGTATGCTATAAAATCAATAACTGTTGCACTAGAGCGCATGTCCTAAATTACCTGCGTGAGACGAGAGTCGCATTTATGATCTAGTGTTCGACAGAGTTGTTGTGCTATCAATCATTCTTCCGGCATTGCGTTCATTTACCAGTTCCCCTTGTGTGTTTAACGTTCAATCTTTGTGGTCCTTACGATTTCTTCTCATTATTTGTTCTTAAGATTAGTGAAATGAGTAGTTCACTGTACTTTATCCGTCGGCCATCTGTCCAGTCACCACCGGTATGGAATAATTTTGTATTGTATTTTTCTGGCAACTTAGCTTTTATAAATATTGTTTTTTTTTTTAAATTGATAAATTTTTAATTTGCGTGTCTGTTTTTGCTGATTTCCATTTAAAATAATTTAATACTTCCGTACAATATCAGTGTGTAGTCAAATATTTTTTATTCATATATTTTAATCAAGGTTTAAACCTTCCCACATTGTATTGTATTTCATTGAAATTGGCGGAACGATCAGTGACCATAGCCTTGTGGATGTTTCTATACCTATCGGTTCAGACTTCGGAAAATGGACGCTGTCCGGGACGGGCGGTGCTGAAGCTGCGTGGGGTTGAGGTGGTGTACGGATGTTTACGCGTGGGTTGTTTTACAAAATGGCGGACTATTTAACGGATGCTGTGATGGTGGATGGAAATATTAGATATTACTAGCATGTCTGAGAGTTTTAAATAGCAATATTTTAAAGCAAGATATTCTAAAGAAGACTCAATAAATTATTAGTAACGAATCATAATTCTAGTGGACCCGATTTAGGCTATTTGTGCCTAATTCCGGAATTTTGAATTTACATGAGGAGTCATTTGGTGTTATCCATACAACCTCGTGTCGTGTCACGTGGCGGTGCGCGGGACGCAGATCCACCCACGTGGTTGCGTAGTTTATCGTTTCGTGCCCTCCGACAAGGGAAGCTCGCAGTCTTTACAATGTCTAAGAACACTTATTACAAACTTCTTAAATCGTAAACGACCCTAACATTTTAAATTTCTAAACGCATTAATGTAGCGTCGCGAATGATAAAGATTTTTGTTTACTAAATTGGAAGGACACAATTCCGCCAATTGGCACATAGACACTATACAATGATAATTGCATTGCTTCACTTCTAATGGGTAGTGAAATGATGCGCTGTCCATACATTTTCATGGTAGCCTCCGACAATTTGACTCAAGCCAAGAAAGTATTAGTGGTGGAACAATTATACTACCTTGCGGAACGCCTATTCAATTGTGGAAATATGCAATTCAAATAAGGACATTTATTGTGTAAAAAAAATGGTATAAATGTAACAACTTTCTGAGCCCTGAAACTACTAAAAAGCAATTAAGAGTAGCATAAAGCGATATTAAAATTAAAGAAATCAGAAGCTTCTGTTTGACATATTGCCTCGGGAGTTGGGAGTATTTCCTCATCCCATTTCAAACTATCCATCAAAATGTTATAGGTATGCTATAAAATCAATGACTGTTGCACTACAGCGCATGTCCTAGATTACCTGCGTGAAAACGGGACTCGCATTTATGAGGTAGTGCTCAGACAAACTTGTTGCGCTATCAATCGTGCTTCCGGTGACGCCTTGATTTACGGGTTGCTCTTGTGTCTTGAAAGTTTAACCTTTGTGTCTTTTACGATCTTCTTCTTTTTAATTGTTCTTGAGATTAGTGATATGAGTTCCTTGTACTTTATCCGTCGGCCAGCTGTCCAGTCGCCTCCGGTATGGATTTAATCTGTCTTTTTTTGTTGATGCTTTTCTCGGTTTGGATTGGTTTCATTTTATTTGAATTTAGACAAGTTTTGATTATTTTGTGTCTTTTTTTGTTTCAAATAAAACTGCCTCAGTAATTTAGCACACCGATGTTGGTAATTTAAATGTTGGTTATTTTATTTATTGTAATTAGTGCGCGTTAGTAGATATAATATTTTATGAAAATGTTGAACACTGAATAATGGTTCATTGATTAACATTTCCGGCACTGGGTTGGTTGAGATGAAAATTGCGTCCACATAATCTAAATGGCGGTTGCGATCGATGACCATTGCAACAACGGCGCATGCCCTAGGCTTTTAGGGCATGCGTTGTATATATTTTAGCTCAAAATTCAGGGACTATAGGCGCTGCCCAGGGGCGAGCTGAAGCTGCGGAGGGGGTGGGAGAGGAGGCACAAAATGGCGATAGCTTTGATGACCGGTGGGCGTTGCACTTACGGCGCATGCTCTAATGACACGTAAAAAATTGGTACCCTCATGCCATACGTTTCTTTGTTCAACGTAAAGAACTTGCTGAATGAAATGCATTGACATTGAATGCGAATTAAAGAAATATTATTTATTACATCAAGCTTCTACTTTAGATGATCTTGGTCTTCATGAAACGGATGTTATTGCAACCGCTATTTTGATATTTTACAAATTGTTTATTACAACATAATGGCGACTTGTCTAAAACATTTTTGGTATCTTCCTTGATTTGCTATGTTATGATGATTGATTTATAGTATATGGCAATACGCAACGTGCGATTTTATTTTCAACATTGTGGTGCCCTTTTAGATTTCTCTGATTCACTATGACTCACAGACCTTACCAGGCTCAGAATATTTCCATTTCTTCATCAGAATTCGACCAACAGTACCGGTTCCACGCCTCAATGTTCGGCAAACCAGAACTCCCTTCGTGGCTTCGCTATATCTATAGCGGCAGACATCATTCGGGCTTCATCTTCGGAACACCGCCGAGAGGCAGCCGAGGCCCGCTCACGGTAAGACAGATTTTTAGCAAAGTTTTTTTGGTTAGTAGTTTGAAGCATCAAGCACTGACAACCTTTGAAGTAATATAAAAATCTGCTGGTATGGTAACTACAACTACTTGGTGGCCAGTTTTAATGGAAAAGGGAACGTTGGACGGCACGATCGGTTCATCAGAATTGAGTAGAACGTCTGAATCTAAAAAAAAAAAATACTAAAAGACTAAAATATCACTTTCGACAGTTCCAGTGTATAAAGCTAGTAACTAGCTAGAACTACTAGTAGCTAGTAAGTCTGTCTTTCCTTTCAGCTCGAAGTTATAGGCCTAAACAGACAAGATTATGAGACGAGGAGGGTGCTACTGACGCTGGACATACAGCAAAAGGAGAAGATGGCGCGCCATGAGGTCGAGCTCAAGATCGATAATCTGAATGTTGAAGATCTGTTGGATGAGCACAAGTAAGCTTTACATCTCATTAGATTTCTTTTTAACACTGGTAATGAAAACACTTGTAAAATGTGACTTCTTTATAGGGTATAAAGCAGCTATTTCTTAAAGTTTCTCAATTTATTTTATTTAGAAAACTTACTTGCTCCAGATTCTACAAATTTCTGCTAATTGAAGAGCTTGAACATCTCTTATGATTTAGACACATGTCTCTCTTTTAGGATGACTCGCTTGAAGGACATCTTGAGAACGAAGCTCTGGACGGAGAGTAGCGGCGATCTGTATGCGACCTTCTTGGCGTCTGCCATCGATCTTGGTGCTCGACTGCCTTTGAAGCCCAGTGATGGAGAAGGGTATGTACCTTTTATACTTGATTATCACATCTATCCACCATACCTAGATTATCCAAAAGGTAATCCTTTTGATGACATTACCATTAGGCAATATGGGCAGTAAGGATGTCTAAAGAAAATAAATGGAAGCAAGTATGGCTGGTCCAGTTTGGTAAAATGACTGAAATATACTGACGTTAGCAGTTTTCACATCCGAAAGTTCTATCAGTCTTTGTATTAATAGAAGTAAAAAAGGACAAGATGACATGGCCACATTTTGAGTTATTTTGAGTCCTCGGTTTCGCTTTTTTAATGTGGCATTATAAGTCTGCTACTAGCAAGTCTTTCATCTTTGCAGGTTGGTAGTCCGTCTCGGAAGTACCATGCCCTTCTCCTTGGAGCTGAAGAGGCTTCGCGAGGAAGTGCGCCCCCTCTCTCGTCTACCAAGTTGTCCTCGCGAGTACAAGAGAACCACTGTTGAGAGACTCTTCAGGGATGCTGGTTTGACACTAGACTGGTGTAGCTTTGAGCTGGTAAGCATTTTCATCTGCAAAAGTGGTAGAATTTGTTTTTGGAATGTTTAGTTCCAAAAAAGTCTAAAGATGTCATATTTTTGGAACAATCCAAGCGTATTGATTCAATTCGGAAAGATGACCATCACTTTATCGAGAGTCAACCTGGATGTGAACACGCAGGACTTAGAAGTGTTCCAGAACTAAAAGGAAGCGTATACTCAGAAACTACCACTACTTTTGATATTGTAACTACCCTGAGTTTGCCCATATTGGTGTTATAATAATACCACTTCAGTCATTCCAAAATTCATCTAACATTACAAAAAACTTAATTTCTTCTAGTTATTGTTACCTCAACAGTCCGGTAACACCATTCTATTCCATTTCCAGTATAACACCATCTACAAAGAGCGTTCAACCCAGCACCTGGAGTACTTGACAGAGGTCCCTAACACTAGCAAATCTGCCAAGTCTTTCAAGGCATTGGACACTAGGGATACTTGGACTGCTCCTAATAAGGTAGGTGGACTACTGTTGCAGTTGAAATAAAAGAATATAAAAATGTAGTGTGTGTTTCATTTCCCTGGCAATTGCTATCCTCTTTCTCTTTCCTTTCCCCAGTTTTTAAAGCCTGGAATTATCTTTAAATCTTTTTTCTCAATTTAGTTAGATCTAGTCAGGAATTTTAAAGTTTCATTGCTGAGTCACCCGTATACTGACGTTTTTGTGGTTAATAATTTCAGAAGCTGGTAAGTTGAATGGTAATGTCTAAAATTATTTAACGCAAATCCACAATCGTGTGTAACACGTTGCTGAAACCTTAGTGTAGTATTGGGACAGAAGATTATTTTGTAATCAGAATAATATTCTGTTTTGATGCCGGTAACACATAAGTTGAATTCTTTCGGATCATCTTAAGGTTAAAGTGCTTTGCATATTTTTTGGTAGTTGCAACTGTCATTTCTATCACAGTTGCAGTGGTTGGGTAAAGTGGCCAAAAGGTCCATGTATATTGCCTATGTCGCAGGAAATACTTAAACGAGGGACGCACTGAATCGAGAAGTCTAGCAGAAGAAAGGGTAGGTTTACATCTAGCCGTAGATGATTCAGCAATGACGATGACCAACCTAAGAGATACCAGAGTAATCATTGCTAATGATATTCAAAAGCATATTATCTCCACTTCCAGGACTCCCTCCCATCTCGCAGTTACGGCAAGCTCCTGACGGCTGCAGTCTTGGTTCCTCTGACGCTCATGCTACTCTGTGTCACCGCTCTTACTGCTGCTGTCTGTGCGCTGCATGCTACTGTGTAAGTATTTAAAAAAAAACCAGTTTCTTTTTTTTTTCTTGTGGAATATTTTTTATTTATTATTCTTTTGATCTTATTTCAGAAGAGATCCGGAATCAGAACATTTCATGGATCATATTTTTGATATATTTTTTGACTTCGCAAAACCTAATAGGTTTGAAATATTATTGTTTTTATTGGTATTGACTCACATGTATTTTGAAAACAGGATACTATAAACTAACTCTAAAAGCGTGAAATAAACTAAACAAATAATTCTAACGCTTACATAGTACACGAATACAGTAACTGACGCCTTTCTTGCAAGCCAGTGAGCATAAACTACAGAATGCTTACTAAAATCCTAACATATTTAATGCTAATTTCGTAAAAAAGCGTATACTTGCATTAGCCACAACTACTTTCAATAAAGCTAATCTTTAAAATTTCAGGGCTCACAAATCAAAGGTAGAAATGTGTCGTTATGGCACTGGCAACACAGAGCAGACACAAGTAGCTGACAATACCAGTACCAAAAGCCTTGGAGTCAGGTTAGTACAATTCAGGTTCATACATTGATTTTACCTGCTTTTCCGATTACACTTGAATTCAACTTTAATCTTCTTCAACTGTTAAATTAAAAAAAAAATACTCTTTCAGTCCAAACAACAGCCTGGCACGTCCCTACAGCCCAAAATCAACGAGCAACCTAGCGGGCAACTACAACCGCCCGCAACCACCACCCTACATGGGCTCGGCAACCAACTCGCTCCACCACCGTAAGTCAGCAGACAAAACCCCATCAACCAGCGGTCATACTCCCGAACATCGCACCCACTTACTCGAAGAATCTCTAAAACTGTTAAACGAAGCAAAAATCTGTAGCGAATACGACAAAAAAGAACCCATAATCGACCTAAATGATGGTACCGAAGATTATGTCCCGATAAAACCAGATGGAACCGGTTATAAGCCGGATTCATCCGGTTATATCCCGATTAAACCGGATGGAACCGGTTATGTGTCGATGAAGGATTTGGACGATATTGATGTACCCGATTTGGCCAAGTTTGGCATCGCGGGCTCTATATGACATGAGGTTACGGCGGTTGGTGAACCGCCGGTAAAAACCTGGTTCTGTTAGGTTTTTTAAAGTTTTTTTTTATCCGGTAAAATAATTACAGTGATGCAAGAATCTTTTGACGATTGATATTTTATATTGATAGTGAAATGGGAAAACGACGGTAAAAAATTGTAAAATTGTTTTTTTAAAAAGAGCAAGATGGCGTCGTTATTTCGGATTTTGAATATGCCTCCAAAAGTTCCTTGCATGACTGTCTATGTGTTCGTACTCAGTTGACATGAGCACAGTAAGTACCTACTCCATTTATTTTAACTCTGTTATTTTACGGCAATATTTTAACTGGCAACGGGGTTGGCGGCCCCTGCCTACTTTATGATATTTTTTTATGTTGGTTACCCTAATACCAAAAAAAAAAAATTTAGTATTTTTATTAATTTTTGGTCGCTTGCTAATAAACGCAAGTGACGAAAAGTAGGTAACATATGCCTACGGAGGGTAGAGGATATCCCACATTTGTGTCCGTTTTCATTAACACTAGTCAATGCTTAAACTAATGCTTAATATTTTTGCCCTGTTGGAATTTTAAACGTAGACGTTATAGAATTATAACAAGGCGCTATTATTTAGGCATAAAAGTAAGGTTCAACTAGAGTTGGTGAAAACGGGTACTAGGCTGACCTAAATAAACATTATTTTGTGCATAATCTCTGTACAATATGAGGTATCTCTGTCTTTGTCGCACAACTGACAAATTGCATATGCAAGAAAGACACGACAACATATCTAGGTTCTATAATCATGCTAGTAATGTTTATTTACTTAGTCCTATAAAAGCGCTCCCTCAGCGCGAGCATTCACCTGTAATGTAACGTTACAGATTCGAACATTTCATAGGTGAAGGAGAACAATCGAGCATCACACTGCCCGCCTTGTATCAAATTTATACTAAATGTACGCGAATGCTCGTCAGTCAGGGAGATAGTATTGTAATGTAATACTCAAAATCGAATCTATAATGTTACATTACGCACGAATGCTCTCGGTGGGGGAGCGACTTAACGTTTTATACGTTATAAATAATTAAGAATTTAGGCTAGATTTTTGGTTTTTATTCTAATAACAGCTAATGAGTAAGAGGTTTTCAAATAATTATAAAAAAAAATTTTTTTTTGTTTATGAAGGGGATACTTGTCGTAAAGTAAGTACCATTGTACAATTGTACATAAAACACTACTATACATATATTTAAAGATTTAATTAGAAAAGTTAATTAGGTAATTTAACTAGGTGTACGTACATTCATAGTTTCATACACATCACAAATACATCGACTTCTTGTTATTTCTTTTTAATCCATTATGTGGTCAACAGTCTGTCTTATCTACGATTGTATTAATAATAATTTAAATTTTATTGAATTTATCTGTTTTATTTATATATTTATAACATTATAATATGCATATAATACGATATAATTGGTTTTATAAACAACTGTATATGAAACAAATTATATTGTGTTGTATAAAAAACTGAAAAAAAAATATGTTTTTTTTATTAATTATACTTTTTATCATGTTCACGCATTAAAAATAAGTCTAGTTTATAGTTCAAGGGGAAATCCCGGAAAAAAACTGTACAAAGAAACAAAGAGCAAAGTCCAGTTGAAGGACAGGGCATAATTATAAGTTGTATAATAAGATACATTATAGCTATATAAATAAGGTCTAGATTAGCTTAATTTAGGGTTATACATTAGGTTATTGTAGGGGTATTTAAAAAAATAAGTCTTAATAAATAAATAGAAGGGAAAACCCGAATAAGCTGTACAATTAATAAAAATCTGACAATGATGACGATTAAAGGATAGAAAATAAAACGTAGTGTTAAGGTATTATAGATATTATGTAAAAGGTATACATGATTAGTTTTTCTTTGACATTTAAATTTTGAGGGGTAATTGTAGGTAATAATTAAGAACAATTTTTCGACAAGACCGACCCAGAGATCGCGGCAAAGTCTACCGTTCCACACATTTTAACGGTTAACGTGAACAAAATGTATGGGGAAGCTGATTATTTTGGCCAATCAAAAGGCTTAAAAGGTTTTTTGGCACATTTTCCAGAACACAACGAAAGTTATATATTTATATAGGTAGAGGATACATAGATGAACAATAAATATACTGGACATAATATCCTAAAGTGTCAGGTTTCAGAGTTGTTCGCTGAAATGCGGGTTTAATTTCAGTTTTCGACATATATTTTGGCGTATAACTTTAAAACCTGTAGCTATAGGATATTAGGTCTATTTTAATATTTTTGTTCATTTATGTATCCTCTATCTAAATTTACAACTTTTGTTGTGCATCGCGAGGTCAGTGATCGACAGGGCCCTCCATACTAAAATCTTCTATCCCCGTTGGTCCTATAGTAAAAGTTGTTTAAAATTATGAGTACAATGTTCCAAAGGTTTCTGGAGAAGAAAAACTAAATTTGTATAGTTATATCGGTATAGAGTTGCTTTTAGGGTTGCCAGGTAAACCGGTTGGAAACGACGCAATTTAACGTTAAACGGGACGCCGAAAGTCCTGTTTTTTACCAACCTTCTTTGTTTGTACCTACTTTATACGATAATTTTGACAGATAAAATCGTTTTTCTTCCCAGATTACTACGAGTAGCATAGTCATTATAAAAGTTTTTTTTTATGTAGCAATACTAGCAATCCAAAAATTTTTTTTAGCCTTCCTTTCCAAAATTTTGAGACACTGGACCTGGCAACACTAAGTTGCTGGTTAAATAATAAGTATAACGTATTAAGTAGAATAAATTGTACATTTTGACAAAAGCTAAAATTCAGATTAAGAAAGGGAGTTAAAAAATTCAGATAGATCGATAAGTATATATAAGTGATATTATAAGTATGTAAATATATAATCAAGGTGGTATAAAGAATCTCATTTAGTCGTAGAATGTATAAAATAAGTGTAGTTTAAAAAAATAGTTTTAAGAGAAAAAAATAAGGCGTTCCAAAATGCAGCAAATTAGTAGGTTCTTAGATATAATGTATTAATTTATTATAATGTAATTAATTATTAATTTTATTAACCGTCGACCACATCATCGCTTACCATCAGGCAACGACGATATAATTACTAGACTCGTAATAACAGGCGACCGATCTCTGTCAATACATTAGGCAAAAAAGTCTTATATTCGTCTTATTTCCACTACTCCTGTGAGCCGTAAACATACCTTGAGACAGAATAGACCTTGAGTTAGCCAATCACAACGCAGTACCCCGTCGCCCTCGCTTACCTAGTACCTCAGCAAGTTGACAGAATAGTTTTTGTTCCTTAGATCGTGCATGTGGAGTCTAGTAATATTTATATCGTCGATGCCATCAGGCGAGGTAGTGGTCAAACGCGAACCTATCGATAAATAAAAAAAAGGTGTTAGTCCACTCATGTGATTTACAACCGTTTAATTTATCGACGTTGAACGCTTAGTGCATTTATATTGAAAAATAAATGAAAAATATGGTCATTAATAAAAAACCAGCCAAGTAAGTGTCGAACTCGCGCATAGAAGGTGGGATGCCATTAACTTTACAACAGGAAAAAAACCATGACTTGTTTGGGAACCCACTTAAATTATAATATTTATTTTATTCTGATATTACTATTAGTATCATAGCGGCAACAGAATTACGCCGTCTGTAAAATTTTCAATTGCGTTACTATAATTTTTAATGAGATATAGGCATGGTAAAGATGGACGGATAAGCAGACAGCGCAGCCTTAGTAATAGGGTCCTGTTTTACCTTTAAAACTAGACTATAGCAAAAAAAATAAGAAAAAAAACATTTTTGCTTGTTCTCTCACCAATCAATCATTACGTTATTTGTTTCTTTTCCTACATACTAAGCATACTAATTGCAGGCTTAATGTAAATTAAAAATTACTATAATAATAATACAAAAGAAAACTAACAAAAAAAATATTAAGACCCAGATATAAAGAAAATCAAAAAGACTACTGATACTAGACTACTGATCCTTTATTTGGAATTAACAAATAAAATAAATTGGTAAAATCAATATTGTCGACGTTGATCGAAATATAGACACGTCGATCACGTGAGTGTAGTAACACCTTTACAAATAAAAAATAAGTAGGTTATACGATCAAATAATTTTGTCACTGATGTAACCTGACAGGCAATAGTATGATTTTATAATTATAATACATAAATACTAATTTATTTAAAAAAAACCTTAATTATTTTTACAGACTTTACAGTAGTAAGTGGGCATCGTAAATAACCGTCTTTTTAGTTTCTTAAATAAATGAAAAAAAAAATGTATCCGACAAAAATCTGTGGAAGTTCAAACTTCTGTGGACAGAATCACTTAGCCCCTGGGGATTAATGAGCTATTTTAGACGACGAATAGTCGATTTATATTTGAATACTAATAATATAAAAAAATATGTTAGCATATGGTGGCAATTACATACATTGCCACCCAAAAATTGCAGGAATTATAAAAGAAAATCAATGTATTACTCCTGTCAGATTTCAGACTTGAACTTGGTTAATTAACTAAATAATAAGTTCGGACTAAAATCAAGGGATGCTATATATTATAAAAGTAGGTTTAATTATAACATAAGGTTAAGGAAGAAAACTGTATATATAATACGAACACACGTCACATCACTTCATAATAGAAAATAATTAAGAAAATGCGCGTTTCGCGTTTGATATCTATCTATAAAATAGAAAAATTACGAAGTAAGACTCTTAATTAAGGCTTTAGGTTAAAATAAATGCAAGCCTACAACTTATTTTATATATAAAATAATGCTTTGGCCACCACCGGAAATAAATAAAACACGAAATGAAAAAGAATATTTTTGGAGTTCCATTTCGGCAAAAAAGTGACGTCATAAAAAAGGGGATATTTCATAATTTTGGCTGCATTCAGGAATTTTTTTATGAAAGTTCGAGCATACATTTTTTGTTTATGCACCGATTTTGATGATACCTAATAATTTACATAACTGAATAATATTATATATATAAAATAAAGTAATATTAAATAGGTATTTAATGACACTGTAAAGGGTGTAAAAATAACCATATCAAAGCCGAAAGTCACTTGTTCATTTGCTTTATTTTTTTTCTTTTTAAGAAAAAGTCCTCTTAATGCTGGGGCCACCACTAAGTGGACATGCCGTTAATTATTACAATGATAGACGTTTATACGAACACCAACCGTCTTAGCACAAGAAAGATAAACATCTGTTGAACACTTAACTAAAAAAACTGTCAACGTCAAAATTACATTTCACGTTGATTGAAGGGTATTTTTCCAGTTAATTTTTTTTCGACAAGCTTTCAATACGTGTTTAAATTTTTGTCGTAAGAAGTCCATTATTGCCATAATTAGAAGAATTTCCGGTTAGTGTGCCCCCCGCTTAGGAAACTACTCCGTGCGGAAAAAAAACTGTTTAAATTACAATTACCAAAATTAAAAAAATATAGGTTAATTCATACACACTTTTTTTTCGTTTGTTATTAATTTTGTGGCGAACTTCATTTCATGGTCTCTGACACACTTGACTAGTTTCGTTAATGGTCACGAGGGGCGCTGTGACCCACCGTCACAGATCCGAACAAAATGCCTGTTTACCTTTTCACATCAAATAAAAAAAACATTAAAGTTATATTTTTCTTTAAAACGTATAAACAGCGTTCCTAAAAACAAGCGAACGAGAAATTCAGCTTTGAGTACAGTGGTTGCGATGGCCTAATTGGTTAAAGCGTCTGGAGTACCTATGCAGAAGACGCAGGTTCGAACCCTGCTCGCAGCTCAATTTTTCGTTCCTTAAAAATATCTTTAAAAAGCATTATCATCTGGTTTGATGACGGTTACCTGTAGGTGGTTTTTACACCCTGTTTTAACAGGTATTTGAATGACAGAGCATGTGTTACATAGTTAAGGAAAAAATAATAAGTCATGTAAATATATTTGAGCAAATGAAACGAGCCACGAGCAACCGTAAAATTATTAGTTAATACCATTAGTTTAATAATTATTAAGGTTTAAGAAATAATAGGATTCAACTACTCTATCAATAGACAATAATTAAGCAAACTCAGTTCAGTGAAGAAGAAAAATGCTAAATTAAATTAAATGTTAATTTGATTATCTCGACAACAACGGCCACGCATTTATAAATTCTAAAAGTAATCATATTTTTTTTAATCTATAAACTCAAGTTAAAAAAAAAGAAAATACCTTAATGAGTCGGTTTATATTTTAAAGTCTTTCTTACTTCATTCAATAGAGTGTACCTAGGATTATTGTTTAGTCATAAAAAGGCAGTATTTACACTTCTATTATTTTTTTTAATTTAACACTCCGTAAGTCGCGCGTTCTACTATCGTAGAACATTCATGCATTTCGTGGTATTTTAACGGAAAGTATGTGTTTCTAAAGCCTGGCTGTTGTAAAAATGATGCGGGCAGTGGGGAGGATATGAGCAAATAAAACAACAAGCCTGAGAAAGTCAAACGTAAAAAAAGATCTTCAAAGGACCATGGGCAGAAATATATGGAGACTGGCCCATCGTTCAACAGTGATGGAACCTATGCCAAATGAAAGCTTTGAGGATGTGATGCATTTCTTATTATGGCAGCTAAGTCGAATTCGAGCGCCAACAAGGTGATTTCGAGCATTGAAAACATATGCCCTTACCTAACCTAACATGTGGCAACATTCTCCTACTGATTTGAAACAGGTGTCATTCGAAGCGTGTAGTAGATACGATATACTTTTACTATAGCGACATTCTTCAAATGTGTAAGGTTCACCTGGAATATCTGAAAATGTCAACCTAACCTAACCTGTGGCAACAATCTCCTACTGATTTGAAACAGATGTCAATCGAAGCGTGTGGTAGATACGATATACTTTTAGTATGGCGACATTCTTCAAATGTGTAAGGTTCACCTGGAATATCTGAAAATGTCAACCTAACCTAACTGTGGCAACATTCTCCTACTGATTTGAAACAGATGTCATTCGATGCGTGTGGTAGATACGATATACTTTTAGTATGGCGACTTTCTTCAAATGTGTAAGGTACACCTGGAATATCTGAAAATCTAACCTAACCTAACCTAACCTGTGGCAACATTCTCCTACTGATTTGAAACAGATGTCATTCGAAGCGTGTGGTAGATAAGATATACTTTTACTATGGCAACATTCTTCAAATGTGTAAGGTTCACCTGGAATATATGAAAATGTCAACCTAACCTAACCTGTGGCAACATTCTCCTACTGATTTGAAACAGATGTCATTCGAAGCGTGTGGTAGATAAGATATACTTTTACTATGGCAACATTCTTCAAATGTGTAAGGTTCACCTGGAATATATGAAAATGTCAACCTAACCTAACCTAACTGTGACAACATTCTCCTACTGATTTGCAGTATGGAACACCGAATGGTTTTAGTCAGTCGAGTCTGACATGCCTCTTCCGTGTTCTCCACGCTGACAACACAACAAGCCCATGAGTGTTTCCACACTTAAAAATAGGTGGGTTAGTTAGGTTCGTTTAAGAAAAGCCTAAGAATCCCAGGTAAAACCCACACGTCTGAAGATGTAGCGATCATAAAAATATGTCTTATCCACTACACGCTTCGAATAACACGTGTTTCAAATCAGTTTTTTTTTTATCGTGGTAAAATCATCCAATGAGGCCTCCCACCCCGGGCAGGGCAGAAGGGTCTGTCAAACTTGTACTGACTAAAATCCACGGTGTCCTTCAATAGTCCTTTATGTTCCGGGGTCACGGTGATTAAAATAAGTCCCTGGCAGGCTTCGGCCCTCCGTGAGGGGGCCTCGTCATTGTGCTGACTATCTTTGAGTCGTCGACCCGGGCATGGTCCACGGTCGGACAGCGAGTTGCCCTTTACTCGCTGTCCGCATGCCCACGCCTACTGTGTCCTCCGGGCGATCTTCACAGGTGGCACCCAGGCGTAACTTTCTTCCCTATCCGACACAGGTACCTCCTGAACGAAGCCACGTCTTTCCAGCCACTCCTCAAAGAGGGGTCTTACCGTCGCGATTGCGGTGTGCCCGAACCTCGGTTGTTTCAAATCAGTTGGAGAATATTGCTACAGCCTTCTTAGGTTAGGTTGACATTTTTAGATATTCCAGGTGAACCTTACACATTTGAAGAATGTCGCCATACTAAAAGTATATCGTATCTACCTCACGCTTCGAATGACACCTGTTTCAAATCAGTAGGAGAATGTTGCCACAGGTTAGGTTAGGTGGACATTTTCAGATATTCCAGGTGAACCTCACACATTTGAAGAATGTCGCCATAGTAATAGTATATCGTATCTACCACACGCTTCGAATGACACCTGTTTCAAATCAGTAGGAGAATGTTGCCACAGTTAGGTTAGGTTGACATTTTCAGATATTCCAGATGAACCTTACACATTTGAAGAATGTCGCCATACTAAAAGTATATCGTATCTACTATACGCTTTGAATGACACCTATTTCAAATCAGTAGGAGAATGTTGCCACATGTTAGGTTAGGTTGACATTTTCAGATATTCCAGGTGAACCTTACACATTTGAAGAATGTCGCCATACTAAAAGTATATCGTATCTACCTCACGCTTTGAATGACACCTGTTTCAAATCAGTAGGAGAATGTTGCCACATGTTAGGTTAGGTTGACATTTTCAGATATTCCAGGTGAATCTCACACATTTGAAGAATGTCGCCATAGTAATAGTATATCGTATCTACCACACGCTTCGAACTACACCTGTTTCAAATCAGTAGGAGAATGTTGCCACAGTTAGATTAGGTTGACATTTTCAGATATTCCAGATGAACCTTACACATTTGAAGAATGTCGCCATACTAAAAGTATATCGTATCTACCACACGCTTCGAATGACACCTGTTTCAAATCAGTAGGAGATTGTTGCCACAGGTTAGGTTAGGTTGACATTTTCAGATATTCCAGGTGAACTTTACACATTTGAAGAATGTTGCCATAGTAAAAGTATATCGTATCTACCACACGCTTCGAATGACACCTGTTTCAAATCAGTAGGAGAATGTTGTCACAGTTAGGTTAGGTTGACATTTTCAGATATTCCAGGTGAACCTTACACATTTGAAGAATGTCGCCACACTAAAAGTATATCGTATCTACCACACGCTTCGATTGACATCTGTTTCAAATCAGTAGGAGATTGTTGCCACAGGTTAGGTTAGGTTGACATTTTCAGATATTCCAGGTGAACCTTACACATTTGAAGAATGTCGCCATAGTAAAAGTATATCGTATCTACTACACGCTTCGAATGACACCTGTTTCAAATCAGTAGGAGAATGTTGCCACATGTTAGGTTAGGTTGACATTTTCAGATATTCCAGGTGAACCTTACACATTTGAAGAATGTCGCCATACTAAAAGTATATCGTATCCACTACACGCTTCGAATGACACCTGTTTCAAATCAGTAGGAGAATGTTGCCACATGTTAGGTTAGGTAAGTGCATAAATGTTTTCAATGCTCGAAATCACCTTGTTGGCGCTCGAATTCGACTTAGCTGCCATAATAAGAAATGCATAACATCCTCAAAGCTTTCATTTGGCATAGTTTTCATCGCTGTTGAGCGATGGGCCAAAATGCGCATGGTCCTTTACAAGAAGCCTGATATTAAGTTCTTTATAAATGTTAACAGTTATGTTTTATCTGTTTTAGTTTCTTATTGAAAAGCATACTTTCATGTGATATTTAGAAAATCCCAAAAAAAAAAAAATTGTCCTTTGAAAATCTTAACAAAAAATCGTTCTATATAATGAAGAGCGCGCGAGCATTCGCGTCCCAAACAGGGGCGCGTGTAATGGAGTGTATGGAGCATTAGACGGATTTTAAATTTTCAGTACCTGCTTTAATCAAAAACCATAATAATTGAAAAAACTACTTTAGAAAAAAATACGAAAACAGTCTCTATAACTATGATTTTACGAGTCAGATAAATTCCATCTTTTGAACGATATCAATTGATATCGTTCATCCAAGCACACAGAAAAAATGGCATAGACTTAGTTCATGAATTATTTCGAAAAAAATATTCAATCATTTATTTTCAAAATTAAAGCTTAAAAAAAATAGTACCTAGTGTATTAAATAGAGCTTAAGGTCCATTGTCACTTAAACTAGGCAACAAAATATAATGTCTAAACCACAATACCTACACTACTGGAATTTCAACCTTCAGCTCTTCAGTCTGAAGATGAAAACCCAATGTGCCATGCATTTAAGTGTTGTATAGTAATAATGACAAGGGCCTTAAGTTTTATTTATAGTTATGTTAAGTAAAAATAACTGTACATTTGTATATAAAAAGCAAAGTCCGTTGAAAGAATATTATTCAATGTAAAAAGGGTCAAATAGAATTAAATATTTAAATACAGATAAAACATAGGATTAATAACTAATGTTATTTTATTGTTATAGTAAAACATAAGATTAAAAGTTATTTGCGGGCTGAATTTTCAGTCGTCTATCTTATTCGAGGACCGTCACTCTCGAATAAATTAGGTACTTATGAAAAGTATCGTATTACCTCGTATTTTATTTTAGATTAAAAAAAAATATAATTCGAAATAAAATGCATGTCATTTAATTTTCGATCGGTATTTTTTTTTTTCACGCTCGTGTTTAATTAATCAATTTATTTTAACATCTACGTCTCCGTTATATCGCATACTACACTAAAAGTTATGGACTCGGAAAAACTAAATTCAATTTAGTCGCGCGAGATTAATGCACGGCTGTTTTTTTCATATCATTTATTACATAGCAAGTTATTAAAAAAAAACGTTCTTTGAAATATCAAAATAAAATGATAATTAATTATTTTTAAACGCAGCAAGTGCAAGTGTGGATTGCAATGGCCTCGTTGGTTAAGGCGTCTGGAGTACCTATCCAGAAGACGCGGGTTCGAATCCCACTTGCAATCTAAAATTTTTCTTTCTTCAAAAAATCATCTTTAAAATGATAATATAAATTAATCTTCGGATAAAATACTCTGACGATGGAAAAATCAGCCTGTAGAAGGATAAAATTATTATTAAGGGTCAGTATGTGTGGAAAAAATAAACACTTAAGGAAATGCTAGCTATAATGAACTCTATTCGTCTTACGATAAGAAAGATATACATTTGTTGAACACTTGACTAAAAGATCTTTCAACGTCAAAGTGACATATAGCGTTGATTTAAGGGTCGTTTTGCAGTAACATTTTGTTAGGCAAGTATTCTACAGATGTTGATCTCTTATCTATAATATGTAATGCGGCGTCAACTGTACATATTGTCGCGCGAAATACCTTCTTATGTTAAGTTTATGAATAAGTAATTAAGAACTTTATTTAATTAGGATTAAGGTTTAAAATAAGTTTTGAGTTTTTATACTTATTATTTCCTTTATTGAATGCGATGACGATCACTTTCCACGTAGGCGCGGAGAGAATCTTAAGACAAAAAAAAATGGATTCTTCTTCGCTAGTTTTAAAGTAGATATTAAATAGGATAACAATAGGATACGTTGTATTTTATGTAACTGGGACAGTTTGGGAAAGACTATAACCACGATGCTGTCCGATTTTAAGGTAGCTAAACAGATGCCTGAAATAAGTATATTCAAAATGTTAGAATTTCTATTTCCGTCATTTAGACGAGTGTTGAAAATTGATAGTGCGTTATTTTCTATGTATAATTCATTAGTACTGGTGGAATAAACAGATTTTTTTTAAACAAATATGAAACTTATAATATTTCATCAATCAATAAATATCTCACGATAACTAAATAAAATAATTAATTGAATTTAAAAAACAACTCAAAATAAAGATTAGCCTTGGAACTTCAATATCAGATATCAAAATGAATTATATTTAAAAAAATCGTCTATTTTCCAAGATAAATTTTAACGGTAATTGTCACAATTTTCTTAAATCTCAGTAGAACAAAAAAGAAATGTAACAATAATTTTATACTCAATATTCGTTTGAGTTAGCATTCAACGTTTTTATTTCGTTGCGGGTTACGAAAGGTTTGTTTTCTTTAGTAATTATAATTTTTCTCGTTAAAAAATATAATTATGTTTACCTTATAAAAAATCAAGTACAACCTACTTTTAAATTTTTATTTAAAATACTGTTAAGGTTCCTCATATTTTCCCAGTTACATAAAAATTTAAACTAGGTAAGTAATTCTCAAAATGTAAATATAATGAAAAACTGATGTCGATAGAGCGGATCCAAATAAATAGTAATTACATAGCAATTAAGTACACGATTCAGCCGATAATTTGGTGATTAATTAAAAAAAATAGAAAATAAGCTGAAACTAAAATTATAAAAGATTTAAATAATTAGATAAGAGATTATCTATATAATAAAAAAATAGTGTAATTACTCATACAATAAACAAAAAGTAAAAAATATTTATAATAGTTAGATATACAGGTGATAAAATCTTAAGTATTATTTTTAAACTAGGAAATAAGTGGACAAAAAAACAGCCGTGTTTTAATTAGTTAAGGAAACAGGTAAAATATCGTGAGTACACGTTCTGATACTTTAAGGGTGTTTTAGTTAGTTGTAAGTCTAGATATACGCACAAAATATCAATTCATAAATTCGGCACATTTTTTAAAAAGCTGATTGGAAGTCTTTTGATTTGCTTCATACTTACCAAAATTAAATAATCTTTTTTAACAAATTGTTATTTTTAAAGGTGAAACTAGTTTACTTTTAACTACTGATATTCAATTGTGTTCTAAATTTCATAAATATTTCATTTAAACAGGGCTTAAATAAAATAGAAATTATGGTAAAAACTTGATTGAAGTCATTGTGTTTTTACTTAAGTATTGCATAGGAGTAAGAGTACCGATAAATAGGTAGAACTATTTTATGTCTGGTTCCGTTTATTTTTTAAATTTTAGTTTAGGGTTTTCGAAGCAATTATTATTAGATTGGATTTAGAGATTAGAGGCTCTGTAAAGTAAATTAAATAGGATTATTATTTTAGTCAGATATTATTTTTTATAAAAAAATATGATTAGACGAAAAATGAAAAAAAGAAGTAGACCTTACGATAGCCTTAAGTGTATAATAATAATTAAATTATCTAAGTTTAAGTAATAAGTAAAGCGGTCAGTTCTTAAGTGATAACTAAGTAGTTTTAAGTAAGGTACGAAAAAAAGCACAGTATAGATCAATTATTAGTCGGTAAGGTATTATCCAATCATATCAATGCCACCACACTCTGCTACCAACTGAACAAAACCAAGTAGAACGGATAACTTTAAATTTAGATTTCAATAACTTTACTGTACTGCAAACCAAAGTACCTATTTCATCTACAGTACTTTTACAGTTTTATGTGTCGTGACTGGGACTGTAGCAGCGTAACCACATAATTATGTGTCGTAACTATCTTTATACTATTTTATTTTCGTCTTTTGACAAATTCAAAAGTGTCTGTAACTGGCCTACTTGATAAAATGTTTTGATTGATTTTGATTTTGATAGTAGGCTTGTGTACCTACCTACTATTTGCGTAACTAAAGAGATAAAATGGTTTACTTAAATATTTTTTGATTATCTACGACTAATTACATTTGCAATTTAATGATGCTGATAAATTAATTACATTTTTAAACTAAGCTTTTTGTCAAAATATAAGACAACATTGCTCAATATCAAAGAGGTTGGTGCAGTAACGCGGTTTGTGGACTGAAAAAAAAATTGTATGACCTACAAGTAGTTGTAGCAGGCCTGCGGCCGTATTACAACGTCTTAAAACCAGGCTTGTTCCGGCGAGTGAAAGTGACAGAGCTATACAAGTTGTCTAGCGGCATCTCGTTCACTCACTGGAACAAGCCTGGTTTTAAGACGTTGTAATACGGCCTCTGAGCGTTTACTTGTGTGTGTGAGTGAGAGTTTAAAACCAATCAATATTACAGGAATCATTTCCAGTGTAATACATTTTTCTTTTTAAATTGCGTGATATCTCTCGTAAAATCAGACGTATAGGTAATTCAAAAAAATACTTAATGGTTTTTTTTTTGGGTTGTTTAAAATAATGGTATTTGCTGTGTTGGTAGCAGAGGTAGCAAGGCAGTTAGGTAATGCAAAAAATAGTCGTAAGTTAGTCTTAAGTAGGATATAAGTTGTACATTGATGCGGTACGGACCCGTAACCAAAATGATGAGGTGAATGCCATTCTACTTTATAATTAGATGTAAGGCCGAAAATAGCCAATTAGATGTAAGTAAATAAGATCTTATAGTTAGAATTTAGGTAGTATCTTTGCAATAATAAACGAGTCAAATAAAATCAACACTGCAGACTTCAGAATAGTTTGGAATAAAGTCATCATAAAGACTTAAGGCCAGGTTTGTTTGCACTGTAGTTAAGCAAGCTATTTGTTAAAATCCGATACATTTTTTGAGAAATAGTTATAAAATGAATACAAATTGTTAATTTAACTGCTTATCAATGCGCGTTAACAAAGTTTCGTATTGACAGTTACTGCCTGAGTAACATTTTTCATAGATTTCGTTTTTTTATGGTAAAATGTTGACGAGTACTTTGAAGACTTTTCTTTATTTGATTGAAATATGGAACATTGAAGCTTAAAAGCTCTACATCTACTTTGCTCATTTTTATTCATCATTCTTCATTTTGTTTTTTAACAAAAATACTATTATTTAGGATAAAAGCTTTGAAACCGTTTATTATTGTGGAGAAAACATTTAATATAAATTACTTACAAATGTTTAAAGCAGCTGTTATGGATATTACTGAACATTTCATTGCTCATTCTGACTTTAATTTAATTTTGAAAAATTTATTTAAAACAAAACGCTGTGTTGCTGTACGTGTAAAAGAATCATTAAATAATAAAAATTAAATGTCTTGTAGTCATCTTATCCATCCAGTTGAGGTAGTCAAGTACTAAGCAATAGATCGATTGCAGCTGCTTTAAAGTATTCATAAGTTAGTAATTAAATACTTTAAAGTAATAACGTATACCTAAATAGGTCGCGTGACTATGTACATCAAAGGCGGATTATGGACGTGGAAATTACCAAAGAAATAAAAAAGTAGTGTGTAAATAGTTACCAATAGGTTAATTTAAGATATTATAAATTACACGTTTAAGTAGAGTTAGAGTATCTAATTAAATATTTAAGTAGGGTAAGATTATCATAATTAAACATTTAAGTACGATAAGAGTATCATAATTAAACATTTAAGTACGGTAAGAGTATCATAATTAAAAATTTAAGTAGTGTTAGGGTTTAATTAAGCAATTAGGTTTTTAAATGAAGTGTTAGTATCCATAAGTATGTAAATATATGGCACATGTCATAATCATGCCAAAAAGAAATAGAATATTAATTTTTAAAACATTAATGTGATTTGACGATAAATGTCGGTTAGTACTTTTTAATTTATTTTTCTTACCAATTGGAATTTTATATTTCAAGTAATACGTGACAATCGAAGTTCATTCTTCATGTGCTAGTCAGAGTTTTCTTAAAGAAAATTCTTGGTCTTAGAACCACTGCTGAATAACTCGGAAAATAATAAAGAAGTATAATTATTTTGATTTAAGTACATTTAAAATTCAGCCAGCAGGCAATTTCAATCAAAACCATTTTAAAAACTGCTTTTTGAAAAAAAAAACAATTTCTGTAGTTTATATTCGACCTTACATAGCTCAGATTTACACATAGTTTCCATTCTTCAAATTATGAATTCATTATTCGAACATTTTTATTTATAATCTTAGATTAGATTACATCCGTAGTACATAATGTAGCGTTGTCTCCATACGAGTGAAACCAGGCACATAGGTAGGACACGTGTACGGCAATCTCAACCAAATGTCATACGCGAGCGCGCTTGCACTCGCTGTACGTGAAGCGTGTCTATGTGTGCGTGCGTCTCAGCTCAGTATGTGGAGGTATTCGTAATCTAATCGTACAGTAGTTATTATATTATGAAGAAAAGGATTCTTAAATACAGGTAAATGTAGCGTTGTCTCCGTGTAAGTAAAACTAGGCTACAGTAAGTAGATAAGCATAAAAAAATTAAGGCGAAAACCTCTTACTCATTAGAAAATAATATGATTTTTTTAATAAAAAGGCGCTTGGCGGAGTATGATATTTCTAAATTCTCGTTAAATCGAATCGAGTACTAGTAGGTATAACTAAAGTAAGTAGGCATAAGCTATATTAAGTGCAAATTCAAGTAAAAGATCAACATCATTTAGTTTAATTTTACCCATTAATAATCAAACTATTTTGATGCATTTCAATAAATACCAAATTAATGACGGTTGAAGTTCTAGAACTCGAACATGTTTATTTCGAAATTACAATAAGCATAATGCGGAGGCCTAGCAGGAGATGCCGTCTAACATCGCGATAGGTTAACGGCATTTTCCGTTAATTATTGCCAACTTCCAGAAGGCGCCTTCTTCTTCTTGGCACAGTCGTGCCGTGCCTTGTGGAAGTTGGCAATATTGCAAATGGTTGTCAAAAATGTCCGTGAAAAAAATCGTATTCTTCTTATGACACTCACTTAGTGACTTACCATTATTTTTCCTTTCAATTATAAAAGCTGTACAAGAGAAATACTTGAGTAAAATAACATGAGTGGAGTCATAAAAAAGTAAATATTAGGATATTTATGTGCAAGTAACTAGGAATATTTAATTGAACGTAATTAAGCATTTTATTTTTTTTGTGTGTATATTATTCTGAGACCCTCAAAAGATTGTATTGTATATAGAGGTGGGCTATGCTCCGTCAGTGATTAAGGAAGTGTTGAAAAACTAGTCTTAAGTACCAACATTTATTTAAACTTAGGTAGTAAGTTCTTTTCGATTTTTTGTCTTAATTCTTCCTAAAACTGCCCTTTTAATAGCAAATGCGGTACTTACAAAATGTTGGTTTCTAGAAAAAAAAAATATTAAACGACTTGTCGTTGGTGTGTTTTTTTATATTCTAAATATTTTATTATGGTTTATTGTTGCATATTAAGTCATTCTGGGACTTTCTCTGAGACTACGAATGATAACAAGCTTTTCCGATTACTTCAGTGTTGATTATATACCTACCTTACTAGTGGCCCGCCCCGGCTTCGCATGGGTGGAAGTCCTCTAAAACCCGGTCCCGATGGTTACAAACACAACAAAATATTAATTATCTGAATCAGTCCAGCCGTTTTTGAGTTATGAGCTTAGCAACACATTTTACGATCCATTTTTATATTATAGATTTAAAAATAGTGTCTGTTTTTGGACTAAGTTCCGAAAACTCTTTAAAAATGAACAAGTTTTAGTATTTCTTTAGATATCACACGATTTACTCGAAACTTTGAATGTAGACTTATCAATTAAATTCAAACCTTAAAGGGGTGATTAAAAATCATTGGGTATTTTTTTTAATACCATTTTTTTTTCGTACTACTATTTGTTAATACTAGGGCAGTATTTTAAAAATGGAAAACTAATGGAACCGCGTCAGTTGATTCTGATTATTATTGACATAAGTTTAGTATAAGCTAGGATGTAATATTTATTTATAATTATGGTTATTTTTGTATAATATTCTGTGGTCCTCCTCAAAAGTTGGAGGACGTGATAATATGAAGTCTAGTCATTTGCTAAAGTAGGAAAAAATAGTTTTAAATTCTAGAATAATTAAGGTTAAGGATAGTTTAGGGAATTAACAATAACATATAATACCTACTTATGAAGTAATTTTTATTTGAAATTATGATTATTTTTGTACAAAATTCTCTGAAATTGGGCGGAAATGTTCATTCTAAAGCGATATAATAAAAATGTTGCCGTAAGTTATAGATTATTTATTACCTAAGATAATTCAAGGAATTAACAGTAACACAATAATAAGGAAAATATAGAACCATTTTTTATTTGTTCGTTTAATTTATTTTTGTATCATATTTTATGGTCCTCCTAAACGTTGTGTTGGGGGGACGTAAAGGCATGATTTTTGCACTATTAACGAAGTATGAAAAACCTAATATTAACTTATCACATTATTATTTAAGAAATAATTTACGGAAATAATAATAAAATTATCAAATACCGACGTTTAAAATAAAAAAATAGCAAATAAGTATTATTTCTGTCTTGTTATTTTTGTATAATATTCTGTGGTCCTCCAAAATTCGCATTTCGATGCCGGAGGACGTCATTGCAAAGCTACTCACTTAATGAAGTATGAAAAACCTAGCTATAAGCTATGGCAGATTAAGACATATAGCTTAGGGAATTAACATTAAGATAGGTATAGTATTATTATTTCTGTTTTTTATATTTTTGTATAATATTCTTTGGTCCTGCGCTAATGGCCGACGATGGAGGATGGCATACCGAGTCATATAAATAATTAGTGAAGTATGAAAAACTTATTTGTAGGTAAGTACCTCTAACTAAGTATTAAATTACCTAGTATTAAATTAATATAACTTAACATTTATTAAGACGTAAGTTTTATTTAAATTTTATTATTTTTGTATAATATTCTATGGTCCTCCTTAAATTGCATTACGATGCCGGGGGACGTGATGGCGCGTCTCATATTAGGGAAGTAGGAATATTTATAATTTGATCTTAAGTACTTACCTATTTAAAATTGTTAAAGGAATAGACAATAAGATAGTATTAAATACTTGTATTTATTTTAAGACCAAAGTAGTAAGTTTTATTATATTTATTTTTAATTGATATTCTTTAATGATATTGTTCTCTTTGGTACTCTTAATTTTTACTTAAATTTTCGATCCTAATTAACTTTCTGATTTTTATACACTGTATTTATGTTAAAGAAAAGACGTAGTACCGACCTATAATTGAATGTTTTTAAAATTAATTATTTCTGTATCATAATTATCTAATAGTTCTTTTGGTACTACATAATTATTCTTTATTCATCATTCAACTGTTTTATTTTACATTTTTGATTATTCAAAAATATGAAATCCAATGACATGATTTATTTATTTATTTTAAACCCTGACAAAAAAGAAGGGTATGTTTCTTCATTAAAAATATTTCTGAAAAAAAAAAAACAAAAATTAAACATAATTAATATTATCTATAAGGTTTTTTTTGTTTGGGATGTATGTCTCCAAATTAATATTTGAAATGTTTTGTGATAAAGTCAATTATTGAAAATCAAAAGTCTAGAGTCTAAAAAAAGTAAATACTTACTCATCACTGATGTATGGCTTGTTTATATTTAAGAAAACGAGCCTACATCTAATTTCCGCCTTCAATTTTAATTGAAAGGTGTTTTATTTTCAAAATAATATTGCCCTTAAAAATTTAGGGCATTTCTCAACAAATTAAATGGGATACCTCCGGGTATTCCATTTAAATAAATCAAAAAAAAAATATATGTATGAAGGTCCTTCCAAGGCGGCGATTTTTTTTCAATGTGTTAGATAAACTGAAATCCGCTTCCGTGGATCAAATAGCGATATGTATGGATTGAAAAATTTAGTACGAAAGTGAATTGAGTACGAGAGAGAGAGAGGCAGGTATTATTTGTCATACATTGTAGGCATCCGTTGTCATACCAACCCCTTATGAAAATTTATACGTACAACTATGTAGTTATACGTATAAAAAAAAATCCCACAAGTTTCTGATATAATTTGTCATTAGTTTTAGCTATGAATAAATAAAAATTATAAATGTGGTCCTATCATAGTTTTTTGACAAATTATTCCTACAGTTTATGTCTTTAGTATAACCATACCTCATAATTGGATAATAATTATTCATAAGTTGTAGTTATAATTTTTGTCGTAACCTACAACTTATGATTTATTATACATACTTAGTTATTTGTCATATCTTCTATGATTATTTCGCTTAGTCATAACTTATTACAAGCTGTAGGTTAAGTGGCTATAAACCAAAACACAGTTTTGTTTCCTAATATATAAGAAAAATATGGTGAAAATTTGATTAAATCAAGTAACAGGCCTAATTTTATTTGCAATAAATTATGGTGAATAAATTATGTTATTTAAATTATTAAAGTATTTCGTAAACAGATATCTCAAAAATTTTATTGTCTACTAAACCGTACTTATAAAAAAAGCCTTTCATTTTTCTTTCATGTCTCTCCATTGGGACTCTTCCCAACGCTGCATTTTGTATCTCATTTCTATGTATTTTTTATATCCATGTACTCACTCATGATAATCATAGTAAATAAGTGAATAAGTCAATAAATACTCATTTAGATGTTTGATATCTGTGTTTAGATGAATGTCTACTTTCTATGTCTATTTATGAAATAAATAAATGTGCAAAAAATACATAAAATACTTGTTTTATTTCGTAGATACGATCACCTACAAAAATTGATTAACACTGATCGATCGTCGATCACAAAAAGTTCATTATAAAATACATTTATTTTGGCTGAATGTTCCAATAAAAAAAAGGTGATGAGCTTTTTATAACTAGATTCTTAATCGACTTTTGTATCTTTCCGTACTTTTCATAATGTCAAAACTTACAAGGCCATCAGTCAAAGAGTTGACAGGTGAAGTCGTTCTACTTTGACTATACCGTTCAGGCGCATTACATAACTTTTCAACCGGTGCAATAAAATGACATTCAGTCTAGGTTTTTTTTTTAATTTATTATCGTGAGCCTGCGTTGTCCCACTGCAGGGCAAAGGCTTCGTTCAATCTGTTGTGAAGTAATGCGTTTTAGGCTTAAAATTAATACACACTTAAAAAAAAATAAAGATATACTTCGCCATCATGGCATTACAGGGGCAGAGCTTCGTTGTGATTCGGGAATGGTTAATGGTGGGAAAATAAAAGAATATAAAGCAAATAAAAACACGCAAGTGTTGTTATAGGTGGCACAGGACAAGGGCTCTTGAAAAGACGGGAGGCTTTTGCCCAGAAGTGGGAAATCGTGGACTAGAAAAAATAAATCTATAAGATCGAACTTTTTTTCAGCAACACAACCTTTTTGAGTCATCATCATCTCAGCCATAGGACGTCCACTGCTGAACATAGGCCTCCCCTTTTGATCTCCACATGTACCGGTTGGAAGCGACCTGCATCCAGCGTCTTCCGGCAACCTTCATAAGGTCGTCTGTCCACCTTGTTGGTGGACGTCCTACGCTGCGCTTGCTAGTCCGTGGTCTCCACTCTAGTACTTTTCGACCCCATCGGACATCCGCTCTGCGAGCAATATGGCCTTTTTGAGTGCTTTTTTTTTTAATTTTACTAAGAAACAAGCCGTAAATATTCATCGAAATATCTAATAAGCAAAAATTACCAGACCTTGTGTCCTCAAATAATGTGGTAATTATCGTCAGTCACGCCGCGACGCGATGCACGACTTCTTTCCGTGTAGTAAATAAATTTAGATTTTGAGTCGCTATTATTCGTCGCGCTGCGTTGCGAATAGTGTATCTTTTCGTGTAGTTAATAGAGTCAGATTTTGAGTAGCTCTATTGAATCCGTTAGGAAGCGCTGTCATCGCGCACACAGAGTAAAATGTCCTACCCTTGCGGAGACCTTTATGTAGGTCGGTTGACGAAAGATTTGATTGTTAGTTCCTTCATTTTTCCATAGATGTCGCTAGTGTATGCTTTTGATGTCGACTTAAGTCTGCTCGGTCTAATCTAGGTACATTATCCCTTTTTAAAACTGGTACTTACATGGAGTAAGATTGTCCTTTTTTGGGACGAATGGTATCCTAATTATAAGTGTTTCTGTATCCCTATCTGGACACGTATGAAATGGATGCTTTGTTCAGTTGTTTTGGACGTAAAAAGGTAAAAAACAAACAGATTTAGTTTGTAAACACGTTACCAGATTCTAAAACAAACCTTAATAAAATATCAAAATAAACTGTTTTGATTTATCATGTCGTTGCGGAGCTCTGGGATCGAATCTAAAAGAATATGTGCACGCATTTTTCTTTCAAACTGAAACCCTAATCAAAGGTTCGAGTCAAACGTCTCGATCAGCTTTACATTCGTTTTTGTCAGTGTATCTCAATGTTTTATAGGAAATGTCTCTTTTAAAATGTGTCCAATAAACAAAGGTCAGCAAAATAGAACAATTAGGCACTTAACGTTAAAAAATCTTTTCTGAAGTATTTTTTTTAACACATAGACATTTTATTTTATTTATTTTGTGACAACTTACAGCTAAACAGATATAATAAATGATAATTTACACAGAATACGACCATATCAGTCATTCGCTACATAACTCATCAACATAATTGGCCCTAATTTGTGTCAACTATTACTTACTTTATCTGACAAGCTGTTCTCCTTTAGTGAATAAAAATAAATAATAATGTACGCCGGACGACAAAAGTAGCTAACCATTTGAGTATTTTCTTTAAAGAAGAAAAAAAAACAAATGGAACGGAAACTAGTCGAGAACAAAGAAAGAATGCAGAACAAAAGTTTGAAAGCGTTAAAAGCCTTGTTATGTAGCCTTGCCTTAGTTGTTATAAAAGATGCGATACAATGAAATTAAGTTATGAAGATTAACAATAGGGCTAATCCTGAAAGCTAGACTCATAATTCAGAAGTATGAAAAGATCGTAAAGTTACCGTCTATAAAGAATGAACATCGACCTTTCCGGGACTGTCAGACTTGTGCTGACTAAAATCCACAGTGACCTTCAATAGCCCTTTACGATCCGGGTCACGGTAATTCTTAAGACTTAACAAAAAACAAACCTTAGTAGGTGTAGTATTGAAAACGAAACGTCGTGGTATTTGCCTGGTATTTTTGTGACCTGGTGATGAGGCGTGCATGCGTCATACTTGTTTTTTTTTATGATAGTAATTTATCATCAAAAATGAGCCTTCCTACCCTTACTGTCAGAATTCTACTGATTAAAATCAACAATGATCCTTTAATCTACAATCACGATTACCCAATAAGACAGTTCCGCGACGCGAATCACACTCGTCACATCAAAAAAATCCCTAGATCGTAAATAACAGACCGTCTATCGTGCCAATAGGCGTGTCACTTGAGCACCACTGACCTAGGGTTGGCATTGATGGAACTGAGCCGCTGACGTCACTTCACGAGTTTCTTATGCAAATCTCAGGAAAAGGGACACTTGCTCCGGCGTCGGATCCAATTTGCGTTTCAATGAGACGCTATATATTCTTGTGGGCTTATTCTGGTGCTTTCAAGGCGATTGACAGGTCGTTAGGGATTTGATGTAGCTTGAAAATGGTTTGGGTAATGACCTGTTTAAATAATTGTTACGTACCTAGTTAATTTTAAATATTTTTTTGGTATTTTAGAATGAACCAGAGATTGCCAGTCTTCTTTTTTTTATTTATATTTTATTTTTATAAAACAAAAACAGTGTTGGTCATATTTAGTTAACTCAAACTAAACAAGTACCTACCTACTTGAATCTCGCATCGACACAGTATTTCACGTGTGCCTCAAAGAGCTGTCAACAAACTGACAAAAGATACTGTCAACAGAAAGGCACAACTGCCCTGGAACGCGAAGGAATAATTTGGTTTTTAGTCAGTAATAGTCTGACAGACTTTTCCGCTTCACCCGGCAGGATTCATTTGAAAATTTTGACACTGCAAACAAGGGGTATTTCTATCTGTAAGAATTTGCATAAATATTTCTTCCATAAATGTTCACTACTTATTAAGTAGTATGACGTCTTTATACGTTCGTCAGTCTATCTAAAGATCATCTACGCAAAACGATCAAATGTCATCATTTCTTAGTAAACTTTCCAGTAAACCTCGGCTTCTGTCTATAAAATTCCAAGTGCCAGCACTTTTTGTAACACAAGTCAATTTAATGCAAGGGAGCGTGAGGTTTTATAGCTCTAAATCTTTTTCCAATAATGTACTTTAGTATGTGAAGGTTCATCAATATTGCTCCAATGGACTTTTGAACGGTGACTTGAATCTATGTTGGATCGCTGTAAATGCTTTAAGAGTTGAGGAGATTATCAATAACTACATAGGTAAGGTCCATTAAATCCGTCGTTTCTTCTGGAGGATACTCATCGGTTTTAACCGACTTCAAAAAGAAGGAAGTTCTCAATAGTTTACTCCTAGGTTATTGGTTCGATCTTTGAGATTCTTTTTGAAATCAAATCAAATCAAAGCATTTATTTCAAGTAGGCCAGTTATAGCACTTTTGAAATGTCAAAAGACAAAAACAGTTCAAAAATAGTTACGTTAATTACATGAAAATAGTTCAAAAATAGTTATGTTGCTACAGTCCCAGTCACACGACATAAAAACTGTGAAAGTACCGTAGATTTTTTTAGAGTTTAGTAAGCTGATCAAGCGAAGCTATTTAGAGTGTATAAACCACGAGAGTAAAACACTCTTGCTGGGTTCGCGGGACTGTCTCATCAAGTAACCTTGTCCCTGAGACGTAAAGGGTTATTAAAGGAACACCATGGACTTTAATCAGTACGATATTGACAGTCCCTTCCACACCAACCTAGGCGGGTGGACTTATTTGATGATTTTACCACGAAATACAAAGAGTAAAGCATTCCTTTTTTTGGGCAGTTGTGTACATCATCATCATCATATCAGCCGTAAGACGTCCACTGCTGAACATAGGCCTTCCCTTTAGTTAGACTTCCAGTAGGAACAGTTGTAAGCGGCCTGCATCCAGTGTGATCCTGTGGCCTTCATAAGATCGTCTGCCCACCTAGTGGGTGGACGTCCTACGCTACCCTTGCCGGTGCGTGGCCTCCATTCGAGAACCTTACGGCCTCGTCGGCCATCAGTTCTACGTGCTATATGGCCTGCCCACTGCCATTTCAACTTGCGTACATGTCTCAGGCAATCGCCTCTATAGTGTTGCATGCAGTATCAATATCCCACATTCTTACACACATTTGCCAGAATAATACCGTCGTCGTTCACCTCACAAGATATTTAAAGCATGTAAATTGTATAATATACTTAAGAGACACGGTTTGGGGAATGGGACGCCTAAACGATGTTCATTACACGACATATTATTTATTCAGTGATTATCTTTTGAGAGTAATCTGTGGAGTTCATAATGTAATGCTTTCTAGTCTCTTTGGTTAATCGCGTTTAAAGCTGAACGGAGGATTTACAAATGTGGGGGTGGGCTGATTTTTGTTTATTAGCGTAGTTATATATTCAAATGAGTCCTCCCACCTAGGGCAGAGCGGGAGGGACAATCAGACTCGTACTGACTAAAATCCACGGTGTCCTTTATAGCCCATTACGTTCCAGGGTAATGAGATAAGTCCCGCGATCCCGGCTGGCTTTGGCCCTCTAGAAGGGGGTCCTGTCAAGGGGGAGGCTGACTTACGTGTCAAATCATTCGCAAACTATTTCATCCGAGGATGAAACTTCACCCTTCAAAAAAATAAAATGGATCGATTCATCCGAAAATTCGGATGACTCGTCATTTTTTGAAGGGAGCATCCTCGGATGAAATATTTTGCGGATAAGTTGACACTTAAGTCGGTGGACTCCCACCACTCTATTACCAAACCACTGTAACTCCTGAAAGTCAGAACCAACCGTGGCAACCACCAGAAAAACGCCGAGACAATAAAGCACTTAGGGGTTAGGAGGAACAGAGTGAAAACTTCCTCCATACTCGGTGAAAAGGAAGGTACCTTTCGATCAGACGGGTGTTGTGTCTGGTGGGCTTTCTGCCCAATGTTCATAGTCGGAATATTTTGTGTCTTCTAATGTCGAGGATAACATTGATTGCGCGATGTAGACTCTTAGTTACTCAGTCTCTGCGTAGATGAAGATGCGTAGAACACCATGTACCTTTTTGCTATTTTCTTTATTCCCTATTATTTTATTTTTTAATCATGTTTTGTTTAGATTTTCAAGGTACATTGCTTTTACATTATTTATTTCAATGATGTAAAAAAATATTGTAAAACATTTTTAAAAAGAGTAAGTATGGAGTTTCTTGCCCATTCTTCTTCATACAACCTACCTTTGCGAATGGGTGTAGAATCAATCCCATCCCATCCCATTTCCTTAATTTTAATTCGACGTTTAAAAGTGCCTCTTTGATGGCCTAATTGAAATAAATGATTTGACTTTGACTTTGACTTTGATGGCGCTGCTGGTCTTTTTTCTGTAGGCGATTAGGTTCGCTACAGCACGACGTGTCAAGGAGAATTAATTTAACTGTTTTGGTTCTTGTAACGAAATAAATCAGAAAAGAATAGAGGAGGAGTAGAAAAATACGTAGTTTTTACTTGGGTTGCGGGACTGCCTTAGAATTGTACCGTGCCCCTGAATCATAGCCGAAGGAATAAGGTTGTTATCTAGAAAGAGTTATGGGCCCTTCTGCTTCACCCAGGATGGAAAGACTTTTTGTAGAATTCATAATTTAACTTCCTTTTTGTAGAATATCAGTATGTAGATTTTGGTGATGCGACTGCTGAGTCTGAGGTCTCTGAATCAATACAAAATAAAGTATTATTGGGTTTTCCCATCACGAATTTCTCAGTACCAGCCACGGAGGCTCCTTTTCCATGAGATTTCAAAACATAACTAGCGAAATATGAAATGTTTTGAGAGATGAAATATGTAAATGACACAAAGTAGTGCTGGGGGGGGGGGGGGGGGGTATTAAAACTTCTTAAAACCAGGCTTATTTTGGCGAGTGAAAGTGACAGAGATATACAAGTCGTCTAGCGCCATCTCGTTAACTCACTGGAATAAGCCTGGTTTTAAGACGTTGTAATACCCCCCCTGGGCTGTGTTCAAACCCCCTACCTGCAACTCGTAAGTCGGGGTCGTTACTTCTGGGCCAATCCCTCCACGATTCAATTCATCCACGATGTACTTTTTCCTTTTAAAAATACTTTACAGTTGTGACTCGTAATTACTAGGCTAGCAACGCTATGTCTAGCCAGTGCGAGTTCACTGAAACCCTTGAAGGTCTCTTTGTGACATCATCTACATTGAAGCAATTATGACGACCGAATGACTTTAATATTAGTTCTCTAATATACTTTTTAGGGTTCCTTTCGTCCGAATGCAACAACGGAACCCTTATAAGATCGTCATGTATGTCATGTGTGCTTTTCACAGTATTTCTTTTCCGAATCTACAGGGAATGTAAAAGCTTCGGATCTAAAAACGTCACGTAACTAAATTGCGCTAAAACTGTTTTTAGCTATTTGTTTTCTCTATTGCTGGAGGAAATTAATTTTACGATTTTTATCGCAATGCATAATATGATGAGCAGTGGTGGCCCAGTGGTATCGGTCCCGACTTACGAGTTGTAGGTCGTGGGTTCGAACCCCGCCAGGCGCATTACTTTGTGTAATTTATTTCAACACCACTGCTCTCAAAACGGTGAAGGAAAACATCGTGAGGAAACCAGCATAATTATCTAGGACCAAAAATTCGAAGATATGTGACATCTACCAATCCGCACTGGGCCCGCGTGGTGGATTATGGCCCACTCCCTCTCTCAGAGCGGAGGCCTGTGTCCCAGCAGTGGGAACATTATAGGCTGATGATGATGATGATGATGATGATAATGATAATATGATGTTGACTGGGCTAATAAAATTCAATTCCTGTGGTTTAAACGTATAATTCTAGTTTTCGTAATTATTAAATAAAAAAGTTTTGTTTTGTAATTACGACAGTCGCGAGACTGTCTCATGAGGTAACCGTGATTTTGGATCGTAAAAGGCTATTAAATTGATTAGTCAGTACGAGTCTGACAGTCCCTCACGTCCCGCCTTTGGTGGGTGGACGCATTTGATAATATTACGAAAATAAAAATAAACCCTTATTCCCTATACCTACATAAAGTTGAATGCAACATGCTAAGCCCTTTGCTTGCATCCTCCCTCCGCCCCAACCGCAGTGGTAGACGCCCACGGCGTCAGACGTCGGCAGACGATCTCCGGCCACCGTAGGCGCGGGCATGCAGACAGCGAGTAAAGGGCGTAAAGGTCACACGCGCGCCTCAAAGAGCGTCAGGAAAATGACGGGACTCCCTCACAGAGGGCCAAAGCCTGCCGGGGACTCGGAACTCATTTCCATCACCGTGACCCCGGAACATAAAGGGCTATTGAAGGACACCGTGGATTTTAGTCAGTACAAGTCTGACAGTCCCTCCCGCCCTGCCCGGGGTGGGAGGACTCATTTGATGATTTTACCACGACAAAAAAAAAAAGCCCTTTGCTTGCGAATCCGTCTCACACTTAGCCATTTTTTTTGTAATCCTTCACATCAAAGATTTCTAATTACTGCTTCAGTAGTTACTACGACAAAGTTATGATATCTCTTCAGAAGGCGATAATTAATCTTTCAGTAAGTTTTAATTATTATTTTCTCTGTGCCAACTATTCTAAAAGTTTCTTCGTCCCGATATAACTAACTTTGCTCAATTAATCACGATCGCTTTAGGGTTCTTTATTTTCGTTGAATTTATTATATTAATAGGCTAGGTATTGGATTATTTTGCATTAATAAGAAACTATTAGCTTGTGCCCGCGGCGTTGCCTGAGTTGGAATTAATTATACTAAAGTACTGTTTTTTAAGACTAAATAATTACAGCTGCACAGGCCGATCTACCGGGTTAAGCCGCGCTTGCCGAGGTTGGTCTGGGGATGGGTTGGATGACCATCTGTCATAGCGAGTTTCTTCCGTGCCTCGGAAAGCACGTAAAGCGTCGTTACTGTTAGTCAGGAGCTCTAAAGTCTGACAACCAGTCTTATCACGGGCTATGGTATTACCTAGTTACTGGGTTGTGGAGGTCCGACAGCCAGTCGCTCCATGTAAAATACTGATATCCTGCTGCATCTGGTTTGACTGGAAACCGATCCCAATTTAATTGGGCAAAAGGCAAGGCAGGAGAAGACTGGTTTTTTAAGGAAATAAGACCAAAGTTACAGATATTGTCCCAATCTGTAGCAAGCTGAAGAGCCGGTGGGCTGGATATATCTGCCGCAGATCCAACGATGGAGTAGGAAGGTTCTCGAATGGAGACCGCGTGTAGGTGTAGGAGCGTAGGGTGGGACGCCCTTCGGCAAGATGGACCGATGACCTGAAGAAGGTGGCTGGCAGTGGCTGGATGAAAAAAGCAGGAGATCGTGCGTTGTGGCGCTCCCTGGGAGAGGCCTATGTCCAGCAGTGGACTGCAATAGGCTGAACTGATGATGATGATGACTGTTTTTGCTTTGTAGGTAAATTCTTTACGAACAACACACACACGGTACGGAATTACTACACTATACTACACTAGCTGTAGGTAAATATAGAAAAAGACAACTACGAATTAACACTTACCAATAATGAAGTCCTTCCGTCTGTCCATCGATCTAGATGCATTCGCATGTGATTGGCCGGAGAAAGCCGCACAATGGGAAGAGTGGAAGGTTATGGGGGAGACCCTTGCCCAGCAGTGGCACAATAAACGTTAACAAAAAAAAAAGTCCAATAGTCATTAGAATATCAATCACATGCCCTCGTCAAATAAAATTGATCAAGATTTGGAGGCTCCTGCCGTGGTCTCAGGTCTGACTCACCTGGTAACCGTGGCCCTAGTACGAAAAGGGCTATTGAAGGATCACCGTGGAATTTAGTTAGTACAAGTCTGACAGTCCCTCCCGTCCCTCCCTGGGTGGGAGGACTCATTGGATGATTATATATATGAAAAAGATTTAGAGGCTATTATTAAATAGGTCTTGCTTCTAAGTACAAGCTACTGCCTTAGTGTGTGTGGTCAGTACTAGTAAGATTAAAATATTGATTTTCTAGAAAGATACAAGAGAATCAATTTACAAAGTAAATTAAACCTAATATCTTCTTCTTAAAATTCCTTTATGTCTGAAACGAACTTATTTTAATCTCATCAACACTCAATTTCTCTAGAATTCACATTTCTTCGTTCAAGTCGTCTGGGTCAATAAAATCTAATCTGATGGGTTTATTATCAGTTCGCCGTATTCTGAGTAATTAGGAGTTCGCACAAAATGTTACTTTTTAACCGACGAAAAAAAAGGAGGAGGTTCTCAATTCGACAAGTATATATTTTTTTTAAATTATTTTTTTATGTATTTACACATAACTTTTCCCAACGTGGTCCGAAAAAGAAACAATCAACGAATAACTACACGAACTATAATTCGACCACGAGAAGCTATACAACGAGCTATTCTGCTCTTGAAATAGTTAATTTATTATAATGTTTGTTTGTTTGGCGCCGCCTCAAAATTTATTTTTTGCTTTTCAGTTCGATGTTTAGTCGGTTAGAATAAAAAAAAAGGATTTTTTAAATTATATAATGATTAAAATTCCACACAAACGGAAAAGAGAGCTGAGTTACAAAATGAAAATAATACATATTACATTTACAATTAGTATCTGTTGTTCATTTTGATTTTCTGCAAAACGTCCTTAATATTTGACCTTCATTTAAGTATTAAATATTTATTTTCATAACAATTAACTTTTAATAACAATCGAGAGTGTTTCTTTTTGTTAGTTTAGCAAAATCATCAAATGAGTCCTCCCACCCCGGGCAGGGCAGGAACGACAGTCAGACTTGTACTGGCTGAAATCTACACTGTCCTTACTACCCCAACCGTGTTCTTCAATACCGCTTTACTTTCTAGGGTAACGGTAGCTCGTTAGTCCCGCAACCCCGGCAGGCTTTGACCCTCTTAGGGGGGGGGGGGGGGGGACCGCATATTGAACACATTGCTCCGTCGACCCGGACATGGGCCACGGTCGGGGGCGAGTCGCCCATTATACTGGCGGCATGCCCGCGATCGAGAGTGATTTGGGATATTCAAAAATCAAGGGGCGAGTTGATCCAACACACAATTAACTGCTTGATTTACCAAAACCCTTTCTAAACTTTATATAAATATTTAAAGTCTTTTCGTCAATTCTTCCTTTGTCACAGTTGAATAATTTCTCGTCATTCAATTCCCAGTTTACAGTAACTAATCTCTCGTTCCATTTTGTTTGATTTTGTATCAAGTTTGTTGAATGACGAACTCATTATTCTTTGGTCCCCTGAGACAGCCGCTTGTTATCTTTATTTTGCCTCTGTGGCTACCTACTCGTGATCGACGGACGAAAGGCGCGATTTGTTAAACTTTTGTTTGGGTTCTTTTGATTTTTGGCCTTGTATTGGTTATTTATTTAAGTGATATGTTTTATTGGAACATATACCTACTGGTGACACATCTTCTTTTTGGAAATACAGAGAGGTTTATTTGGTGTATATTATCAGCCTATTACCATCCACTGCTGAATGCAAGCCTACCCCAAAAGACCGCCAACCCTCCCGGTCCTGGGCAGTCTGCATCCATCCGCTGCCAGCCACATTCTTCAAATCATCGACCCATCTTGGCGTCCTACACTACGTTTGTGGTGTAGTCTTACTCAAAATCATTATTATGATCGTGGACAAAGAAACTAGAGAGAGTCAGCCGCGATGGATAATAATCAAATGAGTCTTCCCTGCTTGGACCCTCTCTCCCTCCTTTCCTGATACCTCTCTATTCCTTCAATTGCACTTTGCAAAGCTTCTTACCCATTAGGTGCGTCCACACAGAGCGAACAGCCTCGCGATGCATTTGCCGCGCGAAGCAGCTCGGTTAGTATGGACGTGTCTCTACCGAAGAAAGCGCGCGCGTTGTCGCGGGCATCCAGTGTCGGCTTTGTTTTGCTCGCGTATCTTCTTTCGTGCCGCGGTCGAGAAACAAGCAGCTTCGCGAGCCATTTGCCGCGCGAACCAAATACCTCGCGACGCTACTCGCTCTGTGTAATCACGATGATTCAAATTGTTGAAAACATCACCATTGCCTCAATATCATCATCATCGTCCAGCCTATATCGCATGTTACTTGTATTCTATGCAACACGATCGTTTTCTTCTTTCATTCTTCGTTGTCAGACGTCACAGCACCATTACCTCAATATGTTAGTATTTCATTGAGAGAGGTCATGTAAATATTTAATGATCTCGCACTGTACGTTGTATTAATTAAAATACGGCAACTGTCGACGTCACGAATGAATAAATCAGATAATTTATTCACGTGTAAATTTTACATTGAACATCGAATGTTTTTTATTGAATTCACGGAACTGGAGCTTTTAACAAAGATGCAGGTGGATACTATATTGGTCATTCTTTTTCCTTTTGCTTTTAAATTTTTAAATGTTTTTACAAAAACAAAAAAGTTATTAATACAAACAATAGTGGGTCACCGTTATCGGGAATAGAGTCCAAGCTACGGTCAGGGCTCTAGAGAAAGGAACCTCCTAGCAATGCGTGCCGTGTTCAGAATCAGGTGAAATCAATGCTTTTTGAAGCATCCTTAGATCCATGTTATTATAATCTTTTGAAATCGCACTCAATAGACACAGGTTGTGATTAAGGGAGGTACTTTTTCGGGTGTCTTTATACAAAGTTAATCTGCACTGACCGTACCGATCCTCACGGACCTGGGGGAGTATTACAACGTCTTAAAACCATGCTTGTTCCAGTGAGTGAACTAGCTGGCGCTAGACGACCTGTATAGCTCTGGCACTTTCACTCGCCGGAATAAGCTTGGTAAATTGAAATCGCTTCATCCGTTCGGGCTCTATGATGCCACAGACAGACAGACAGACACGTCAAACTTATAACACCCCTCTTTTTCCGTCGGGGGTTAAAAAGCACCCAAATGCAATAGGCAGTCTTAAAGTGTTTTCTTTAATGATTTCAAAGCGAATTGAAAAATATATTTGAATTTTCTTTTTCCAGTTCTTGATTGGCTGACTGAATTAATCAACAGGCAATCGAAATTCTTGAACTTCGTTTCTGTTTTTTACGGCGTCCATAATTGTCTTTACTTAACGGCTTTTATAGGATTACGGAAAATCTGAAAATTAAATTGGCAGCCAAAAACAAGCCAAAAAATGAGAGGATAACCAAATATCAACATTGGTTCAATCAAAAACCAAATCATTGACAGCCTAAATAAACCCTTTTTTGGGTTATGATATCATTAAAGGTTTCCTACCGCCCATGGTATGGAGGAAGAGCAACG
Organism: Agrotis ipsilon; assembly: GCA_028554685.1. Taxonomy (NCBI): domain Eukaryota; kingdom Metazoa; phylum Arthropoda; class Insecta; order Lepidoptera; family Noctuidae; genus Agrotis; species Agrotis ipsilon. The sequence continues at coordinate 11,014,515 of CM052977.1, forward strand.
ACAATATATTACTAGACTCCGCATGCACGATCTAAGGAACAAAAATATTCTGTCAACTCGCTGAGGTACTACGTAAGCGAGGAGGACGGGGTACTGCGTTGTGATTGTTGGCTAACTCAAGGTCTGTTTTGTCTCAAGGTATGTTTACGGCTCACAGGAGTGGTCGAAATATGACGGATATAAGACTTTTTTGCCTAATGTGTTGGCAGATATAGAGATAAGTTATTAGGAGTCTAGTAATATAATATAATAAAAAATTAAAACAATCCTGGTAGACATCTGGCCCTATCAGGCCTCTTAAGTGATGGTGACTACTACTCTTCGAGGCATAGAATACAATTCGCTGTCGCATTGGTCCTAGTTATTGACCACAAACACAACACAACAACCAACCTTCAACCAATTACTTTCAATTAACATAAAAAAAAAACTGTATACACGCCTCCTTCTGAGAAGCAGTTATGCTAGAGTAGAAGGAGAAACAACGCCTGACGGAGAAGCAATCCCCCTCACACTTCAGATACCATAGTTCATCGTGAGACGATTTCCAGCCACCATAGACGAGGGTCTGCGGACGGTAGCTAATGGAAGAAAAAGAAAGAAAATAAGTTTTCACACTACTTGCTCGTAAATGTCAAATTATATGTCAGGCAACCCTACTGTAAAGCAAGTCATTGTTCCCTCTCGCTCGAACCGGGCAATAATATATGTACTGAATTTCATTATTCCCGTGGGAATAATGTGATTTGAATTTGGAACCTCAAATAAAATCGTATGAAAACTTTCACCAAGGAGTTGTATCAATCATGGCGACTGCTGGCCGCAACAGCTGATCGCTTGCAGTGGTGCCAACTTCACGTTCGAAGGTTGTCGTACCACATCAAAGGTGTGAAAAGCAGAGTACGCTTCTCGGGAGTAAAGCTGCCTTGTCTTGGGCTAACTTGAATCCCTCGCTACACTAAGGATTCTTAACTTAATTCCCTCGTTTCACTCGGGAATTAACATTTGAACCTCCTCGCTGCGCTACGGAGGTTCACCTCCAGAATCCTTAGTTTAGCTTTGGGATTCAATATACCCGTGACGTAAGGCAATGCTTTACTCCCTTGTTGCGTAATCTACTATTATTTGGCACACAGTTTTGACAAGAGAATACAATAGAAATAAAATGGGTAGCGCGCTCTGATCAAGGACCTTATAGAGAAAAAACGAGGCCCAATTGCCTAGAAAAATCTCAATATACCTGTCTACTTGAAAAATTCAACATCAATTTTTCTTACGTCTGCCACTCAAATATACTTAGTATACCTTGAGAGACTACTTAAAATTGAGCGCCGATACTTTATTGAGTATTGTTCGCAACAGGATTGTTGATTACAGATTTATTGTTCCCAAGGGACTTCTTTGTTTTAATAGAAATCTCTGATTCGGTTTATTATTAAAGACTTACTTTGGGATGAGTATTTCTTCAAAATTGTTTGTAGCTTTCTTATATTTAATTCTAGGTAGCTTACCGTATGATAACAGTATTCATTGCGTTTTAACCTGTACGCAAACTTATAAAAACTCTTTCTGCTGTTAAGACGTGAAAAATTCGAGCTTGCGGACGGCGAGTAAAGGCTAGCTCACCGTCTTGTTCAGGACCAGGCGTAGGTGGTGCTCCACACGCCCCTCAAGTTGGTGTGAGCAAACTGAAGGGGTCCGCTATGGCCAAATACCTGCTGAAGTCCACAGAGAATATCGAGGGCACCAGAAAGACCAGTACCCTTAGCACGAGTTTTCATTCGTTTACTTTATAGCGTCTTTCTAGTATTTACAGCGTTTCTTGTATGAAAAAATGGAACAGCGCCTCTGGTTTGCAAAGAAGGAACTATTTTTTTCCTTAAAAATTGTCAATTTGAAATTGTCAAAGTTCCAGTTTACTTTACGTCTCAAATACTGAAAACTCGTGCTAAGGGTACCAGGTTGCTTTTTAGTCAGTCGAGTCTTCCGCTCTAATAAGTCCTTCCACTAGGGCTTTTTTGATGATTTTCCTATCAAGAATAATTACGTCGAAAGGTAAACAGAGGTTTGCTCCTCTCTAGGAATTTCTATTGTATCGTGGTTGCGTTTACATAGACACTCACATTCACAAACACCCAGACCCGAAACAACTACTTGTGCACTTGAACCCGGGCCACACTATGCTACAGTCGATTGCTCAGCCACTGCGCCATATACGGTTCGGCAACCAAAATATTAGTATGGATTATTCACGTCTGGAAAGTTTTTAAGTTCTACTTGACAGTTAATATCACTTGGAGTTAAATAAATATACTATTTCATTACCTAAGTTTCTAAGAAGCATCGTAATTGCATCAAGGTTCGTAACTCACTTGAGAACATTCACATATTTTACTTAATTGTTAACATCATTACAAAACTTGATAACTCATTTTGTTGCTATAACGAAGTTATGCACTAATTTATTTATGACTAGGTTTTGCCCGTGGTTTCTTGTTATGTTTGAACTAGCTTCTGCCCGCGGTTTCACCCGCGTCATGTTAGGCGTTTGGTCCTATGGTCCCGTCTCCATCAGTTCCCTTGAAGAGCGCGATTTCCGACGTCGTGGGCATCTTCAGTTGTGGCTGGGGCGAGAGGTAGACGATGTCTTCATTCATTCCCCTTACTTGCCACTGAATCTTGAGGTACCTCCCGAAACGAAAACCGGTAGGACTGCGTCAGCCTGAAGGTGAGGACGCAGCCCGTAGCCTTTCCAAACGATCCTCAAAGTAGACCGGTCAATATCCACATAAAAAACCAAACATTGCAAACGCGCATGTAACTACGATTCTTTTATAGGTTGTTGTTATAGCGGCAATAGACTCACATCATCTGTGAAAATTTAAACTATCTAACTATCACGTTTCGTGAGAAACAGCCTCCGAAACATTACATTACTTCATAACATCTACAAAAACCAGCAACAAAATCACGTTTTTTGTAAGGGACGTAAAAAAAAGGGGGGCCCCTTTTTTTTACGTGGTAAAATCATGACATGCGTCCTCCCACCCCGGGCTGGGAGGGACTGTCAGACTTGTACTGACTAAAATCCATGGTGTCCTTCAATAGCCCTTTATGTTCCGGGGTCACGGTAATGAAATAAGTCCCGCGACCAATGAGAGCCCCCCGTAATGTTTATTGTATTCTGGCTTTTAGTATGTTTTGTTATAGCAGCAACAGAAATACATCACCTGTGAAAATTTCAAATCTATAGCTATCACGGTTCATGAGATACACACGCAAAAACTACTGAATTGACAGCACAGGGTTTTCAGGGTTGCAAATTATAACAAAATGGTAGTTAAATTGCGCGTTTGCAATGTTGGATGTCGATATTGACCGGCCTAAAGAGGGATTTTATAGACGCAATTGTGACATATTACCCAGCCCGTCATTATTTTGTCGCGGTATTATTTTGAAACTGTGATATCTCCTAAGATATTCATTGAAATCAAATGATGTAAAGGGCAATTTCGTTCAAAATGAAATGCTTGTGATGATTAACGTATTTATACGGATAAGGATTAATATCATGTTAATGAAAACACCTTCGCAAATAATGCATTACTTAAAAACAAATTTGGTTTCCATAAAAAAGGTTATAGTGACTTAACCTTTAAAGATAGATATATGCCCTCGCGGACTTTATTTTAGTAAATTTTATGAGGAATAATTCCATAGTACATAATTTTTGCGAAACTCTAACCGTTTACGCAGCGCACGCAACGGAAGCTCTAAAAAAGGAAAACATTTTCCCGATTTTGAAACATTTCTCATTACTGCTCCGCTCCTATAGGTGATAGCGTGATGTTATATAGCCTATAACCTTCCTCGATAAATGGGCTATCCAACACAAAAAGAATTTTTCAATTCCAACCAGTAGATCCTGAGATTAGCGCGTTCAAACAAACAAACAAACAAACAAACAAACTCTTCAGCTTTATAATATTATAGTATAGATTATTAAACTAAAATTATGTAAAAACTATAAATAAAAACTTACTAGCTGTAGTATGTACAAAAAGATAAAAGAAAAAACATTCAAAGGGCGTCAAAGAATACGTCCTCATCGCTGTCAGCGGGAACAGTGCCCAGAACGCTAGCGTTGTATGGCAATGCTGATTATTAGATACTAGCTTCTGCCCGCGGTTTCACCCGCGTCATGTTAGGAGTTTGGTCATAGGTCCCTTCTCCATCAGTTCCCTTGAAGAGCGCGATTTCCGACGTCGTGGGCGTCTTCGTCAGACTGAAGGTGAAGTCGCAGCCCGTAGCGCCTTTCCAGACGATCCTCAAAGTAGGCCGGTCAATATCGACATAAAAAACCAAACATTGCAAACGCGCATGTAACTACGATTCTTTTATATGTTGTTAGGTCCCCTTAGAGTATTTAACATCCAAGTTTGCAACCCTGATAACCTTGTTCTGTCAATGTCGAATCAAAATCCGTTCAGTAGTTTTTGTGTGTGTATATCATGAACCGTGATAGCTAGAGAGTTGAAATTTTCACAGGTGACTCGCACTTAACCAGTTTTTAGTATTTGTTGTTATAGTGGCAATAGACACACATCATCTGTGAAAATTAAAACTATCTAACTATCACGGTTCGTGAGAAACAGCCTCCGAAACATTACATTACTTTATAACATCTACAAAAACCAGCAACAAAATCACGTATTTTGTGCCCCCCTTTTTTTTACGTGGTAAAATCATCAAATCCATCTCCCACCCCGGGCAGGGAGTAACTTTCAGACTTATACTGACTAAAATCCACGGTGTCCTTCAATAAACCTTTATGTTCCGGGGTCACGGTAATGAAATAAGTCTCGCGACCAATGGGAGCCTCCCGTGATATTTATTGTATTCTAGTTTTTAGTATGTTTTGTTATAGCGGCAACAGAAGTACATCACTTGTGAAAATTTCAACTCTCTAGCTATCACGGTTCATGAGATACACACGCAAAAACTACTAAATTGAAAGCACAGAGTTTTCAGGGTTGCAAATTATAACAAAATGGTAGTTACATGCGCGTTTGCAATGTTTGATGTCAATATTGACCGGCAAAAAGAGGGATTTTATCGACGCAATTGTGACATATTACCCACCCCGTCATTATTTTGTCGCGGTATTATTTTGAAACTGTGATATCTCCTAAGATATTCATTGAAATCAAATGATGTAAAGGGCAATTTCATTCAAAATTAAATGCTTGTGATGATTAATGTATTTATTTGGATAAGAATTAATATCATGTTATTGAAAACACCTTCGCAAATAATGAATTACTTTAAAACCAATTTGGTTTCCATAAAAAAGATTATAGTGACTAAACCTTTAAAGATAGATATATGCTCTCTCGGACTTTATTTTAGAAAATTTTATGAGAAATAATTCCGTAGTACATAATTTTTGCGAAACTCTAACCGTTTACGCAGCGCACGCAACGGAAGCTCTAAAAAAGGAATACATTTTCCCGATTTTGAAACATTTCTCATTACTGCTCCGCTCCTGTAGGTGATAGCGTGATGTTATATAGCCTATAGCCTTCCTCGATAAATGGACTATCCAACACAAAAATAATTTTTCAATTCCAACCAGTAGATCCTGAGATTAGCGCGTTCAAACAATCAAACAAACAAACAAACTCTTCAGCTTTATAATATTACTAGCTTCTGCCCGCGGTTTCACCCGCGTCATGTTAGGCGTTTGGTCCTATGGTCCCGTCTCCATCAGTTCCCTTGAAGAGCGCGATTTCCGACGTCGTGGGCATCTTCAGTGGTGGCTTGGGCGAGAGGTAGAGGATGTCTTTTCCCTCACGCATTCCGACTGCTAACCATTCCCCTTACTTGCCACTGAATCTTGAGGTACCTCCCGTAACGAAAAAACGAAAACCGGGAGGACTACGTCAGACTGAAGGTGAGGACGCAGCCCGTAGCGCCTTTCCAAACGATCCTCAAAGTAGGCCGGTCAATATCGACATAAAAACCAAACATTGCAACCACGCATGTAACTACGATTCTTTTATATGTTGTTAGATCCCTTTAGAGTATTTAACACCCAAGTTTGCAACCCTGTTATCCCTGTTCTGTCAATGTCAAAGTCGAATCAAAATCCGTTAAGTAGTTTTTGCGTATCTCACGAACCGTGATAGCTAGAGAGTTGAAATTTTCACAGGTGATGTACTTACTTCTGTTGCCGCTTTAACAAATCATACTAAAAACCAGACTCGCACTTAACCAGTTTTTAGTATTTGTTGTTATAGCGGCAATAGACACACATCATCTATGAAAATTTAAACTATCTAACTATCACGGTTCGTGAGAAACAGCCTCCGAAACATTACATTACTTTATAACATCTACAAAAACCAGCAACAAAATCACGTTTTTTGTATGGGAGCCCCCCTTTTTTTTTACGTGGTAAAATCATCAAATGAGTCCTCCCACCCCGGGCAGGGAGGGACTGTCAGACTTCATAGTTTCCTTCAATAGCCCTTCATGTTCCGGGGTCACGGTGATGAAATAAGTCCCGAGACCAATGATGGCCCCCCTTAATATTTATTGTACTCTGGTTTTTAGTATGTTTTGTTATAGCGGCAACAGAAGACCTGTGAAATTTCAACTCTCTGGCTATCACAGTTCATGAGATACACACGCAAAAACTACTAAATTGAAGGCACAGGGTTTTCAGGGTTGCAAATGATAACAAAATGGTAGTTACATGCGCGTTTGCAATGTTTGATGTCGATATTGACCGGCCTAAAGAGGGATTTTATCGACGCAATTGTAACATATTACACAGCGCGTCATTATTTTGTCGCGGGATTATTTTGAAACTGTGATATCTCCTAAGATATTCATTGAAATCAAATGATGTAAAGGGCAATTTCATTCAAAATTAAATGCTTGTGATGATTAACGTATTTATTTGGATAAGGATTAATATCATGTTAATGAAAACACCTTCGCAAATAATGCATTACTTTAAAACAAATTTGGTTTCCATAAAAAAGGTTATTGTGACTTAATCTTTAAAGATAGATACATGCTTTCGCGGACTTTATTTTAGAAAATTTTATGAGGAATAATTCCGTAGTACATAATTTTTGCGCAACTCTAACCGTTTACGCAGCGCACGCAACGGAAGCTCTAAAAAAGGAATACATTTTCCCGATTTTGAAACATTTCTCATTACTGCTCCGCTCCTATAGGTGATAGCGTGATGTTATATAGCCTATAGCCTTCCTCGATAAATGGACTATCTAACACAAAAAGAATTTTTCAATTCCAACCAGTAGATCCTGAGATTAGCGCGTTCAAACAAACAAACAAACAAACAAACAAACAAACAAACAAACAAACAAACTCTTCAGCTTTATAATATTAGTATAGATTGTTGTTTTCCTTCGCAACAGTAGTTTTTTTCGAGATAAAAGGTACACTGATATCCGTCTTTGTACACTTGTAATTCCACTGTGGGAACAAGATGGCGCTAGACATATTGTATAACTCCGTCTCTTTTCCACACGAGGCAACCTGACAACGTATCATGACACTAATATTATAAAGAGGAAAGATTTGTTTGTTAGTTTGTATTGAATAGGCTTCGAAACTACTGGACCGATTTCAAAAATACTTTCATCATTAGCAAGCTGCTGGTCGCGGGACTTATCAAATTACCGTGACCCTGGACCGTAAAGTAAAGGACACCGTGGAATTTAATCAGTACGAGTCTGACAGTCCCACCGCCTTACCGTGGTAACCACGTGAAAAAAAGTTGAAAGCTGCTTTGTTCCTTAGTGACATAAGCAATAAAAGAGGGGGGTGAGCAAAATCGCTGGTAAAAGCTAGTATGCAATAATTCAGGATGATCGGTTCAGTGGAATGCATCAAGTATTAAAATGGAACAAACAAATGCTTCTCATTTATAATATTAGTTAGGATGATCAGTACCGTCAGCACGAGTTTTCAGTATTTGAGACATAAAGTAAACTGGAACTTTGACGACTTCAAATTGACAATTTTCAAGGAAAAACATGGTTCGTTCTTCGCACACCAGAGGCGCTGTTCCATATTTTCATACAAGAAACGCTGTAAATACTGGAAAAACTCTGTAAAGTAAAATAGTGAAAACTCGTGCTAGGGGTACTGATTTGGTAAGTAATAAATTAACAAAGACCCCTCGTAAAAGGATTAAAATGATTTTGTTTAAAGTAATACAGTTAGGGACATCAAAGGCAAATTAGTGTCTGAGACGTTCTTTATAGAATTTGCTAGAAAATTTGGACCAAAGTTGTCGAACGTCAAAAGTTAGCAGATTATTATTTTGATGATTAAAAGCTCTTTTTTGCTGTCTATTTGTTTCTTGCTTCTGGCTATAGGTCTTGTTCATGAGAATGCAAATTCAGAGTTTATTGCCACAGTTGCACGAAATGCCAGAATTGCGGAAATTGCCATGGTAGCGGTAATTGCCAGGGTAGCGGTAATTGTTAGGGTAACGTTAGTTGCCAGGGTAACGATAATTGTCAGAGTAGCGGAAATTGTCATGGTACCGATAATTGCCATAGTAGCGGTAATCCCCACGGTAGCGATAATTGCCATGGTAGCGGTATTCACGACGGTAGCGGTAATTGCCAGGGTAACGGTAATTGCAAGAATTGTGGAAATTGCCATGGGACCTATAATTGCCAGAAAAGCGGAAGGCGAAAATAACAGAGTTGCGGGAATTGCCAGGATTGCGGAAATTGCCAAGATTAAGTTAATTGATGTCTTCTTATCCCAGAAAACGTCAATTTTCGATATTTCGGTACTATCAAGTCTTAGCCATTGTACTGGCAGAATGTGTCCTAAAATATGATATAACACTTTTTGTTTACCACATTTTATGCAAATAAAGAATACTTACTCAAAATAAATTACAAACTAAATGTCACTGTGTAATATACCTTTTTTGTTTTTTTATTTCAAGGAAAATAGTCACATTTTAAAGGAGCTAGTGTTCGTATTTTACATGCCTTTGTTTACAGTCGAGCCACTGTCAATATCAGAGCACTGCGTTGGTTTTCCTCTTTTACATTTTGCATAAATTCCCCTTTAATTTATTTCGTTTGGCAATTCATCAAATTGCCGACGTCGGATGGACGAACAGCGTAATGAAAATAAACTCCGGCCCTCTGGAGTGATTGAAAGATTCATGTAGCCTTTTCACATCGACACAAACTATTATAATATCTATCACAAAGCCAGAAACAGCGTCACACTTCCTGAGCATGTAACAAATAACTAATGTCCCATGTCCCTCGTCCGTTTGAAATTAAATGTCCCTTGTAGAAGACAAGAAAAAGCTTTTATTGCCCTTGCCCTTATTATGAAGAATAAATTGGCAATTTTGTGAATTTGGAAAAAATTAAAAAAAAACAGAGTAGGTACCAGTTGGTACTATTTTTAACCGACTTCAAAAAGAAGGAGGTTATCAATTCGACGGTATGTTTTTTTTTTTTTTTGTGTGTTTGTTACGCGATTGCTCCGGCGATTGTGGACCGATTTTCAAAATTCTTTTTTTGTTCGAAAGGAGATGCTTCCGGAGTGGTCCCATATTCACCAAGTCAAGATCTGATGATTAGATCCTGGAGAAATCGAGGGCAACCCTCAAATTTTATAGGCCCACATATAGTTTTTCGCAAATATTATGAAGTAATTTAAGTATTTGCGTATGGTAATCATAATCTCATGTAGCTGAGCTGATGATGGAAGGTACAACTCCTTAAGAGTAAGGAGTAGGCATCGACTGATTTAGTTTGTGTTCGCTTATCTCTGGAACTACAAGTCCGATTTAAGTCATTCTTTTTTTGTTTTACTAGGTATTGTTCAACTGAGGGAACACTGCAAGTTTCATCAAAATTGGTTCAGTAGTTTTTGAGATAGGGAATTTTATTAGCTAATTTTGTACATGAGCGATGTTATTACCGGTGCTACGGATTACAAAATTCTAGTGCACATGTAACAAAATGATGTACCTATTTGAAAAGAATTTAGGTTGAATATTTAAACTAAAAAGAGTAAAATAAAAGCTTTTTCAAAAAAAAATGTAACCGCCTTCAAAACCAACCACTAAAAAAGAGTAAAATAACCTACAAAATAACTTTTTTTTCGGAAGTCGGTGGCAAAAAGGACAATGAAAAAAAAAAACCACCGACTTCCGAAAAAAAAGTTATTTTTTTTCGTTGTAAAATCATCAAATAAGCCCTCCCACCCCGGGCAGGGCGGGAGGGACTGACAGACTTGTACTTACTAAAATCCACGGTGTCCCTCAATAGCCCTTTATGTTCCGGGGTTACGGTGATGGTATAAGTCCCGCGACCCCGGCAGGCTTTGGCCCCGTCATTATGCTGACGCTCTTTGAGGCGCGCGTGGAACACGACGCGCCGTCGACCCGGGCATGGTCAGTACACAAAAGGCTTCCTTCTGTAGCCTTTTGTGTGGATTTTAGTCAGTCAAGTCTGACAGTCCGTCCCACCCTGCCCGGGGAGGGAGGACTCATTTGAAGATTTTACCACGTAAAAAGAAAAAAAAAGCTTACTTTTTTTTCTTTTTACGTGGTAAAATCTTCAAATAAGCTTTAGACTAAAAAAACCACACTTCGACCAAAAGGAACCGGGTAGCAGGAGTGAAGCCAGCTAGTAGCTTTATAATAGTCTCTCTCAATCCGAATTAAATTGTTCCAGATCCATTAGTAGCTCCAATTTTCAAACTGAGTTGATGGCAACCTGATTAATTCCATCCATTATTTACTGAGATTAAAATCTCTCGATTCCCTCTATCAAGTGAAGATAGCTTCGCGACTTTGTGATTGGGCAGACGAACGATTTTCCGATTGGGCGGGTTGCGAAGGTCATTGTCCGTCATTGTCCTCGAAAACCACGTAAAGCTTCCGACTGTCATTTGCAGATCTTTGTGCAAATAAACTATTTTTAAATCTACGCGTTAACGTGTGTCGCCGTAAGAGAGTCTGGACCATGTTTAAAAAAATTATATTTGTGCAAGGCCCACCAGACCATATTATGATTATATGATTCCTTCCGCTCTGGATGGGGTATAATTGACTGTTAGAGAGTCTTGACTGACTAAAAACCATCTTGTTCCATAAGTTGCCCTTTTCTTTCTAGGTCCGTGGATTTCTTATAACACCAACAGCCCATTATAGACTTGACGCATTCCGTCAAAGACGTCCGTATATATAAAGTCGTCCGTCTGTACAATTCATAAGGTAGCAAACTTTTATTTCATAATTAAATCAATCAAAGTAAAGTTATATGCTGAAGCAATAAAACGTTAATTAATCGTGAAACTTTAATCAGTTTTGAGGTTATTTCGGTGAGGTCTGATGTAAATCTGTGTGTTTAAGTGTAAACTTACCAGCTTCCGTGTTAGTTGATGACACATAAATTTAATGTTGGTTTATTTTAGCACATCAGTAATTATATACTTAGTTAATGATTTGTTTGTTACGTAAATATGAAATGTGTTAAACACTTGTCTTTATTTTGCTAACTAATATCATATCACGTCACATAAGCAGGGTATTTTTTTTATCGTGTTAAAATCAGACCAGAGTTCCGTATGCTCAACGACGGGAAGGGTTCGCATCGGCGTCGGGAGGACGATGAAGTACCTGGGACTCGTCCTCGACAGCCGGTGGAATTTCAAGGACCATTTCCTGCGTTCGGCCCCAAAGCTGAACTGGACAGCCGCCCGCAAACGACTCCTGCTCAATCTCAGCGGGCCAAACGCCTCCTGTCGGAGGTTGTACGCACTGTGTCTGGCCCTGAGCATGTGGTCGCGATCAACAAAGCTGGTCGCATGCCAGGGGGTCATGGCTATCCGGATGATAAGAGGATACCGTACGATCGAAGGCAAATCCGCCAACCTCTCTAGCACGTGTATGAGTGCCGCGTGGAGGTGCATCTCCGGGGCGAATCCCAGCTGCTCCACAATGTCCTCCGTGCAATCCGCACAGTGGTGACAGCTAGGCGTTTTTTTTTTCAAGTTGTCTTTAATCCATTTTCAACTTTATTATTTGATGTATAAAGTTGAACATTTATAAAAGAGAACAGAGCGTTTTTATTAGTACTCAAGGTGCAGGATCAGCTAAATCAAATAGCAAAACTTTAACTCTTACTGAATGGAGACGGAATGAAGAACTTTATTTCCTTCTACACTACAAAGTATTTTTAGAATCCTCTCAAAATAAAATACTCGTAACATGATCGCTATTAAAGTAAGTTTTCTTCAATGCCTTAAGAGGTTTTACGTTTAGTGTCGAAAGAAGTTTCATACAAACTTTCAAATCCTTTTTAATGATTTAACCGATTTTTATAAAACGCCAACCCATAAGCAGGATAAAAACATGTGGAAGATTATGGGTTTAACCTTTGTAAACGTCTAGATTTTTGTTGCAAAGTTAGCCGTATCTGTACATACCACCAGCCAGAACAAAATATACAGTGTAAATTCAAATGTATAAAGAAAAGACTTAAACAAAACAATAATACAAAAGTGGTCTACGAAAAAAAAAATTTCATTATGACTAAAAAAATTTTTCGTCTTGAAATTCTCAATTTTTTCAGCGACCACAATCATATTTTTATAACTATATCAGAGGAAATTTCATAGACTAAATATATATACAAATCTTTTTAAACTCAGAACTGTTTTTTTATATTAAAATTGCAAAATTTCTAACATTTCTTCGCAAAATTTGCCCTCCCGCGACGCTGCTTCATCACCGTGACTACCTATAATAATAGCTACATACAGCGCCTTAAAATCGGTTCGTTATCTCAAAAATAAGGCATTGATTTGTATGAAATGCCATACGCCTTACACGCTCTTAACGTTCGAATTCCCTGCCTTTTGCCTCGCTTCGTCTTTTATTTACCTACCTTTGAGTTCCCATTTAATAGAACGAAGTGCACATCGTATGCACATATATACATATGTTGCAAAGACTTGAGCGCTTCAAAGTTTGCCTTAGTCCTCTTATTTTAGTTTAATTAATTCTTGCGTGAGAAGGTTTGAAGAACAATTATTGTTGTAACTGAAGGCGATTTAAAATTACACCTGACTAATATCCTACTAATATTATAAATGTGAAAGTTTGTGAGGATGAAATGACGATATATTACTAGACTCCTAATAACAGGCGAACGATGTCTGTTAACACATTAGGCAAAAAGTCTTAAATTCGTCTTATTTCGACCACTCCTGTGAGCCGTAAACATACCTTGAGACAGAACAGACCTCGAGTTAGCCAATCACAACGCAGTACCTCGTCCCCCTCGCTTACGTAGTACCTCAGTGAGTTGACAGAATAGTTTTTGTTCCTTAGATCGTGCATGCGGAGTCTAGTAATATAACGATGTTGTGAGGATGTATGTATGTGTATGTAGGTATGTTCGTTACTCTTTCACGCAAAAAGCACTGAACGGATTTGGCAAAAAAATTGGTACACAGATAGTTTATAACCTTGATTAACACATAGGATAGATTTCTACCCCGACTTTATGTTCCCGGGGCATAATTTTCGAGTTGTAGCGGGTGAAGCCGCTGGCAACGGCTAGTATGTTATAAATGCGAAAGTTGTGAAAATGGTTGCTTGTTACTATTTCACACCAAAACTACTGAACGGATTTGGATGGAATTTGGTACACAGATAGTTGCACGATTGATGAATTGGACTGCTAAGCTGCATGTCGCGGTATTGATTCCAGCAAGGAGCAAATATTTGTATGATTTTACGAGTAGTTGTTCCAGGTATGGGCGTTTATTTTTGAGAGTTGATATGTTTGTAAACATCGACGGTACAGAAGAAATTCTAAGTGGGGAAACGTTTGAAAAAACAAAAAAAGCTACTTGCAGGTCATACAAAATAATATCTGTTCCTTGCGGGGATCGAACCCGCGGCACGCTGCGTAGCAGTCCAGCGTTCAGCCACTGCACCAACCATTGTGGGTGGCCCAATGCCTTCAGTGGTGCTCTTGCTTCTGTAGGTTTGTTTCTTTGCAAATTATTGATAGGCTGTATATTAATTTTCCAAAAAGGCTTAATTTTATCTGTATAAAAAATACGAAACACTGAAAAAGGCCAAACCAACCAATAAACTCAATTTACGTACAAAATCTCAATTTTAATTAACAAAAAAATTCTGTTTGAAATACGGTGTAAAAATATACACCCCTGAGGTCCGATAATTGCCTACCCTCAAGGGTAGCGGAGCCCATAACTTAATGTGATTTATTTTAGGGCGGACATATTTTTTTCTAAATTACGCTCGTTTAGCCTTGGGCCTATTTGACCTTAGGATGGAGGTGAATGGATATTTATATAGCGTTAAATGGATATGGCGGGCCTACGCCGTAGCGACGCGGTGCTACGCCGTAGCGATGTGGTGCTACGTCGTAGCGTCAGGCTGTGGATAAAACCAAAGATTTTAATTCGATGTGTCATAAACTTCTTGAGGTCACGAAAAACTCAGTCTATTACTATGGTTTATTCCACTTTTTAGGACTTTGGTCACTTTGGAATTGATTCACCGACATGAACAAAGGGAACTTTTTATTCAATTAGACGACTTTTAATACCCAAAGTGGAACTGGGACGAAGGCTACATATATAGACGGAACGAGCTTAACCAGAAGAAGCCTGTTAACTCGAACTTTGAAGAGATTTGGGTTGGAAATTACTATTGGTAAATAAAGTTGCTCAAGACTAGGAATTTCTGCTGTAATTTATCTGATAATGCCAAATATGTTTGAACAAAAAGTTTTGAACACAAAATAATTAAAGTATTAAACGTTATGCAACAAGCACATAGTCAGATATTTACGAAGATCACGGTGATGGAGATAAGTCCCGCAACCCCGGCAGGCTTTGGCCCTCTGTGAGGCCCCGTTTTTTTGCTGACGCTCTTTGAGGTTCTTGTGGAACACGACGCGCCGTTGACCCGGGCATGGTCCATGATCGGACAGCGAGTTGCCCTTTACTCGCTGTCCGCATGCTCGCGCCTACGGTGGCCGGAGGTCGTCTGCCGACGTCCGACGCCGTGGGCGTCAACCACTGCTGTTGGGGTGGAGGGAGGACGCTGTCCTCTCCCTCTCGCAGCCTGCCTCCTCCTTCACGACCATTACTGCTTCGCAGAAGGAAGGATTATCGCCTTAGGCATTTATCAGTCTACCTTAGGGAGAGAAAAAAAACCACAGTAGTAGAATATTCATCTTAACGTTTCGAGCCTGAAAATGAGAAAAAAATGTCTTCAAAATGAATATAAAGTGAAGGTCTTATTTCAAAGACTTAAGAACTATAAATGGACGTAAAAAACCAGTACTTTCCAGATCTGTCAGTGAAAGGTAGGGATATCACTCTCAGTAGTTTTTTTTGGATCCCGTAGACAAATAGAAAAACGCGCAAAAATGTCCGTCATACGTCACGTATGAGATATGGTTTTTGACTATTGGCTGAACGAAAGCTTAGAGGACAAAATGTTTTCAGCATTTGTTTAAATTATGGTGTTATAATATTATGAAAAAGTGGAGGAGCTCGTGGCTAAGTAATAACAGCCGCACTGACCAGATCGGTCTGTGCGGCTGTTATTATTTAGCCAGGAGCCAAGTTATGTGAAGTTTGTGAGGATGGACTCCTCTTCCGTCCGGACCGGCATTCAGTATAGACGTGTTATCGCACGCTCCGTAAATAATTGATATAAATTCAAACGAAAGTGGTACCTATTAATAAGTGACATAGTTGTCTTTGCGGTGTAAACAGTGACCTCCCAAATTGCGCAGTGAATCGTACCCGCGTGTCCCCCGCGCACCTCGAGTAAAAGGGAGCGTGGCCATAATTGCCATCCTGTTCTCGCGCCGTTACCTGCGCCGCCGCTGCGATCTCACAGGTGTGCGCCTACGCCATTGACCTCCGCCGCCGTGTTGGTACATACGACTGTTGTATAGTGGTCGCAAAAGTGACGTCGCGTCGTGCGGTCAAACCAACTTAGCGGATTATCAATATTGTCGACTCAAATAGGCCTCCATCAACATGCCACTGCAAGGAACATCTCCTACCCAATCGCCAAAACCGGATAGAAACCTCACTTTAATGTCACAGTTCTCTTCTGATCTAGAGAATAGTGATGAACTGCCAGCGCTCAACGAAAATATCACACAGCGTAATAAACGGCCTAGAGAAGAAGATTTCACACCAAATCAATTCTCCGTTTTTAAAGACGAAATAAGAGACCTTATTAACTCAATGGTTGCCACTCAAAGTCAGGGAATCGCATCTATAACCAGCAAATTGCAAGAGATAACTGAATCGAATGCTAAAATTGACGCGGCTGTATCACTTCTAACTGAACAGAATGAAGAGTACCGCGGAAAAATTGCACTCCTAGAAAACCAAGCTCAAAAAGACCGGGAATACATCTGCATTCTGGAAGATAAAGTAGAAGACCTTCAAAGAAATTCCCGCAAGGCCTGTGTGGAAATTAAAAATGTTCCTTTTACGGCACAAGAAAACAGGGAAAACCTCATACAAATGGTTGTCGAGCTCTCTAAAACCATTAACCTACGTATGAATTGCGATGATATTAACGACATTTTCCGCTTGAAATCAAGAGGTGAAGGGGAGAAGAAACCTACAATTATAGTAGAATTAAGGTCTGCAATCCTGAGAACAGACCTCTTAAAAAAGATGAAAGATTTCAATCTTAAAAACAAGACACGGCTGCAGGCTAAACACCTAGGCTTCAAAAGTAACGAAGATACACCTATCTTTATATCTGAACCACTCACTACTAAGGGGGCCCGTCTGTTTTTCCTGGCTCGGGACCTGAAAAGGGCTCAAAAAGTTAAGTACTGTTGGACCTCCATGGGAAAAGTATTAATCCGGAAAGATGATAAGGCTAAAATTATCCATGTTCAACACGAAGCACAGGTGCAACAGCTCATGCAAGAACTATGACTAACTATGGGTATATATTTCCTTGCATTGTTTTTCTTAAATAGACCCGTTAACCTCAACTTATTGCTTATATTTTGTAAAATAATGTCAAATATCTACAATACCAAAAAACTCATACAGAAAACAACACACACATACACACATACATATACATCTTCATCATTTAATTACATCTACCAATTTTTTATCCCTTATATTCTACATGCTTTTTATCAAAATAAACTAAAACACATACAAAATTTAAATTTTAGTACACACTTTCTAGCCTCCTATATCCATAATAGCAAAACAGCACTCCTATATTACAAAGACTTTATATACACTTTAGGCTCCACACCACTCATCTCCCGATTAATTTACAAGGAGTTCATCATCAAACTGTTATACTTACTTGGACCTAACCTGCTTTTAATTTTAGTATCCAACTACCATAGCTGCTACCACAAGAGATCTAATCTTATTTTTATAAATGGATAGTTTTGATACATTGAATGAAATTGATCAAATTAAGACCTCGGATTCAGTTAAGGACAGTAAACAGGAAGTAAATATAAGGATAGAAAAGTCTACGTATAACCTAACTATTTCAACACAAAACATTAGAAGTATCTACAAAAATTTTGATGATCTGCAACTCACTTTGGCTCAACTAAAATGTGAAATAGATATTTTGATCCTTACAGAATGTTGGCTAAACCCGAACAAAAATATACCGCAATTAGCTAATTATACATCATTTCAAACAAAACACCACATTAATCAATGTGATTGGGTAGTTGCTTACATCAAAAATAATCTATCAGTAAAATATAGGGAACTTAAACTAGTAAATGCTACCGGACTGGAGTTACAAATTGCAAACTACACCATACTGGGTATATACAGGTCACCTTCATTTCCAAACTCAGCTAATTTTATCTCATCTCTCAGTAATCACCTGGAGAATAACACTCTTAGTAAAAACCTATTGATTTTAGGTGACATTAATATTGACTTAATCACTTCCCCAATAGATAACAATCAAGAAAGAAATAATAGATTAGCCTATTTAAATATGCTATCAGTGCATGGGTTGTTGCCGTCTCATTGCTTACCAACGAGGGGGGATGGCTGTCTTGACCATGTCCTTCTGAGCCTGGACAGACAGACGAACGTGGCTTTTACAGCGGTTTTAAATACAACTGTAACAGACCACTGCTGTATTCTTTTGTTAATCGCAAATAAGTATCAACAAACGGTACCTCAAAGACAAAAAACCCTAATCAATTATGAAAAGGCTCATACTAGTCTAATAAATACTGACATATCATTTTTCAAACTCTTTAAAGATCCGGATACTTATGCCTTTGCACTTATGGAAATGGTCAGGTCAGCGATACTCTCTAATACTAAACATGTAAATGTTACGAATAGTAAACGAACCATAAAGCCCTGGATTACCACAGGTGCCCTACGGTGTATAAGGCTAAGAAACACAATTTACCTAAAACTTAAATCAAATCCCCTAAATCAAATTTTAATTATAACCTATAAAAGATACCGAACCTTCTGTGGTAACCTTATAAAGAAATTAAGAAATAAATACAATAAAGATAAAATCACAGCATCTGTTAAAAACCCTAGGGTGCTTTGGTCAACAATTAATGAAATTACACATTACAAACCACCCAAGAGCTCAAATGGCGACCTACTTAAGATAAAGAACTATGGTACGAATAAAACAAGAAGAATCATGTCGGGAGCATTTTATAAAATTAAATATTTTGACTGTACCTGGTTTATATGTAATGGTTTTATTAATGAACTTGGCCAAAAATATTGACAAAGTTGAAACTTATGAGGGTAGAATAAAAAGGGAGAAAACGAGAAGACTTGATCTATCGTCGAACATAACTCCCCACCTTAAAGTAGTCAGTCATTGTTCTCAATTTAATGCAATAAAATTGTTTAACAAATTGCCGGTATCTTTAAAACAGGAATTGTATAGCAGTACTTTTAGAGCCAGTCTTAAAGAGTTTCTTCTAGAAAAATGTTTATATTCAGTTGGTGATCTATAATTGTATGAGAAGATATTTAATCTGTACTTAATTATTAATTTTGACATTACTATTGAATTTTGACATTATTTATGCAATATTGACATTATGATTTAACTTACGTGTTTGTGATGATTCCATGAATGTAACATTTTATTTATTTAAAATTTAATTCTATTTATTTTGTTGTGGTTGTGTTTAGTTTAACAATTTTATTATTATGTTCCATTATCAATATGTTCTACACAACTATGTTGTTCTTGAATAAAGATACTACTACTACTACTACTAAAATCATGTCCTCAAGCCTCAACCAACCATGTAAATAATTCATTTATTAACATCGGTCAAACTCTGGCTCAGAATATTTTAAATAACTTCGTACCCTCGGAATCAACTGACACCAACACCTATAACCTGTCCTCTTTTGTTTTATTAGAAACCTCCGAGATGGAGGTTGAAAATACCCTGATGTCTCTGGACTCTGGGAGCGCACCAGGTTGGGACGGAATCCCTACCCTTTTCTTAAAACAAGCTAAGGAGATCTTAGTCCCTCTGATCAGAGACCTGACCAACCTATCTTTTAGCTCAGGAACCTTCCCATATCTTCTTAAGCGATCCGTTGTCACCCCAGTGTATAAGGGAGGAGATAGCGACGACACTAACAATTACCGGCCAATCTCTGTACTGACTTCCATTTCCAAAGTCATCGAGAAACTCTTGAACTCTAGAATTCTAAGCTACTTGACTAAATACAACATTTTATCAACCTCTCAATACGGGTTTAGGAAGGGAATGTCGACTGAGGATGCAACCTTGGATCTTGTATCCACAATAACAAAAGAAGTAGACGGGGGTAACAAATATCTAGTTGTCTTCCTTGACCTCAAGAAAGCCTTCGACACAGTTTCGATCCCAATACTGGTGCGCAAGCTGGAAAGGATAGGATTCCGTGGTTCTGCTCTCGCGCTTCTCAAAAGTTATCTACAAAATAGAAAGCAGGCTGTGAAGATTGGCAATTTTCTTAGTGACGAGGAAAATGTAATATTTGGAGTCCCGCAGGGCAGCGTCCTCGGCCCTACAATCTTTTTGATATATATCAATGATCTCTGCAACCTTGGTGGCGTGGGTGGGAGGATTCTGTCCTACGCGGACGACACCGCTATTATTTTTACTGCCAAGACATGGGAGAGAGTAAAGGCGGTGGCCGAGAGGGGACTGGCCAGAGGTAGTCATTGGCTTACTGAGAATCTTCTCACGCTAAACACCCAAAAAACTAATTACGTATGCTTCGCTCCGTACTTAAATTCGCAGCCTTCACCTGACTTTCACATTAAAATTCATTCCTGCCGTAATCCTTCTACTTGTACTCATACTTGTCCGACAATTCAGAAGGTTAGCTATACTAAGTACCTTGGAATCATAGTGGATCAGAGGTTAAGCTGGTACCCACATCTTGAACTAACCATGGGGAGGGTTAGAAAGCTTATATGGGTTTTCAAGACTCTAAGACACATTATGAGTACGGAGCTACTAAATAAAATATACATAGCTTTAGCTCAATCAGTTATTACATACTGTATCTCAGTATGGGGAGGTGCAGCTAAATCATACTTTATAGATCTGGAACGGGCCCAAAGATCTTTGATTAAAGTCATGTACTGCAAGCCAAACAGGTTTCCTACCAAATCCTTATATGAAATTTGTAAGCTTCTTTCCGTCCGGAAAATATATATTCTACGCATGATACAAAAATTTCACAAAACTTTACCCTTTGACTGTTCCAAACTTAGGAAAAGACGGTCCGATTTAGTAGCCCCTACATGCCCTACTCGTACTGTCTTTGCGAGTCGGCAAAACTTAGCTCAGGCCCCCCGCGTTTATATTAAAACTAGCTGACCCATGCCCACTTCGTTGGGCGGTAAAAATTTTAACTTGTGATGAAATGATGAGAGTGGTTCGGTTAGTACTGAGTGCCGAGTGCTATGATTTATTTCCTGACTGCCAAAAGGAGGATTATATTTTTATTGCATACTGACAGTAACCGCCAGCCGACTTTCTGTTGCTAGGCGTTGCTCATGTTCAAAGTTAGATTCCCGAGCACGGGCATGCGATGTTCTCATTGTTTGGTTAGCGAGCCACTGCGAGCGCTCAGCGCGAGTGTCCCTATCCCTTGTTGCTGAGATATGCTGCTTTAAATCACTGAGACGCTGCGCACGTTCAGCGCTAGATTCCCGAGCACGGGCCTGCGATGTTCTCGCACTTTGGCTTTTTTTTCGTGACATCAAATGAGTCCTCCCAACCCGGGCAGAGTGGGAGGGGGGACTGTCAGACTTGTACTGACTTAAATCCACGATGTTCTTCGGTTGCCCTTTGAATACCGGAGTCGCGGTATACGTATGTCTCCCAACCCTGGTTAGGCTATGGCCCTCGATAGGGTCCCTTCATTATCCTGACACTCTTTGAGGCGCGTGTGGAACACAACGCGCCGTCGACCTGGGCATGGTCCATGGTTGGACAGTGAGTTGCCCTTTACTCGAAGCCCGCATGCCCGATGATCGTCCCGCGACATCCGTCGCCGTGCGCGTCTAATACTACGGCTGGGGTGGAGGGAGGATGCTGTCCTCTCTCTCACCTATAAGAGGTCTCCGCCTATCGCCTGCTTGAGGACACAGCGGTGCTCCGCCCAAGCAGGGCAGTCCTGCATCGTATGCTCCACCGTGTCCTCCGGGCGGTCCTCCTAGTGGTGAAACTCGGGCGTTTCCTCCTTCTTTATCAGACATACGTACCTCTCGAAGCATCCATGTCCGGTGAGGACCTGTGTCAAGCGGTAGATGAGGACGCCGTGGGGTCTATCCAGCCACTCCTCAAAGAGGGGAGCAAGCATCTGCGAGCGCTCAGCGCTAGATGTTCTCGATGTTCTCCAGCTCTGGTTGGCAAGACGCTGTGAACGCTCGGAGCAAGATTCCCCAGCGCGTGCTTGCGAAATATTTTCTCTATTCCTCGAGAGGCGCTGATGATTTTCTAGAGCAGACTTTTCCATACGGCGTACTCGAGTTGCTTTGTCTGGGATGTCTGTCGGTAAAGTTGTGATTTCCTTTTAGGCATGGTAAACAATCGCTGAAACTGTCCGATATCCCAAAAACATAAATACCACAGCTTCGAATTCAAAGAAACCGTGTTTTGTGTTTTAAGAAACTGAGCAATCAAAACAATTTTAAAGACCAACATGTAGGGGTGCTAAGACAGGAAACCTCCACGTGCGCCCGTCAAAAACTCTTCCTTAGGCACTGTGTGCCTGTGGGGTCTCTTTGCCCCTATGTGAATAGCATGTCGTGTGAACGCTCCAACGCGTGTCCCTCTGATCAGCAGAGGGCACAGCGGCGGAGCGGGCGGAGTAATGTGTTACTCGCCGTCCACCGAGGACCAAGCCCGGGTCGGTGGTGCGCCGTGTTTCGCGCCAAATGCCTGCTGGGGTCGCGGGTTTTTTCTTAACCCAGGATACCGCGGCCCCGGAACGTACAGGGCATCGAAAGGAACATGGGTGGATTTTAGTCAGTAAGAGTCTGACAGTCCGCCTCACCCAGGGCTCAGGACTCATTTGATGATTTTACCACATTCAAAAAAGACCAACGCGTAATTGCACAACGCCATCCAATGGATCTTTCTTTGTCGTGTCGATGATTCCTTTATATTGTATGTTTCGACCTAAACTCTGCCAGGTTGACGGCGTTAGTGGTGGCCTCGGATAGATCCCTTAGAGTGCAGGTGGAATTACAAAGAGTACAATTGAGAAGGTGGGCCATCGTTTGCGATGATCCAATGGATAAAACGTCCGTACAAAGCATGTTCTAATGCTGTTCGCGAATGGACGGCGGCATCTTGCGATTTAGTAATTTTATATATTATTATCTTCGAAAGTATTGAACCAATTTACTTACTGTTTTTGGCAAATCGTATCTCTATGATGTGCTTGTGATCATAATAATATTTTTTTTGTTAAGGTTTAATATTTAGTTGATTAAAAAACCGTCGAAAGGTATAATGTGCTTCGAGAATGGACGGCGGCATTAAGCGATTTAGTAATTTTATGTTATCTTCGAAATTATTTAACCAATTGACATACTGTTTGGGGCAAATCATATCTCTATGATGTTCTTGTGATCATAATAATATTTTTTTGGATAAGGTTTAATATATAGTTCATTAAAAAACCGTCCAAAGGTAAGTATGACGAAAAATACTTTTTTTAACTCGTAAAAGCTACTATATCTACTAAAACATAAAAGATAGAAATATGGTGTCGCGGACTTTATTGTAGAACTATTCAAAGCGGACATTTTTGCCATACATTGTTTTCAATTATAATCAACTATTAAGGCAGCGCATGCTAATAACTCTGTTAGAAGAGCAATTTTTTTCCGCCCGGCTAAACAAAACTTGAGATAGTTCAGCTAATATGCATGATATCTCCATAACTTATAGCCTATAGCACTCAGGGATAATGTAGCTTTCTACCAGTGAAACAATTTTCAAAATCGGTTCATTACTTTCGGAGATTACCCATTACATACAAACAAACAAACAAACAAACCATTTTACCTCTTTATAATATTAGTATAGATTAATCGTATCCTTAATATTTATCCCATGCCATTCTATGAGTGTAAGAAAAAACTGACAGAATGGCTCCTTACTCCTTGTTATGAAGACGTTGAGGAAATCCTGCTTACATTATCATGAATTTGATTCATACATAATATACTCACATAGACACGCAACAAAGTTATAAGGGTTATGTAAACATTAAACAACCATCCACATCCACACACACACACACACACACGTACACACACCCACACACACACCACACTCACTCACATATACATACATACCCACACACATACACACACACACAGAGAGAGTCATGTACACTCTCTCCCTGCTCTTTTTCTTTATTTTTCATTTATGTTAGTTTTTAAGGCACTATACTGTAATATTTTGTAAGCCATACTGTAAGCCTAGTACCTAAGTCTAAAATTATTGTTACACCGGAAGAGCGAGGCTTTCCCAACACAAGTATCATCTGATTACTTTCTGGGAAGCCCCGGCAACATACTTGTAAAGACTTATTGAAATAAATACATTTTTATTTTTTATTTAATTTAATTAAATGGATGTATAAATTATTAACCCTAATTGGTAAGGCGTCTGGAGTAGTTATACACAAGACGCGGGTTCGAGTCCCACTCGCAGCAGAATTTTCTTTCCTCAAAAATCTTTTAATGTATAAATGTTTGTTATTCTTTCACACAGAAACTGCTGAACGGATTCGGATGAAATTTAGTACACAGATGGTTTATAACTTGGATTAACAAATAAGAACTTATTATTTCTAGTATTACGTTTCCGTGGATTAATTTTCGAGTTACTCGTACGCGAAGCCGCAAGCAACAGCTTGTTTTATAAGAATCTGAAAAAAGAGACAAACATATATCTATATCATTTCTATGTTATCGTGCATTAAGTTAGTACCTATCTACATTTAATATAAGAAACATTTGTTTCTACGACCATTCCAAAGAAGCAAGCACATCTTTTCCAACGGTAATTTTCATTAATATCCCTAAAAACAACCCCACGTTTCCTACTGTTATATTATCTTCACCCCAATCAAAATTTATAACTTCTGTATCTTCTGGCATTTCAATAACCACCTTATCGCAATCTGGTAAGGTGGTGAATGGATTATGAAGCAAATTAGGCTTATTTTCGCCAATTGCGTGTGGATTCCCATTTGCCGTGTTCATTACATTTGTGGTGCGATTTAAATTTTTATTCTTGCGCCTCGCTTTTTGTTTTGCATAGCTGTTTATATGCAAAGATGGAGAACGATCTGTTACTGTTGTACTCAGTTCAATAGAGTGACTGAAAATATCTAATAAGTCCGTTAGTATGAAAAAAATAATATTCTGAACGGTTTTTTTTGGTTCATTAGCTTAAATTATTGATAAAATACAAAACTTTTAACAATACTTCCCAAGCAAGTACAGACGCCAGCAGGTGAACCTACCCAAATCTGTCAAATTTTACCAATCAAACATTACCATTGATATTCTATTACAGAAAATTGAAAGTTTCAGGTACGTTGATGTGCTGGCGCCTGTATTGTAATTTTTACTTGCTTGTAAGTTCATGAGCCGCCACTCTCACATTTTGATGCGTTATACTTATCTTACTAAAATACATGTTTTAACAAAATAAATAATACGTTTGTATTATTTTTGTAAACTCTGACACGCAGACTAATTAGTTTTGCGTTGTACTACAGTAGTAATTTCTTCGGGGTCGTTGGTGCGTTTATAAACATAGAAACTCACATAAAATGGATTTGCTATTTATTGATGCTGTTAACATAACTATTTCTCAAGTGTTATTTTATTATTCAGAAATTTCTTAGTAGCAGCTTCAGAGCCTGGAATTGTGTCCAGTTGATGGCAAAAGGCTAGCCCCCAATTACATGAAAATTCAACATAAGCCGGTCCACTATTACGTATGCTGCTGCCTACTCTTCGGGGACAGGCGCGATGTTATTATTTATATAAAAAGAGACAATAATACATTCCAATTTTAATATTACATTAATTTACTGTGCCATTTGATGCATAAGAAATCCGATTAATATGTAAAGCAAATTGAATTGAATGAAGTTATTTAAATAATTATTAATTTTCCACCAAATTAATTCATAAACGAACTCATCATAATTAAGAGCGTGGTTGAAAGGATTTATAACGTTGACGGCACGGTTTGCTGTGGTTGAGCGATCGACCGCTGTGTTGCGTGTAAAATTCACTGAGTTGCTTCAATTGTCCAGTGCGTTCCAGGGTTACGGTTAACTTTACAGACGGTCCTGGAATTCGGCAGGCGTTTAGCGCTATGCAGACTTGCTTAGCAGAATTGATTTGGAATAAAGCGTCTGCCGCCACTGTTGACCCGAGCCTGGTCCTTGATCAAACGGCGAGTCACTTATATGGCCATGCTCGCTGTTAGCAAGTCCACGAGCAAAAACTATATCTGTCTATCCACGTAGTTTTCTCATGAATAAAAACTACACTATACGGGTACCTTAAAGTAGTAAAAGTAATTACTTGGATTAAGGGCTGATTTTTCAATAGTCAGATAACTTTTATCTGAGGAATAAAAATAGCGATTTGACATATTTCTATAGATAAGCTGTCAAACCGACGTTTTTATTCCTCAGATAAAAGTTATCTGACTATTAAAAAATCAGCCCTAAATAAAGAAAAAATTTTTTGTCAAAATTATAATTAATACCAGAGGAGGTCGCTGGACTAAACAGCTACTGTGACCCCGGAATGTTAAGGGCTATTGAAGGACACCGTGGATTCCAATCAGTTCAAGTCTGAAAGTCCCTCCTGCTCTGCCCTGGGTTAGAGGACTCATTTGATGATTTTACCACGCTAAAAAAAAGTAATGCCAGAGAAAATAATACCATGATGGTTGTCGTGTTGAAACTCGCCATGGTATTACTTCCTCTATAGAAACAGCAAACTCGTTAAGCTCATATTAGCGTAAACTAGACATACCGCATCAAAATGCAGTGCATTATAAACTTAGTCCACCCGTACCGTTGACGAATAGTTTTAATTACAAACTAGACTCGGCAAGTTTGGCCAGCTTCGGACATGTTACATTGAATAAAGTGATTTAGAGGATTTACATAGATTAAGAAGTTATACTACTATAGATTTGCATCGTTAAATTCGCCTTAAAATGTTGTGGTTCAGTCAGTGAGGATTTTGTTCTACAAATTGTGGTGTAATAAAGACACCAGAAAATCAGCCTTCTGTTTTTGATTAATAGGTTTTCAACCATATTACAAAAGAAGAACGTTCATATTAGATTGGAAAAAGTTGTTAGATTGGGTCAGGCTTTTTTTTGACGTTCAGGATTATGAGTCTTTTCAATTAGGGTGAAGCGGAAAGGATTATCATACTTTTACTTACTAAATATTGACCGACCCTGATCCTTCAAATATCTCTTCCTATTTTGAAATAAGTGGCTTAGGATTGTACTCTGATGAATATTCCAAGTTAGTGACCTTGAGGAATGTTCGCTCGATCCACCATCAAGAAATTATTATATGGACAATAATTTTGTTAATTAACTCCCAACACGTTTTGTAAGGTCTTTTTCTATGTCTATTTATTGGACCATCTCGAGAAATCTAAAAATTTAAATCTTAGCTCAAGACTAACTCAGTAAAAGTTGTTATAATAATATCTAAATGTGTAATAAACGTCTTTATTAAGTAATTCTGAGGTGAGCTGTTATGGGCTCATGTTCAAAGCCCGGGCTTTGCTCCTTGACAAATTAATTTTGTGGTGTTTATTTGAAGCCCAAAGTAAATCCGTCTTTAGGAAGATTTAGCAAGAATAATAATCACAGACGTGACTCTGTTTAAAATTATGATTTAAATTCTGTTTAGAATTGAGTACTTATATAAGGGATTTTAATTTCAAAGACTTTTTACAAATAAATACTATGTTTTGTCTGTGGCTCAGTTCGCCTCCTACTTCATTACTTATTACCGAGCAAGTGTATCTGCCAAAAAAACTCACTTTGTATTTATTTAGTACGATAGACATATCCGTCCTTATAACAAAATGGGGTTTAACTAAAAACCAAGGTTTACATCACCAAAAACTACGGTTTACACAAACATTATTACCAATTAAAAATCTTGGTTTTTCGATAAACCATGGTCTAACAGTCGTAGCTGTCAAAGGTGTGTCAAAGTTTCTCAAACTACTAGTTACTTTTTCATTATGTTGTTGTTTTTGTGTTATGTTCACCCAAAATGGATTAAAACGTGCTAGATTTGTTAGTACAGATGGCGTATTTAAATGTTAAGACAATGGTTCAAATGACGGTACTAAAGTCTACGTTTTATCTAAGTTTTGTAATACGGAGTTTAAACCATGGTTTTGAAGATAAGCCTGGACTTGTTAGTACAGTTTTAAACCAAGGTTTATTTAGTTTTTGTAATAAGGCTGCATGATGTGACAACATTTCTTCTCACTTTAGTAAGTATACCTTAATTACTACAAAATTTTTAATAATATTTCATAATTAATTTGAAGTTTTTTTCATACACCAATTAATTTATCAGACGTTGAGGTTTCGTGAGTCTTAAATTTCTATAAAAAATAATTATTTTGATATCCAATAGCAGCTGGAAACTTATTATATTAAGCTCGTTAAATATACTTCGCTATTACTTTGGGACTTATTTACTGTTGGAGATGCACAAAGCCAAACTAAGAATAGATTTTCTAGAATTAATTGTGTATTCTATGAATTTTAAAGACATATTTACTTACTACGTATTAAATTCGTTCTTAACTATTGTACTTTGACTTTGAAGATTAATTTTTTTTCACATCAAAGCGTTCGTTAGTAATCTTTATGCGTAGTTGGCGTTTTGGAAAAAATCTCGGACCCAAGAATAAAAATAATTTCACAAAGAAAGTTGGGGTCAGCAAAATTGTTTTAAATGGAATCAATTCATCAAACTTTCTCTGTCAAAAAAAAAGAAAAATTCGTATTACAAAGGAGTATGGTTACCGCAAGATTGCTTTTTTCTTTTTTCTAGAATATTTTTTAAATTTAGAACCACGAAGGTTCTAAGAACGAGAATAAAATGATTGATTTTTGGAACATACTCGCTTGATTGGAAACCTTTTGGAATTAGAGAATCGATCAATCATTTTAAATTCGTTATTCATGACTGTACCCGTGGTTTCGTCTCACGTGACGATGACGGTGACATAAAATTGGAATTATTTCAAAGGAATAATTAATTAATCAGCTTTTTCGATGTACGCCTCGAGGCGGCTTGAGTTTTTCTGACGTTTTCGATAATTATCATCGTAAAAACAATTTATACAAGATCTTAGTAAATTATACACTTAAATATTCCACATCAACCGATCTCTCTTTTAAGGAAACTGGTCTGGCAATAAATACCGTTCAGCAGTTTTTGAGTTTATCCAAAACAAACAGTAATGGATTCGATATTGGCCTTTTTTTTTACGTGGTAAAATCATCAGATGAGGCCTCCCACCCCGGGCAGGGCGGGAGGGACTGTCAGACTTGTACTGACTAAAATCCACGGTGTCCTTCTATAGCCCTTTATGTTCCGGGGTCACGGTGATGGTATAAGTCCCGCGACCCCGGTCGATTTTGGCCTAAATCTAGTTTAGAAGCCTTTGCTTATGAGATCTAAGACCGAGCTAGCTCACCCAGAAGAAACTTCAACTCCTGCTACATTGAACACACTATAAACTATTTAGGGTTGGACTCCGACAGGACGGTGGTCAGAAGATCAGAGCTGGTGAACCCTACCACATGACAGGCAGTGGGATCGTTCATCTATCACTTCAGGTTACAAGTCCCCAGTGGTGGACCGCTTCGAGGTAGATTCCACCTCAAAAACAAACAAAAGAAAGTAATCTCAATAAAAAAAAATCGTTTACCCAACACAGTAGCAGGGTGTGCAAAATATAGTCGACGGTGAAGTCTATAAAGATGTCTTCATCGGGTAGCAGGCGGGATGTATAGGACTTCAGAGACACGCCATAAAATCGCGGGAGCTCCTTTGGGCTTGTGACATACGAGCAGCATTAGGGAACAGCATAGTAGGTCAGTATACTCTGTGTATGGCTGGATTTCTTATACTTACCCATAGATATTGTTTTTTGTATAAAATCATCAAATGAGTCGTTTCACTCAGGCCAGGGCAGGAGAGATTGTCAGACTTGTACTGACTAAAATCCAATAGCCCTTTATGTTCCGGGACCAAGGTTACCCGATAGTCCCACGACCCTGACAGGCTTTTGCCCTCTAAGGGTGGCTGCTCCGTTATATTGTTGACAGTTCTTTGAACGGTGCGCGTGGAACTCAATACGCTGTTGACACGGGCATGGTCCATCGGTCACCGATTACTCGCCGTCCGCATGGCCGGAGATCACCTTGCGACGTCCGTTTGCCGTGGGCGTCTCCCAATTGAGATGCTCATAAACATAGAGCATGAACTGAGCCATGTGGCTAGAAAATCATTCTTTAGAAAGAGAGGAAGTGATTCGGAAGCGAGTATCTCTTTCTTGTAACTAGACATCTGGATAAGCCCCTCAGTCAGTTTTTTATGTCTATAGATATTTAAATGGATTTTTGTTACTCAAACACGTCAAAATTGTCGTCACCCAGGATTACAAAAACCATGTGAATAAACAAGGTAGTTTTTGGTATGACGGTCTCTTACACCCCACCTGAGGAGGCTGCACTTATGTTTTGATTCAAATTCAAATATCTAAATTGCGTATACGTAGCTGATATTATATAGGTTATGATGATTTTTGAGGAAAGAAAAATTTTAGATTGCAAGTGGGATTCGAACCCGCGTCTTCTGGATATGTACTACAGACGCCTTAACCAACTAGGCCATTGCAATCCATACTTGCAAGCCGAAATTCTCTATCCCTTGTTAACGCTTCATGGTAGCGTGGCGCCATCTCTTGGATTAGTGTTTAACTAACTTCCATCACAACACGTTGACATTACAGCCAAATCAATGTTGTATAATGAAATAGCGTCTACCAAACTAAATTAATTATTTTTATACGCATTAACGCATGCGATGCGCATCGTAATGATGATTTTTGAGGAAAGAAAAATTTTTAGATTGCAAGTGGGATTCGAACCCGCGTCTTCTGGATAGGTACTTCAGAATCAAAAATCATCATTACGATGCGCATCGCATGCGTTAATGCGTATAAAAATAATTAATTTATATAGGTTAGTTTCTTAGAACTTAATTGCCTGTTAAGGCATTGCAATTTATACAGTTTTTTTTAAACAATAGAATACAAGCAAGTTTTTACCATCAATAAACAATTGGAAGAACAAGACAGCCGAACTTCTCAGCATTATGTATCGGCAACTAAGAAGCAAGAATTTTATTTATTCACCTAACACGAAACGGTTGAAGAGGTTTTACGGACATCTTCCTATATAACGTGAACCCGCTTAACAGTTAGGTTGCAACCCGCATCGATCAAATATGAATGCGTATTTTAAGAGATGGGATGAAGGATACGGACAGGGTGCCATTTTATCGTGGTAAAATCACTCAATGAGTCCTCCCACCCAGGGGAAGGTGGATCTGTTAAACTTGTACTGACTAAAATCAAAGTTTTCCATCAATAGCCCTTTCCGGTTCCGGGGTTACGGTAGCTCGTCAGTCCCGTGACCGCAGCAAGCTTTGGCCCTCTTCCCCCGTCATTGTGCTGACAGCTCTATGAGGTGCATGTGGAACACGACGTCGCGGTCGGCGCCGGCACTGTTGACCCGGGCATGGTCCATGGTCGTCCATGGTGGTAGCATAAGTCGCCCATTACTCGCCGTCCGCAGGTCCGCACCTACGATGGCCAGAGATCGTCCTGAGAAGTCCGTTGCCACGGAAAGGATGCCTTGGAAACCAAAGCAACGGCTTTTATCCCGAGTGTCATTTGTAGATCTTTGACAGTCGTGACTATTAGTTAGAAACTCGAAAGTCTGACAACCAGTTTTTTTTTTATTTACGTTGCCCCATGATAGTAATTTTTTGCAGTGTCATGGGCGCATTTTCAAACATATAAACTCACTGTTGTAGATCATACAAATATTTGCTCCATACAGGAATCGAATGCGTGACACGCAGCGCAGCAATCTAATCGCTCAGCCACTGCGCTAACCGTGCAGTTTTACTGAGGAATATCGTTTCACGCAGTTACTGGGTTACGAAAGTCAGATAAGCAGTCACTTCATGTAAAATACTGATTTTCAGCTGCAATGAGTTCGACTAGAAATCGATCCCAACATAGTGTATTTTCGGGGTCGCGGGACTTATACCATCACCGTGACCCCGGAACATAAAGGGCTATTGAAGGACATCGTGGATTTTAGTCAATACAAGTCTGACAGTACCTCCCGCCCTGCCCGGGGTTGGAGGTCTCATTTGATGATTTTACCACGTAAAAAAAAACATAGTGTATTTTAATGCCAGAATGATTCTTGTACATAAACTCCAACACTATTGTACAAATCGACAAACAAATAAGGATTATTATTATCCCAAACCTAGTTATATGCTGCAACAGCGCCTTCGAGCCCATAACCCGTTCCAGTCAAGCCTTAGGATTTACGCGGCAGATAACCAGCTGATACATTGTTTTTCTCATTTAAACACTCCACTCGAAACTGCACCCTATCCTCTAAGAAATCCAGTTCAAATTCTCTTGTACAACTTTCCTCTACCATTTATCGATCTGGAAGCCTGGTAAATGAAATCCAGATGTAGCTAAGTACGTATTTGATATTGAAGTAGTATAATCTAAGACAAGTGGGGGTTACGACAAAAAGTGATTGACCCCATTTCTAGTGGACTCGCTCGCTTTTCCCGTTTGCCTCTAAGCTGGGGAGATTGGGAAACAATAAGTATAAATCTGTAGTTGTACTGTTTCTGTTCCTATTGGCTATTTCGTGGGTCAGAGGTATTTCGAAGCTGCTGTATTTCTTTTTTGAACAAAGCTGATTACTTCTTGGGTTTGGGAGCAAGCGTTATTGCCAACAATACTGTCGCGATCTCAATCAGCATGTTGACAATATCAATTAATTGTAAATCTATTTAATCCGTCAGTTAGAGCTCGCCGTCCGATAAGGATCAGGCATGAGTTGACGACGCGTTGTGTTCGACTAGCGCTTTCCTTAAGATGCTGTCAACATTAGAGACGGGGCCTGGTAGAGCCAGGATTGCGACGTCTTGGGAGGTTACCGCGGCCACGAAGCACAAACGGCCATTGAAGGAACAGGGTGACTTTTCTGTTAAAGTCTTTTCAGTCCTTTCCACGTCATCCAGAGTGACAGGAATTACACGGTTTTTTTTAAATAAACTTTCATCCTCTAAGTGAGATGACTGAGAAATCTAAGTAGTTCCTTAAATAGATTGTCACAAAATATTAGTCATGTATATTTTCTTTTGTAACGTACAATAAAAATTGATGACTATGACAATAATATGACAATATAATATATTGTTAATTTTAAAAACGTCATAGTCATCAATTTTTAATAAAAAACATACTTATCACTTAACTTCGTTTTAACTTTACGAGCCGATTCTCGTGTTTTGATTTTTGTTAATCTTTTTTGATTCAAAAAAATTGAGGTCTACTTTTAAATACCTTAACTAACGGACCAAAATAGATTTATTTATTATCCGAGTGTTTTAATATAATAATATTCCACAACTATCACACAACGCCATCTAGTCCCAAGCTAAGCTGAGCTTGTGTTATGGGTACTAGACAACTGATAAACATACTTATATATTTCTAAATACATACATATTATAGATACCTAAATTACACCCAGACACAGAACAAATGATCATGCTCATCACACAAACATTTGTCCTGGGTGGGAATCGAACCCACGACCCCCGGCATAGCAGTCAGGGTCACTAACCACTAGACCAACAGGCCAGTCATTTGATATTATTCTTCATTTAGCTGTCTTCATTCCTATTTCCAGGCGATCCTTAATCACTGTAAGTACTAGGTATTGAGTACAGAAGCTATTAAGATCAGATGGTTGAATAGACAGGAACCGCTCAGTTCAATCAAACCTATGGTATGGTCGAACAAATATCTTGTCTTGAGGTACTGTTAAACTGATCAGTCGATTCATCGAACTCTTATACCTTGCTGCTGGATTTTCAGTGCTCGTGTCAAACATTTAGGGTTGATATTTCAACAGCGCAATAATATTCAGGCAATCGTTTAGGAATCGCCTAGTGTTATTGAAAATGGGTATTATATACAGCTTCATAACTTGCTCGTCAAGCCTTGTATAAGCTCACACATGGCTTAACAGCTCACTCGTATTACTTATCTTGGATCACATGCAGCGATTAAAACTTACCTGTGATGCAGGTGTCCGAAATTCAACCTTAATAATGTATAAATATTTATGGTTATTTGTAAAACAGTAACAACCTTTCATGAGCTATTCAAAATTGTAAGTTATTCGTTGAAAATGTATGAAACTCCTATTTTTGTTTTCTTTCATGGTTTGTTGCGTTGAAAAAGTTGTTTATAACTATAAATGTGAATATGAGCAAATGAGCTTATTATGAATGCTGCCTAGTGTGATCCTTAGTTGATGAGGCCCCCTGCAGGCCAAAGCCTGCCGGGGTCGAAGGACTTATTCCATTACCGTGACCCCGGAACATTGAAGGACACCGTGGATTTTAATCATTACAAGCCTGACAGTTCCTCCCACCCTGAGTCCATAAGTCCTCCCGGGGTGGGAGGACTCATTCGATGACTTTACTACGCAAATAAAAAGTGTGATCCTTAGTAGTTTTACATTCTCGCCGAGACAGGGCAAGCGCGAAGAGATTGTATACTATAAGAACATTTGTCCGGTTTCGGCGTTTCTTACTTGACTATTTTCACACTCGACTTGGCAGTTTATGTTCACTCTCACACTATCTCGGATTATTTCGTCGAGAGTTTACACGAAATCCCGAGAGAAGTCGAATATTCTTGCTAAAATTACTTCTTTTTACTAAAAGTATCTGGTGATAATAAATGACAAAGTACTAATACAACGTTGGAAATATGATATTTCACTAAAATAAGTGAAGTGAAATAAAGGTGGACAGACGACCTTATAAAGGTCGCCGGAAGACGCTGGATGCAGGTCGCTTCCAAACGGTATATGTGGAGATCAAAAGGGGAGGCCTATGTTCAGCAGTTGACGTCCTATGGCTGAGATGATGATGATGATGATAAAATAAAGAATACCGTTAATGAACTAAGTAAGATCATACACAAACACCGCACTACGCATCTGACCTTTATTATATAAGAAACATAATAATTGACATTTAAAGCTCCTCAAACAATTTTCCATCAAAGTTCGTCTTTGTAACAAAATAACTTTTGCATCTCTTATCAACTTAAACTTAGTACTAGTTCTCTTTAATGAAGTATCTAGTTTCTTTTTACTTGTTTCTCTTGACTCAGCCAAGTTTAGAGTGGGCACACATTAGGCGTTTTTCGTCGCACGCTTTGGAAACGCGCGTTTCAAAAGACCATAATTTGTCATCAAAGAGCACGCGTAGTAATAGACCAATTGTCTGTACCAAGAAGAGCCTCGGTTTTTTTTTGTTTTTAACTCTTGGTAAAATCATCAAATGAGGACTCCTACCCTTAATGTCAGACTTATACTGGCTGAAATCCACGGTAATCCGTAAATAGTCCTTCATGTTACAGACAAGACTAAAAAAAAAACATTTCTTTTTAACCCCCGACGGAAAAAGAGGGGTGTTATAAGTTTGACGTGTCTGTCTGTCTGTCTGTCTGTCTGTCTGTGTGTCTGTCTGTCTGTCTGTCTGTCTGTCTGTGGCATCATAGAGCCCGAACGGATGAAGCGATTTCAATTTAGTTTTTTTTTGTATGAAAGGTGACTTACCTGCGAGTGTTCTTAGACATGTTTGATGAAAATCGGTTGAGCCGTTTAGAAGTTATGGGGGTGAAAGTGGGGAAAGGTAACCGAGGGTCTGCAAATATACTCGAGTTGGGTATCAAATGAAAGCGTACTGAAAGGGAATATTGATGACTTGATCGGGAGTACTCTTAGCAACAAAAAAAATATAAGTATGTACCTATAAAAAGTATAAAATAAAATAAAAATTAAAAATTTTAAAAACCCCCGACACAAAAACCAAGTTCCCTTTAAAAAGTAAAAAATAATAAAAATACGTCGCGTTGGGGGACTGCAAAAAAACAGGAGATGATGAATAATTTGGAGCAGTCCCCCAACGCGACGTATTTTTATTATTTTTTACTTTTTAAAGGGAACTTGGTTTTTGTGTCGGGGGTTTTTAAAATTTTTAATTTTTATTTTATTCTATATTTTGAAAACCCGTCATGCTTGGGATGATAAAAATCCTGCTATAGTCTGCCATTTTGTATAACAATACGACAATACGAATTTCGACCGTCATCTTGTTGATCCGATGCATCAAAAACGCGCACTCTTATCAAGCACGATTTTAGTCATAATTTATCCAGAAGATTTAAGCCATAATTTATCCCGAAGTACTCTCCAACACTCGTTGAACGCCGCGCCTGTGCGGTTTTTGTAAACTCACAGCCCCTTCGTATACTAGGCGATGCAAGTCTCCGATACCTTACGACTTCGTTATCCAGGTGACTATTGCAGTACAAGTCCATACAGGGTTGTAAACAGGCATACGTCAATGGATACCTAAGTAATAAGGTATCAGAAACTTGCGTCGCCTAGTGTACGAAGGAGCACAGTGCTAAAAGCAACGTCGAACGCATAGTGTGTACCAGCTCTTATTCTGAGCCAGTTATAAAGTTATGATCTGGTTTTTCTTTGCCGACACCTTGATTACTTTCAATGGGGAATCTAGGATCGACTCTCAGTAGTTGCTTTTTATGATTTGTTTTTCTTAGTTCAAAGCGGGCTTGCAATTTGCATATTGGTTTGTTTTTTATGTTTTATTTACAGTTTGAAATGGTAAATGACACTACTTATTATACATATCTCAGCCATAGGACGTCCACTGCTGAACAAGGCCTCTCCTTGAGATCTCCACATATACCGGTTGGAAGCGACCTGCATCTAGCGTCTTCCGGCGATCTTTCGTCGACGTTTCGGTCGTCTGTCCATCTTGTTGGTGGACGTCCTACGCTGCGCTTGCTAGTCCGTGGTCTCCACTATTAGCACTTTTCGACCCCATCGGCCATCTTCTCTGCGAGACAAGCATTGGTTGAAGACTTTCGTCTTGAGGCAGTGAGGTATGTCAGATGAAAATACATTGCGTAGTTTTCCGAACGCTGTCCAACCGAGTTGGGACTACTTAAAAAAACAAAAAAGTTGAAGGAATTTAAATGACAAAACTAAAGCTGACATCCCATAATTATTATCCGGAATCCTGTCGCCAGCATTACAGTTTAAATATTTTACGCTGTAACGCTTATGTTGCGCATCGTAAAGCTCTTTTGAGGATAGAACTAGTCAACACGAATCTGCCCTTTTTTGATTTTTTCTGCTTATATATTTTTTTGTGTTACTCAAACAATCAACAAACTTATCTTAAAATAACAGCCACTCTACAGGTAATTGAAAAAAAAAGAATATATTTTAAGTATGGTCAACCAGCAAAACGAACACAGCTCTTAACCTAACGCTTATACGCAATACTTTTCAGTCCCATGCTCCTCACATTTGAATATTCTCCGCGACTTCTTCCTTCTTTTACAGTCACATCTAGTAATAAAATTGTCATTAAGAGCGCGTATTCCGAAAGTTGGTAACGTCGCAAATAGCTGTCAAATATTTAGAAGTTTTAATTAATTTTGCAATGTTACTGTATGAAAATAAGAAATATGGCTCTGTAGTGCACTAAAATATTGATATAGGAATGCAATTAAAAGACTGAATTTGATGTCGTTTCAGGTGTAAAAAAGGTATTTGGAAAGTTTCCAAATTGTTTTTTAAATCTAAAACTATATATTCGGTGTTACGATATTAATTATTGCATTCCCTTATCAGTTTTTTAGTGCACTACAGAGCCATATTTCTTATTTCCACACAGTAACATTGCGAAATTAATTAAACTTGTTAATATTTGACAACTATTTGCGACGTTGCCAACTTTCAGAGTACGCGTCGTTAAAGGAACCAGTATCAAAATAAATCAGTCAGGAACTTTAGGCCGCTCGCTGCCCCTGTAATATCGGGTAGTACCCGGGATATCGGGCGGTACCCGGGTACTTCACGTTAATTATAACCGGGTCGATCTATGCGGGGGCACGTACCTCGTGTGGTACTTGTCACCTTTGAGGGTAGGCTGCAATTATCTGCCGTGTTTGGTGGTAGGGTACTTGGGTGTATTTGGGAGGCAGTACTGATTATTAGGAAGGTTTAGTACTCGTAAACTTGCATTCACTTTGGAATTTATATCGGTGTTTTTACAGACTTTACTTGCACCAGCACGCGTAGTATGGCGATTCTATCTCTATTCTACCAAGAAAAGACAAATCTATTTCATCACTAGCTGTGCCCGCGACTTCGTTCGCGTGGATGTCGGAAATTACCAATGTATTTTTTTGTGCGAAGCGTCGGGTAAAAAGGTCTCCCTCCAAAATCCCACCGTATCCCATCGTATCCCATCTTATCCCATCTTATCCCATCTTATCCCATCTTATCCCATCTTATCCCATCTTATCCCATCTTATCCCATCTTATCCCATCTTATCCCATCTTATCCCATCTTATCCATCTTATCCCATCTTATCCCATCTTATCCCATCTTATCCCATCTTATCCCATCTTATCCCATCTTATCCCATCTTATCCCATCTTATCCCATCTTATCCCATCTTATCCCATCTTATCCCATCTTATCCCATCTTATCCCATCTTATCCCATCTTATCCCATCTTATCCCATCTTATCCCATCTTATCCCATCTTATCCCATCTTATCCCGTCCTGTTCCGTCCTGTCTCGTCCTGTCCCGTACTGTCCCGTCCTGTCCCGTCCAGTCCCGTCCTGTCCCGAGCTGTCCCGTCCTGTCCGTCCTGTCCCGTCCTGTCCCGCCCTGTCCCGTCCTCTCCCATTCTGTCCCGTCCTGTCCCGTCCTATCCTGTCCTGTCCCGTTCTGTCCCGTCCTGTCCCGTCCTGTCCCATCCTATCCCGTCCTATCCCGTCCTGTCCGTCCTGTCCCGTCCTGTCGCGTCCTATCCCATCCTATCCCATTCTATCCCATCCTATCCCATCCTATCCCATCCTATCCTATTCTATCCCATCCTATCCTATCCTATCCCATCCTATCATAATCATTAGATGAATTTTTATTTGAATATGTAGCAGAATCGAAGCTAGATCGCGCTATGAACTACGCGTCTTGGTGTGAACTGACCGTAATTTTACTTCTGAAACACTTTATATTCGAATAACTTTTGATAGACTGAACCGATTCCAATGAAACAAAAACTAAATTCCTCTCCAAGTTACGCTTAATCGTTGTGTATAAAAGTTATCTACATAAATTTCGTACATTTTACGTGATACCTGGACAAATAAACATACAAACAGACAAACAGACAAACAGACAAACAGACAAACAGACAAAAATTCTAAAAATGCTAGAAATGGGTTCTATTGGTTGTCCTTTAATACCCTGGCTAAATTTTTTGAGTTTTTTTTTAATGTACAAAAATAACTTTTCTACAGTTTTATTATATGTATAGATTATTTCTTTACAAATCGACTGTTTTTTTGCACAAATGTGACACCATTCGTACACAACTGAAGCAAAGAACGTTTATTTTCTATATTTTTTACATTACAATGCTTAAAATGCGAAAAATATTTCTACGTTCTGTCATTTTGTCTTTTCTTCCGTCGACAAAGCCCCTTTCGCCATGCTACGCCTGCAGAACGTGAGATCACACTTCAGTTAATACCAATGTGTATTTCTTTTAATTTTGCCCCACACTATGAATTTCTTCCTGTATTGTGGTCGCACAAACAACCAGATCCGAAACAACTACGTCTTGTAGGTCATACAAACATTTGTACCGTGCGAGGATCAATCCCGTGACACACTGCGCAGCAGTCACCGCTCAGCCATTGTACCAACCCCTTGGTCAAAATTGGTCTATTTTGGACAATACTGTGGAAAATGCAATGCTGCAATATGCTCTTGCAGTTTTGAAGCCACTTCAAATAAAAAAAAATACTCGCAATTGCCCCAGTGAACATTTTCCCGAACTGATCAGTGTAGTTTAGATCGGAACCTTAATTGTGTGGCTCAACTTGGTCGGTATTTACAAATAGAGGGGAAAAAAAGCGTTCCATTGCAACTAGTTTTTTTCCAATTGTAATTTTCACGTTCCAATCTGCTTGGCTTCCTACTATAACCCAATTATATTTGTTTATAATTCTTTGGAAATAAAGTCAGCGTCCAGGATTCATGGACCATGCCCGGGTCGACGGCGCGTCATGTTCCACGCGCGCCTTAACAGCTCGGGACAGTCCGGGGTGGGGGGCGTCATTTGATGATTTTACCACGAAAAAAAAGGGTCCAGGATTACCTGACTCGGCTTTTTTATTTTTTATAACCAACTGCGAGACAAAACTTATTTCCATTACCGTGACCCCGGGAACATAAAGGGCTATTGGACACCGTGGATTTTATTCAGTACAAGTTTGACAGTCCCTCTCGCCCTGCCCGGGGTGGGAGGACTCGTTTGATGATTTTACGAAAATAAAAAAAAGCTACTGATACATAAAAAGAGATTTTCCAATCTTCCTTAATTCTTAGTATAACCTAATCAGGACGTTACTAAAGTGACGGAGCACTCCCATTTCACCCGGCGCGGCTTACAACTCACTCGCTACGTTAATTACAATCCGCGAGCGTTCGTTCCATCTATGTCGGGTCGTGTAATCAAGTGTAGTCTAAGCCCCTTCGTACACAACGCGACTCAAGTCTCCTATACCTTGCGACTTTGGTATTTATTTATTTATTTAGGTTAACCAACAACTGTTTACACCAACACATTAACAGCTTATTATTATAATAGGATACAATTGCGGATGCAACAATTAGTTATAGGTTAACACCGCTAGCACTAAAACAGTGGTAAAAACATTAGTTATTAAATTAAATTAAATGAGATTACATGAGATTCATAAATACTTTTAAGTGAATAAAACAAAATAAAATAACAAAATCAAAATAATAAATCGGTAGCAAAATAAAATAAAATAAGTTACTAATACAAAAGAAAACAAAACAACAAAAATCTAAACAATAAGTAACAAATTACCAAAATTAAACATAAACATAAAACAGCAATATCCCTACAAGTGTGTGCTTTTCGATAAAATTGCCCTATGAACTGCACTCACACTGGCGTGGTGTATATCCAGCAAGTCGCTACAGCTGTTGAGGATTTGGCATAACCTAGGAATTGGAGAGTTTGCACCAAGTACAGATCTTCGATATGGCGGGCACAAAGGCGTTATGCTATTCCTAGGATACCTAGAAGGCGCACGGAACCTAATAAGGTTTAGCAAATCGGGACAGTCAATCCTGTTACGCAACAGTTTAAAAAGGAATAAAAGATCTGTGACTTCTCTGCGCGCGGATAGGTTTTGCACTCCGAAATGTTGCAAACGGGAATTGTATGAGGGCAATGACCTGTGTTTTCCTTCGCAAAAAGCTAGATGCCACATAAAGCGCTTTTGTACTCGCTCGATCCTTAGAATATGGGTGGCGAAGTGAGGCCGCCAAACAACGCTGCAGTACTCCAGAATACTACGCACAAGACTCCCGTATAACATCACTTTAGTGCCCGATTTGCGAAAACCTTTGGTATTCCGAATTATGAATCCCACCATTTTGGAAGCTCTCTTAATTATACTTTCAATATGTGGTACAAAGCTTACTTTTCTGTCAAAGAGCACTCCTAAGTCACTTATGACCTCTACTTGCTGGACCTTGACTTGGTTTATAAAGTATTCAGTTTCGATACAGTTAATGTTCCGCGTGAATTTGATGTGGTAACATTTTTTTGAGTTCAGTTGCATTTTATTATTGCGGCACCATTCAATAACCTGATTGACGTCGTGTTGCAGGAGTTCACTATCCTTTGGTGTTTCAATTTTACGTGCCAGTTTTAAATCATCGGCGTACATAAAAGGCTTAGAAAATTGCAGACACAAGGGTAGGTCGTTGATAAATATAATGAAAAGTATTGGGGCCAAATGTGCTCCCTGTGGGGCTCCAGAGGTGATAATTCGTGTCGTAGATTGATACCCGTTAACAACCACGTAGAACTCGCGTTCAAAAAGATATGACTTAAACCACATTAGTAAAGGTCCAGCTATACCGTATGCTTCAAGCTTTTTTATGAGAATGGAATGGGGCATTTTGTCAAAAGCTTTACTAAAGTCGGTGTAAACAACATCTAGTTGTTTGCCTTCGTCAATAGTCTGAATTAGGGACTCAGTAAATACTACTAAGTTCGTAGCTGTAGATCGTGAAGCTACGAACCCGTGCTGACAGTTGCTCACGTACATTTTAAAATGTTGTTGGATGTGAGGGCAAATAAAGGATTCAAAGATCTTAGCGAATGTAGAAAGGATTGAAATGGGCCTGTAGTTGTTAACGGAGTCTTTCTTATCCGACTTATGTACTGGAACTACCTTGGCCTTTTTCCATTCAGTCGGAAAAGATCCTGTGGCCAGGGACGTGTTGTAGATGATTAATAAAGGGGACACCAGAACCGATGCACAATTATGAATAAATACCGGAGGTATGCCATCGGGACCAGCTCCTTTTCTAGTGTCAACTGATTTTAACTTGTTAAGTAGACATTCGCGTTCTATTGTTAAGGAAGTCAAGCCCTGACTATTATTATGAATTGCCTGAAGAAAATCGGAATGATAATTATTTTCTGTATTAGAGTCAGATATGTACACACTTGAAAAGTGGTTTGCGAAAAGAATACAAATTTCAGAGCCATCCGAAGTCACGACCAGACCGTCAGTCATGGTAAGCGGGTAGGCACTAGATCCTCCTCGTTTGGCTTTAATATAACTCCATAAACGCTTGGGGTCAGCCTTAATGTCATTTTCCAGTTTCCTCATATAATCGTTATACAATTGTGTGGCAAAACTCTCACAACGCTTGGAAATCATTTTAAGCTCAATTTCATCCATAGGATTTTTATATTTTTTATAACGTATCCTCAACTTATTCTTTTCTTTTAGACATCTAATTAAGCGATTATCAAACCACGCAGGATATCGACCATTCCTTGGCTTACGGTTAGGTACGAATTTAGCAATAACGTCGCGCATATGTCTATAGAATATTGTAACCAATCCATTTACATCATGTGTACCCTGAAAAAGCTCGTTCCAGTTCAGTTCAATAAGGTATTTGTTAATTTCTACATAATTTGCCTTATAAAAATTGGGTCTGCTGTTCGTGTTGTATGGCAAGTTACAACCCCGTGCCAGTAAAAAAGTTACTTCAAGGGGAGGATGCAGTATATCAATACCGGTGAGAGAACAGATAGACTCGCTTACTGAACATGCAGGCATTGTAGACATTACTAAGTCTTACATACGGCCTGAGCAATTTTTTACACGATTGTACTGCACCAACTGATTGACATTTAAGAAATCTAGCAGGTTTTGGCAAGTTTTAGGAAGACTATTGTTTAATGCTAATGAGTCCCAGTTAATTTTACCCAAGTTAAAGTCCCCCACAATACAGATAGGCATATCTACAGAATCTATCACTTTGTTGCAGTGCTCAATAAAAAGATCAAGCGTTGAAAGAGTTACCGGTGGAGGCAAGTAGACAGCACAGAGAGCGATCTGACTAGAAGTACCTATATTCATTGTGACCCAGAGGTCCTCACAGCTGCTGCACCAGCGGTCGATACGCACCGAATTGAAAGTTCTTTTGACAGCAATCAACACTCCACCCCCATCTTTACTGCAGTGAAAACCAGTCGACTCCCTATCACGTCTGTAGACCTCATATCGGTCATCAAAAAGCTCACTGCTCAGGATATTGCTGTTTAACCAGGTTTCGGTTAATATCACAACATCGTAATTCATTCTACATAAATTACAATAAAACATATTCGTTTTAGTTCTCAAGCCTCTGCAATTTTGATAATAAATTAGGATTTCCTTGAATTTTATAAATTGTAGTACAAGTAACATGCATTGAATTAAACAATAAATAGACCTTACTTGCTAAACAATTTTACTCAGGGAATTTTTGCTCCTGATTTGAATAGACTCTTCGCCCTCGTTTTTACGCACAAATATTTTACCGCTCCTGATCCAGACATATTTGTAGCCGTTCTCCTTGGCTTTAATCCTTGCAGCTGCATGAAGGGCTCGGTTCGTTGGAGACAAATGTTCTGTAACATACACAGCAGATTTCGGTCCACCGTAACCAAGGTGAGTACTGTTTAGCTTTTCCTGAGGGTTGAGGTTGTTGTACTTAATTGTTGCTGCTAGTATCTGATCCCGAATTCTAGGAGAAGCCAGT
Organism: Agrotis ipsilon; assembly: GCA_028554685.1. Lineage (NCBI taxonomy): Eukaryota > Metazoa > Arthropoda > Insecta > Lepidoptera > Noctuidae > Agrotis > Agrotis ipsilon. Next base: position 11,058,851 of record CM052977.1, read on the forward strand.
TGTACAATTATGGACCGAGGGCGATTACTCGTCGGGTTAGCCTTAGCGACACGTGAGCACTTTAATATGTCTCTTTCGTTTATCTCACATTTTACGACGCGTCCTAATTGGGAAACAGTGTTGATTAGGTTTTCATTTTTACTCTCCGGCACACATTGCACTTCGATATTATTGGAACGGGTCTGCTGCTCTAGGTTGGAAAGCCTTTCACTAAGATCATTGACAGTGGTCATCAGTTCAGCGTTCTTGATTTCCAGTTTCTTTATTGTTTCTCCTGACAATTGTTGTTCCCTCCTCATGTCTTCAAATGTTTTGTTCATAAAAGAGATCGATTCCGAAATCCCTTCCATTTCCTTCTTTACTGGCCCCAATTCGTGGTTAACAGTGCTGACGATATTGTTATTAAACACTGCTAACATCTCCCTGAATTCTTCTTTAATTACTTGTTTAATAACACAGCGGAGCTCGTCTATATCATTTAGTATGGTGGGAGGAGATAGAGAGGGAGAACCAACAGCTTGTCTTTTAGAACCTCTACCTGTGGAGATATTACGTGCTGGAGTTGAGTCGTCCCTGCATGCTTTGGGCGTGAGACAAGTCGGACATTCCCAAGCACCTACATCATTAGGCGGATCTTTAATGAGCAAACAGCCGCAGTGGAAAAGCTTTCCACAGGCAAGGCACTTTATAGATGTCCCATCTGCGTCTGTATTATTAGAGCAGCAACCCCACCGTTCGGCTTTTTCAGCCATGGTGCGCAAGCGACGACGAAGCACACTGATCAAATATATACCGCAGCGTAAACAACTCCGCTAAAGCTGCTGCACTAATACAGGGTGAATTTTTCAACTGGGCGTGGATGGCTACTTTCGAAACTATGAGGAATATCGAAAAACGTTGAAAGGAGTCTCGAGGCCGATTTTGACGAAAACTAAAACTGCATCATTGGATTTTAGAAAAATCTAAAATCCTGGTCAGGAATCGAACCCGCTGATTTTGGAAAAAAATCACACCCTGTATTATTATACCGTTCGATAGTGTTGCTAATAAGGATCAAATTCTGGGAAGTAATCATATACGGCAAACTTAAGGAAAACGTATAATTACAAAAAAACTGATTAATCTTCAAGGCAAAGACTGTATTTGAAACATAAGTTACCGTTTCTTTTTTAAAATAATGCTATTTTTAGTTCAACTCAATAATGTCGTATTGCTAAGTACAGTGGGATTGTTGAAACGTCAAATCCAGTGAGACATTGAAAACAATGAAATTTTATATTTCGAATAAACTATGGCTCAGTAGATGTAAAATAACATGGAAAAATAGCAATTTCATAAAAATCTGCCATTTCCTTAAGTTTGCCATATATGATTACTCCCCAGAATTTGATCCTTATTACCAACACTATCGAACGGTGTAATAATACAGGGTGTGATTTTTTTTTCCAAAATCAGCGGGTTCGATTCCTGGCCAGGATTTTAGATTTTTCTAAAATCCAATGATGCAGTTTTAGTTTTCGTCAAAATCGGCCTCGAGACTCCTTTCAAAGTTTTTCGATATTCCTCATAGTTTCGAAAGTAGCCATCCACGCCCAGTTGAAAAATTCACCCTGTATAATATAAGTGTTTACTTGAAGTATTGTGGTAGCTATGCGCTGTCCGATGAATCATACGTGGGCCAAACAGTCGACGACGGCGCCGGCGGGGACGGTGGCGGTACGCGCGGGAGGTATCGAGCGCTCTGCGGGTTGCCCTAGGTCAGGGTCCGCGTTCGTTATTCACTTTTCAAATTAACGTTTTCTTATCACCTCGGTTTAATATTGATATAACTTTGTGTTACGCAACGAAATCGCGATAAAAAATACATAGTTTGACAGGTCACTTCACTAGCTTCACGTGAACAGTATACTTTTGTTGTTAGATCCACTTTTTACCACTTTTTTATTAAAAAACTGAGGAGCAATAATAACAACGTGATGCTTCTACCGACGTGCAAGTACGACAGGTGGTATCCCGGTGACTATCGCAATACAAGTCTATAGAGGTTGTACACAGGCACGAATCCAACTCGCTTGTAATTTTTATTAGAAGGAAAAAAAAACCCATTTAGGTAATGTAAGAAATTTCATGAAAGTTTGACAAAATTGCGGTTTTCATTTGATCTACCTTCAAATTTATTGTCCAAGATTAGTCTGCAATGCATCTCATCTTGAACTGTCAAAATGGGGTTTAACAATCAGCCTTTCGTACACAAAACGACGCAAGTCTCCATTGACGCGTGCGTGCCCTTGTACGAACCTCTATGGATTTTGTTGCGACAGTCGCCTGGATACGGAAGTCGTAAAGTATCAGAGGCATGCGTCGCGGTGTGTACGAAGGGGCTTATATGGTGCGTCAGCGTTACTCACAAATTGTAAGTGTATGATTAGAAGGTATAATTTTACTTGAGTTACTAGCTTGCGATTAATTAAAATTGTAAAGCCCTATATTAAGACAATGCAAGAAATTGCATGCAAGTTTGACTAACAGCGGTATTTAGGTTTTAGAATTAAATTGAATTCCTCAGTGACAGCCACAGAGTCAACATTTGTGCCTTGTAGATGGCAATAGGCGTGCTGCCTTTAACATAGGACTACTTACTTGTAGGCCATACAAATATTTAGTTTGTGCGGACATCAAGCCCCGATATGAAGTGCAGTAATTGACCGCTCAGCCACTGCACTAACCAGACATCATAATCCCTCAATATTCCGTAATGTAATACAACTTGCATGAAATTCCTTGCGTTGTCTAAACGGAATTTAACAATAACACAACATTTATCTCCCAAAAACAAGAAATTCATATACAAAACCTCTAAATAACAGAAAAGCGAAACAATTTCTACCTCGCAGCTCCAAGCGCAAGTAAGGTGGTAGTAGCGCAAATTATAATATCATTCCCCCAGAGGGGAGTGCATAGTGCACAAATGCCGAGCCCGGATTGGATGGGATATTTTTCCAAGTATTCGCACAAATATTTTCGAAGAGCGGCCGCGTTATAAACTGAATTCCTGACACGTTTGATCCTACTATTGGTCTGAAAGTGAAATATTTATGTTTTTTTGCGAACGCGGTAGTATATGTAGATAATATTTTTTTAGAGGCTCCAAAGATTTCTATTGTGATGGTGATTTTTTTTATTCTATTAACAAGCTAGCTGTTCATTCTTATCAGTTAAGCTACTCAGAGGCTGTGAATAAAAGTACAGGAATGGTCTCACTGACTTGTTAGTTATGGAAGCACAACCAGTGCAAATAGTGCGTATGTCAGCATGAAAGCATGCAGAACTGCTGTGCTTGCATAATTCCCGGTAAGATAATCATGTCTTGCTAGAACCTAAGTTTGGACCATAAGTGACTCAGTGTATGCATTATACAACGCATATAATTCTTAATTTTTTTTTTAACCGTCTACAACTCTCCAAATCCTGACCGATCAAAAGTAAGTAGTTTTTTCTTTCAAATGAAATACCAAGCTCGCATCTGTATCGTCTTTAAGTTATTTGGGCAAGATTATATAAAAGCAACCGTGACCTCCGAGTTCGTGCTTTGAGGATAGAGACGGCAAGCATTAGGTAGCTCACCGTCTGATAAGAACAACCTGAGTCACAGGGTCTGATAGGTCAAAATATCTACCAGGGTCACAGAAATACAATGGTTCTGGAACACGATTGACACTCTCTCTCACTTCACCCAGAGCGAGAAGAGAGCAGGTAAAGTGAGAAAGAAAGGAGTAATGCAACAATAGTAGCACCAAACTATCGAATGCTTCACGCAAAACAATTTGTATATTGCGAACAGCATCGGATGCCGACGGTCGCACCAGAGGCTTTGAAACATTATCATTTGTGGGGAAATGTCACCTTCATGCGTATATTCTGCTGTGAAGGTTATATTTGCATTATGTTATCTACATGCTGGAGTAAGATGCATAGGGATTAAAATCGGAGCCTTTTGCTTTTACATTTTTCGTAAAACAATTTTACATCTTGGATTAATTGGATGTTTGTAACTGAGGGAAAATAATTACAGCCAAACAAGCCAATCTTCCGGGTTAAGCTAAGTTTGCCAGGTTGGTATGTGGATGGGTGACCATCTGTCGTAGCGAGTTTTCTCCGTGTTTCTCTATGCACGTAAAGCCGTTGACGTCGGCTGTAATCTATAGATCTTTGACTGTCGTTACTGTTACTTATAAAGTTTGACAACCAGTCTTACCATGGGATTTCGTATAGCCCAGTTTCTGGGTTGTGGAGGTCCGATGGACAGTCGCTCCATGTAAAATACTGATATCAATATAGTTGGGAAAGATCGATGTATGATACTCTTTGACGCAATAACCGCTGACCGGATTTTTATCAAAGAAAAAAAACCCCCGACACAAAAACCAAGTTCCCTCTAAAAAGTAAAAAAATAATAAAAATACGTCGCGTTGGGGGACTGCTCCAAATTATTCATCCTCTCCTGTTTTTTTGCAGTCCCCCAACGCGACGTATTTTTATTATTTTTTACTTTTTAGAGGGAACTTGGTTTTTGTGTCGGGGGTTTTTTAAATTTTAAAGGACCATGCGCATTTTGGCCCATCGCTCAACAGCGATGAAAACTATGCCAAATGAAAGCTTTGAGGATGTTATGCATTTCTTATTATGGCAGCTAAGTCGAATTCGAGCGCCAACAAGGTGATTTCGAGCATTGAAAACATATATGCACTTACCTAACCTAACATGTGGCAACATTCTCCTACTGATTTGAAACAGGTGTCATTCGAAGCGTGTAGTGGATACGATATACTTTTAGTATGGCGGCATTCTTCAAATGTGTAAGGTTCATCTGGAATATCTGAAAATGTCAACCTAACCTAACTGTGGCAACATTCTCCTACTGATTTGAAACAGGTGTCATTCGAAGCGTGTGGTAGATACGATATACTATTACTATGGCGACATTCTTCAAATGTGTGAGATTCACCTGGAATATCTGAAAATGTCAACCTAACCTAACATGTGGCAACATTCTCCTACTGATTTGAAACAGGTGTCATTCGAAGCGTGTGGTAGATAAGATATACTATTACTATGGCGACATTCTTCAAATGTGTAAGGTTCATCTGGAATATCTGAAAATGTCAGCCTAACCTAACTGTGGCAACATTCTCCTACTGATTTGAAACAGGTGTCATTCGAAGCGTGTGGTAGATACGATATACTATTACTATGGCGACATTCTTCAAATGTGTGAGGTTCACCTGGAATATCTGAAAATGTCCACCTAACCTAACCTGTGGCAACATTCTCCTACTGATTTGAAACAGGTGTCATTCGAAGCGTGTGGTAGATACGATATACTATTACTATGGCGACATTCTTCAAATGTGTAAGGTTCACCTGTAATATCTGAAAATGTCAACCTAACCTAACCTGTGGCAACAATCTCCTACTGATTTGAAACAGGTGTCATTCGAAGCGTGTGGTAGATACGATATACTTTTAGTATGGCGACATTCTTCAAATGTGTAAGGTTCATCTGGAATATCTGAAAATGTCAACCTAACCTAACTGTGGCAACATTCTCCTACTGATTTGAAACAGATGTCATTCGAAGCGTGAGGTAGATACGATATACTTTTAGTATGGCGACATTCTTCAAATGTGTAAGGTTCACCTGGAATATCTAAAAATGTCAACTTAACCTAAGAAGGCTGTAACAATATTCTCCAACTAATTTGAAACAACCGAGGTTCGGGCACACCGCAATCGCGACGGTAAGACCCCTCTTTGAGGAGTGGCTGGAAAGACGTGGCTTCGTTCAGGAGGTACCTGTGTCGGATAGGGAAGGAAGATACGCCTGGGTGCCACCTGTGAAGATCGCCCGGAGAACACAGTAGGCGTGGGCATGCGGACAGCGAGTAAAGGGCAACTCGCTGTCCGACCGTGGACCATGCCCGGGTCGACGACTCAAAGATAGTCAGCACAATGACGAGGCCCCCTCACGGAGGCCCGAAGCCTGCCAGGGACTCATTTTAATCACCGTGACCCCGGAACATAAAGGACTATTGAAGGACACCGTGGATTTTAGTCAGTACAAGTTTGACAGACCCTTCTGCCCTGCCCGGGGTGGGAGGCCTCATTTGATGATTTTACCACGATAAAAAAAAACTGATTTGAAACACGTGTTATTCGAAGCGTGTAGTGGATAAGATATATTTTTATGATCGCTACATCTTCAGACGTGTGGGTTTTACCTGGGATTCCTAAACGGCTTTTCTTAAACGAACCTAACTAACCCACCTATTTTTAAGTGTGGAAACCCTCATGGGCTTGTTGTGTTGTCAGCGTGGAGAACACGGAAGAGGCATGTCAGACTCGACTGACTAAAACCACTCGGTGTTCCATACTGCAAATCAGTAGGAGAATGTTTCCACAGGTTAGGTTAGGTTAGATTTTCAGATATTCCAGGTGTACCTTACACATTTGATGAAAGTCGCCATACTAAAAGTATATCGTATCTACCACACGCATCGAATGACATCTGTTTCAAATCAGTAGGAGAATGTTGCCATAGTTAGGTTAGGTTGACATTTTCAGATATTACAGGTGAACCTTACACATTTGAAGAATGTCGCCATACTAAAAGTATATCGTATCTACCACACGCATCGAATGACAGCTGTTTCAAATCAGTAGGAGAATGTTGCCACAGTTAGGTTAGGTTGACATTTTCAGATATTACAGGTGAACCTTACACATTTGAAGAATGTCGCCATAGTAAAAGTATATCGTATCTACTACACGCATCGAATGACATCTGTTTCAAATCAGTAGGAAATGTTGCCACAGTTAGGTTAGGTTGACATTTTCAGATATTCCAGGTGAACCTTACACATTTGAAGAATGTCACCATACTAAAAGTATATCGTATCTACCACACGCTTTGATTGACATCTGTTTCAAATCAGTAGGAGAATGTTGCCACAGGTTAGGTTAGGTTGACATTTTCAGATATTCCAGGTGAACCTTACACATTTGAAGAATGTCGCCATAGTAAAAGTATATCATATCTACTACACGCTTCGAATGACACCTGTTTCAAATCAGTAGGAGAATGTTGCCACATGTTAGGTTAGGTAAGGGCATATGTTTTCAATGCTCGAAATCACCTTGTTGGCGCTCGAATTCGACTTAGCTGCCATAATAAGAAATGCATCACATCCTCAAAGCTTTCATTTGGCATAGGTTCCATCACTGTTGAACGATGGGCCAGTCTCCATATATTTCTGCCCGTGGTCCTTTATTTTTTATTTTATACTTTTTATAGGTATATACTTATATTTTTTTTTGTTGCTAAGAGTACTCCCGATTAAGTCATCAATATTCCCTTTCAGTACGCTTTCATTTGATACCCAACTCGAGTATATTTGCAGACCCTCGGTTACCTTTCCCCACTTTCACCCCCATAACTTCTAAACGGCTCAACCGATTTTCATCAAACATGTCTAAGAACACTCGCAGGTAAGTCACCTTTCATACAAAAAAAACTAAATTGAAATCGCTTCATCCGTTCGGGCTCTATGATGCCACAGACAGACAGACAGACAGACAGACAGACAGACAGACAGACAGACAGACAGACACGTCAAACTTATAACACCCCTCTTTTTCCGTCGGAGGTTAAAAATAATCTGTAACCTGTTTGATTTTTTATCACATTTTTATGAGATCATTTCAAAATTCATGGCAAGTGGGACAGAGGATATAAAAACTGACAACTTGGTACGTAACATCGAAGTGTTGGAACATGCGGCAGACGGTAAAAGTCTGATGACGAAACTGCATTGCGGTGACCTACATAGAAAAGTGTATGCGAGGGGTTAAGGTTGTTCTGGTTTGGTCCAAATATGTATTAAAAGTATCTATTTATACTGCATTCATAGAATTTAAACATTTACAACAAGACAAACAAGAAAAACAATTTTTGTGTTGGATATCGAGGAAGGCATATACATATAGTAACTATTATTTTCATAGGCGTGTTACGTGGTGCGTTCGTTACGTATGTACGTACTACGTACATTAAAAAGTATAAAAAATACAGTACTTGTTACTTACTAGGAATTTGTCCAGACATGATTTATTTTTTCGGCGTGGTAAAATCATCAAATTTAATGAGTCCTCCACCGTGCCCGGGTTGGGTTGGACTGTCAGACTCGTACTGACTAAAATCTACGGTGTCCTTCAATTGCCCTTTACGTCCCGGGGTCACGGTAGTGAAATAAGTTCCGCGATCCCGTCAGGCTTTGGCCCTCTAGAAGGGCCCCGTCACAATACTGACACTCTTTGAGACGTGTGTGGAGCACAACGCGCCGTAGACTCGGGCATTGTCCATGGTCGGACAGCGAGTCGCTCATTACTCGCCGTCCGCATGCCCGCGACTACGGTGGCCGTCGCCGTGGGTGTCTACCACTGCGGCTGGGGTGGAGGGAGGAGGCTGATCTCTCCCTCACGCGGCCCACCTCCTCCTTCGCGAGCATGACTGCTTCGCAGAAGAAGGCGATCGCTTCCATCCAGGTATGTCTTAGTAAAATTCTGTGGTTCTAGTCCTTGAAAAACTCCTGATAGATGAGCCTCAACAAACTAATTTTCCTTAACATCCTCCTAGAGAGCGATTGTGGTGATAAATTCGCACCTACATCGAAATTATTATCTTGTAAATCTTAGTTACTACCACTCCGGGGTTGAAAAACTGTTCGGATGTTGATTAATAAAATGAATTATGTACAGTTACCAGCCATAAAGTATGTCAGCTGTCAGTATGCCAGCAACTTAACCTGCCCGAACCTGTCAAATTTTATCAATCAAAAAAACCCTTCCACTATTGTGATAAGGGTGAAAAATTATCTTAGAAATTTGACAGATTGAGGTATGTTGATGTGCTGGCGTCTGTACATACATTGACCTTTATGAAGAGATAGGCAAGTTTTAGTTTTGTAGAGAATAATTGGCTTTTTACTGAAAAAAATAATACTCTGAAAGATAGATTATCAAAAAATATTTTATCCTTATTTTTTTCTTTTGTTACGGAAACAAAGAGAGCAGTGAGCGGGAGCAATGGCAGCCCAGTGGTATCGGCCTCGACTTACGAGTTGTAGGTCGTAGGTTCGAACCAAGCCCGGCATTACTTTGTGTAATTTATTTCATCACTACTGCTTTAAAAACGATGAAGGAAAACATCGTGAGGAAACCGGCATGTTCTAGAACCAAACATTCGAAGACACGTGATATCCACCTACCCGCACTGGGCCCGCATGGAGGATAATGGCCCACTGTCTCTCACAGAGAGGAGGCCAGTGTGCCAATAGTGGGAACATTTATAGGCTGATGATGATGAAACAAAATGTACAAAGATGGAAAAATTTCAAATATCACAATACGCGACGACGTCAGTATAATTTTACATTGTGTTATCACGTCACAACCCCCACTCCCGAATTTCTATTACAGGACTGTCTTATCAGATAACAGTGGCTCCGGAACGTAAAGGGCTATTGAAGGACACCGTAAATTTTAGTCAGTACAAGCCTAACAATCCCTCTCGTCCTGCCGTTTGTAGGAGGACTCATTTGATAATATTAGTTCGAAAAACACTTTTGATAAAGAAGAGATGTGGAAAGGTAATTACACTTTTACTACAAACAATTTTAATGTTGAATCACATAATTAATTGTGATTTAATTAAAACATTGTTTTTCATAGGAATCAGACCAGACATTCGAAATCCCGTATTCCCAATAGTAAAATAAGCGGCCACAAATATTGCTGGTCAACGTAACGACCCCTACAATATTTCATGAAAAAAATGAACAAAAAATGTAATCACATGTTAAGGTGGTATTCAAAAAGATACCCTAGCTAGTGATCGTAAGGCTTACTTTGCAAAAGCGTTGACCACGAATTGCCGTCAGGATTTTTGGTAAATGAGTCTCTAGGGAATATGATAGGACCCATGGGCTGTACTACCATTGTTGAAGATAAAAGCATGAAATACATTATGTACAAAGTCTTTATGTACGGAAAAAATACGAAGGACGGCAGAATGGTATTTTATTTGACATTTGGATCAGAAAAAAAACATTTTTACGATTTTATTGTCTCATTTTTGCCTCATCATCAGATCTTTTCAAATATTTATTAAATTGTAAAACTATTTCTAGGAAAAGATTTCAAATGGTTAATAATCTGGTCTAAAAACCACAAAATTTTAAACAAGCTTATAAAATGACTATTGTTCGACAAGCCACAAATAACGATATAGGAATTATTAATTAAGTACTTTTTAGGAGACTCTAAAACTATGAACAATGGGCAGTAATATCGACTTGATAACATAGACATAAGAACCAAAAGACACAGATATAAGTACAGTAAGATATCCATGTATTCATAGAAATACTTCATCAGCTTTTGTAAGCGCATTCGCGAATGTCATTTGTTTGTGAGTTCTGCACAAACAACGCTTCTCGTATAGGTAGGGCAAGCCTAGCATGTGTAAGCGCGCTTGCGTCTGCTATTTTTTTACGTTCTCCACGCTCTCGTAGACACGCTTCTTGTACAGCGAGTGCAAGCGTACTCGCGACTGTCATTTGTTTGTGAGTTCCGCACAAACAATGCTTCACGTATAGGCAGTGCAAGCTTGCTCGCGACTGTCAATTGTTTTTGATTCTCACGCACACATAGACACGCTTCACATACACTGAGTGCAAGCGCGCTCACGACTGTCACTTGTTTTAAATGTTTATTTATTCTCGCGAGTTGTAAGGACTTGGCCTTCTGTTTCTATCTATGTAGTAACATACTTTAACAATAGCTGTTGTTAGTTATACCTACGTGTTGTGGTCACTAATCCTCTTGTGCCACGGTTGCCATAGCAACAACCTCTGGGTGTACCTTGTGTCAATTTACAGGGCTTTGTCAAGTGTATCTATGGAGTAGTTATGATCTTGATGAATGAGATATGACAATAATAGATACCATATAATTTTGGGAAAACAAGGGCAATTATTGTGCCTTGTCACTAGTAGAGCAGAGCCAGTAGAGGACACAAAAAACCATTTATTCATTGAGTCGGTCTTCTACAGATTTCGGAGAGTGTGCCCAAGAACTCCACGACCTCACCCCACCAGCCCTTCTATCATCGCACATCTAGACGCACGGCAAACTACCCTTATTGCTATTCCACCAATTCACACTAAGCGTTTCCAAACATCTTTTAAAATGCGGACAGCGAAGCGCGGCTTCTTCTGGGTAAGCTCGCTCCATCCATCGTCGACCTTGTCTTAGTCACTCCTGACCTAGATAAATGATTGTAAGTTTGTGGAATATTATTATTATTTTCTTATTATTATTTTTTTTTGAAGATCTCTTGATCATGAGATCCCGAACTTTTAAAGGGCCTGCCAGGAGCAGAAGCCATCTTGCAGAGGACCATTACGCAATTTAAATGATATAAGGCCCAAATTAATGTTATTATTATTATTTATTCTTATCCACTCCACCAGATGATTTACCCCTCACCGTAATACACGAAATTACCCATTTTGTACGTAATTCTCATATTTCCTTTAAGACCCCTAATAATAACTTGCTCAACTAATGGCTCATTAGCGCTCTGGAAATATCTTTAGCACCTTAATGATGCTCTTGTTGAGGTACTTGAGAATTTCACGTATGCTTCAGCTATTTAGTAAATATTGTGTAGGCCTTAAGAAGTACCTGTTGTAAGTGGAGTATAATACGTCATGAGAGACTTACCCTGACGTCCCATGATGCAATTAGAAAATCAAATAAAGTTAATAAGCTCTCTATTAATGAAATAATTTTGGAAATTGGCCCAGTAAAGCCAAAAAAGGATTGGGTCTAACATATGAGTTTCTCTTTATTCATTTTTTTGACGTATAAATTATTATTTTATAATTATAAAAAGTGACCTACCAACATCAGGAACAGGGTCTATGGTGCCGCCGGTAGTTGGGGCTCCAGAGAAAAGAACCTCCTTACTAAGCCCGCCGTGTTTAAAAGAACTGTAAATAAAAATTTAATGCTTCAAGAATCTCTAAGATCACCTCACTGTTAATTTCTCTTTTTTATATTAATTACCTGTTCTGTTCCACTACTGGGCAAATGCCTATGTTTAAGTTGATAAAATCATGAAATGAGTCTTCTCGCCCTGACTCGTCATGAGTAACGCTGCTTTCACATTTGGGCGACAGTCGTGCGACAGACGCTGCTTATGCGCGGCTGTCTATATAAAATGTGAAGGAATGTGCTTCTGCCGCGTTACTGTCGGTCGCGCTGCTAACGTCCTAATGTGGAAGCGGCCTAAAATGTACTATGTACGATCCAGGATCATGTTTTCCCGTGTGGACAGTACCGCGACCCGGCCAAGGTGTCATTCTTTCCAACAGTCACATTTGTGCGTTATTTCCTCCCAATTCCCAAGAAACACTTAACGACACATTTGGGGCAGTGGCTGAGCAATTGGACTGCTCCGCTGTGTGTCGCGGGTTCGATTCACACGGAACAAATATTTGTATGAACTGCAAGTAGTTATTCCGGGTCTGGGTTTTTGTGTATGTGAGTTTCTATGTTTGTAAACGCACCCACGATACAGGAGAAGTTCCTAGTGTGGGGCGACGTTTTTTTTTTTAGACAAAGGCGTCAGTTTTTCTTACTATGAAATTTTAATTTATCAAATTCCCATTGTCCTTTCCCAGGAGCGCGCCTCCTTATTACCACCTCCTTCATTTTCAAACAAACAATCTTCTTCTTAAATAATGTTGTGAAGCAACATAAAGAATTCAAAGGATCTTAACGATTACGCTTTTAAAACTCCTCGTAGCTGTTACTGAGAAACGGTTGAAGAATTCACAATTTTTAAGTCCATTGGATTTTGTAATGCAGTCGAGGTATCTTTTCTTAGCACGATAGAATTAAATGGAATTCTAGCGGGTGGTAGATCGAATATTATTTTGAAAAGAAATAGTATTTTTTAAGTATCTAGTAGTACATTAACAATACGACAAAATAATAAAGTATTAGAATGTTGTAATAAATGCATTTAGATTTAGACAAGCTTATATAAAAAAACAAGTGTCGCGTCAGTTTGCTCAGGCGCAATGCAAGGCGCCCGCCGCCCGCGGCATCTCTCGCGGTGGCTTGGGTGTGGTAGGAGGAATGCTTCTGTCTCACGCGTTCCACCTTCTTCTTCGCTAGCATTACTGTTTTGCAGAAGGAGGTGATCATCTCTCATGCCTCCTCACTTCGTACCATGGTCAGGACTTGGGCCAGATCGCCTCTCCATGTCCTACAAACGATCTTTATAATGATGACAACCGCATAATGGTAGTGCTAGCTACCGTTACCGTGCCGTCCTTCCGTTGACTCCAAAACAGGAACCTCCGAAAAAAACGATGATAAGAGTCTATATGTCGCAGGTTTTTCATCAAATTAGGTTTTTGATCAAAAACCTAATTTGAAAGGATGGTGGAGAGGATGTAGGACCTAGTGCTAACTGAAGATAAGTATGATACACGTAGATTTAACCGCATGTAGTCGGTTATACCTAGGTTTAGTCGGTTAGAACTAGGTCTAACCTCGGGACTTGCTGGCACCCCGGCTCGGCTCGGCTCGACTCTTCGTGGTTATTTTTTTTTAACCACGCAGAAGTAGGGCTCCGTCGACTTGCTCCTGTGAAAGAAGTTTCTGAAACCTAGGTTTTTGATCAAAAACCTAATTTGATGAAAAACCTACGACATATACCTACACGAGAGAATCATGTATGTATCAAAGAAAGATTTTCTCACTCTTGTTATACTTACTATACCTACTCGTCCGTATATACCTACCGCTGAAACACATTTACACGTATAAATACCGAGTGAAATAGGACCGACCTGCCGTCCGAGTGGCGAATTGAATCAGGTCAATAAAAAACGTCAAAGAGACAGGCCTTTTGAGACGTATAATTCAATTTGAAACTAGAAATTTCAGAAAGAAACTTTTATGGGGCGTGAGGGTCAATGGGGAATCGGCTTTTTTTATGTGACGAAAGCGTTAGAGCCGATTGTGTTTTGTTTTTATCAATGTGGTCAGTTTCAAAGGTTTTTTTGAGGATGGAGTTTCTTGCCTGTTTTTCTCCATAGAGATCTACGCTTTGGAATGGGCATCTACAATATTTTCACAGTTATTATGTCTATGACTGGGACTAATTGTACTGGCACCATAATTATTTTAAACTAGCTGACCCGGCAAACTTCGTACGCACATATATACTTGCTCAACTTTTAAACCTTCCCTGGACTTCAAGAAACGGTTCAAAACTAAAATCAGCCATATCGGTCCAGCCGTTCTCGAGTTTTAGCGAGACTAACGAACAGCAATTGATTTTTATAAAATAGAGATTACAGTTTTATTATTCGTCTTTTAAAAGCTCAAAGGTTGCTGTAATGGCCTAATTGAAATAAATGCTTTGATTTTGATTTGAATCTACATATTATTATTATAAAACGAATTACCAACCGCGTTTGTTCATGATAAACTAAAAGCTACTGAATTGTTTCGGATTTCATGCGGTTTTTTCAACAATATAGTCCGCTCTACCGATTTCGGTAATGGCAGCCCTTGTATTTTAGGAATTTTTCTTGCGTGTCCATACCGAACTGGTTAGACTGAATTTAGGCTCTGTTACTGCTGAAAACCCGAATAAGACTTTCCCCAACATGGAAATAGTATTCAGGAGCTCTTGCTCAGTAGTTGCATTTGCGACCTCTAATAAATGAGGCTTAAAATTAAGACAGTATGAATAAGTAGCCCCGATACAGCTCTTCATAAATTATTTCTAATTTGCCACATATAAAAAAACAAACCCACTATTTACGCCGCATATTAAAATAAGTTCAAAATATTTGCTTAAACATAGTCACGAACAAAACTAACAGTAGCATCAGCACGAGTTTTCAGTATTTGAGCCGTAAAGTAAACTGGAACTTTGAAAATTTTCAAGGAAAAAAATAGTTCTTTCTTCGCACACCAGAGGCGCTGTTCTATTTTTTCATACAAAAACGCTGTAAATACTGGAAAGACATCATCTGCCTAGCCTTTTCCCAACTATATTGGGGTCAGCTTCCAGTCAAACCAGATTCAGCTGGATATCAGTATTTTACATGGAGCGACTGCCTGTCGGACCTCCACAACCCAGTAACTGGGTAATACCATACCCCATGGTAAGACTGGTTGTCATACTAGTAACTGCAGTAACGACTGTCAAAGATCTACAAATGACAGCCGGGACCAACGGCTTTACGTGCTTTCCGAGGCACGGAGGAAACTCGCTATGAAAGATGGTCACCCATCCACAGACCAACCTAGGCAAGCGCGGCTTAACCCGGAAGATCTGCCTGTGCGGCTGTAATTATTTAGCCACTAGCTCCTCCTGCTGTAAATACAGGAAAGACGCTGTCAAGTAAAAGAGTGAAAACTCGTGCTAGGGGCAGTACCCCTAGCACGACTTTCACTCTTTCATCATTGCTTAGTAACATTTTAATTAAATACCTTCCAACGTCATCCACTTAAAGTAAACATACCTCTACAGTGTAAAGTTTGTTTGAACAGTATTTGATACTGCATGCTCAAAGTGTATCGTTGGTATTCCTGGCTCGTAGTGTAAATGGGTCACGCTGCTGTAAAGGCGACCGACCATTGATGGCAGGCTTTGCCACGCTTAACTAATCAATAGATTTACTTACCAACCACGAATTCGTGAGCCAGTAAAGGGCCATTCATTTATTACGAAAGACGATTTAAAGCCGTTGCCTCCGGTTTTCATTTAGTCAAAAGCTCTAAAAGTCTAAAAACCAGTCTTACCATGGGGAATCGTATTACCCAGTTACTACCTAGATTGTGCTCCACGTAAAATACTGCATCAGCTGCATCTGGTTCGACTGGAAGCCGAACCCAATATGGTTGGGAAAAGGCTAAGCAGGTGATGACTTAGGGTGCTCCCACATCTAACGACGCGGAATCGGCTAACGCCGGTCAAGAAAGCCTTTATGCCGTAATAAGGGTGTTACTAATACCGTTCGCATCGGCTCGGCTCGGACGACGCAGCACGACGACGCCGGCCGACGGTGAAACGAGCCGTTCGCCTTCAGATGATTGCGATAAGAACCCTTAAAGCGATATAAGCGTGGGTGCAGCTTAGCTTTAAGCAACTATGGAGCATCGCCTTTACATACGGACTATGCAGAAAGTTTTGTCCATTAGTTGAACCTATAGAAGTTACCTTGTTTCTTTGACTATGCAAAGTTTAACATTGTTGGCTTATGGCTATCAATTAATGAACACACTGGTTAATTGTGTTTGTATAGTTTGTGTATGTGTGTAATTAACTGCGCGATATACGCTGTGTGCGCGATAACAACGCCTTCTTGTGACCATATTATTTTGGGACGTAAGGTCTGGGGCCTTAGTCAAACAGCAGACGACAATCGTTATCGTTCAT
The DNA here is from genome assembly GCA_028554685.1 of Agrotis ipsilon. NCBI lineage: Eukaryota > Metazoa > Arthropoda > Insecta > Lepidoptera > Noctuidae > Agrotis > Agrotis ipsilon. The sequence continues at coordinate 11,075,439 of CM052977.1, forward strand.
CAGTCACCAATACATTTTCAAATTTAACCCCAGTGCGTAAAGTTGACGATTACGATTGTCGTCTGCTGTTTGACTAAGGCCCTTGTTAATTTAAATTTACGACACGGTTAGCGCAGTGGCTGAGCGATCGGACTGTTGCGCTGCGTGTCGCGGGTTCGATTCCCGCACGGAGCAAATATTTGTATGATCTTCAAGTAGTTGTTCCGTGTCTAGGCGTTTGTGTATGTGAGTTTATATGTTTGTAAACACACCCACGACACAGGAGAAATTCATAGAGTTTAAACTTCTTAAAAAAAATAAAAACGAAAAAAAATTGTCTCTTATACCCTCTGTGCTGACTGTCTTATATAGGTAACCGTGGCTCCGGAATATAAAGGCCATTGATGGACACCGTGGACTTTAGTCAGTACATGTCTTACAGCTCAATCCTGCACTGGGTGGGAGGACTCATTAGATGATGTTACCACGATAAACTGCTTGGTCCTCTCTATTAGAGAAAATGCCCAATCATGAAAAAATACTATGTTGCAATTTTATCGCCAATCTTGAAAAGAAGTTTTACGTTCCGTTTGACGTTTAACAAATAATAAAAACCTTTCAAATAAGCCGTTTACGAACACTTAAGCCTTTAACAATGTTCTAATTGACCGTTATATTGTTAAGGCTACGTACTTCCAAGATTTAAATCTTTAGATGACTCGTAACCGTAGTTAAGTCCCGTTACACTAATGGTCGGTGCACATAGGAGAGTAGCGCTAACCATTTTTGCTGACAAACTATTATCGACATTGTTGTCATTGAAATAATAGTCAATTTATACACATCTGTACTGGCCCTGGTCTTTTTGTTTGTGTGTTTAATTTTTTTATACTCAAAGGATAAATAATATTTTAAAAACAATAGATTAAAAAAAAACTTCACTCTTCCTTATGGCTTTGCCACAATTGAGTACGAAAAAACATAATATGGGTATATTTAGTTGCGATGCTCTGAAGGAATCTAATCATGAGTGAAATGCTGGCAGAGCCAATAGAAATAACAAGTAAATAAAAAAACTGCATTTCAGTGTTGCCATGTTGAATGGTAAGTTTCGTGAGTTAGTCGCGTGTATTTTTCGTCAACACACAGGCTATCAATTTTATACTGCGACAGAATGGTTGAGCTCCTTGAGTTATGAGTCGAGCTTCACGATAACTGACAAATGCTTGCACTGACTGGACAGGTCCACTCAAATTTGTATGGTTCTTTCTTCAAAAGACCATCTCAGACACAAACCTGCAGGGTCCTCGCATGATTTAACCAATTTAATGTCTGGACTTTAAAAGAGACGATGACCTCTGAGTTTGATTCGGATGTTTCTTCTCAGAGTACGAAACACCGGCCTCATCTAGTTTAAAAAAAAAAGTGTTTTGACTTGTAAAAGTGTTTGCGAAAACCTATTTGCAAAATAAATATCATTTATCATAATGAATCTAACGATTTAAATCTTTGGTAGATACAAGTTAAACAATGTCAAGTCCAAAACACGACAGAATCAGTAATTACATTGTATTGGGCAATAAAACTGCCATTTTATTAATAGGACAAAATGTTCCTGACAGGGGTTTTATGTATTATTTATTGATCTCCATTGCTATGACCTTTTAAGGGTAGATCCATGAAAGTTTATGGTGGAGAACGATATTAGGGGCGTTAGGTACGGATATTTGGGAGAAGATCTTTCTTGTACGACGTACTTATACTGGAATTAGGGTAAAAAGGGGGATAGAATATAAATTGTTTTTTTTATTTTTATTATTTATACAAAAAAAATCGTTCGAATCTTTTTTCTTCTTTTTTCAAATAAATGAATTCGCTAATTAAACTGACTGATACTGTTAGCCTACATCATCCCACTGCTGGGCGAAGGCTTCTCCCCATGACTTCCAGTTTTCATGATCCAGGGCCAAAGTGGACCAATGGTCATTGGTTTTGGCAAGCTCGTCCCGCCATCTTCTATGAAGACTGCCGCGACGCCTTCTGGCTGTGTTATAGGGCTCCACAAAGTGGTTATTTTGGCCCACAGCTGCACAGCAACATTGGGCATGCGGCAGACGACATTGTTGCCATTGCATATAAAACTGAATTATCTTAATTTTAAAGAATTGAAGGTATTCTATATTGGTAATCGAGTTATGGAACTCAAATGGAGTAGGGCAGGACACCTAGCAAGGCGCGGTGACTGCAGGTGGAGTAAAGCTGTGACCGAGTAGCGTCCAAGGAATGGAAAAAGAAGTGTTGGTTGGCGGCGAGATGGGCAGACGACATTGTTGCCATTGCGGGAGTGTCCTGGATGAGGCTGGCGCAAGACCGTAGAGCTTGGCACAAACAAAGAGAGGCCTATACCCAGCTGTGAGTGCAGACGGAGTGTGGATGATGATGATGATGATGGGAATTCAGAAGAATCAAGAGAATGGAAGAATTTATTTTAAACTAGCTGATCCCGGTGGTTCCACCCCCGTTGCAAGGCTCGGTCTCAGTGTGATGTTTTATAGGCTATAGGCTTCCTCGATAAACGGCCTATCATACACAAAAAGATTTTTACAATTCAAACCAGTATTTCCCGAGATTAGTGCGTTCATTCAAACATATTCTTCAGAGACCTTATCATGAATTTACAGTTTCTGTGACGTAAAGTAAACTGGAACTTTGACATTAATTTCAAGAAAAAAATTAGTTCCTTCTTCGCACACTAGAGGCGTTGTTCCATTTTACATACAATAAACGCAGTAAATAATTCAATTACGCTGTATAAAATACCGAAATCTTGTGATAATGCCTCAGCTTTATGATATTAAGTTATAGTAATAATAATATTCCACAACTATCACACAACGCTATCTAGTCCCAAGCTAAGCAGAGCCAGTGTTATGGGTGCTAGACAACTGTTAAACATACTTATATATTTGTAAATACATACATATTATAGATAAATTACACCTAGACACAGAACAAAATGATCATGCTCATCACACAAGCATTTGTTTCGGTGGGAATCGAACCCACGACCTCCGGCATAGCAGTCAGGGTCACTTACCACTAGACCAGCAGGCCAGTCTAAAACTTTTATGCAAAGTAGTAGTAAAGATTTAAACTTTTATGCAATCATTCTATAAACTAAACCGTAGTGCACCGAGTACAAATGACAATCTTTACGAAGAGCTTGGCTTGCCCTTAACAGCTTAAGGCGGGTTTACGATCGACCCGCGATAAATCTATTTAATGCCCATATCGACAGCTAATACCGAGCACTTGTACCAAGCTGTAGCTTGTAGTATAAGCTGTAAGCGATTAGAGCTTTTGAACACAAAATTTAATTTGGTTTAAAAATATAAAAACCAAATTAAATTTTATGGCCTATCTTAAGGGATAAAGAAAACTGGATAAAGATGATATATAGGACTTATCATAAAGGTGTTCAAAGTTATTACGGGAATGGCTCACGGCTCTGAACAGCAAAGGGCAATTGAAGGAACAGCGCAGTGGTGGCCCTAAGGTAACGACCTCGACTTATGAGTTGCAGGTTCAAACCAAGCCAGGTACATTACTTTGTGTAATTTATTTCGTCATCACTGCTCTCAAAACGAAAAGCGATGCGAAAGCATTGTGCCGAAACATGCATGTTCTGAAACCAAAAACTCAATGTCATGATTGTGTCATTACTAATCCAGTCTGGGCCCGCATGGTGGATTACAGCCCAATCCTTCTCACAGAGAGGAGGCCTGTGTCCCAGCAGTGGAGACTTTAAAGGCCGAAAGGCCAAAAACTACGGTTTTCGTTGTTACAAATCTAGATTTTGCGATAAACCATGGTCGTTGTCGTAGTCGTAGCTGTCAAAGGTGTGTCAAAGTTTCTCAAAGCTACTTTTTCATTATTTTGTTGTTTTTGTGTTATTTTCACCCAAAATGGATTAAAACGTGCTAGATTTAATTGTTAGTACACATGGCGTATTTAAATGTTAAGACAATGGTTCAAATGACGGTACTAAAGTCTACGTTTTATCTAAGTTTTGTAATACCGAGAAATTTAAACCATGGTTCTGAAGATAAACCTGGACTTGTTGTTAGTACAGGTTTAAACCAACGTTTATTTAGTTTTTTATAATAAGGCCGTATATCTTTCTTTATCTTTAAAAAATCTTAGAAATAAATAAATGTGCAACCCAGTTTTAAAAGCTACCTTATTGCCGTCCGCTTTTGCGTCAACACCGTTGTACCGTTTCCTGAACATAACCCCTAAGATTTTATGTCCTTTTACTGTTAACAAAATGGTGTCGTTAAAGTCCAAAGTGGCATAAACAGTTTTGTGTTACAGTAATTTGATGTTTTATATTGTTACAGATTTGCAAACGAATTTAAGTTGTTGTTTTTTTAAGACTTTTCGTAAATGTTTTTTTTGGATGTAGATCGTCGTTAATTACGTTTTAATTAAGTTACGAGTCCATAGAGTGGACTCTACCCTGCGTGGAAGAAATCATATTTTAATGAAGTCGGTTAAAAAAAGAATACAGAAACTCGCACTAAGCGTTTTCAAACGGTTTTTTATAATGAGGACAGCGAAGGAGTGGAACTCTTTGGCTGCGTCTGTGTTTCCGAACGCATACAACCCTAATCTCTTCAAAGTTTACAGACTTCTTCTGGGTAAGCTCGCTCCATCGTTGGCCTTTTCTGAGTCCTTCCTGACCCAGGCTAAGGTCAAACGCAAACCCATCTCACATTGAAAAAAAAGCAACCGAACAATAATGTTGTTTTATATCTACTAGAAAGAAGATGTACCTACGTGTTCGCAAAAGCTGGAAGAAGAGAAAGGCGGACCTTTGACCAGGAGAAAGTCATAGAAGACTAGAAAAAAAATGTAGCTAATCAAGTAAGTAGATAATCAAGTTTATACATAGAAAGATGACATGAAATGGAAAGCCTTGATTCACACAAAAATATACTAAAAAAAACCTACTTTCCACTTAATTACAAGTGATAAATTGTTATCCAGATACCTTTTTCTGGACCAGTAGTCTTATACGGGTATCTTTTAACAGTCATTGATGTCCCAAGTCCAAGTCCCAAGTCCCAAACTGCTGCAACAAAGAGGTGGTCACGATCCTCAGCTTTGAGGAAACCGACCCGAGGAGGAGGATGTCCCAAGTCGTGGTGAAGGTTGGTCAAAAGCGTCCCCCAAAACTATCTAGGCAGCGTTTCGTGTGACACCTCAAACCACTCATTGCATAGTAAAAAAAATATTCATAAAACTAGGTTAAAATCTTTACGCCAAAGCCTACGTAAAACAACAGTGAGGAAATAAAATAAAACGAAAAGCATAAAAGTTTATTTTACAACGAACATTGCACCGGCTGTTACTTCCACTTGCTATCAGTATTCTATACCCTAACTTAACAGTACAAAGTTCAATTTCAAAAAACAAGCTTGTATCAAAATCTTTGCTACTCAATTTCACTAGGTTCTACCTTCAAGTCCAAGAAACTCATTATAAGTTTCAGCCTGAACGGGCAAAGGTCTAAATTTTATTTTCTATACCTTAGCGAACTATTTTTGAGATCTTTGTCATAGTTAGGAAGAGCACTGTTTGTATGGAGCATATTCTTTTGTTGTTTATTTTCATTGTGTTTTGATTTCGTATGGAAAGTTTTGTGGAGAGTTTGAGAGCACAGAATAGATCTGTCTTTTAGTTTCACGAGTAGGTATCTAGAATTATGTCGTTTTTTATGTTTGTTTTAAGTTCTGTACTCAATAATATTTATTCAATTTTTCCTCAAATAGTCCTAAAAATGCTCTTCAATTAATAGGTATGGGTAAGACCACTGCAATATTAAAAGCTTCTTTATTATACCTATGGGTAAGACAGTAGAAATGTGGCGTTATTAAAACAACATCTGGGAAATGCCTGATAACTCTTTAATTGAGTTCCATTTTATTTATATCGGTTTACGCTACGTGACAGGACGATACGAGCAGAGCTACGAAGGATCAAGATTACCCAGAAGAAGCCTGTTCACTCTGATTTTGAAGAGGTTCTGGTTTTCTGCGTTTCTAGCTTCTAGCCTATATTTTTCTTACTTCTTTGTCACAGGCTACCTATCTTTAAGAGGAACTGAGCCTTAATCCACCACCCTGGTGCAGTTCGGGTTGGTAGTGCGCATTATGAACAATGATTGGTTCTCCCATGTTGAAGGGTCAATTTGGCACTTCTTAAAGTGTCTATTCAGAACATCCTTGAAGCGCAACAACTGACCACCGTGTTTCCGTTTCCCTTCTTAGAGTTCCGAATAGAAGATACGCTTCGCAAGTCTATCATCGCGCATTCTATGTACATGCCCGCACCACCTCAACTGACGCCTCATTAAATAAGCCTCTATGCCGAGGACGTTGGCTCGCCTCAAAACAATCGTATTTCTAATACGATCCGACCATCTGATGTTCATGATGCTTCGAAGGCATTTTAGATGAAATTTATCCAACGTCCTTATATGTTTACGATAGAGGCACCAGGTTTCTGACGAGTACAACAGATTTGGAAGAACTATTGCCATGTACACCGAGATCTTAGTGCTTAATTTGAGATCATGCGAACGAAAAACTTTGGGTTGTAGTTTACCAAAAGCAGATGCTGCAGCACAAATTCTCTGATTTACCTCAGCGTCAAGATCCCCTTTGTATGTCACTATGCTGCCCAAATACTTGAAACATTCCACCTGCTTCAGCTTGCTGCTACCGATCAATATGTCAGGAATCAATATCTGATCGTTTATGTCCATGGCCATAACTTCAGTTTTTTTAACATTAATGGAAAGACCAAACTTGCAACAAACGTCATTGAGACCACCTATCAGCGCCTGTTAACCCTCGCAGGTGCAGCACATACTTGTAGAATGTAAGAAATTCAAAGGACCGAGAGAGGCGTTGGTATATAAATTTCATATAATCAAATACAACCAGCTTTTTTAAGTATTCTAGCAGAACCAACATCTGACGCTGCATCTGATAGTGGAAAACACAATTTTGCACCAATGACTCTGTCACTTATGTAAGATATAAGGACATTGTATAGATAGTGATTAAGATTACGTAACTTTGGGGCTCGAATGTCCATGGAGACAAAGCCACTGAATAAAATAGAAAAAAAAAACCATGAACAAACATGCAGAACCTTTTCAAACAATCATTTTAGACAAGTTAAAGATTAAACGTCTCATAGCATTTTCCCCAGTTACTTAAATATTTATTTCTCAAAACAAAGTCAGATTCCACAAAGGTACGAAAGACGTGTTATTAAAAACAACAAAAGTGCAGCGAAATATCAAAGAGGAGTACAAAACAGCTGAAATAAAACTGTCGCAAGATATCACTTCGAAGTGTTCGCGTCGCTCGCTCCAAAATGTGCGGTAAAAGCGAATTCTTTGGAATCCACATCGTTTTCACACAGTACAAAGAAACTCAGAAGGTTTCTTTATTTTCTAAGTATTTAATTTAATTTACTAACTATAAATAAAAACCCTACCAGTAATAATTATGTACGGGAAAAATAAGAATAAATAAATAAAAGAGAAAACATTCAAAGGGCGTCAAAGAATACGTCCACATAGCTGTCAACGTGAACAGTGCCCAAAACGCTGGCAGCATTGCCACGTTGTATGGCAATGCTAATTCGTTGGCCAAGGAATAGGCCAGCCCTCTGGTCACCTGAAGAGTCGACTAAACTCCTGGCGATATCTTTGAAAACGTTGTGGGCACTCGGACCTCATGGCCCCAGAGTCTCAACCCCAAACGGCTCAAATACATAGCTACTAGCTAAGCAAATGTATTTGCACCGCTTGGAAAGAAGGTTTCGTGTTTTGCTGGTATCCGAAGTTAAATCTAATGGTGGGTTTAAAGAACCGAGCATGAGCTGAACACAAACCGAGCCGCTCTTGTCGCACTGTCAAATGTATCGAAGGCGCCTCGCGCGTCGACGTCGCGTCGCGTCGTATTCCCCGCTCTCCTCAAAGAACTGTCAACAATCTAACGACCCTCGTTAGCGGGCCAAAACCTGCAGGGGCCGCGGGATTGTCTCATCAGGTAACTGTGGCCCTGTAACATAAAGGGCTATTGAAGGATTATCGTGGATTTTGCATGTATTGCTGATTTTGGATGTTGAATTTTAAGCTAAGTTTAATCTATGTACACTAAGGAAACGAGCTTGAGCAGAGCATAAGCCAAGTCAGTGTCAAATGTATGGAAGGCGGCACCCGCGTCGACATCGCACCGCGTCGTGTTCCCTTTCCTCAAAGAGCTGTCAGCAATCTGTCGGCTCTACTTAGAGGGCCAAAACCTGCCGGGGTCGCGGGATTGTCTCATCAGGTAACCGTCGCCCTGTAACATAAAGGGCTGTTGAAGGATTACCGTGGATTTTGCATGTATTGCTGGTTTTGGATGTTGAATTTTAAGCTAAGTTGAATCTACACTAAGGAAACGAGCACGAGCAGAGCATAAGCCAAGTCGCTCAACTTGCGGTGCCAAATGTATGGAAGGCTCCTCTTGCGTCGCCATCGCATCGCGTCGTGTTCCCTTTCCTCAAAGAGCTGTCAGCAATCTGTCGGCCCTCGTTGGAGGGCCAAAACCTGCATTGGTCTCGGGATTTTCTGCTCAGGTAACCGTGGCCTTGGAACATAAAGGGCTGTTGAAGGATTACCGTGGATTTTGCATGTATTGCTGGTTTTGGATGTTGATATTTAAGCTAAGTTGAATCTACGCTAAGGAAACGAGCACGAGCAGGGCATAAGCCAAGTCGCTCAACTTGCGGTGTCAAATGTATGGAAGGCGCCTTCCAAGTCGACGTCGCGTCGCGTCGTGTGCCCTTTCCTCAAAGAGCTGTCAGCAATCTGATGACACTCTTTAGAGCCAAAACCTGCCGGAGTCGTGCGAATGTATCATCAGGTAACAGTGGTCCTGGAACATGATGATGATGCCATCTAGCCGATTTCGGCCACAGCGACTGCAATCAATGGCTTTTAGAGTGGTTGAGAGCTTTAATATCATGTGCTCTCCAGTGACTCGCATATCCAACTTTTGCCGTAAAACTCCGAGCACAAAGTGGACATGCAAGAACACCATTGATGACATTGTAAGTTATATTTGCAGGTGGTCTAGCTTTTAGGTCATCACGCTTCTTGTCCAATTGTAACCTTCTTGTCTCTTCAAAGGTGTAAACTATAAATACTTGAAAAATTTCACCTGCTTCAGCTTTCTGCTAAGAACATAAAGGGCTATAGAAGGATTACCATGAATTTTGAATGAGTACTTTTTAGAACAGTAGGGATGTTAACTTTTTGTGAACTTGCTATTATTTTTGCAGAGTGATCCTTCTTTAAATATGTTTTCATTGGTACTAGTGGACATTCCGAGGTAAAAGTTGAGTGAAAATTACAAATACGATTGCAGCAGTTTGCAACAGAGCACCTTTGAATGAAGCAAGGGGATTATTTTTTACCTCGGCAAGTATTCTTTTTGAAAACTATATTTGTATTTACGTATTTCGTATTTTACTGTACTCAGTTTTTTAAATGAAGAATATTTTCATTCTTGTGTAAAAATACTGAGGTGTAGGTAGGTAATAGAAAAGTATTGAGGAAGAAGACAGCTCGAACCCACGACCAACAACTCGTAAGTCGGAGTCATTATCCCTGCGCTTGAGAATAGAAATGGATCTTTCTAATGAATTGAGATTGGTAAAAGCACATAGTAAAAGTCATACATGGTAAAAGTCTGTAAAAGCACATAGATGAAGCCTCCCACCCCGGGCAGGGCGGAGGGAGAGCGGAGGGACTGTCAGACTTGTACTGACTAAAATCCACGGTGTCCTTCAATAGCCCTTTATGTTCCGGGGTCACGGTGATGGTATAGACCCGCGACCCCGGCAGGCTTTAGCCCTCTGAGAGGGGGCCTCGTCATTATACTGACGCTCTTTGAGGCGCGCGTGGAACACGACGCGCCGTCGACCCGGGCATGGTCCATGGTCGGGCGGCGAGTTGCCCTTTACTCGCCACCCGCATGCCCGAAAAGCACATGGCTTACGGTTTATCCTATAAATTTTTTGAGTGTGTATTACATTCCTGTAGAAAAAATATCAACTTATACGCACACGAAGCTACTGGCAACAGCTAGCATCGAAATACAGTTGAATCCGTTTATTATGACATCGAAGGGAAATATTAATCACGTCATATTAAGCGGACGTCATACAAAGCATTTTGTACAAAATAAACAACCTCCTGTTTTTGTCAGTATGTAAGTATTTAATTTAATAGAGAGAGAAAAAATAGAACTAATTCAATATTATCTGATAATTCAACTATCTATTACACACTGAAACTCAAAAAAACCATGCATGCACCTAACATCGTCGGGTACGACGGTCCCGAAAAATGTCGAAGTTGTTATGAATCACATCAGTAACTGCATCAACTGGGCACAATTGATTAAAAATAGGTCATACTAAGCGGCATGTCTCTAATAGCGAAGTCATAATATCCGACTTTGTTTAAAGAATTTTGTATGAAAACCAAACTTCTCTGTGTAATACGTCATAATAAGCGGTTGGTCATTATAAGCGGAGTCATAATAAACGGATTCTACTGTATTGACATTAGTTTTTTTGTAAACTTTACCCCACCCAACAGTTGATCGCTCAACCACTGCGTCAACTGTTCCATCAAAAAACAGATGTTTGGATAATAGGACAGTTTTATTTTCGATTAAAAACCGTTCTAAATTAACATTACATCCACGTCTCCCGTTCGTGCTAGTACTACGATTTAGAGCTTAAACACCGTTCGCCAGTAAATCATTGAGAAAGATCGTTCGCTACCTACTTAATTCCGGTCGTGCGAAATAGATAAAATTGCTCCAATGAACATTTGTTTTAAGAGCGCTTCCTTTTGTCTTAAATGCCTGGCTTGGAAGATCACGTTTGTACGTAAAGTTAAAGTTTGCTTCTGTTAAAGATATAGACAGGGTAGGCTAGTTTTTCTCATCAACAAAATCAATTTTGTCAGATATTGGCTAGTTTTTCGCATCAACAAAATTGTTAATCTATTTAGTCGTCAGCGTCAATCGTCAGTTAAACGAAAGGACACTTTTTTATCAAAGAGTATTGTAGAGTTAAAACGCATTTAAACTTCCGGATTTTGATGCGTTTTATGACGAGGAGTAACGTCAGAAGTATGTTATGAAAAAACCGAGCCTAGAAGCAATGCATTGTGTAAATTAAAAAATGAAAAATTACGGGTCTACTAATTTTTAATTTAAATGATGAAGTTTTAAAAAAAAACACCTTTGACCTGTATTTATCCTGATGGTAAGTGAAGATGGAATCAATTGACTTAAAGACCGCAAGCAGATTCGTGCTGAGAATTCCACTCCTTAGCTGTGCACAGAGTGAAAGTATTTGCAATACACATTGTACTTAAGGGTGGGATGTCCACCTGCCGGCTCGCGTGACTAAACAACCGTGACTCCGGAACGTCTTGGGCTATTGAAGGACATCATTGATTTTAGTCAATTCAAATCTGACAGTCCCTCCTGCCCTACCCTGGGAGAGGTGAGAGGACTCATTTGATGATTTGACCAAGCCAAAAAAAAGGGTGGGATGTTCACCACGAATCGACGGCGCATTACCGCATGTCTTGTAGTCCGATGATGTAAAGGGGCTGGCGGAATCGAAAATGTGCAGTTCCATCGCACACTCTCCGAAATATAACCGATAAAAAACCGACGGACTGGCAATTCGGCGTCAGTGTTGAGCACTGCCAGAACATCGTTACCGATAAGCCTCTTGGTCCGTTTGTCAGTCGATTCAAGTGGAACAAGTTGGTATTTGGTAGACACGCCCCAGCAGTGAGAGCATGACGAACTAATTAGATTTTTCATTTCTTTTAAAAAATGATGATAAAATGCCTTTGAGAGCACACTTTAAAAACATCTACCAGACCTTCTCCAGAATAGAAAATGGTAAAAAACCTAATTGCTTTTGTAGGGAGCGAACCGTAAATTGCTATAACGAACGGTCTGGACTCGATCGCATCGGGTTTTTTGTAAAGTTTTCCAATACAGTAGTGCATCTAGAAAGGTACACATTTTCCTAGTTTGCGGTTTTTACGTAAAAACTTTTTGCTGCAAACTGCAATTGGCTTGGCGGAGCAACTGATGTACCGGTCGTTAATTAAATTGACATTTCGGGCCTCTGGTCGAGGAAACGGCAGTTTGGCGTGGTCTTTGAAATTTCTACTTGCCTTTTCATAAAGTTATTTCTGTGAATCTATACTAATATTATAAAGAGGTAAAAAGGTTTGTTTGTTTGTTTGTTTGTATGTAATGGGTAATCTCCGAAAGTAATGAACCGATTTTGAAAATTGTTTCAGTGGTAGAAAGCTACATTATCCCTGAGTGCTATAGGCTATAAATTATAAAGATATCATGCATATTAGCTGAACTATCTGAAGTTTTGTTTAGCCGGGCGGAAAAAAATTGCTCTTCCAACAGAGTTATTAGCATGCGCTGCCTTAACAGTTGTTTAAAATTTAAAACAATGTATGGCAAAAATGTCCGATTTGAATAGTTCTACAATAAAGTCCGCGACACCATATTTCTATCTTTTATGTTTTAGTAGATATAGTAGCTTTTATGAGTTAAAAATAGTATTTCTCGACGTACTTACCTTTGGACGGTTTTTTAATCAACAAAATTTTAAACCTTATTGAAAAAAATATTATGATGATCACAAGAACATCATAGAGATACGATTTGCTCCAAACAGTATGTCAATTGGTTAAATAGTTTCGAAGATAATATAAAATTACTAAATCGCAAAATGCCGCCGTCCATTCACGAACCACTTTATACCTTTGGATGGTTTTTTAATCAACAAAATATTAAAGCTTATCGAAAAAAATATTATTATGATCACAAGAACATCATAGAGATACGATTTGCTCCAAACAGTATGTCTATTGGTTAAATAGTTTCGAAGATAATATAAAATTACTAAATCGCAAAATACCGCCGTCCATTCACGAACCGCATTAGAACATGCTTTGTACGGACGTTTTTGTGTCAAGTACGAGTTGGTCTTTTTTTTTTAGGTGGTAAAATCATCAAATGAGTCCTCCTGCCCTAGATGGGGCGGAAGGGATTGTCAGACTCTTACTGACTAAAATCCACCCGTGTTCCTTCGAATACCCTTTACGTTCCGGGGCTACGATAGCCTGGGTTAAGAGCAACCCGCGACCCCAGCAGGCATTTGGCGTGAAACACGACGCGCCACCGACCTGGGCTTGGTCCTTGGTCGGACGGCGACCTACCCATTACTCACCGCTCTCAAGCCCGCTCCGCCACTGTGTCCTCTGCTGATCAGAGGGACACGCGTTGGAGCGTCCACACGACAGGCCATTCGCATACGGGCAGAGACCCCTTAGGCACACAGTGCATAAGGAAGAGTTTTTGCCCGCAACCCAGGGTTCACCGGCCCGAAAAACTGGTCTTACCCCCGGACGTATCCGAGAGGGAACTCCAGTCCACGGGCGCTCGTGGAGGTTTCCTGTCTTAGCACCCTAACGTGTTGGTCTTTAAAATTGTTTTGGTTGCTCGGTTTCTTAAAACACAAATACTACCGCGTTCTCATTCTTTGAATTGTCATAAAAGGAAATCACAACTTTCCCGACAGACATCCCAGACAAAAGCAACTCGATGGAAGAGTCTGCTCTTGAAAATCATCAGCGCCTCTCGAGGAATAGAGGGAATCTAGCTCCGAGCGTTTACAGCGGCTTTCCAACCAAACTGGAGAAAATCGCACTAGCGCTTAACGTGCGCAGCGTCTCACTGATTTAAGGCAGCATGTCTCTGCAATAAGGGAAAGGGAGTCTAAAGCTGAGCGATCGCAGATGCTCGCAAGCCAAAGCGCGAGCGGGCTCGCTGGAATCGCGGCTGTTAGACCCCTCTTTGAGAAGTGGCTGGTAAGGTCCCACGGCGTCCTCACCTACCGCTTGACGCAGGTCCTCACCGGACATGGATGCTTCGGGAGGTACCTGTGTCTGATAAAGAAGGAGGAAACGCCCGAGTGTCACTACGAGGACCGCCCAGAGGACACGGTGGAGCATACGATGCAGGACTGCCTTGCTAGGGCGGAGCACCGCCTCCTCACGCAGGCGATAGGCGGAGACCAACCCGCACTCGGCATTGCCCGCAGCCATGCTGCGGGGTGAGTCGGAGTCGGAAGCGGTCCCTCTCCTTCTGCAAAGCAGTCATGCTCGCGAAGGAGGAGGCGGATCGCGTGAGAGAGAGGACAGCGTCCTCCCTCCGCCTCAAAGAGGGTCAGCTCCTTTAGAGGGCCATAGCCTAGCCGGGGTTGCAGGACATACGGATACCGCAACTTCGGTACTCAAAGGGCTACCGAAGGACACCGTGGATTTTAGTCAGTACAAGTCTGACAGTTAAAAGTTAAAATGTTTACCGCCCAACGAAGTGGGCATGGGTCAGCTAGTGCTTTTATAAAGATGATGGTTGTCGGTACTGGTCGGTGCAGGTAAACAGATCCACATCTTAATAGACAGAAGTAGGGACTTGGCAGTTTTCCATTTTCCTTATACAAAGTTTACGTACCGATCTGTTTTTACTTTAGAGCGCAAGATCCTCATTAAAATCACAACAATGAAGTTGTTATTGCCCTTTATAATGCCATCTCATCCACGAAGTTGTGAATCAAACTTGGACAGATACCATTGTGTTCAATGCACATGTACTTACTTTTTATGTTTATCTTACACCTGAATAAAAATCGATATAATTATTAGTCCAAACCCATATGAAAGCCGTATAGGGTTTCCGAAAGCGGTTTAATTAACTGAAACCAGAAACACTTCTCTTTAGAAAAAAAATATTACGTGTCGAATTGAGAACCTCTTTTTTTTTTCGTCGGTTAATAAAAGAAAGAACAGTAGGTAACCAAAGTTTTTTAATTCCTTTTGACATAACTTTTGAATAGAATTAAAACTTATTTAAAATTATGAACTGGTTCCTTGTATTGTAGAAACTTATTGTTTGCTTTTGAAATCGCGACTTCTTTGTTGTATCTCTTCGCTTTGAATCAAGAATAACTAGTAGTTCACTAGTTTTTCATTCTTATAGGTAACAAAGGAAATAAGAATTGTATAGCTGTAGTTAAAAAGTTTTTTCTATGTCTTTGTCTGATAAGTCTGGAATACAATTCATTGACCCCCGTGTACCTAAGTATTCCAATATTTCTAAAGGAAATATAACTAGGATATAGAACGCATCGTGGTGATAGAGGTGACCTTTATTTTTTAGCGTGGAAAAATCATCAAATGAGTCCTAATATCCTAATCGTCCTCCCGACGCCAATGCGAATCCCCTCCACTGTTATGTGGGACTCTGACCGTGGCGCGTTAAGGCGGCCATGGAAGCACATGACCACCGTTTTGTGCAGCGCCACTTCGAGTCCCAGCTGCCGCCGGATCCTTTCGACGACTGTCGCAGCCGCTTGTGTCGCCTTGTCGGCCGCCGCCTGGTACGACTCTCCCTGCGCCAGGACGAGCGTGTCGTCAGCGTAACAAATTACGCTGACGCCATCCGGGAGGTCACCTCCTCGTAGCCGATGTTCCACAGGGGTGGATAGAGGCGACCTTCACCTTATATTCTATTTTGAATTCAAACGACGCATAATTAGGATCAATGACCTTTATTCCAGACTTATCTGTCGGGAACTATACTTTGAAGGTAATACAAATATTTGTTTCTTGCGGGCATCTAACCCGCGACACGCTAAGCAGCAGTCGATCACTCCGCCAGTGCGCTCATTGTGGAGCGGAAAGGGACTGCCAGCTTCGTTTGAACCAAAATCTACTCTGTTCCATCAATAGCCTTCTACAACTCGTGGCAGCCAGCGGTAACGTTTTGAAAACATCCCCTCCATCCGACCATCAAACCTACATTTTTTTTGCGTGGTAAAATCATCAAATGAGTCCTCCCACCCCGGTCAGGGCGGGAGAGACAGTCAGACTTGTACAGCTAAAATCCACGGTGTCCTTCAATGGCCCTTTATGTTCCGGGGTCACGGTAATGGAATAAGTCCGCGACCCCGACAGGCTTTGGCCCTCTAAGAGGGGGCCATCAAATCTAGGTTAGATTAAGATATTTTATAAGAAACATATATTTTCGTTGAAAGAAAATTATTACTCACGGAACACACTTCTCCCACATCTCACTTACTTCCCTTTCAAATAAAACCATTATAAATGATTCACAACATATTATTCACAATGTACTGAACACATTATCTTCATACAATTATTATTTACCTTCATAAAGAAAATCGGCTTTTTACATATTGTACCGGAATAAATAAATTCGGTAACGCGAGTTTTGAAAGAAGCATTTACTTTTGCGGATGTTCGTAATGCTTTTTGATGTATTAATATTGCTTTATGTTTGAGCGGGAAGAATTAATGTACTCATGGTTAAATAATAAATGGTACAGAGTCTTATTTTATACAATAAAAGTGAAAAACGAGCTGGAAATACATGCCTAGTTCTTGAATGATTATTGTACCGACAGTACAATATGCAATAGCATGCGTAGTGAATTTTCAGAGATTTTCTTTGGAAAGAAAAATTCGAACCGTGGACAGGATTCGCACCTTACCTTATACCTTCGGTTACGATCCTCAGTGGCTCGGTTGCAAATGAGCAACAGATGTACTGAAGCCGAAGATCGCAGGTTCGAATCCTGTCCGCGGTTCGAATTTTTCGTTCCAAAGAAAATCTAAGTACCTACAAATAATAATTCAAGAACTAGGTATTTTTTATATATTTTTTTTTTGCTTGGTAAAATCATCAAATGAGTCTTCCCACCCCGGGCAGGGCGGGGGGGACTGTCAGACTTGTACTGACTAAAATCCACGGTGTCCTTCAATAGCCCTTTATGTTCCGGGGTCACGGTGATGGAAATAAGTCCCGCGACCTTATGTTTGAGCTGGAAGAATTAATGTACTCATGGATAAATAATAAATGGTACAGAGTCTTATTTTATACAATAAAAGTAAAAAACGAGCTAGAAGTAGATCCCCCAGCTATCGGTTCAATAATAATTCAAGAACTAGGTATAAGGTTGATTAATTCGTGCTTAGGTCTGTCTGGATGGGTGATCATCGGCATGACGACAGTGGAATTTCAGTTTACCGAATTATTAATATTGATAGATCTTGTTTCAGTTGTTACAAGTAGTCAATGACTCGTAAGTCTGACAAATAGCCTTAACATCAAACTCTGAAGGGAAGGGAGCAAAAGCATATCCTGATAGTGAACCCTGATTAAACAAGCTATTGCATCATCATCATCAAATCAGCCGTAAGACGTCCACTGCAGAACATAGGCCTCCCTTATAGACAGTCAATAGGACCGGTTGGAAGCGGCTGGCATCCAGCGTGATCCTGTGGTCTTCATGAGATTGTCTGCTCACCGTGTTAGTGAACGTCCTACGCTGCACTTGCCGGCCATAATATAACCAGCTATTTAAATTGCATGTAATAGGAGGCAAGCCTCATGCCATCAACTGGACACGAATATAAAATCCGTGGCGGCTATTGAAATATTTCGTTAGGAAAAACAAAATAACACTGATGTCCGACATGAGAATCGAACGCAGAATGTCCAGCTCAGCATTCACGTAAACACCACTACACTAACAAGACAGTTTCCATTGTAAACTCCCATAAATCGTAACATTGTTCCTCGAGAATTCCGATTGAAATCATTTGGCATTCCCCTTGTCGATTAATGGGACTTTTACTATTACAATGAGCGTTATAACCAAGGAGACGGCAATAAAGGACGTCCTTCCAGATTGCACAAATAAATATTTGTCCCGATCCGGTTCGAAGGCCATGGGGTGAAATGGGGTAAACAAATAAGGGTATTACCGATTACCGAGTACCGATTACCGAGTGTGACTGATGGGTGATTTTAAGAAGTGTTTAGGGTTGTGAATATTTCAATAAAATTAATAAGGAAATAATATAAGTAACTATGTGATGGGATAGGCAGTCGCTACGTATGATAATTGGGGGCAAAATACGAGTAATGTACTCGTATTTATATGGTATTGTATGGAGCGATTTCACTAAAATAAAAGGAAATGCAGAAGTTACATAATAACTTAACGGAACTTAACTTTGTTTAATTATTTCAACGATATAAGGCTAGGGAATTAATGGCAAGCCGCATAGGTTGTATTTAATTTTCACCGAGCTTCAAAGTATCGATAAGGGTACGTTCATATCTGACGGAACATCCGTCGAGCGGATCATCGAATGTTCTTTGACGCACTAACGGATCATCCGCTGAGTGTGAACGGTCAGTTGTTTCTCCATATATTTTTTCTGTTCTGGCGTTCCGCGACCGTTGATCCGCGACGGATGTTCCGTCAGATATGAACCCACCCTAAAAAGTACTTTACCGACGTACTTTTTTTTTAATCTTATCGTTTCATCTCAATCGGTATCACAGTTTTGAGAAACGGTCTTGATATTAATGCTTATTTAGCAATTAGCTTTAAATTAATTGTCGATAAAGAAGTATCAGCTAGGTATTCCGAAACCGAGTACTTTTTATCGAAAACTTTCGAGTAAATACTTGTATTTAATCGTATCGTTTCTTCCCTAACGGTATCACAGTTTCGACAAAGGGCCTTTAATTTACATAATCGGCGTACTACGCAGGTGGATTAGTGGTTGCAGTGAGACGTTCCCACATTTCTCGAACTTACTCTCGAAATATAGAATTACCTTTTGGGGGACAATTGGAAAGTCTTGTGTTGTGACACAACAAAAAAATGTCATTCAATAAGATTATCACCATTCTTCCTCAATCTTCCTGGCCTTATCCCATTTTAGTTGGGGTCGGCACAACACGTTTTTTTCTTTCGCATTCTCCCCATCAGACATCCCCATCATTCCTTAGTCAATCCATCCATCTTTTCTTTGGCCTTCCTCTTCCTCTCCATCATTCTTCCTCATAGCATAACCTATAAACGTTCCCACTGCTGGGACACATAACATTTCCTCTCTGTGAGTGTGTGAGGTATTTACGACAAATGTCACATCGAATTTATAATTCTAGAAAATGCTTGCATTGCATTTGCCGGTTTCTTACGCTGTTTTCTTTCATTGATTTGAGTTAAGTGGCGATAAAATAAATTACACAAAGTAAAATGTTAGCCTAGTAGGCTGTATCTAGCTACAGCTGCTCATGAGCTGTGATAGTAATGGAATGTTTTTTTTCTTTACTCTTTTTTTTATGAAAAATTGGTATTCACACTCGGTATTTCTCTTGTATCGTGGATGCGTTTGCAAACATATAAACTCACATACACAAACGCCCGAAGCAACTACTTGCAAATAATTGTTCCGAGCGGCAATCAAACCCGCGACATGCAGTCGAATTGATCAGCTACTGCGCTAACCGTGCCAAGTTGTTCGTTTTTTTTCTTTTTCAATTTTTATTTTGTGTGTTTTCGTGGTTATTGCCAATTTACTACTAAGAATTACTACTGCAATCTCTTCCTAATAAAGAGAGCAAACTAATCTTCATCATAACTTAGACCCACATCAAGTTCTGCTAGTTCTATCATAACTCGCTTTGTACGAGTTTCTATTGAATTTGCGACAAATAAGGAAATAGTCTCCAACGACGAGCTAGTAGAGTAGTTACTAGCTTAGCTTGTTTTAAAGGTTTGTTCTACTTGTCCGCATTTAGTTACCTTATTGACAGTAGTAAGGTCTTTTTATCCTTTTTGAGATCCTTCAATTACCCTTTACGTTGAAGGGCACGGTAACTTGCAAAGTTTTTTTTTAAACCTTTCCCCACACTAGGAATTTCTCCTGTGTCGTGGGTGCGTTCACAAATATATAAACAAACGCCCAGAAACGAAACAACTACTTCTACAAGTAGATCATACAAATATTTGTTCCATGCGGGAAATGAGCCCGCGACATGCAGCGCTGCAGTCCAATCCCTCAGCCACTATGCTAACCGTGCCGTCAAACTTCAGTATAAACATACACACACAATCATCATACAAATCTTTCCTCTTAATAAAATAAGTGTAGACTAATAAAATTTCAATAACTCGCCTATTTTCTTAGTTAAATGCAAGTACTTAGTTACAAGATTAAAGAGTGATGTAGCTAAGCGCCTGTTCAAAAGTAGTTCTGAAGTAGCAGCGGGTATCAAGCGAATGAGCATACTTGCAAAGTTCTTTGTTGCCTACACGCTTTGCAAGTTCTCCTCTTATTTGCATGTTAGTGTAACTTATTAAATACAACTTTGTTTTCAGGCACATATGGCGGAATTTCGATTAAGTTGTTTGGTGTTTAAAGTTGGGTGTTATTAATGTGATGGATGAATGTTTGCGCTTTAAAGAAGTCCAGGGGGGTATTATAACGTCTTAAAACCAGGCTTGTTCCAGTGAGTGAACGAGATGGCGATAGACGACTTGTAGAGGAAGTGCAGCATATTTGGAATACCAGTTTGTTTTTTAAGAATAACATGAAAAAGAAATGAGTTATTCCAATAAAAAATGCATTTAATTGTTTGAAGTTAAATGAAATTTTGAGAAGGTTCCTCATTTTTGTTTGGTTTTATACCAAACAAAAATAAGCCTTCTCAAAATTTCAATTTTTATAGAAAAATCCGAAAGCGTGATTTGACTTAGGGTGCATGTAATTTGGAATATACTATTCCAAATTAAATTCATAGCTTTTGCGCTCATGGATCGAGATGGTGCTAGACGACTTGTATAGCTCTGTCTTTTTCCCACAAGTTAATTACTGACTGACTCGCTGACTCGCTGACTGGCCTGTTGGTCTAGTGGTTAGTGACCCTGACTGCTATGCCGGAGGTCGTGGGTTCGATTCCCACCCAGGACAAATGTTTGTGTGATGAGCACGATCATTTGTTCTGTGTCTGGGTGTAATTTATCTATAATATGTATGTATTTAGAAATATATAAGTATGTTTATCAGTTGTCTAGTACCCATAACACAAGCCCAGCTTAGCTTGGGACTAGACGGCGTTGTGTGATAGTTGTGAACATATTATTATATTATTATTATTATTACTTACCCTTTAAGATATCATGGCTACCTGGTTAACAGCTTCTGTTATCCATGAGGGTTAACAGAGTTGAATCTATTAGTAACACACACATTTCTCCAGTTATTTTCAAGTCAGTTTAAGTCAGATTTTGGCCGTTTGTGGGACTTATACCATCACCGTGACCCGGGAACATAAAGGGCTATTGAAGGACACCGTGGATTTTAGTCAGTACAAGTCTGACAGTCCCTCCCGCCCTGCCCGGGGTGGGAAGACTCATCTGATGATTTTACAACGTAAAAAAAAGTCAGATTTTGGCCAAATAGCGGCCAAGGTCACTGATACTGATACTGCTAGCCTATATCATCCCACTGCTGGGCAAAGGCCTCTCCCCGTGACTTCCAGTTTTCACGATCCAGGGCCAGTGGACTAGGGGTCCACTTTGAACGAGGTTTGCCGCGACGCCTTCCAAGGTTGAGTCAAACAATTAGGGCCGCTCAAGTCCGTTGGGTTGACGATATTGTCATTTAATTTGGACGGGACAGGAACTCTTGGGAAAACTTGGAGGACTTTTTTTCCCAGCCGTGGTTGTCAGCTCAGAGAAATTTTTCCCTCTTTGCTAGTGATGTTACTACCAAAAGGGGTGAGTTTCCTCTGAAACTTACGATTCTCGTACATGGCCAGATAAATAAAATTATAAGTCAAAAAACTGTATAATATACTATGTTCAGAATTAGATTTGTTTTCTCGTAAATACCCACTGAATTGAGAACTTCCTCCTTTTCAGAGAATTCAGTTAATAATAAATCAAATAGAAAAAGCAGATGATTGTCCGTATTTTCATATATGTATTAACCTTAGTTTTATAAGGATAAAATTAATTGATTTAATGGATTAATTAGGATTGTTATTTAATCCATTAAATCAATTTTCAAACCGAAAATATAACCTGTGGAGTTTATAAGCTTTTGTTAATCATGTATAGTGTGTAATTGTTAGTTAACCTTAATTAATCAATTTGAATAAAAATAGTCACTATTATAGGTAGCCACAAAAAAAAGTACAAAAATTAAAAAAAAAAGCTCATTAAAAAAAAAAAAAACCACCAGCCATAAAGTCTACTCCACACAAACAAGCGATAGATCACCTACTAACTACATAGAACAAAATTTATACCTAGTACGCAGTTTGGTGGCGTGATAAACGCCCGATGAAGGCAATTAAGGTGTCGACAGAACGCTTGCGTTGTGGTTTTGTTCCTATAAAAGTTCGTGTGTAGGTAAGGAACGCGGGTGGAACGCTTCTGAAGGTTTTGAATGTACTTAGTAAGGTAGATAATGGCTGAGAATGGTGGGGTGGTACTAGGGTTGTCAGATACGGGTATTTTATTACCGGGACAATTTTATTATCATTATCTGTCTAGCCTTTTCCCACCCGGGTCGACGGCGCATCGTGTTCCACGCGCGTCTCTAAGAGCTGTCAGCAAATGACGGGACCCCCTCACAGACGGCCAAAGCCTGCCGGGGTCGCGGGACTTATTTCCATCACCGTGACCCCGGATCATAAAGGGCTATTGAAGAACACCGTGGATTTTAGTCAGTACAAGTCTGACAGTCCCTTCCGCCCTGCCCGGGGTGCGAGGACTCATTTGATGATTTTACCACGATAAAAAAAAGCCTTTTCTCAACTACATTGGGGTCTGCTTCCAGTCAAACCGGATACAGTTGTTACTACATGGAGTGACTGACTATCGGATCTCCACAACTCAGTAACTGTGTAATACGATACCCCACGGTAAGATTGGTAGTCAGACTTTAGAGCTTCTGACTAACAGTAACGACTGTCACAGATCTACAAATACCAGCCAGGACCAACGGCTTTACGTGCTTTCCGAGGCACGGAGGAAATTCGTTTTGACAGATGGTCACTTGTAATTACGGGACAATCCCGGATTTCTCAGCCACCTGGCAACCCTGGGTGGTACTCAGCTATTTTCTTGGGCGTGTGAGGTTGGTCTTATGGCTCGTTTTCAAAGATCGAGCTGCTGCTTAGTCAGTAGTTGACGAGATAGGAAATGACTGTTGTGATCACAAAATATTAAGGCGTAGCGAAAGGACTGTTTTATATACAACGTGAAACGTTAAAAGCGCAAAACCTTTCGTGGGGTAACTCAGCACAATGTTTGTTCTAAGACTTTTAGAAATTCGCAAAAAAAAAAATGAATTTCATACAAATTGAGAAATTGATCGAGCCCATCAGTAACAAAATTTACAAAAGTCTTACAACAAGAAAAAATCAGTAACATGGGCTGAGTTACCCCACGAGAGGCTTTTCGCTTTTAACGTTACACGCTGTATAAGGTAACCGTGACCCGCACCCGCGGTACAAGAAAAGTTACTTGCAAGTAGCAACTTTAAAAAAACTAGGAATGAAGTCATTTGATGATTTCTCCTCCCAAAAAAGAATAAATACCTACAATTCTATAAAATAATTCTTACGATTTTTCAAAGGTTCTTTATTTATGGGCTTCGCAATAAAATTGAACGGCGCCAAGAGTTAGCAATGAAAACAACGCGTCCTTGACCGAGGCATAATGCATTCTGTGCGATGCTCCACTTAAAAGTCTGCTCAGGTAAAATGAAGGGGAAGAAAATAAAGAGGTATTCTGATTGTAAAACGTATTTAGGTCAAATTTAGTATTTAGAGTTTTGAATATTATGGAATATGTTTTTTTTCTTTTTTTTTAATCAATGCCTATTGTTACGAGCTGGGTATAAATGAATTTCTCTAATTAAAAAAAAGCACTTAACACTATTCACTACTAAAACACCTACACATACACTTAATCACACGTAAAAGTCACTTAGATCGCTTCGATTTCACTTCGAGTCACCTCCATCGTAATCAAAACCAGACTGACTCAAGTAGTTTTTTTTGTTTTTTTAATGGCATCTCGCAGGTCAACCTAGTGGAGGTTCTGTGCTGCTTAACCGGACTTTTCTGTGAATGCCATAGATTGCTCTTTCTCCGTCTTCACTACCTTACGACTTTATTATTCAGGCAACTACCGCAATACAAACCCGTAGAGGTTCGTACACATGCACGCGTCAATGGATACCGAAGTCGTAAGGTATCGGATACTTACGTCGCCTAGTGTATGAAGGGGCTAAGGCCTCCAGCCAAGGACCTAACTCAGGTCGCCGATCGGTGCCCTATTTATACCCCAGCCGGATCCACTAGATGTTTCTAGAAGATGGTCGAATGTTCTGGAAAAATCCATAGATTTCGACGAGTCCCATACCTTCTGGAAAATTCCAGAACCATTTCGAAACATCTAGAACAGGGTAGAATTTTCTAGAAACTGCCAGACCTCCAGTAGAATTGTCTCGCAATTCGATCGACGCGACGTAACAATGTTAACAAAAAAAAACTGCACTTGCTAGTACCGTTTTTTTTTTTTTGTCTTGGCAAAATCATCAAATGAGGCCTCCCACCCCGGGCAGGGCGGGAGGGACTGTCAGACTTGTACTGACTAAAATCCACGGTATCCTTCAATAGCCCTTTATGTTCCGGGGTCACGGTGATGGTATAAGACCCGCGACCTTGCTAGTACCGTATTGGCAATTTAAATCTTTTAGCCTTCATTTCAATTAACATTATGGTCATTTAACTCCTTTACTACAAACACTAATCCTATTAAAAGATAACAGAAATAAACATAGAATACAAGCACTAGAGGTAAAATAAAATCCACTTCGATTCCCAACGTTAACCGCTCGTTAAAGCTAGCCACCTACAGGTTAGACACGTTAACCGTTGGTCGTAACATAAATAGTGATAATGAAACATTTATTTAACACTAGCTGCTGCCAGCGGTTTCACCCGCTACAACTCGAAAATTATCCCACGGGAACATAAAATCGGGATAAAAACTATCCTATGTGTTAATCCAGGTTATAAACTATCTGTGTACCAAATTTCAGCCAAATCCGTTCAGTAGTTTTTGCGTGAAAGAGTAACAAACATACATACAAACTTTCACGTTTATAATATTAGTAGGACGTAGGATTTTCTATGTGGGATGAACGAGTATCTATTTGCAGGGTTGTCTGTGACCTATTGAAGGTTCTGAGGACTTCGTGGGGCTGTCTAAACAAGGTTTTTTTTGAGGCAAAATCATCAAATGGGTTTTCCCACTCAGGGCAGGACGGGAGGGACTGTCAGACTTGTACTGACTAAAATCCACGGTGATCCTTCTAGATCCTAATAGCCCTTAACGGTCCTGGGTCACGGTAACCTGAGATAATTCCATGAACCCGGTTTAAAAAAGGTACCGTGCAAATACTGCACCACATTAAACCTTTCGGCTAAATATGTTTGCTATTGTTTGCTAACGGAGAGTAACGGCTTGCAGGCGGTGACTTGGTTAGCTTGCCGTCCGATCAAGGACCAAGCTTGAGCTAACGGCCGGCGTGTCAGATTCCTCGAGGAGCTGTCAGCAAAGGAAAAACAAACTAAAAACCAAAATAACCAAATGCCTGTCGGGATCGAAGGGCTGTCTTATAAAGGCACCCTGGCTCACGTGTAGGGAAACTCAAGGAACGCTGGACGTTTTTAGTTAACACGATGTGGACAGTCCCCTCCGCTCCACCCAGGGTTCTTAGCACTCATTTGATTTAGTTTTAGTGATTAAAAGATTGCCCCATTCCCCCATCGAATAAATAGTAAGTTCTCCTCTATCATGGTTACGTTTACAGAAATTTTCTCTTACATAATTATATAAACACCCATAAATATTTGAAGATTCCGTCTATTCCAATAACTGAATTAACATAACTCAATGTAGTTGTAGAAACTTAAAGCAAGTTCTAAAACTGCAGCATTGTCAGAAATGATTTATTTAGACATTAATTAATAATTTATGTAACAAGACAAACTAATTACACTGTGACTGTGTTGGTGCGGGCCCTGACTGCGAAATATCCGACTAAGCTCAAATTAGTACGCTTACGAGGCTGTAGGGTTGGTACTCTGTGTTAAATGAGGAAAAGTCGAAAAACGTGTCGGATTTGGTATTGCAGAGCTGAGAGCCTTTGAAAAGGCTTTGGGGGTTCTAAATGCTTTTTTTTTATCGTGGTAAAATCATCAAATGAGTCCTCAGACTTGTACTGACTAAAATCCACGGTGTTCTTCAATAGCCCTTTATGTTCCGGGGTCACGGTGATGGTATAAGTCCCGCGACCATAAGTCCCGCGTCCAGAGCTGTAGCCCTTAGAAAAGGTTTTGGGGGTTCTAAATGCTTAGAAGAATTGTATTTATAATTCTCGATCTTCTTTAAGCGGTAGCAAACGATAAAGACGGAAACACAATATTAAAACGCGAAACGACCCGATGAAACGCGATGCGTGTTGAGTCGAATCAAATGTATTGTTTTTTATAGACCAGAATTACACTATGAACATCCGACGCGACGCCATGCCTGCACATTTGATTCGAGTCAACACGCATCACGTTCCATCGGGTCGCGTCGCGTTTTAATAATGTGTTACCGTTAAAAATCTTAAGTTATCGAGAGTAACATAGGCTACAAAGCTAAACAATTTTCATGATTACGAAATGAAAACCAAGTGTTTTTATTAAGTCTAATTATCGTCTAATTTCAATATTGTCAATCCATCTTGCCTCGTTTTGGTTTGGAAAGTCATCAAACG
This sequence comes from Agrotis ipsilon, assembly GCA_028554685.1. Classification (NCBI taxonomy): domain Eukaryota; kingdom Metazoa; phylum Arthropoda; class Insecta; order Lepidoptera; family Noctuidae; genus Agrotis; species Agrotis ipsilon. Next base: position 11,102,341 of record CM052977.1, read on the forward strand.
ATTTTTTCTGCTCTCAGTGGAGAAGAAGACAGTGTCAGACTTACACTGACTATAACGTTGTTTCTTTTATATATCAGAATTTTTAAGGGGTATGTGTTGAAGTGGGCAACCCTAAATTACTTCGCAACTGATTCATACTAATTAATAGAGCAGTCCTAATTGTACAAATGTTTAATATCCGAGCAGCATGTTAATGAAAATATTTTGACATATGAAGGACAATTTGTAGAGGCCATGATTTTAGATACAGATCTTCATAAAGATTTCTGATTTGATGACGGGACTGATGATAAGCAGAAATTATTTCTGAGGTCTTATCACAAGATCGCAGTATTTTATTTACAGCGTAGGTACTTAAAGTATTTACTGCGTTTATTATATGGAAAAATGGAACAGCGCTTCTAGTGTGCGAAGAAGGAACAATTTTTTTTCCTTGAAACAACGACGATTATTACTAGACTCCGCATGCACGATCTAAGGAACAAAAATTATTCTGTCAAATCGCTGAGGTACTACGTAAGCGAGGGGGATGGGGTACTGCGTTGTGATTGGCTAAGTCAAGGTCTCTTCTGTCTCAAGGTATGTTTACGGCCCACAGGAGTGGTCGAAATAAGACGGATATAAGACTTTTTTGCCTAATGTGTTGACAGACATCGGTCGCCTTTTATTAGGAGTCTAGTAAGATATCGTCGTTGCTTGAAATTAATGTCAAAGTTCCAGTTTATTTTACGTCATAATACTGTAAATTCATGCTAAGTGTACTGATGCGGGGGCCACACTAACAACAAATGCCGTCAATTATCGAGATCACGGATAATTATGTATACTAACATTAAGAGTATGAAGTGTAGTGTGGCCCCCGCATAACGAAATGACGTATCTGGGTTGGTTTAGGCGTCATGATATAATTATAATATATTTACCTTCTCTGTTTCTTCTTTTTAGTTTCAAAGTCAAAGTTCCAGTTTACTATACGTCTCATTTACTAAAAACTCGTGCTAAGGGTACTGATAAATACGTTGACATTAAAACTTCACTTCAATAACACTTCACAAAACACAAGCAGAACTTATTCAAGGATCCTTTCATTCCAACAAACGACATCAAAAAAAGAAAAATTAATAGCAATAGTGCAATTTAGTAAGACGCCCGTAAAACGACGTCCATTGTACTAAGAGAGCTGGAGGAGGTCATAATCAACGAAATGATATTACGGAGAGAGCATCCCTTGGCAAACGACTGGAGTAAAATCTTGACAATGGTTGAAGTTATGAGAAATAGCGGATTTTTTGATTATTCACTCTATATTATATTATATTATCAGCCTATTGCCGTCCACTGCTGAACATAAGCCTCCCCCAAAGAGCGCCAACCATCCCGGTCCTGGGCAGCCCGCATCCATCCACTGCCAGCCACCTTACTTAAATCATCTCACCATCTTGCAGCAGGGCGTCCTACACTACGTTTGCCCATTCGCGGTCTCCACTCTAGCACATGTTTGCTCCACCTGCCGTCTGTCCGTCTACAAATGTGGCCGGCCCACTTCCACTTCAGCATGCTGATTCTAAGCGCAATGTCGATTACTTTGGTTTTCCGGCGAATGACTTCATTACGAATTCTATCCACCAGAGAAACCCCGATTCACTCTATAATGTAAAAAAAAAGAATAATACTGAGTGAAAAATGGGTTAGTTCTGGGCCTCAACGTAGTCCAGAAGCGAAGATGATGATTAATTTTGAATTCATCAAAGCCATATACATCTGAGGTCGCGGGACTTATTTCATTACAGTGACTCCGGAACATAAAGGACCATTGAAGGACACTGTGGATTTTAGTCAGTGCAAGTCTGACAGTCCCTCCCGCCTGCCCGAGGTGGGAGGACATATTTGATGATTTCACCACGTAAAAAAAATCCATGTAGGTATATAGCCTATAGAGTTCCTAGAAGCGGTTTAATTAACTGTGCTACCATAATAAATCCTATCAAGAAAAAAAAAGAAAGACGTATAAAAAAACCGTAACATTTTCCTTTTAATTGTAGTCATCTCGTTATCACTATCCCCTATATCTCCCTTTATCCCTTATTCCAAGACAATACCATCCCCCTTTAAAAAAAACCTATCCCTTTCAATCTACCCTCTTTCTTCTAAGATTAATTCCTCCAATTGCGCCACAAGCTTAAGGTCCCGTGACGTCATTATCTGCCCAGCACAAGCGTGAGATTAGGGACTATTTCATTATATTTTTCCGAGGGATTTCTTTCCCAGTTCCTCGCTGTAGGGACGAGTGAAATTAATGTATCTTGTGGACGGCAATCATACGTGTCTGGGACATTGGATGTTATTACTATAGCTGTGATTTTGGAAGGAATTTTGAGTAGATATTCTCTATGGACTATGATCTAGTCTAATAAGGTTGTATTGACGCGTTCTTGGCGTATTTTTTATGAGGAATATCATGAAATATTTCCTCCGGGTTTGAGTGGAGCGGAACGAAGTATTGGCTCGGTACTAGGTTGGCTTTCATCGAAAGTAAATACTAAATAACGATCTGTTTATTCGAAATGGTTGCTTAGAACGTCGCTAAGCACTGACTTTGACTTGGATGTTGCTTAGCTACGATTATTTATCTTGGCCTCAGACTCGTGCTAACGAAAAATGATAATTTCTGGAAAAGTCTACGCTGCCACCTAAATCTGCCCCCCCCAAGACGAGCCAAGCGAAGCGCAAGGGCACTACGTACCTTTTCTCGAAGTGTTTCGTCGTTTTTTTGAACCCTCATAGACTTGGTTTCCGATGTACCAGATAGTTCATATTCACAGGATATGATGCCGATAATAGATTTATTAAGCATACAAAGTTATAATAGAATACCTCTAATACTTTGGATTTTATTGATATCTAAAATACACGGATTTCGTCACTGATAGCAACCCTTACTTCACAAATTCTACAAATCAGTAAAATGTATGGCTTGGCTGTTTCGTTACTTAGGTACTTCAGAAACTAAATATTAGCATCACCTATACAACGGTAGCGAAACGGTGAAGCCATACATTTTACTGATTTGTAGAATTTGTGAAGTAAGGGTTGCTAGAGTTAGGCCGTGAAGATTCAGAAGCTTGGTTCTTCATGAGATCTGATATCTTTTTTGTAGGACAAACCTTATGTGCTCGTATTGGAAACAGTTTACATGAAATGTTTTTGGTGGGATATATTATTCTATAAAGTTTGGTTAATAAAATAAATTACCAATATAAACACACAGTAATACATAAATCTAAATTCTAACTAATATGATGATGCGAAACTTTGTGAAGATGGATGAAAGGTATAGTTCCCGAAGGAAGAACACGCACTGGCAAGCGCAGCGTAGCAACCAGCACTATTGAAAGTCTATAGAGGAGGCCTATGTTCAGCAGTGGACGTCTTACAGCTGAGACATGATCATGGATTAAAAGATGAATGTATGTTTTTGTTACTGTTTCGCACATACTACTTAAAGATTCAGGTACTCATATAATTTCTAAGGTTAATTACGAACACTTTTCATCTAGGGTATGACGTCTGGAGGAGGCGGGCAGCGCGAGAGAGAGGACAATGTCCTCCCTCCGCCCCACCCGCGTTGGTAGACGCCTACGGTGTCGGACGTCGCAAGACGATCTCCGGCCACCGTAGGCGCAGGCATGCGGGTGGCGAGTAAAGGGCAACTCGCTGTCCGACCATGGACCATGCCCGGGTCGGCGGCGCGTCGTGTTCCACGCGCTCCTCAAAGAGCGTCAGCATAAAGACGAGGCCCCTCTCAGAGGGCTAAAGCCTGCCGGGGTCGCGGGACTTATACCATCACCGTGACCCCGGAACATAAAGGACTATTGAAGGACACCGTGGATTTTAGTCAGTACAAGTCTGACAGTCCCTCTCACCCTGCCCAGAGTGGGAGGACTCATTTAATGATTTTACCACGATAACAAAAAGGGTATGACGTCTCCGTGTTATAAGCTGGCAACGTGCTACTTTACGTTATAGATTTAAACGCAGTCGGTCATGCATGACGTCTAATCCATCACAACATCCATCAAGCCATTCATTCGACATTAACATGTCTAAAACAAGAGACATTTTATTCTCTCAGTAACTTGTTCAATGTCAATAATAACAATATATTTGAACCGACTAGACGATCAAATAATATTTTAGTGTTTCATCGAAAAAATCCTTACAGAGCTCTCTGAAGCAAGTGTAGTGAAATAAATGTATCATAAGGTTGGCAATCACACTCAAACGTGATCTGGGTTCAAGTTTCAAAGATATCTCTCTGTATTGTATTGAGAATTGAATGATGTGTGATTTTGTTAGAACCAGTGGGATTTTCTAAGAGTTTGAAAGATTCGGTTAGGAGTTTTAACTAAGCTTGTTGTTATATAAAAGGCCTAGTTTGACACTCTCAAGTAATTTGTTGTCTTGTCCGTGGAGGATTACCATTACTTTGGCGATTGAAAAGAGTGTCCATGGAGTTTCTTGCTCATTCTTCTCCATAGAGATCTACGCTTTAAATGAGCACCTACGGTACTTTCACAGTTTTTATGTCATGTGACTGGGTCTATAGCACCATAACTATTTTTAGTACTAGTTTTATTTTATATCTTGACAATTTAAAAGTACCTATATTTGGCTTAGTTGAAAAACAATTTGATTTGATTTGATTGACTTATCTCTTGAAAATAAAGATTGTTTTGGTGTACGAAATTATCAAATTAGATCGCTCTGGGTGGAGCGGAAGCGTCTGTCAGCCTTGACTTTGTAATAAAAGCTTTTAAAAACCAGCCTGTGTCAGTTGCCCTTTGTGTAGCAGGACCACGGTAACCTTGAAGACATTCCCGTGACCCTAACAGACACATGCCTTTTTTGAGTCAAGTTTGATGACAGCTCCTTGAGTCGTTTAACAAGGCGCTGGTTCTTAGTCGGACGGCGAGTTACCCAATAAGATTAGTGTGTGTAGTTTTGTAGTCATAATTACAATAAAACGTAAAATGATGGGACTTTATTTAGTAAATATTTGTATAAAGTGCCTAATGTCCAAGAAATTAAACAACTTAGTGTATTTTTCGAAGAAAATTCATTCCCTACGTAATGGGTCCAAAGACGATGTTATTATTTCGTGGTAGACACACGTCATAATATATTATTTTTATTGACGAGACTTTTACTTGCATCTGTGATTGTGATTTTAAGAGTAAAATAAAAGAAAAATATTGCAAAGATTCTCAGAGAAGATTTATTTAAGAAAAGTCTGATTGAGCAAGACTTTATTTATATTGTTGGTCATAAATATAATAAAGATTTTGATTCAATAAACGAGACTCAAGATGAATTTGAAATAGATTAATGATAATTGAAACCAACCGAGGTTGTAGACTGGTTGAAGCAAAATCAGTTTGTAAAAAGAAAATGTTTGATTTCTGCACTTCTTTTTGAAGTAAATATGGCCTATTGCCATCATTTTATTTATTTAATGTTCGGAAAGCTTACAAACTAATGAATAAGTTATTAACAACAATTGCACTGACATTTGCCATTTACAAGCTTTCACAATAATACAAGTAAAAGTCATCCGACCATAGATACAGACTCTGTGACGAGGCATGCGGACGATTAGTAATGGGCGACTCGCCGTCTGATCATGAACCATCCCCGGGTCGATGGCGCGAGGGCCAAAGCCTGCCGGGGTCGCAGGACTGACTCATGCACTGAAACGTCGTTAGACGATGAGGGGTGTTAGGTTTATTTTCGTTAGGTATTTTTTTGATTCGATCAGAGCCTACGATAAAAGCTATGCAATAGATTAAAAGAAGGAGGGGTTATAGCGGTTTCAGCTTTTTTTATTCCAGTAAAATAGAAAGAAAGAAAGAAAATACATTTATTTGGCGCGAAAGAGACCACGATACACACAACATTTAAAATAAAAAATAAACACAATAAAAGAAAGGACTTACATCTAAAAACAAGAGGAAAAAAAAATACAAAGAATTGTTGTGTGTCTCATAATAATAATCATAACTGAATAATCATGACTCTTGAAATTGTTTTCTTGTGGCCTCTCATATTTCACTGTTAGGTAAAGTCTACTTCCAACGAAATATTTTAATTATTCACTTTGACAAAATTAATTGAAAACTAAACTAATTAGGGCAAAACTCAAAGCGAATGGCATGAACCTAGTCTGAATTTGCCTACTTAAAAACTTAAAAGAAAATCAAAGAGAAAGTAGTTACTATAATGTGTCATCATAATCATCATTCTATGATGTTCCCACTGCTGGGACACAGACCACTCTGAAAGGGGGAATGGGCCATAATCCACAGACGTCACATATCTTTGAATTTTTGGTTCTAGGACATGACGGTTTCCTAACGATGTTTTCCTTCACCGTTTTGAGAGCAGTGGTGATGAAATAAATTAGACAAAGTAATGCTCCTAGCGAGGTTCGACCCCACGACCTACAACTCGTAAGGCGGGACTGATACCACAGGGCACTGATATAATGTGTAATGTTATAGTATTCCTGACCGAATTCGTCGACGGCGGGGCGGCCAATATCAGCGAACATTAACCATCTGTACGGGACATTTTTATGGTGCACAAGAAGTGTGTGCGCAGACACAGGTGCGCTCTTTGTTTCTTTAATCTTATATTATACTGCCACTTTCCAAACTCCCTACTGCTACTGGGAAACCTAATGGCACTGTTTGTCCGACCTATAATCGAATCTAGGAGTTGTCGAGCATCTAGAGTACTTATCCAGAATGATGCAAGTTCAAATCAGAAAGGTAAGAAATAATATCTTAAACTATGGTTGGTCTAGTGGTTAGTGACCCTGACTGCTATGCCGGAGGTTGTGGGTTCGATTCCCACCTAGGTCAAATGTTTGTGTGATGAGCACTATTATTTGTTCTGTGTCTGGGTGTAATTTATCCATAAAAATCATGTATTTAGAAATATATAAGTATGTTTATCAGTTGTCTAGTACCCATAACACAAGCTCTGCTTAGCTTGGGACTCGATAGCGTTGTGTGATAGTTGTGGAATATTATTATTTCACAATTTATTGGTATGTACTGAATCACAATTTCCGTCATTGAAACCGATGTTTGGTTTTTCACATACACATTAAGCTCGTTGGCTATGTGTACTTTTGATATTGAATGTAATAAAGAAGCCAAGCCGAGAAGACTTGAGATAAAAATGTAGTCGAGATTTACGATTTTTATCCCAATATATTTATGTCCCAAAGGAACACTATCTTTCCGAATCTTTTGGTAGCAATATGATATTCTATGCTTAATAAAAATGAAGACGATTTTGAATATAAGCTTTGTCGGGCGTAACAGTGAATCTACACTTAGATATAATGTTACAAAGCTGAAGTGTTGTTTGTTTGGTTGAACCCACTAATCTCAGGATCTACTAGTTCGAATTGAAAAATTATATTAATTGCTAGAGACTATAACAGTATGCTAGGAGCCGAGCAGAAGCGAGGGGGTGAAACACGACAAACAGGTAGTACCTTATAAAATTAAACAAGATTAAATTATTTTAGTTTATTTAGGTTCAAACGAAATTAATTTATCTTTAGAAGAGTGATGCTGAGCCATGAGTGTGTGAGTCATGCTGGGTTTTCCGTTGTTATTACGCTTAAAACATGGAGAATTATTAACATAATTATTAACTTACCTAATATAAATTAAAATTGCTAACAAAGATCACCAAAAAATTCATGAACATCACTGTCAACGGGATAAGTAGAAGTTAGAAATAATACAAATAGGTAACACGGATAGATGTTAATGTCTATTATAATTATTTACAAAAACTTTTCAATTGCATAAGTAAATATATTTCATTAAAGCCCAGACTTAAGTCTAGCTACTCAATATCATTTCTAAAGAAACCAAAATTACATTATTAAAGCAAGCTGAACATTTTAAATACATTACCGACATACATACGGCGGACTGCACAAAGCGGCACCCATACATCTGCATTAATGCAGGCGGATACAGTACTACCTGTGTAGGTACTGTCGGCCAAAAAGAGTAATATTAAACTTATAAGGGCCATTTTTTGGTACTATTTTGTTCATCATCATCATCTCAGCCACAGGACGTCCACTGCTGAACATAGGCCTCCCCTTTTGATCTCCACATATACCGGTTGGAAGTGAACTGCATCCAGCGTCTTTCGGCGACCTTTATGAAGTCGTCTGTCCTTCTTGTTGGTGGACGTCCTACGCTGCTCTTGCTAGTCCGTGGTCTCCACTCTAGTGCTTTTCGACCCCATCAAACCGACCGACCAAACCTACCCTTGCGAATGGGTGTAGAGTCAATTCCTTCCCATCCCATTTCCTTTATTTGTAATATTCAACGTTCCAAATTGCCTCTTTAATGCCCTAATTCAGTGGTTCCTAACCTTTTCAATGTCACTACCCCTGTGAACAAGTATGGGAATTGAGTTTACCCTTAGCAGCTAGGAGTAAATAAACAGAATTGTTTATTATTTACTTATGCTCACTTAGTTGTGTTGGACTCTACGTTGTTATAGTTCCAATTTGCGCAAAAAAATATCTATAATATATATATAAAAAAATAAACATCCTGCAACGTCAAAATTTTTGTTTCATTTCCTTACATTGAAATATTCAGACTATTCATTTCAGTGAGAAAATCAGCAAGGTCATCATCTTTAGAAAGAAAAAGAAAATCATCTTTAGAACAAATGTTTTTGTCTTTAATTTTGCATAATACTGTTTTTCTTTTTGTGTTCTCCTATTTTCAAAAGACAATCCAATTTCTTCTCGTAATTCGTAAACCCTAATTAGAACTTTGTATCTTGATAACCAACGTACCTCTGTATGGTACAAAAGAGCTACTCATGCGGTGCTTCACCGGCAACGGCGACGAAACGACGACGACGGTGTGGGAGACACCGCCGCTCACCCGCCGCTGTCGCCGTCAGCCACGCGGATGAGAGCGCCGTGCTGACGTTTACCGTTCTATTATTTTGTTTATTGCTATTTTGATACTTTTTCGTGCCATCCTGTGTTACCCCTCTAGAATCTTCGTTTTACCCCTGCGGGGGTAATTACCCCCAGGTTAGGAACCACTGCCCTAATTGAAAACACGATTTGACTTTAAGTTTATCCCAGATTTCCCCACAATTTTTATCTCTAGCGACGTGTTAGCCTCATGAAAAACTATAGCTAAAACATCTTTATTATTTAACAATGTATGTAATAGTATAAGAACCAAGTTACTTGGCTGACAGTACATTCGTACCTAACTTACGATCCGTCCTAGATACACTTCCTAAACTGCTGCCCATAAATTGTATCAAACGCGACAACTTTATGTAGTGCTTGCAATCAGTAACTGCTCAAGTTTCTGCTCTATTTCGGGACTTGGATTTAGTATTGGCTTTTTGGGTAACGCCTCTATTACTATAAGGATATTAAACTATAGGTTAATATATTAATGATTTTTATTCAAATATTGTTCTGTTTTTAGTAAAATAATATTTTTTTAATATTCACCAGCTTATTTCATTCAAATGAGCGTACAATCGAACTCATTTTATTATTGATTTGAAAAAATGAGTTTGATATTGTGCTCGATCCTCGATGATTGATTGTGTTAAGTGAGATCATGAACGTTACATAATGACACTCTGAGTGAAGTGAAAGGGAGAGACTCATACTAACTAAAAGCCACGCTTTTTCTCTATTTCCCTTTTGCGTTCCAGAGCCGCAGTAATCTTTTTAGGCATTCCAGCAAATGTTTAATACCCTTAGTTCTTAATAATAATAAGCAAAATAAAAATATAATAAATGGTTATCTGATGTGACCAAAGCGTTAGTAATTCTTAAAATTGGTAAAATAAGTGTCTCAAATCCGCGTAGCATAATGATGCTACGGCGTAGGGGCTTGCTACGGGCGGCGTAGCACATTGCTACGCCGTAGTAACTTGCTACGTCAGTAATGAGAAGACTGAGAGATTCTTTAATTATGAGTTTCATGCTTATTTATATTGCTCTTACTGATACTGATTCGTTGTTAAATTGGAGGCAAGTGCGTCTACTGACTATGCTTATCTCGGTATAAATTGGTCCTGGATTCAATTCCCATATCGGGCAAAATTGATATTATGAATTTTCAATTCCAGATTTCTCAGTTCCATCCATTTGTACTGAGTCGATGGCAAATAGATTCACCAAATAAACATTACTAGCGAACTGTCTGTCACGCGTTCCTTTAATACACAAACCAATTACTCCCATAAATCGGTTCGTGTATCAAACGTACGGTCTACATCTCCTCCAGAAATCACAACCATGACAGTAACATATTACATCCACTCCTGTAGGTACATCACTCGTAATCGTCGGGCAATAAATTGCTCGAACTGTGACAACTGGCCGGAATCGGTGTCAAGCGCCGCGGAACTAAATACGGGATTGTAATTTTGTTTCATGAAGTTGGGGACGTATTAGTATGATAGGGGACTTGTTAGTAGCTTTAGTAATTTGTTTAGGGGTTATTTAGTTTCCTAACTAGCATAATCAATTTATAATGTTCGTTCTGGGGGAGGGGGGGACAGGCCTCCTCTTTTTGCGAGGAAGTGGGTACTATGCACCACGCATTTATATCGATACAATAAGCCTTTAGGTGGCGGTTTGCGCCAGAGACCGCGGAGAGGACCTGGGAGACAGCGAACTCCGGCGCGACAGGAGACCGCGACAGTCTATGTGTCTTCTGTCTGTGTCTGGCTCGCGAACTGCCGCTCACACAATAGACGCGATCCATACAAATTATTGTTTAATGACTTACCTAGACTTGCTAAATATAATAATAACTGCCTTGCAATGTGTGTGCGTATTTACAACAAGATACCTAGGCATTTCAAAACATTGAATTTGAGATTGTTTAAAATTAAGTTTTATAAATGGTTACTTGAAGCTAGTTTTTATAGTTTAAAGGAATTTTTGGGTAAAAAAATTTTATGCTTTTAAAAATGTGAATGGTTGTTGTAGTCCTCTTCACTAAACATTATGTTTGTGCTATATTTTGTATTTAACACCTTTTTATACCATGTTTTACGCAAATAAACATTTTATCTTTTTATCTTTTACATTGCCTAGCGGTCGCTGTCTCCTTTAGCGGTCTCCGCTGCGAATCGCCAGTTTTTTGTGTTATGCCACATTTCTTTTGATTTACCGGCTTCCTCAAGATATTTCTTTCAGTATTTCGACCGAAGCTTAGTACATTATTAAATCAAAGTAGGTAGTTTAAGCGCTAACTTAGGTTAATTTATTTCATTAAGCCGCCTTATACTGCTAAAATGGCTTTAGACTTACAATAATTATAATAAAGTACAGATTTCCGTCAAAGATAAATCAAAAAATATCTACACTTGATACTTACCCGGGTTTGAACCTACACATTCAGTTTCAGAGGTGAAGTAAACTTCTGAGCCATCACGCATCTATAGTACAGCTTTATAACTCATTATAAAATAAAATTAGCACAGTCATTTAAAAAGAAGACATTAGCAACTCCAAAATAACTACCCGGCCAACCAACCACCCACATACTAACCAGCATTTAAGTCCGAAAATAGTCGAAATTAGTCGGTAACTTTCGGACTCGCTTCCCGAACCGCCACAATTTATTATTCGTAGCGTGACAACTGTATGTGGTGTCGGAATTCAGTCCTAACTGTGCGGAACTAAGTAGGGTACTGTAATGTTGTGGAGAAGGATGCAGTTTGGATTATTGTCGCGTTGAAGGGAGAGAGGTAGTGATCCAGTGGTACCGACTACGATTTTACTTGAATAGAATAAATAAAATGTACTTTATTGTACACTAAAATTATTAAATGCACCAAAAGTAAACTATACGTACAGTAAACATACAATAGACACAAGAATATTACACACAGTTACAATACACATTATAATACTACAGCAAAAGGAACATTTTTTTAACTGACTATACAAAAGAAACCAGTGGCTTAGTTTGACCATAGGGTGATGAAATCTACCTTCAAAAAGTCGACAAGTAAATAACGACAAGTTTAAAAAATATATTATGAATTGTGATTTTGAAAAGACCGAAATGGTTGGATACTACTACCTATATATATATATATATATATACGGATATAAACGGCTGACGATCGTGGCCATATTGAAGAGCGCGTGCTCATTAGAACCTCTATGCTAAACGTTCTTATCCGTTTTTGCAATTAGACGAATTTTTGTTCTACTAATCCTGCCAAATCAAATGATGTGTCGGCTCGACAAACCTTCCTATCTTTCTTTTCTTTAAAAAAGGTTGCCCCACCCTAGCAATTTCTACTGTATCGTCTGTGCGTTCGTAAACATTTACAAAATTACACAATCGCCTTGACCCGGAACTCGTAAATCATACAAATATTTGCTCCGTTCGTTGGAATTGCAGTTAGTCCAATTGCTTAGCCACTGCGCTACCAACCTTACAAGCAAACGCTCTGTGTCTTAAGGCATTGCACGGTGTTCTGCGTGAGGGACAGATACGACGCGACGCGACACAAAGTTAATAACATTATGATAGTAGTTTAAATAGTTCGAAAAGCGTCGTAGTCGTCGCTCACGCAGGATACTGCGTTACTCATAATATTTACTACACCGCCGTGTTTACATTTAAATTGATCCGCGTTAATTAGGTTACGGTTAGCTAGGCTAATAACTGCTCGCGGATTAGTTGGATTAGACCAGGCGATACTGTTAGTATAGGTGCGTAACTGACGATTAAACAACGGTTTAGTTTGAGCAAGTGATTAAGTTATTGTGTAGTAAGTAGATTGTGAAGCGATCAATATTTTGCTGTAGTTTGGTAGAAAGTCAGCGTATGTCTAGCCTTTTCCCAACTATGTTAGGGTCGGCTTCCAGTCAAACCAGATACAGCTGAATAGCAATATTGGCCATATAGCCTGTCGGACCTCCACTAAATAGCAGTATTTTACATAAAGCGACTCCACAACCCAGTTACTGGGTAATAAGATACCCATGGTAAGACTGGTTGTCAGACTTTAGAGCTTCTGACAAACAGTAACTATTGTCTAAGATCCACAAATGACAGCCGGGACCAACTGGTTTACGTGCTTTCCGAGGCACGGAGGAAACTCGCTATGACAGATAGTCACCCATTCGCAGACGAACCTCGGTAAGCGCGGCTCAACCCGGAATATCGGCCTGTGTGGCTGTAATTATTTAGCCAAGCGCTTCTCTGAAAAGTGTCCATAGTAAAAATTAAAACAAAGATATTTCACAAACAAATTAATAAATTAATATGTCTGTTTTCGAAAGCTCTAAACATAGTACCCTTAACAAGCTACCTATTTGACATCAAATATGCCAAAACAAATGCATTCGCTATTTGAAATTCTACCAACAATTTGGATTTTATGCTTCAGGCAATTTTGATACACAACACAAAGGATTTCATAGAAAATGTCAAAGATAAAGCTGGTTTTGAAGCCGCAACAATACTGGAAATATTTGTGTTTATTTAGCTAGTATTTGTTTGTATACAGGGTGTAATTTAAGTCATGGGCAATATTTTAATCTCAGGTTCTACTAACGCCGCCAGTCTCTTGGGCACATTAGCGGCTGACAGCGTTGAGGATGAATTTTTCGATGCCTTGTAATATTTTAATTCAGTTTTTGGTTTATGTACTGTTTTTTTTTTGTTTGTTTTATATATTTAGGTTTAATTTATTTATTTTTGGTTCTACTTACGATAATGATTGCATTTTGGCTGATCATTCGCAAATCAAAAATATTAATAATGCAAGTACGAACAACTTTAAAAATGTAGTAAGTCACATTGCAAAGGCATAATGTTGCAAATAAACACTAAAAGTAGATAAAAAATAATCCATAAATCCCTTTAAGTCATGAAGTATAAAAATTTTAAAACACAGTACAGTAGCGCGCGGAACGAAAAGTAAACGCCGAACACTTATTAAAATTTTTAAGGTTGTTAAGAACATCACTACAGCCGGGCAGCCGGGCGACAGCGGGCGGTAGAAGGTCCGAGAGGGGGGTCTGCGAAGCAGCGTCGGCGCACCGGCCGCGGCTCAACACACTGCGTCATCGTCCACGATACTGATCGCATACATATTATAACGTTTCTTCAAATGTTGTAAAATCGTTCTGTCATTAATTACAGTCCGCTTATTATAAATTGTCACCGGTAGTTTTAGTCCTCTTAACACTGTAGGATATATTTTCTAAAGGTTCTAAATACTTGCATCAATAACTTTTTGAGTTGCGTAATACAACCAGTATCGCGAGTAGAGCCTTAGATTAAAATATTGCCTATGACTTAAATTGCACCCTGTATATTTGGCTGGTACGTTTACCGTTGCATTGTTAGAACGATGTTTTCCGAATACTTTTTAAGGAAGCTAGTGGCACAGTTTTAATCATAGTTTAAGTCTTCAACAATACAAAAACTGGGAAAAATACTCGAAAGGCTCATTGTTCTTTCCGACATGATGAATACGTAAATTTTGAATGTTAAAGAAGGATTAACGCCTGAAACCACGCAAGCAAGCCTAGTCAGATGCCCATTCCAATGCGTAGATCTCTATGGAGAAAAATGAGCAAATTATAAGGACACTCGTTTTCAATCACCAAAAATTATTACAGAACCTTTGTTACATCATTCGTTTTCAGATTAGAGCAGTTAGAGAACTATGGAACTATGGATTGGAGCCTTACGCGTCTCATAGTACCTTCCATTTCATCCTGAGCAGTAGTATTTGAAAATTTTCCATTAAAAAAAAGCTTTTAGTTAACATCTTGTATTGAATTCTCAATTACTATTTTTTGTTGCCAGTATAAATAGCTCACTAAAGTAAATATTTGAACCGAAAATGAACACAGACCAAATTAATTGTATCTAATTATCCTATTTCTGTCTTCTTTGACTTTCAAAATACTGGTATAACAAATATTTAGGATAAAACAACGTATTTCAAAGGAAAGTTCTACTTCACAAGAATTTCAATTATCCTTAAGTTTGTACGTCTCAATAATTTTGTAAGAAGCTTCAAAGAAATAAAATAGCGAGTAGGTACGATAGTAATTTAAAAAGTTTGTGAGAAATATTATGTTTGATTGGGTAGTGTGTGTTAATATACAAAATAATTAATATTACCCTACCTAAAAAATAAAAGTAAATGAATTCAAAAACAACCACAAAAAGTTTTAAATAACCAGCAAAATAACTTTTCTTTCGGAAGTCGGTGGCTTTTTTCTAATTTCATTGATTAGTTTATCTCTAGGATTAATAACAGAATGATTAAGAAATATAAATAAATGTTAAACAAATTGTTATTATAATAGATTTAATCAAATATACATACTATTGTTACAAAAATATAAGTACCTACATTAAAGTGTCTCTGTGTTTGTGTATGTGACATTTTATGTTTGTAAATGCACCTACGATAAATTAAAGTATTAACAATAGTTATATTTATTTAATTATTTATGTACACACAATATAAAATAAAAGGACATACTTAAAGTAATAGTACAAAGGCACTGCTTATTTCATAAGAAATTTCTACAAGCAGACCTGCGACAGGAAGAGTAAAAAAAAAGAAATGTAGACAGTAGTGTGTGAGAACAAGAAAATAATAATAAGATAAAAATTAATGTCTTAACTTAATAAATATTAGTACACATATAAATTATAAATAATATATAAGCACTTACATAGTTCCGAAATCCAAAAAAAAAAGTATTAGTATTAATTATTCGCACGATACGTGGAGAGCAGTGGTGGCCCAATGGTATCGGTCCCGACTTACGAGTTGTAGGTCGTGGGTACGAACCCCGCCAGGC
Organism: Agrotis ipsilon; assembly: GCA_028554685.1. Taxonomy (NCBI): domain Eukaryota; kingdom Metazoa; phylum Arthropoda; class Insecta; order Lepidoptera; family Noctuidae; genus Agrotis; species Agrotis ipsilon. The sequence goes on from CM052977.1 coordinate 11,118,290, forward strand.
GCATTACTTTGTGTAATTTATTTCATCACCACTGCTCTCAAAACGGTGAAGGAAAACATCGTGAGGAAACCGGCATGTCCTAGAACCATCAAATTAGAAGACATGTGACATCTGCCAATCCGCACTGGGCCCGCGTGGTGGATTATGGCCCACTCCCTCTCACAAGAGAGGAGGCCTGTGTCCCAGCAGTGGGAACGTTATAGGCTGATGATTAATTATTCATCTAAAATAATTTCAAAGTAACAAAATAAGTTTAATCAATACCCCGTTCCGCTAAACGAACTTAAATCTGCGATCAACAGCCAAACCAAACGAGCGGCTGTGCCATCGGCCTCCAAGGCGCACGTAAAAGATAAAGTTAGCACATAAATCCATGCTTGTCAGCCGCTCGCGATAAGCCGGTTTGCTTAGCCACCCCTTTACCTGGGCCGCGGCTCACACCGAACTGTAGCGGAATGTAGGTCAGGGCTGGATAAATTTTTGGTACTGACTCTATCCGCTCACTAAGCGATCTTAGAAAAAGACGGTAGCACTGTGATCACGTCCTACCGTACACAGCGAGGCTGAGGGGAGGCATCTACAGTCTTCTCGAGGATGTGCCTTAACAGGCGTTGCACAGGGGGTTTCCGGAGGTTGGTCTTTTAAGAGGTCCCGGTTCCCTTCTTCATGTGCTGATGGTGACCACCGGGGTGGTTTTAGTGAGGTACAAATCTCACACTCCCTTGGCGCCTTTTGAAGGTTACCCCCCGGAAAAAAAAAGGTATACTGATGTACATTTTTTTTTATTTGAAGATGCAACTCGACTATTTTACAGGAACCTTGTATCGAGACAAAGTTATTTATTGTTAGGTTAGATAGATTAATAGAAAATCTAGCCGTTAAACATATATCAACAACTATAACTTATTAATTAATGTGCCAGATGTATGACGTGCTAGCAGCAGGTAGCAGAGCAGATATTATGGAATTTTTTGCAATAAAATGTATAGTGTCGACGGACAACCGTGGTGAAGCTGTACGAATGCTGATGTTAGCTCGCATAATCAGCTTCCACGCGCAGGCCACTACTGTCATTTATTTGTTTCTACATTAATTACCACCTGTACCATTGCAGCCTATAGGTACCTATTAATTGTTTTTATAAGCATTAACGCATGCGATGCGCATCGTAATGATGATTTTTTTTGAGGAAAGAAAAATTTTAGATCCCGCTTGCAATCTAAAATTTTTCTTTCCTCAAAAAAAATCATCATTATAGGTACCTATTTTCAAACTGTAGTTACCTAGACTACTTTTCATTCTAAAAGTCCAATCAAGCCAAATTTTTTGTCCTTCGAGCTGGATCAAAACAAAATTCTATTTGTAACTAATCCAAATGAGCTACTTTCCGTAATTTGCTTATGAAATTACTGAACGGTGTAAACGAATCCCCTAACTTGGACCGCCTTGGCACAACTCCACAGTTACCGTAATGAAATTAATGGCAGTACTATTAACTTGGCTTGGAGTCGCCTGCTGCTCTATGTCTGTTGGGATCAAAGACAATCAAATCAAATCATTTATTTACTTGCAAACATGGTTAGATTATACATGGATGTATTTTAAGGCATTATTTTGGTATGCATGCCCATGGAAAGTTAAAATATGACTCAGTATTTAAAAATATTCAGAATTTTAAATTGGGTGATAAAAATTCCATTTTTAATATTAATAGGCGTGCAAGTAATATTGAATTACAATATTTTTATTTTTTTAAGGGATTAAAAAAAAACTATATTATTTGAAAATGTTGTGCTTCATGGGTAGACTTTATTTTGATTGACTTTGCTTTTAATTTTTGCTATGGTAATGCGTAGATTTTTAGTGGGAGTTTGAGTTTTAAATTCTAACTCAAATTATTTGATCAAGTTTTTCGAAAACTTCTTATAGTGACTCAAGTCCGACCAAACAATTAATTCGCCCGTACTTCTTGATATTAATTACATCTGTCATAAACAATAATACTACGGTTTGTCAACTTAGTCGAAAATCTTAATTACTTTCTAGACGAAAATCAATTATCTACAAAACAGTATAAAATAAAGTAAGTAAGTAATTACTTTTTGTATTTATCTGTGCTAAATGATATTTATTTTGTAAATTGGTTATAAAAAACACTTTTACACTGACTACAGTACTCTGAGAAGAAACAGCCGAAACAAACTCAGAGGTCACAGTCTCTTTTAAAGTCCAGACATTGTTCAGGTCATACGAGGACCATGCGGGTGTATAAACTAAAACTAAAATTATGTGTGTATAAACTTCATAATGAAATCTGGCGGTATTCAACGAAGGGCACCCGCTGACAATAGCACCTGAGCTACTCGCACCTTATCTATTCGATCGACTCCTGTCAAAATTTTTCGCAGGTGCCAGTTGCGCTAGGGCCAAAAACTGTCGGTCACGGGACTTAATGAAATACCGTGACCCCGGAACGTAAAGGGCTGATGAAGGACACCGTGGTTTTTAGTCGGTACGAATCTGACAGTAGTATCACCCTGTGCTGGGTGGGAAGACTCATTTGATGATATTACCACGTAAAAAAAAAGTGCCCGATGCCCTTCGTGGAATACCTGAAAATCTGAGGTGTTTTCCATGTAACATACTAACTTATACCAGCGGCTTTGCCTTCGTTAAGTTCGTTAAATGTTTGATGGGATTATTCTACCGAGTTAAAAAGTATCCCATGTGCAAATCCGGCAAATATTATCTCCCCTCTGTGAGAAGTTTCATAAAAATCCGTTCAGTCGTTCTGACGTGATTGAGTTGAGTATCAATCTGTCGCATTTGATACTGAACGAACTTTTAAAAAACGTTTACTGGCACACCACAAGTGCACACAATACAAAGAAAGAAAGAAAAAGAACATAAAACCAAACAACTTTTAAAAGTAATACTATATCTAGATTATATAACCGTTATAAATATGTAAGTTTTGTAAAATCAAGGAAAACAGGAATCGATTTTTAGTAGGCAGGTATGCCAATAAATAAAACTTTAGCAAATAAAGCAAATTCCAAATTAACATTTCAAGTATTCATTAAGTCAAAACTTTGCTCCAATAAATAACAGCTCGAAAAACGATCGGAAGCCAACAAAACCACATTTCATTAATTACAAAGTTCAAGTACCAAATACAGTGAAGTACTGGCTTCAAAAACATAAATCAGAGCATTATTTTTAATGAACACTCGGCAAAGCCCGATAAATCCAATAATTTAGCGATTCGGACGTATTAACGAATGATAACCAATGGACTTCCAATATAAGAGTCGTAGAGTAAAGAATAAATGGAGTAGTGGAGCGAAAACAAACTGGCGTAAATCAAATGACATTGTTTTGTCTTTTTTAAAGAAAAGACATTTGGAAAATAGGGTATTTTAATCAAAAAAAATATTAGTCCGAAATACAGATTATAAAAAAATATTAAACCCGTATTTTTTCTTTTGTCACGTATACCAAAATTGACGAAGATACAACGCTTACAAAAATCACAAAACATCACTAGGTCGCTACAATTTTACAAGCGTAATGACGTCACAAACCCCCACTCCCGAATTTGGAAGCGTTTTATTTTTGTCAATATTCATTGATTTAAAAAAACAAAAAATACGTGTCCATTATTTTTCAATGTTATTACTGACCCGGCCTTTTCAGTCTGTAAGTAATCAGTCTGTCAGATGGAACGTTAACCGAATTCAAATCATCAGCCTACCCTACTCCTAGATTGGGGTCGGCTTCTAGTAGAACCAGATTCAGTTGAATATGAGTATTTTACAAGAAGTGACTGCCTAACGGACTTCCACAACCCAATAACTGGGCAATGCGATACCCCATGATAAGACTGGTTGTCAGACTTATGACTAACAGTAACTACTGTCAAAGATCTACTAATGACACCCGGGACCAACGGCTTTACGTGCTTTCCGAGGCACGGAGGATACCCGCTATGGCAGATTGGCAAGCGCGGCTCAACCCTGAAGATCGGCCTGTGCGGCTGTAATTATTTTACTATCTCAGAAGTAAATATATTATGTACATTTCAAAACTAAGAGGTGAGAAAAGATCTGCTTTTGACTTCTTTAAAGGAAATTATTCGATTTTGGAATCACCATAGTAACTTTAACCAATAGAGGATAATATATTTTGTTACCAATAACGGACTTAATTGGCATATCTTCGTACATATTGTGCTCTATGCCCCTCGCTATTACAATAGAATTCCATTTTAATTGAGAACCGACATCAATTGAACACTAATGAAAATCTTCGATAGCCTCCATGGAAATTTAATGCTTAATTGGTTTTCCATCAACATACGTAATTGGACGGAAGCTTTTGTGTTTCGATAAGCATGGAATGAGGACTTTGTTTCAAGGAAGCTGGGTTTTATATTACGGTTTTTCTGTTATTAAGTCGTATTCACAAGTATGTATGTACTAGCTGTTGCCAGCGGTTTCAAGTAGCACTACAACTCGAAAATCATCCCGTTTTAACATAGAATCGGTATAAAAAACTATACTATGTGTTAATCATCATCATCATCAGCCTATAAATGTTCCCACTGTTGGGACACTGGCCTCCTCTCTGAGAGAGGGCGTGGGCCATACTTAATCCACCACGTGGGCCCAGTGCGAATTGGTAGATGTCACATGTCTTCGAATTTTTGGTTCTAGGCTGGGTTCGAACCCACGGCCTTACAACTCGAGTAAGTCGAGGCCAATACCACTGGGCCACCGCTGCTCGTGCCCATGTGTTAATCAAAACAAGGCAAAAAAGTATTTTTACAAGGCAGCTGTGAGTTACAGCAATGGGTAGATCACCGTCCGATTAGGACTAGGTTTACCACGTTGACGTTCACGCGGGCCTTAACTGACAGCTCTCAGCATAATGGTCGAATATTTCTTCAAAAGAGTTACCGCAGCCCTAAAATATGGTCGCGGGACTGTCTGATCAGGTAACCGTCACCCTGGAACGTAAAGGACTATTGAAGGATCACCGTGAATCTTTTCTAGCTTCATAATGCCTTGCGGCATTAAGTCCGCCTAATGTACCACAATTGTACGTGAAAGTTTAAATAAATAAATATTTTTTAGTCTGTACAAGTCCGGCAGTTTCTCCCGCCCCATCCTGGGTAGGAGGACTCTTTTGATAATTTCAACACGATAATAAAACCATACAAAACAGATTCCTATATACCTACGAGGGAAAATGTAAAAAAAGATATGGAAATCACTAGGTACATTTCAAACACTGTATACATTATTTCCTCACTATTACAATGTGTAGCAAGCGTTTTATTGTTTCGCGAGTACAACATTGTGTTGGAGCAAGCTCTTCGCTTTGTGCCACAGAACAGAGTTTGATAACTTTTGTGGGGCTGATATTGTGTTTGAGATGTGAACATGGATGATACATGAATTGGTTTATTGTTGAAAATTGTTTCATCTTAATATCATAATTCTAGCTTGACTATTTAGACAATCTATGAAGACTTGTGGTCGTCTTGTGGTTGACACTCGATTATAGTAAATTAAAATTTTAAGTACTAATCCATACCTGCAATATTTCGGGTTATGCTGCGCTTGCTGATTTTGGTGTGTGGATGGGTGACTATCTGTCATAGCGAGTTTCCTCCGTATATGTTAAAGTTCCAATATAGTTCGGATAAAACTAGGCAGATGATGAAAGATGACTGAGCGTATCTGGGTAAAAGACAGTCTGTTACTGAGCACAGTAATCGATTGAATTGCATGTCAAAACACGCAATTCAATCGATATAATGTGATTTGATACACGGCATTTTGATGTATCAAATCACATTATATCGCCATCACCGTACGACGCGCCATAAACTTAAGCCTGGCCCTTATCGGACGCTGAGCTACCTATTGCTCGCCGTCCTTACACCTTGAAATTAAAATAAATTATACAATTTAATGCAATATAATTATAACCTTACATAATTTTTAATCCCACAGCTTTTACACAAAAGTGTCTTCAAAAACCCAAAAAATATTCTCAGTTCCCTTCCTTCTATATTCTTCCACTTATGGGCAACAACCCTTTTGGGGTGACGTTTTATATTTAAACATCGAACTTTCTCGAATACTCAGTCCTATTACGAGTAAAGGAAACTCAGTCACATGAGAATTTCACATCGCTTTCAAGTATTTTTGTTGCCATTTGTGTAAGGACCCTGTATTTTTTTTACCTGAATGAATTTAAATATAATTTCTGTTTTATATATCTTAAATTATTATAAAATCTTTTTTTTTTGAGAAGGTACGGTTGGCGCAATAGCTGAGTGATGGACTGCTGCGCATTGTGTCGTTTGTTCGAACTCGACATAGAACGAAAATTTGTATGATGTACAAGTAATTTTTTTCGGGTCGAGGTGTTTGTGTGTGTGTGTGAGTTAATATGCATCCCATGATACGTGAAGACATTTTTAGCGAGGGCCAATATTTTTATCTAACTTTATAAATGCTTCCGTGCTTTCAAGTTTTTTTGCCATATCTATTATTGGAATCAAAATAGCAGCTCGCAATTTAGGACCCATTAATATTAGTAGTCATTTTTACCCGTGGTGCTAGGCAACTGGGCTTCTCCCAGTTGTAATATCCCTTTGTCCCTATTGACCTTGTTTTTTTCTGTCTTGCATGGAGGTATATGGAAACATAGATTTTTCCTACTCCTCCACTATTCTTTTCTGATTAATTTCGTTGCAGGATCCAAGACAGGTAAATTAATTCTCCGGGACCTTTCGAGCTTCATTGTCTCGGCGCTTTTCTGGTGGTTGCAACTGTTGATTCTTACTTTCAAGAGTTGCAGTTGTTTGGGAATAGTATGGTGGGTTTGTCCCAATTAAAATTTATGAATGCGAAAGTTTGTTTATTTGTTCCTTAGACATCATACCTACATCAGTGTAAGCCACGCATAATATTACAGAAGTTGTCAGAAATGCGCAGAATATGCTAAAACTGACATAGGTTAACTTTCATATCGAAAAATTGGCCTGTTAAAATCTTATTATACATATTAGATAACTACCGAAATATTAAGTTTATCAATACCACAAAGAGTGTAACAACCTACTAATACTGTAACGTATCGATTTCTTGTCAGTTAACATGATCTTTCGTTGTTCGAAATAGGTTATTGTGGTGTCTGTACTGCTGACCTAATTCTTTTCGCCACGGCCACGACTTATAGTCCGGTCAATTTAGACATTCGAAGTTATATAAAGTCCCAACAAGCTGGATTTTTGTGAAGTTGTTCAAAACATAATTATAAACAATGTCTGGAAGTTCCCCACCATTCCCCTGTAAGGAAAAAATTTAATTCAAGGTCAAAGGTCAAAAAAATGAGTTTTTCGCGATTTTCAGCAAAACGGTAAGTTTTATCATAAAAGAACCTCAGACAAAAATTGTAGATCATAAAATTATCTATAAAAAATGGATCAATACTTTTTTCTTACGAGCCACCGTTCCTGAGATATAACGATTCTAAAAGTTATAAAAGTTGTTATCGTCATAATATGCATGAGTACGTATGAAAAACAAGATTTAATTCATTGTGCTGAAGTTTTTAAAAAAAGTGATTCAACTCAACATGAAGTTATTACCAACGGCATCCGCTTTCTTCTTTCTATGTACGGAGCTCCTAAAAAAACTACCTGTTTATTGATGAAATATTCTAGATAACTAGGATATGAAGAAAAAAAGTTGTTTGCACAGAGAAGACTTTTATTGAAGAGATTGACACAAGTCAATATAAAAAACACATGTTCGAATATTTGAAATAGTGTTTGAACCAAAAAGTTTCCACACTTCCCCTCAAACAACATCCATCATCAGATATCCTCACATCACACCACACCAGACACACTCAGATTCAGATCGCGCACACATTTACTAAATGCCACACGACCTAATGGTTTAGTCAGCATATCTGCTGGGTTATCTTCCGTACATACATAGTCCAGACGTACAACATTCTTAGAAATACAATCTCTGACATAGTGCGCCCTTATGTCTATATGTTTCGTCCTTCTATGCGCTACAGGATTGTACGCAAGTTTAATAGCACTCTGATTATCTACGAAAATGCAAATAGCCCCAAGATATTCACCTCTTATAAATGCATTCAGCTGCCGCAAGTGAACTGCCTCCTTGGTTGCCTCCGAAAGTGCAATATATTCGGCTTCCGTTGACGACAGTGCCACACAAGTTTGTTTCCGGCATTCCCAGTTAATCAGCGAGTTTCCGCATCTAAAAATAAATCCAGAATACGATTTCCTATCTTTGATGTTCCCTCCCCAGTCAGCATCTACAAATCCCGTGATGTCCCGCACCGGCGACTTGGGAAATATCAAACATAGATCCCTTGTACCCTTAAGGTATCTCAAGATATGTTTAGCAGCTTTGCAATGACGTTCCTCACAACATGAGTTGTACTGTGCCAAAAAATTTACCGCAGCCGTAATATCCGGGCGTGTATTACAGGCCAAATAGTTCAGCGACCCTATGAGCGCCTGATAAATACGAGAGTCTTGGCAGGATAAGAACTTACCTCCTTCCCCTTCCGCCAAGGCTTTATGGAAATCCATTTCCGTCGGAGTTTTTACAGGTTTGCAGTCAGACATACCATATTCATCCAAGATCTTCGAAATAAGCCTCGCTTGATTCAAATATATCCGAGTATCAGTCTTAGACAAATGCATACCTAAAACTTGTCTCGCTTCCCCTAAATCCTTTATCTTGAAATGTTTACAAAGATTGTCTAATAAAACTTCCTTCTGCTGTTTGTCTTTGTAAAATAATAAAAAATCATCTACGTACAGAGCAATATAAAAATCATTATTTTTGTAAAGACAGCTATCAAAGTCACAGCGCTTGAAGTTCAAAGACAATAAGACTTCATTTACTTTTTCATTCCAAGAACGTGAAGCTTGTTTGAGGCCGTATATCGCTTTTTCTAGTAAGCAAACTTTTTCCTTCGAGTTTTTATCTATGCAACCCTCCGGCTGTTGCATATATACTCTTTCGTGTAAATTACCGTTGAGAAAAGCAGTGTTCACATCAAAGTGACTGATGAACAAGTCCTTTTCTACAGCCAACGATAGCAGCAATCTAACTGTCGATCTTCTTACGACCGGTGAATATGTTTCGAAGTAGTCAACCCCGTAGGACTGAGTGAAACCCTTCGCCACAAGTCGAGCTTTATAGGTCTTGTTACCATCTGCATCAAACTTGTACTTGAAGATCCACTTACTTCCCACGACTTTAGCTTCAGGTGGCTTATTGACGAGCTTCCAGACCTTGTTCTCGTACATCGAATCCATCTCTTTTTTCATGGCTTCCTTCCAGTTATCCTTATCTTCACGACATAAGGCTTCCTTAACTGTCAAAGGCTCCTGGTCTTCTGTACAGCATGCAAGTCCATGAAGATTTCCTTTTCGGATTCTACTACGTAGAGGATAACGACATTCACCTTCGTTTGCCTCTTCTCTGTTAATAGAATCTTCAGTTTCAACATTTTGCACCACGACATTTTCTGCTCCGCTATCACCCGTTGCTCCCACCTCCATCTCCGCATCTTGAAATACTTCAGCCCCATCTATGGAACTAGGCCCTTGAGCACTATCAGATGACGAACCTGATTGGTCTTGTGCCTTTGTAAGTTCCCAGATTACTTCAGCACCTTTGTCACCGCTACCTACGAGTTGACTAGGATCCTCTGAAACTACTGCTGTAGAGTCCTCCAAGAAAACTACATCCCTTGCTCTAACAATGACGCGAGGATTACTGGGATTAATGAAGCGATATCCCTTGGTTTCTTCACAGTAACCAACAAAGATATGTTCTACTGCTTTAGGGCTCCATTTCTTCCGAGTTTCCTTGGGCACGTGCACAAACGCTTTCGTTCCAAAAACTCTGAAATGATCAAATGACTGAGCCTTCCCTGTCCACAACTCCTCAGGAATCTTACCATTATTTCCACTGTGAGGCAGCCTGTTCTTAATATAAACAGCCGTATTACATGCCTCTCCCCACAGTCTCGCACTCAGACCCTTTTCCGCTAACATAGCACGAGCCATCTCCACAATAGTGCGGTTTGCTCGCTCCGCTACGCCATTCTGCTCCGGAGTGTAGGGAACAGTTAATTGATGTTTTATACCCTTTTGCTGTAGAAACCCATCAAACTTCCTGTTCACAAATTCTGTTCCATTGTCCGTGCGTATGCACTTCACCTTATACCCGGTTTCAACCTCTACACTAGCTAGAAAAACTTTAAAATGATCTAAAACCTGATCTTTTGATTTTAAGAAAAATACAAAAGACTTACGTGTAAAATCATCTAAAATAACTAGCATATACCGAGATCCACCGTATGTGGGTTCAGACATTGGACCACAGATATCTGCGTGAACCAGTTGCAGTCTTTCGACTGCCCTCTCAGCCTCACCAACTGGAAAAGGTAAACGATGTGCCTTCCCCTTAATACAGGCGACACAAGGTTCCATTACGCTCTTTCCAAAATCCATACCCAGGAACTTACGTAAATCTCGCTCATTTACGTGTCCAAGCCGCCGGTGCCACAACATCAAAGGATTACCTGCTTTCACTGACGCCAACGCAGTCCCATCTACAACCGCCTGACAACCTTCAAGCTTGTAGATTCCTGAGACTTCAGTTGCGGTAGCCAAAAGCTTTCCCTTGAAATGGCCTGGAACCAAATGGTAAATTAGCTTGCACCCATCTCTGTCAAAACTTACCTTCCATCCTTTCTCTACTAATTTAGAAACTGATAACAGATTAACATGCAAACCAGGTACATACATGACATCCCTCACAGGAAGCATTCGTCCTTCTAAACTCACTATGATGTCACCCTTACCCTTTTTTTTTTTTTTTTTTTTTTTACGTGGTAAAATCATCAAATGAGACCTCCCACCCCGGGCAGGGCGAGAGGTACTGTCAGACTTGTACTGACTAAAATCCACGGTGTCCTTCAATAGCCCTTTATGTTCCGGGGTCACGGTGATGGTATAAGACCCGCGACCCCGGCAGGCTTTAGCCCTCTGAGAGGGGGCCTCGTCATTATGCTGACGCTCTTTGAGGCGCGCGTGGAACACAACGCGCCGTCGACCCGGGCATGGTCCATGGTCGGGCGGCGAGTTGCCCTTTACTCGCCGCCCGCATGCCCGCGCCTACGGTGGCCGGAGATCGTCTTGCGACGTCCGACGCCGTGGGCGTCCACCACCGCGGGTGGGGCGGAGGGAGGACCTTGTCCTCTCTCTCACGCGGCCCGCCTCCTCCTTCGCGAGCATGAGTGCTTCGCAGAAGGAGGCGACCGCATCCCACTCCGTCTCGCCCCGCAGCATGGCCGCGACCAGTGCTGGGCGCGAGAGGTCTCCGCCTATCGCCGCCGTGAGGACACGTCGGTGCTCCGCCCAAGCGGGGCAATCCTGCACCGTATGCTCGACTGTGTCCTCCGGGCGATCTACGCAGTGGTGACACCCAGGCGTTTCTTCCTTTCTCATAAGACACAGGTACCTCCCGAAACATCCGTGTCCGGTGAGGACCTGCGTCAAGCGGAAGCTTAGGACGCCGTGACGTCTCTCCAGCCACTCCTCAAAGAGGGGTCTTATCGCCGCTATTGCGGCGTGCCCGGCCGTCGGTCGCGACAGTCGTGCCCTCCATACTGCCCTGAGATCGCGCCGGAGCTCTTCCCGCCGCGCCTCGACTTCTCGAGGCAGCGGGGTCACGCCCCGGCGCTGCGCCTCCACGCGCCATTCATAGACGCGCTGGAGGGCAGTCGCCTCCAGATCCCAGGGCAGCAATCCGGCGAGCAGGTTGGCCGATTCGCCGGCAATCGTGCGGTATCCCCGGATCATCCGGATAGCCATGACCCTCTGGCATGCGACCAATTTGATTGGTCGCGTCCGGATGCTTAGGGCCCACACTGGGGCCCCGTAGAGGGCCATGGACCGCACGACACCGGCGTACAGCCTACGGCAGGAGGCGTTTGGCCCACTGAGGTTGGGCAGGAGTCGCCTGAGGGCGCCCGCTGCCCGATTCAGTTTCGGGGCCAAACACAGGAAGTGCTCCCGGAAGTTCCACCGGCTGTCGAGGACGAGTCCCAGGTACTTCATCGTCCTCAAGACGCCGATGCGAACCCCTCCCACCGTGATGCTGTAACCCGACGTGGGCGCGTTGACGCGGCCATGAAAACACATGGCCTCCGTCTTGTGCAGCGCCACGTCGAGTCCCAACCGCCGGATCCTCTCCACGACTGTCGCGACCGCTCGCGTCGCCAAGTCGGCCGCCGCCTGGTGCGACTCTCCCTGTGCCAGGACGAGCGTGTCGTCAGCGTAGCACACCACGCTGACGCCGTCCGGGAGGTCGCCGCGCAGCACCCAGTCGTACCCGATGTTCCACAGGTGCGGCCCCAAGACCGAACCCTGTGGAACACCGCACGACATCTCTCGCCGAGTCCATTCTCCCTGGTGACCGGGGTAGATGACGGCTCTGTCCGTCAGGTACTCCTCGACTATGCGACGGAGGTAGGTCGGCACCCGGTGATACCGGAGTGCCTCCCTTATGCAACTCCAGGGCAGGGTGTTAAAGGCATTGGTGATGTCCAAGGACACCGCCAAGACGACCCTGCCCCGGGTCACCCTTACCCTTGCATTCAATCTTATCATTATTCGCACAAGTCACATTATTCATACCAACATTCATAACCAAATCTTTAAACCAATGTTTCTGAAAAGACATATGTGAAGATGCCCCGCTGTCAATGTACCACTCCGTCGGATTGAAGGAGTCCCCGGCGCTGAATGAAGACAGGCTCACCGTCGCGACGTCACTTAGTTTGGAGATTAAACCCGCTTTCTTTCCTTCAGGACAGTCCGGCTTCTTATGTCCAGTCTTTCCACATTTAAAGCATTTAATTTTGGTTATATTAACATCTTTGTTCCCATTCCACTTCTTACTCTTACGCACAGCCAATGCCGAGTCCACTGAAGTACTACAACCTTGACGTGAATCCTCCTGTAGTAACTTCTGCCGTACGTTCTCCGAGGTCAACTTCATCCCAGAGTGTTCCAGTGCCATAAGCATAGGCCTGTACTCTTCAGGTAGTCCTCTCAGCAACACGACAGCTACAAGATCATCGTCAAATCCGGTGGTAATATCCTTCAACTTTTGAGAAAGAGACATAACTACAGCAACATATTCATGCATGGACGAGTGTCTCTCTAGCTTCTCATCCAACAACTCGTTCATGAGGGTGATTCTGCGATTTACACCTTTGTCCTCAAACGCTTTCGCTAAGCTATCCCAAGCATCTTTAGCATAATTTGAATTTTGTACATACGCATAAAGTGTAGGTTCCACATGCAGACAAATCAATGCTAGTGCGTCTTGGTCCTTCTCGATGGCGGTGGAGTCTTTGGAATCCGGGTACGTAGACGTATACGTGAACCACTTTTCTCGTATGAGAATCATTTTTATTGCGAATTTCCATGTAGAGTAGTCATCTAGGCCGCAAAGGCGCTTGATGGTAAAATTAGTGACTGGGCCCATAACCTATTGATGAAATATTCTAGATAACTAGGATATGAAGAAAAAAAGTTGTTTGCACAGAGAAGACTTTTATTGAAGAGATTGACACAAGTCAATATAAAAAACACATGTTCGAATATTTGAAATAGTGTTTGAACCAAAAAGTTTCCACACTGTTTAGATAAACATCGATATGCATGTTTCGTTAAAAATACTAAAAATAAAAAACAAGTTCAATTAGCTTGTCTTCCTCCAACTTCAGTTGCTGCTCACCAACATCTTTTTCGAGTATATTACCAAGTTCAAGTGTGGCTTGGTTATCAGCTAGACCCTACAGACTGGGGTTGGAAGTTGGTCAACAATATATTAGAGCCAGTTCAAACTTTACTTCCACCTGCGCCGGAAAAACTGCTGAACATTATTTTTTGCAACTGCAAAAAGGGATGCAGTGCTAAATGTGGTTGCAAAAAAGTCGGACTGTCTTGTTCTTTGGCATGCATAAATTGTCAAGGCCGGTCGTGCTCTAATATTGAATCACAAACAATGGAGGATTCGTTTGACTCCGACGAAGTATCATGCGATACATCGCTATTGACGCAATTTACTTGCATCCAAAATGAAGATGAAGAAGAAGCAGGAGAAGAAGAACAAGAAGAAGATCAAGAAGAAGAACAAGAAGAAGATCAAGAAGAAGAACAAGAATTTGAAACTTACGAATAAGACGAATAAACTTCAACACTTTTTTTTCATTTACATCGCTTTTAACTTTCCCAATCTTTGAAAATTTCCGCTATTTTGCAATAGTTTTACATTAAACAGGATCACAACTGACCCGTGGAGTAGGCCTACTGGGGAAACCACGTTAACAAAAACGCGCTAAGTACACTACCTCATAGGTGGCGTGGAAACGTGTGCATATTATGACGATAACAACTTTTTTAACTTTTAGAATCGTTATATCTCAGAAACGGTGGCTCGTAAGAAAAAAGTATTGATCCATTTTTTATAGATAATTTTATGATCTACAATTTTTGTCTGAGGTACTTTTATGATAAAACTTACCGTTTTGCTGAAAATCGCGAAAAACTCATTTTTTTTACCTTTGACCTTGAATATTTTTTTTTCCTTACAGGGGAATGATGGGGAACTTCCAGACATTGTTTATAATTATGTTTTGAACAACTCCACAAAAATCCAGCTTGTTGGGACTTTATGTAACTTCACTCTCATTTTTTGGTCTAAATTGACCGGACTATTATACGTTGCAGCGTTTCATTTTTAGCAACAACGATAGCTGTGAAAATCGGTGAAAGACGTAATGGTTTTGGAAAGCGTCAAAGGATTTCTTTTCCTGTAAGTGGATCGGAAGGTAGTGTCAGATTCCTAACTACCCTGTTCTTAATTGCCATTTGAGTTTCAAAGCTACGGTTACTCTTTCGAACAATTTGGGCAGACATGGCTGAGGAGAGAATGTCTACCCTGACGGGGCTCCCTGATGGAGCATCGTATTCCTGATACAGGTACCATAGAACTCGCCTCGCAAACCGCGCGCTGCAAGCGAGCGGACAGCGTGCTTGCGGCGCGTCGACCGCGTGCTTACGGAGCGCCGATTTGCTAGCGAAACAAATGCCTTATAACAATTATGTTCACGGTGACAGCAATATTGCACCTTGCAGACGGCGCGTGGACTGCGAGCTTCAGTCTCACGGACGTCGAGCTGTTAGCAAGCTAACGGCTAGCCTTAGTCTAAATGCTAGGTGACGCCCGTGCTGCAGCTGTGCAGTTGCGGTGCTAGTATAATGTGCCATGACCTTTATTGTTGACACATGAGTTACTGCATGCGTTAGTCTTGTCGCAAATCGCAAAGAGTCATTCTCGTGGCCGAGGTCTAGCAGTTAGTTGATATTGAAGTCACTGTGCTTGGGTCAGTTGTCGTTTCAATCAATTTAAGAGTTTACTGAGAAATTGTTTATTGTTGATGGGTTGTTGACGAAACAAATATAATACGATTGAGTTAAGTTTTAGACAATTATATTATTTGCATAGTGTTTACTCTCTACAATGCAGCACGTTATAATATCTGTAGTATCTACAAGTAGTTGTTCTGGGTCTGGATGTTTTTGTATGTGATTTTATAAATGTTAGTATTGCAACCACGACACAGGAGGCAGTGTGGGTGAAATGGAAAGGGGTTTTTTTAATTTTGTTTAAAAGAAAAAATCATGAAGACGCGATTGAAGATCAATTTGAATGGCGTGTTTCGAGAACAGGTGACTTCATTATAAATGGCCGTAGTGCCTAAAAGTCAAAGACAAAAGTAAAAAAAAAATACTCATGCATGAATATCTAAAGCCCCCAAGCTAATAGTTTATAGGAGACGAGTCCCTGATTTTCCTACCAAATAAACCTAAGAACCTCTTCTTTTTCACGCAGGTAAGAATAATAAAAATACACCTACACAAAAAAAGAAAAAATAACTAAGCTTGGTTGAAAGGCAAAGCAATAAATAATGATCAAGCCTACAATCCGAGATTGCAATTTAAAAAAAAAAAAATGATCTAGGTTAGAAAATGTTCAAAACTGCTTTAAAAAAATCATGCCATTTAAATTATCTGTCGCTAGGAGTTTAAAAACTTTAGACCATCGCGAAAATTTTCCTCATGAAAAATTTAACTAGCATCATACTTGGTAGCTGAGATGTTACTCAAGTTTTAAGATGTTCTAAGCGGTTTTCTTGAATAATCAATCTCTGAAATATGGTCTTAAGTACTTTTTCACTACGACGAAATGAATCTTAGCAAGTGATGTTGTATGAAAGATAGATTTTTCTAGTTATTATAATCATTAGATGAGTCTTTCCGCTCTGCACGCGTAGCATGGCGCTGTAGGGTTTTGTCGACGGGAGAAAAGAGAAAAATGACCGAATGTAAAAGATATTTATCGGTATAAGCATAGCAATATTTAAAATATAAAAAAGATATCTTTCTATTCGTTAATAGTGTAAGTATAGTGTCATATTTGTGTACCTAGTCGATTTGTATAGAAATAACGATGAAATAACTTTGTCTTTTTTTGGTAGAATAGAGATAGAATCGCCATGCTACGCGTGCTGGATGTAGTGGAAGAGGATGTTGGATTCGTGACTACAATCTACTGTGATTTTTTTTTTTAATTTTGTTATGAAGAAAAAATCATGAAGACGCGTTTGAAGATCAATTTGAACAGCGTGTTTCGAGAACAGAAGATGTCGTTATAAATGGCCGTAGTGCTGAAAAGTCAAAGACATAAGTAAAAAAATAATTAAGCTTAAATACTTAAAGCCTCCAAGCATAGTTTATAGAAGACGAGTCCTTGATTTTTCTACCAAAAAAACATGAGAACCTCTTCCTTTTCACGCAGGTAAGAATAATGAAATAAATCTACAAAAAAAAATATACCTACCTGCAAAGAAATAAATAATGACCAAACCTACAACTTGAGATGTCGATTTAAAAAAATAACGATCTAGGTTACCAAGACTGCTTAAAAAAATGCCATTTAAATTGTCTGTCGCTAGGAGTTTAAAAACCTTAAACCATCGCGAAAATTTTCCTCATGAAAAATTTAACTAGCATCATACTTGGTAGCTGAGATGTTACCCAAGTTTTAAGATGTTCTAAACGGTTTTCTTGAATAATTAATCTCTGAAATATGGTCTTAAGTACTTTTTCACTATGATGAAATGAATCTTAGCAAGTGATGTTGTATGAAATATGTTTCTCATTGTTTTTCTCGTTATTATAATCATTCGATGAGTCTTTCCACCTCGGATGTAGTGGAAGACTATGTTGGATTCGTGACTATAATCCACTGTGCTGCTTCAAACTAATGCCCTTTACGTTTCAGGGTCACAATTACCTGTTTGGAAAGTTTCACAGCCCCGGCGGTAGACATTTTTCCTCTATATGTCTCTGTCAGATTGCTGCCAGCTCTTCGACCACGATCACCTTTGGTCGATGATCGGCCGGCAAGTCGCTCGCCGTCCGCATGCCTTTAATAATGAACACTGACCCTCAAAGGCGCGTTAAATTGGGGATTCTCACCCTTATCCACGGACGATAAGAATGCCAAAAACTTAACCCAGAACTAACAACCACTTTCAACTATCACTGGCAGGTAATAAAAAGCTAATTCTATCTACGAAAACGCGCCAAAGAATTGAGAAAAGTAAACTGATTTCTGTCGTATATCGTATATGTCGAGATAGCGCTAGAGTGGCACAAGACCCGTGGAACGTTGTCATCGCGAGATCCCTCCGAAAGTGGAGCACTGTGTGTGGTCTAAGTTATAGGAGATAGCGGGGTTGATTTTGTAATAGAATTTATATTTGTTTTATGTCAAGGTCATTGGGAAATTTTAAGGGAATAGAGGTTTACCTGCAGTGATTACATTTGTTGTTGTGTGATTTATTTAAAAAATAGGATCGCAGTCTCTCTATTACATAGTTAATTTAACTGTGTCGCTTAGTGGTACGGAAAAATCAACATCCATAGGAGTGTGTCAATGAGTAGCGCAAAAGGGTCAAAGATTTGCGATGTACGAGTCAATTGTTAATATCAAATAGACAAAAATTCTGCAAAGCGCATTCTGACAAAGCGTGGATTCCGCAAAGCAGTTTCCATTTATTTTTTTGATATTCTGAACTTTGTTACTTAGAATCAATTTAATTGTTTGAAATATAATGCTATAATAAGGAGACCATTATCAACACTTTGTCGTATTTCACTGAACACAAAACTGAATCCACAAGGCCGTTTACACTTAGAGCCTACACCAGATTCATCAACACTTACTTAACCCTTAAAGTCACTTTGCATAGTATACTATACACTTCAATATAAAAAAATATTTTTGGAAAATGAATACTTTAAAATGAAATATTTTTACCAAAAAGTTATGTCAGGGCGCCCCTCTATCCAATAATTAGTAAATGAACGTATTATTTTCGGTATATTTGACAATTATGACAAAAATGCAAAACCATGCGGAAGAATCCTGATAAACGTCACTGTAAAATGTATTATAATTTCTTATTCATTATGAAAATCTGTTTTGCGTTCTGTGAATTCAAATCATAAACATATTGAGCTCCTGTTAGTGCTAAATTATCTACGTTATATACAATTTTACATAGCTTTTCACAACCACAATCTTGGATGTATAGCATACTATACATTGCCACTGTTTGCTAAAATGATATTTAGTTAATGATGTATATCATTCTATACACTGCCAACTTATGGGTGGTGGTGCTGTTATGGATGATTCTTCATTTAGACTCAGAATCTAGATTTTTGAAGCCCCAAAATTGTGTCTGAAATTGGCAAAGATCCAACACCACTCACACTCATTCATTTGAGAACATATCCTTGTGATAAGTAATACAATTTCAATGATATACCATGTTTCGCATTACTACCCTCCTTGCAGTTAAATTGTCGCTGTTTACGCTGCAAACTATGTCAAAAAGGGACCAAAGAAAATACAGAGGTCTGCTAACTGGATAAAAAGACAAAACAGAAATTTTAACTCTTTTTGCAATGGATTAAGAGAAAATTTAAATATGCAGCTGAATTGTCTTATCGAGGCTTTAAGGAACTTGTTTCATGCAATTGATTGACGGTGAGCTACTGCTATCGATTTTCCCTGAAGACATTACACCTTATAAAGCAAATAACACTAACTTATATAGTATTCTAAACGAGATAATCAACACAAGCGCTTAGAGAGGATACAGTTGATTTTTTTTCCATCAATATATTGATGGGAGATGTTGATATCCCACTTGTGTAACACCACAAGAATAATTGGTAGACTACGGCAAGATTGCAGACGTTACGTTTTTCAAAAGTTTTCAACTGAAAGGTCACTGGATGGAACAGAGCAGGTATCTGAGGTGCAAATATTGCAAAAAAAGGCCAAAGTAGTACTCGTTTGACCTAGTGCAATGGCCACCTTTGTTACGGGATTAAAAGGAATTGTTTTGTAGCTTATCATAAGCACTGATTGTCATTATTTTATTATAATTAGAATCAGTTTTGTTGTTATCTCATTTTGATCAACCTATGTCAAAAGTGTATTTTGTATATTATACTATACGCTCCTTACGGTTGAGAATTACTTAGGTCGGTGGCAATGTATAGTATAATATACACTAATTATCTCAGATTACCAGCTAATTAGATTTTTTTCATTATTTTTCCTACCCTTATTATAGGCCAAATACACATAAGCAAAAATAATTTTGATGTTTTACCTCGATGAAACGTCTTGCGACTTTAAGGGTTAAGGGAGACACGGCTAAATTGAATCAGCATTTAAGGCTATATCTAAACGCCTAACCGCTTATACCTCACACCACACCCCAGCCCGGTGTCGCAGCGAGCGTTAAATCCCCAACTTCGGTAACACGACGGTGCCGCCGCCGGTTTTATTTCCAAGTTTGCCCACTTCACCTACCCGGGTATCGTCTATGTTCCAGGAAAAATATTTTACACGAACAACCGTATGTTCGAAGTGTCCAAGTTTAAAATTAGTCTACATTGTAAATATTGGTTGCGCTCTAGGGAGAGTTTGGTTGTATTTCTCGGATTGGTCTGAACTTGTTTGTAACGGATTGAGTGGTTACTGGTAAGTTGTTTGTACTGCATTCATATTTTTTTTTATTAAATGGCTACTAAGCAGTTTTTGCTCTTTTTTATCGGTACGGAGATATTATTTGTCTTGACATCGATTTTCAACCCTCTCCCAACGTCCGAACACCAATATAAATGGGATAGAAGAGATTGTAAATTGGAGACAAAGATTGGAAGGTCAGAAACTCCAAAAAAACGACAGTGACAACACCTAAGCATTAAAAAAACGTAGTTGAGTTTTCATTACTCAACCAAGGCTACTGTAATAATATGTTACTGATAAGTAAACAGGCTAATGCAACGATTCTAATTATATTACAGCCGGTTTAGGCATCATTTAGTTGAGGTGGAATAACGAAACTTACATGTAACCCACACTAACGTACACACATGAACTTTGAAAATAATAACAGTCGTCTTTTGGGAGTCGTGTAGTAAAACTCTTATGTTATATTTTTTTCTAAGACTCTTACAGCCACACATTTTTCAATAAATCTAGCCACACAAATACACAGTTAAGCCTTCTAGGCTGTATTACATTAACAAACAACAATGTAAGCGACTTTCCAGTATCGTGGTTACACGAAAGCGAAAACTTTTTCGCCTGTCCGCAGCAATATACGCAGATCATTCTTTTTCTTTATCCGGCGAGGCAAAAAATTGCTTCCAAAACTTTTGGTTTATTTTTTCGGGATCTGCATTTTTTAACTTTTTTCCTCGCAAGGAAAGAATCGTGGGAAACGCGGATTGCGCGTACCTACAAATTTTATTCCTACTCGTATACTTTAGAGATTTAAATAATGTATGTTTGTGTTAGAGGTATTTATAATATTTATTTTGTAAAAGTTTTGTGGGTCCATTAGGGGAAGCTGAAGTTGGAGTTTTGTTTAAAATGATATTTGGGTAATACCTCTCTTGGGAATATCCTTTTTTTTGGATCTGTACTAATGGTTGTTGTGGCGTTTGGTGTACCGGGACAATGTCCGTCCAGCACTGACGACGGTTTTCTCTTGTTTTCAATTACATATTATCTGACAAAAAAAGAAGGAGGAGAATAAATCAAAGCACAGAATTCATGCTTTGATACCAAACTACGCATATTATACTTACCCATTTCAATACGAAGTTCTCTATGGAGAAGAACGGGCAAGAAATTCCGTGAACACTCTTTTTCATCCAACAAAATAATTACAAACCTTTGTTTCATCATTAATCTTAAGATTGTACACTAAATGAGAACGATATAGTACCAAGGCCAAGAAAAATCTAAAGAAAACATAACCTAAAAGACGTTATATATTCCAGATGTTATGATGGTAGGGCTCCGTGCTAGTTAGCAACTTGCCTCGGGTGGCTAAACAAAAATAGCGGCGCGAAATACACTAGCGCGCTTCAGTAAATGTGGACCAAACATTTTGTAGGTACACGTACGGTAGAATGGTGTTTCCCGGCGGCCATGTTTTTTTTGGGTGGAATCGTTCGAGATTTGCTGTGTGTGTTTGTAACTGGGTTGCTGCGTTGCTATTTTGTGTGAAAGTGGTTGAGTATTATCATGTTGTTTAGTAAAGTTGGTGTACAGATAATTTTGTACATATATCTAGTAGAACATTTTTGTAATGTGACAAGTAGCAACGACTCCGATTTACGAATAGTAAGATTGTGTGTTCGCATTCGAATTCAGGCAGGTGCATTCTAAAAACGGTGAAGGTAATCATCGGGATAAAACCGACATGTGACATTTACCAAGCCCCACTGGAGTCGTGGTGAATTGTAGCCCACACCCTCCCTGTGTCCTAACAAAGGCAATATTATACGGCAAAATACCAGAATTCTGGTAAGGAAGGACAAGGAAGTATCTATAATCGTATCTTGACCTGATAAGAAAGAATAGAGTCTATGTTACAATCAGATAAGGTCGAAACGCAACGATACTTTGCGTGACTTGATCAGATGGTCCCAGTAATGATTCCTCTTAAAACTTAGGCCTCATTCAGACTGCATACGTGGTAGCGGGTGATGTAGCGGGCAGGATGATCTTTTCTTTTGAGACCTGAAGATATCTGTATGAGTATTTAGAACTCAGGTAGAAGCCCAAAAGGCACTCGGAATCTACTCTACTACTAAATAAGTGAAATTTAAGGAACAGGGTGTTTCTTTAACTTACATTTTGCGTTTATCGCAATTATACCTACTTACAAAGCCGCCTAGATCAACGCTATAGAAAACGTGACAATTGCAATGTTTCCGCAATTATTATCCTTTTGTTTCGTGCGTGGCCTTTGAAGTACGCGTAAGCTCCTCACCCTGACTGAAGCCTTAATCGGTATATTCTTATCTTTCAAACGAACGTCGATATCTTCAAAGCACTCAATGATTAGATGTTTATCTAATTTTTTACTCCCACTTCAACTGCTTAGATAGTGTTTTAAGTTTGATCGCTCAGTCTTGAAGCCTTTCTTTGAACGTGCTAGCCGCTCCGCTTTTTCTGACTTCGAGACTGAACGTGACAATTGCAATGTTTCCGCTTTTTCTGACTTCAAAGTCTGAGTGTAACTCGCTGTCCAACTGTGGACCATACCCGGGTCGATGGCGCGTCTTGTTCCACGAGCGGCTCAAGGAGCTGTCAGAAATATGACGAGGCCCCTCTTAGAGGGCCAAAACCTGTCGGGGTCGCGGAAATATCGGGTATCCGTGGCCCTGAAACATAAAGGGCTATTTAAAGGAGAGTGCAAGTCTGACAGTCCCTCCTGCCCTGCCCTGAGTCGGAAGACTCATATTATGATTTTACCACGTTAAAAAAAAAGTGCCTGAATCTGTTTATCTGTGAGTCGTTAGCAGTATCTTAGCGTAGTTCTTGAACGTGTTAAAATTTCGAAAGCGATTAATTTGGGCGAAGGGAAAGGGTTTGTCAGATTCGTAACAACTAAAATCCACCCCGTTCCAAGAGCACTGTATCTTTTCAATAACATTCCCACAGATAAAGCCTCACACAATATGCGCCATATGCTTATATTTCAGTAAAGGATATCAGTAATTCCGAGCAATACGTGCTCCGTTCATGCGCTGCATAGACAATGTATGCTAACGTGGTGGGATGTAATAAGATTTTCATGTGTTACCTACGGCATTACCAAGGTATAGTGTTGCAGGTGGTACGCATATTATTTGGGTAAATACTCGTATAATTTACAATGCAATTCAATTATGAAGTCTACCAATCACCTTCATCTGTCAACGGATTTTCGCTACCTTTTTTTTCTATGTCTTTGTTGATCTTTATTAAGGCGGAAACACATTATTAAAACGCGACACGACCCGATGACACACGATACGTGTTGAGTCTAATCAAATTTGTTGTTTTCCATAGACCAGAATCACACTATGAACATAAGACGCGACGCCATGCGTGCACATTTGATTCGAGTCAACACACATCAGGTTTCGTCGGGTCGCGTCGCGTTTTGATAACGTGTTTCCGACTTTATTCTCTGTAATTTTTTTTTAATTATGTATGTACACATGAACTGACTTCTAACATAGGTTATTCTTTCTTTCTTTATTTTTTTTTTAAGTCATTTGCTTTTTCGCTACCGTAATGTCAGAGTAAATTAAACAATGTCTGGAATGACACGCCAGTTTTGTAGCTTACATTTTTTTTGTTACATATATTTTCACGTTACAATTGTTTATTTATCAATACTTTGGAAAATAAACGAAATAATGTATGTCATTATTTTCTAATAGAGCAAAAAAGACATCAATTAAGTTGATTCCTTTCAAACTCTATAAGGAAAGTATTATTTAGTTTTAAAACGGGATATTTACCATGTTTATTATTAAATTTGTTTTGAGTTTCCGATATTACATCCGTGATCATGGTGCTTGCAACAGTGTCGAAATATCGGAAACTCAAAACAAATAATAAACATGGTAAATATCCCGTTTTAAAACTAAATAATAGTTATAGTGACCATGTCAGTCTAAAAACTTATATCTATAAGGAAAGTGTTCACTCGTTGTGCAAGTCATACCTCACAGCGATCGGCCGG
This sequence comes from Agrotis ipsilon, assembly GCA_028554685.1. Taxonomy (NCBI): domain Eukaryota; kingdom Metazoa; phylum Arthropoda; class Insecta; order Lepidoptera; family Noctuidae; genus Agrotis; species Agrotis ipsilon. Next base: position 11,142,626 of record CM052977.1, read on the forward strand.
CGCCATCATATAATTAACTCTCTGAAGTCTCGTTACGCTCAGATTATATCAACTAATCTAATCACGAGAAAGTTTTTATTTTGCTTTCCTCTTTTTTTTCATTAGTTTTCATTAAAAAATAAGCTTTCGCCACAGTAGGGATTTTTCCTGTATCGTTTGTACGTTTACAAATAAACTCACACATATAAATACTCAGAACAACTGCTTGTAGATCATACAAATATTTGTTCAAAGTGGGAATCGAACCCTCAAAACCGTGCATCTTTTTTTTTATCGTGTTAAAATCATCAAATGAGTCCTCCCACCCCGGGCAGGGCGAGAGGGACTGTCAGACTTGTACTGACTAAAATCCACGGTGTCCTTCAATAGCCCTTTATGTTCCGGGGTCACGGTGATGGTATAAGTCCCGCGACCCCGGCAGGCTTTAGCCCTCTGAGAGGGGGCCCGCCATTAAAACCGTGCATTAGTAAAAGACTTGAAACCTACATACAGCCTACTTCTTGCTTTACACAAAAACCTCGATAACTCACTCCATCTCAAACTTAGACTAGAGTTAAGAACACGCCCTCAAATCTGTACTAATATAAATATTGATATTGTAAAACTTAAGCAGTTTGTTTGTTTGGTTGAATACGTTAATCTCATGAACTACTGGTTCGAAATGCAAAAATTTTTTGTTTTGGACAGTCCATTTATAGAGGAAAGCTATACAACTTCATGCCGTGGCCAATAGGAGCTGAGCAGTAGGGGTGATACCCAAAAACAAACTTCACACCAACAGACAGGATATTTTTCTAAAGTCGTCCACAAAGTTGAAAACGGCCAATTTTCGATTTTTTCCCGTTGGATCCCACTTTTGTATCCCACTTGAAAATTTTCTCGTCTCTTCTTCTTAAATCTTTAAATTAAAGGGAACACTTGTCTTTTGATATAAACACATGTTGTCATAACGTAGGTTTCAACGGGAATTAAAAATGGGATTCACCGGGAATACATAAAAATTTGGATCCAAAAGTGGGATTCAACGGGAATATATATTTTCCAATTTTACTTCTTTGCCATTTACTTGAATAATTTACAGTCCACAGTTGTGACTAGTTGCTGGAATTCTATTAAATACTTAGGATACAATAACGGTCTAATTAAGGGTGATACTTGCGTGGGTGTAGCTTCGCAACACTATATAACTCGTACATGACACTTTAATTCTATTAGGCATAGACTAGAGGTACTTAAACATAATAGACTGCCTGCCGGGGTCGCGAGACTGTCTCATCTGGTAACCGCGACCCTGGTACAAAAGGGCTATTGTAGGATCTCCGTGGATTTTAGTCATTACAAGTCTGACAGTAACTCACATCCCGCCCTGGGCGGACTCATAGCATGATTTGACCTCGCTTAAAAAAGAACATAATAGCCTGGTCACACCGCTACCTCATCATCATCATCATCATCAGCCGGAAGACGTCCACTGCTGAACATAGGCCTCCCCCTTGGACCGCCACGCCGAACGACAATTCGCCACATGCATCCATCGGTTGCCCGCGACTCTCACGATGTCGTCGGTCCACCTAGTGGGAGGCCTACCTACGCTGCGTTTTCCGGTCCGTGGTCGCCACTCGAGAACCTTTCTTCCCCATCGGTTGTCAGTTCTACGAGCGATGTGGCCTGCCCATTGCCACTTCAACTTGCAAATTTTACGAGCTATGTCGGTGACTCTGGTTCTTCGCCGAATATCCGTGTTCCGGATTTTATCCCGCAAAGAAACTCCGAGCATAGCTCTTTCCATTGCTCGTTGAGTGACTCTTAGTTTCTCTAAAAGGCCAGCAGTCAAAGACCACGTTTCAGAGCCATATGTAATCACTGGCAACACACACTGGTTAAACACCCTTGTTTTGAGACACTGCGGGATTCTCGATGAGAAGATATCACGTAGCTTCCCAAACGCTGCCCATCCTAGTTGGATTCTTCGGGCGACCTCTTTCTCGAAGTTGGACCTACCTAACTGAATAATCTGTCCAAGGTAAGTATAATGGTCTACAACTTCGAGAGTATCATTCCCAACAACAACCGGTACGGGCGCCACATGGACATTCGACATGACTTTCGTCTTGTCCATGTTCATTTTAAGGCCGACCCGTTGGGAAACGATACTGAGGTCGCTGAGCATAGCATTGAGGTGCTCCAACGATTCTGCCATGATGACTATATCATCGGCAAAACGAAGGTGAGTGATGTATTCGCCATTGATGTTGATGCCGAGTCCGTACCTAGAACTTGAAAATTTTGACAGCACGGTTGACGCAGTGCCTAGTGTGTCGCGGGTTCGATTCCCGCATGGAATAAAAAAATGAATGATCTACAAGAGTAGTTGTTTCGGGTCTGGGTATTTGTGTATGTGAGTTTCTATGTTTTTAAACGCACCCACGATAGAGGAATAAATTCCTAGAATGGGGCAAAGTTTTTTTTAGTGTATAAATATAATTATCTCGAGAACATAAAATCGAGAGAAAAACTATTCTATGTGAAATGAAATAATTATAACCGACAGCATTATAGGTGTGAAAACGAAGAACTAAAAAAAAACATTGATCTATTCAAATTAGACCATGTTCTTTTTCAAACATAGAAAAAAATAAGTAGTTTCAAGCCACTATTTAACGCTAATTATAGTAACAATGCTCAAACAAAAACTGTAGGCGCCAATTAAGTCTGAACTCTGAACAGTAGTAGTTTAGAGTTTAAATTAATAGCTCTAAGAGTTGTTTTTAAATTTATTTTAGATCTAAAGTTTTGTGTTCGACTACGGAAGTTTTCAAGTACGAAATTGAGTGGAAAGAGGAAGTTTACTAACGAAGTTTGGACTGTTAAATAATTTATTAATGTCGTTATAAATGGTCACATTTTTTGTGGGAACGAATGTTGATTCTAATTTTTAGCAACTTTGAGTATGAGTTATACTGTTTTATTTACTCTGGAACTGTCATACGCCATAGTGAATTAAGAAAAAAATGTGTCATCTTTGTACATATATCTAAATTGACTAAACGGTATATCAAGTTTCTGCAATAGATTCTTAACTTCATCAGAAAAACCTAAGGTTCATATTCGATTGGGAAGATTACTAATGTTGGGATAGGATGACGTGCGTCTACGTCTATAGTCATAACTGATAATGTGTTTTCATTTTAAGATATTTAATCATTAATAATGTATCTAAGTACTTAAAATAATGTTAATTGTGGTCACCTGTGATGTTAAAAAGTAGACTTAAAAAATAATTTAAAAAAAAAGTTTGCTTTTGTCATATAAAAAGAAATAAAGAAATGATTTAAAATAAATATATTTTTTTAATTCATTTCAAACGATACCTTTATAGCGATTTATTCAGCCCTTACTATCAGCCGAAGTACTTGCCAATGAAAACCTATCAGGTTTTATCTCTAATAGCTTTTAAGAAAATGCTACTATCCTAAGAAGATTGCAGGCATTAAAAAAGCTTGTTCCAGTTACCACTTAAAGGAAAAACTGAATTTTTAGCCTATAATTATCCCACTGCTGGGACACAGGCCTCCTTTCTGAGAGAGGGAGTGGGCCATAGTCCACCACGAGGGCCCAGTGCGGATTGGTAGATGTCACATGTCTTCGAATTTTAGATTGTAGGACATGCCAGTTTCCTCACGATGTTTTCCTTCACCGTTTGAGAGAAGTGGTGATGAAATAAATTATACAAAGTAATGCGCCTGGCGGGGTTGGAACCACGAATTGCAACTCTGCAAGTCCGGGACCGATACCATTGGGCCACTATTTATTTAAAAAAATAAATATATATTGACATTAAAATACAATGATACCATGTGTGTTGTAACCCTGACTACTGCGCTAGGTAAAGCCTGTGTTACAGGAGTCAGTGTAATCTCCCATTTATGTGACTAATGTGCAACAAAAACAAATCAAGAGGAGAAAAAAAAAATTAAAAAAATAATATAAACATAGAAAAACACTTTAAAACAGAGCTGTATATCTTACAGCAAAGTAAAATGCAGTTCCAATACAGTTCAAACATTAAGTTTCATGGGTCTCTACGTTGAGCACTTTACGAATAACATCTTAAAAGCTTGCCCCTCAACTGAATAAGGTTTTGCATTGAAAACCTGACATGGCGACTATTTAGGGGCCTTTTGAGAGCTACATTTAATTCTCCTGGAGTCGGAGCGGAAAAGGGAAGAGGAATTGTAGATTCATGTTAAGTGCTCTTGGGGATAAAGAAGTTTAAAAACGAATGAAAATGTTTGGAAGTCGACTAGATTCTTAACATACTAAATTATTATTCACTAGCTGTTGCCCGCGGTTTCACCCGCTCCAACTCCCGTGGGAACATTAAATCGGGATAATAACTATCCTATGTGTTAATCCAGGTTATAAGCTATCTGTGTACCAAAAATAAACAAAATCCGTTCAGTAGTTTTTGCGTGAAAGAGTAACAAACATCCATCCACACATACAAACATTCACGTTTATAATATTAGTAGGATATAAGATTTTTTAAAAAATTATATTGGGGCAGTTCGTTGCTAAATAATTGCAATCGCACAGGCCGATCTCCTGGGATAAGCAGCGCTTGCCGATGTTGTGGTCTGTGGATGGTTGACCATCTGTCATAGCGAGTTTCTTGGGTGCCTCGGAAAGCACGTAAAGCCGTTGGTCCCGGCTGTCATTTTTAGGTCTTTGGCAGTTGTTACTGTAGTTAGAGGCTCTAAATTCTGACAACCAGCCACCATGAATACCATTGCGTATCGTATTACGCAGTAACTGGGTTGTAGAAGTTTGATAGGCAGTTGCTCCATGTTATCTAAACTATTAAACACTGAGATCCAGCTGAAACTAGTTCAACTGGAGGCCGTCCCCAATATCGTTGGGAAAAAGGCTGGCAGGAGATGATATAGATTTTCTAAATTCATTAATATTTTTTTAATTAGAATTAGCATAAATTAAAATCTATTTTATGTGGAGCATACGAAAGTAGTCTGCCAAGACTGGATAGATATTAGGAAGTATATTCATTAATGCACGAAGCCTTAAGTTTCAGTCAAAGTGCTGATTGGCCTGTTGGTCTAGTGGTTGGTGACCCTGACTGCTATGCCGGAGGTCGTGGGTTCGATTCCCACCCAGGACAGATGTTTGTGTGATGAGCACGATCATTTGTTCTGTGTCTGGGTGTTATTTATCTATAATATGTATGTATTTAGAAATATATAAGTGTGTTTACAGGTGTCTAGTACCCATAACACAAGCTCTGCTTAGCTTGTGACTAGATGGCGTTGTGTGATTGTTGTGGAATATTATTAAAAAAAAAGTTACGGCCGATTCCTAATCCATCACATCACATCACACAACCCGAAAAATGCCGTGACACGACTGGCAATTTTAAAACCTTGTTTTAAAATTGTCGCATTTATAACATCATAAATTTTTCAATGCATGAAAATTCCTAACGCTTTTTCAGCTCAGAAATTCTAAAAGTAGCACCTCTATATCATTGTCAAAGCTTCGTTATACTACCGTCTACCTGTTTCCTGTGAAATTGTAGTCGGGGAAAACCGGCCAGGTGCGAACACGAGGCGTTCCGTACAAATGTACAAGGTATAATATTAATTTTATAAAACTTTTCAGAATTGCGTCCTCAATGGCCTTTTTTTTTTACGTGGTAAAATAATCATCAAATGAGGCCTCCCACCCCGGGCAGGGCGGGAGGGGTCCTCAATGGCCTTAATATGGTGTGATGATATCGTGTGTTTCTCACAAGATTTGGATGGTTGAGTCCCTGCCCAAAATTGCAAATGTTTCAAAAATCCAATTGTGTAGCTTTTATTTTCATTACAATCGGTTCCTATGTATTTGCTGTCATTTCTCATCGTTTTAGATTTAGTCATTCACGCTTTGTTGTTTAATTAATTTTTATAATTAGTGGGTAATCATCTCATTGAATACAATTTTAGAGTGTTTCATTGTAACGTTGTTTTTTTTATTACATTTCATATTTGACGAATAATGCAGAGATGTTTCATAGAGTTGTTAGCGTAAGAAGGGGATTTTCGGTTTTAGATGTATCCTACACAGTCGGGCAGATAATTATGTAGTTGAAAAGATCTATGGATCAACGTATAGATGGACATACAGACAGCAGAACCTTAGCAGTGAGGTCCCATTGGCACCTTCTAGGAACGGAACCCTAAAAAAATGACAAAGTACAGTCACCATTTTGTTTCATTTTCACAAAAATCGACGCCTGATCTTTATTACGGTGACAATCATTTTCCTCGTTAAAAGAGGGACTGGCTTAATGAGCGTCAAAGATTCAGGCTGGATTAAAAAAATATATTTTTTTTACCTTTCTTTTTCTCATAATCTTTGGCATTTTTTCTTTTTTGGTTTCGTCGTCGCTGCTAATTAGTGGGGTTACTGATTAAAATTGTAAATAAAAGACGGTGATGTCTTTTTTCATACGCTTTGAGGATTGGTGTCTAAGAGGATAGGGTAAAGGATATTATGTGGTTTGTCTTTTTTGCTCTTTGAAGCGGATAATCGATGAGGTAATTTTCAAGATTAGGGTATTTTGATTTTATGATTTATAAGTCGTGTACAGTTAGTTTGATTTAGAATTTTAATATAATGAAAGTTTTTAAATTAATAATCTGGGGGCACGGCAGTGTCCCCGCCAAGACGAGCCAAGCGAAGCGCAAGGGCTACTATATTTTACCTCACATCTATTCAAAGAGCTAGTTTATTTTTCATAAACAGAGACTTATTAATCCCTAGGGACTAAAAGTGATTTGAATTTGAATTATGGTCATTGCATACACTTTTTCGCACATGAACATTGTATTGAACAAGTGACTGGCTTGAAAATCCAACATATTCATTAATGACTAGCGGCCCGTCCCGGCTTCGCACGGGTGGAGGACCCGGTCTAAAACCCGGTCCCGATGGTTACAAACACAACAAAAAAATAATTATCCGAATCGGTCAAGCCGTTTTCATGTTATGTCGTGACAACGGAAAACGGGTTTCATTTTTATATATATAGATAGTATCTTATTGAAAAAAATTTTGGTAAAAATTAATGTCTATGATCCCTAAAAAGGTATTAGTTTAAACACAAAATCAAATTCATAAAAGACTTCAAGGGTTCAGCTGGATCCTACATGAATAAATGTATGACGAGAATTTTAGGCTTTCAACAAAATTGATCCTTAATCCAAATTTAATTGGGTACCGAAGAGATTAAAGTGTACACTCATCTACAATATTGGGAACATAATTTCCCTGAAAACTGATTACTTGTTAAGCCTTCTACACACACAGACGCGATCGCCTGATCTCGCCGCAATACTAATTGCGATCTCTACTCTCGTACCTACTACCTACATTTTTTAATGAGGTTTGGGTTAGTTACCAATACGAGTTATCTCTTTGCGATAGTACAATTTAGAGATTGTATTGTGGACCATATTGGTATAATGGTATATGAAATTATTTAGATTGTGTCTTGTTCTGAGGCTTGGAATGTGTGGCAAATATTTTTTACTTAACAATGTAATGCCTTTTTGTTATCGTGGTAAAATCGTCAAATGAGTCCTCCCCGCCCAGGGCGAGACGATAGGGACTACCAGACTCGCACTTACTAAAATCCACGATGATCTTTCAGTAGCCCTTTACGTGCCAGAGCCACGGTTACCTGATGAGACACTCCCGTGACTCTGGCAGGCTTTGAGCCTGAATAAACAAAATCGCGCCATGGCAATGCCTCTTACTGACCATATTATTGAGGGTCATAATATCTTCGATTCTTGCCGCTTTGTGTACGAAGGGTTATACTTTACACCGCTGCGCTGGTGCGCCCCATAGTTCACATCTCTGCCACACCGCGCGCTACGATGGATTTGATAGTCCCCACCAACGACTTCGCAGTTCTCGCGCACTACTGTCTACATTTCTTTTTGTCACTCTTCTTGTAGCAAATCTGCTGGTAGAAATTTCTTATGAAATAAGCGGTGTCTTTTGTACTATTAAGTTTAAGTATGTCCTTATATTTTATATTGTGTGTACATAAATACTTAAATAAATAATAAAGATGAATAAATAGCATTTTCCGAAGAACCCGCGTTTCTATTTCCAGCACACAGTCTTAAGGCTACCATTAAGTCAGCTCCATCAACCTCAGGGTATTTCAGTTCAACTAACAATTTAGACCTTTCGGTGACCTCCAGTAAGCTCTCGACCTTAACTTTAATTACAACTAAGGTTAGTTTGGCTTGGCCTTATCTTAGTAAAGCCTCGATCGGCCTTAAGATTAGTCGATGGACGAGTACAGTCAACAAAGCAGTTGGTATGCAAGCATCAATATTGAAACGGTTTTCCAATTTTGTATAATAAGTTTTAATGTGTCTGGCTACCAAACTCTTTGGCTGCATGTAACATACAGCAAAAAAGTTCATACATACAAAATGCATAATTATAGTATACGAAAAAACTGATGGAAAATTACTGAGCATACCTGTTTTGCTGCCTGTACCTTCGAAGTTGGAGTAATTTACAGTGGTTTGACAAAGCAAAATAGACAAAATTTATGTCTGAATAGAGTTGACATTGTTGTTTGTCTGAGGATTAGCAAAATTAATGTTCTTAGTATACGGATTTTTGTGGTTTTTAACCGACGAAAAAAAAGGAGGAGGTTCTCAATTCGACATGTATATTTTTTTTTTATTGAATCATCAAATGGACTTCTCCCGTTTCGGGTGGAATGGAAACATCAGACTTGTAGAAAAAATTACCTTGTTCATAGATTGCCATTTGCATTCCAGGATCGTGGTTATCGCTTCGTACATTCCTCGTACACAGGATTTCCCGTGAATCCCTTCCAAAAGTCTCCGATTCTTTTTACTTCAAGCAAAAATACTGTTTTTTTTTTCTTTGCCTTGTCTCGATAATAATCTACTTACAAAAGTTTATCTAAAAATCAAGATTATTTACTAACGAAAACCTACCTAGCTAAACACACTAAATTTATAAACAGCCATCTTGAAAAAAAAACCTTTTACTTTCAAGACTCCTTTTCTTAGGCAATCTCTCGACGCGTTTCTAAACGACGGTACTGATTTAGAAAATCCTACCCTTCCGTGCACATACTCGGGAGTAAGCCTTCGCTCGGTATGTAAGTACATTGATCGTATACAGGGTGAGTTTTTTATAAACTTGGTAAAAGACTTGAGCATTCAATTGTAACAAAATGTCAAGTATTTGTTGCTTTTAATGTTCTCGAACTAAACAACAAACTTAGCTAAGCATAGAGTAAGACATAGCTGCGGACATTTTCGATCTTGGCAGTGAACACTCCAGTCGTCAAAAAAATATTCTTCATGAAGTCAAAGAACGTATAATTTAATGTATAAGAATTTATTTTTGTTACAATTTTATATAATTGATAATTAATTTAATGTTTGCATGCCGAATGGTGAAATATGGCAGAACTCTGTTAAAAACTTACTACTACCTAATATTGTATTCCCATATTTGCAAATAAATGCTATTCTATTCTATTCTAACGCTCGGTATAATGCTCGCCAAAACGCTCTCGTTTGTTTTTCTGTAAAGTGAAATTCGCAAGAATGCTTAAATGCTCATTACAATTGAATGTTCGAGTTTAGCACCTAATATTATTTGAACGACTGCAGGAAAATTCGTATTTGTCTTCTTCGCTAAGAGAGTGGCTAAAGGAGCAAGCATTTAAAAGGCTCTTTTGACGGTGACATTACATCATAAAAAGAGATCATAAAAATTAAAATGTCACTTTTTTAAAAACACACTCTGTATATGTTAGTAAGTTCACGTGTACGTACCTTCATTCATCTTCCCTGACCCCAATCTTACCGCCTTCCAACGACGCACAAGACTATTACAAGTTTCTTATCTTACCCTATGAATTATGGGGCATATAATTAAAATATAGGGTCGATCATTAAACTTAAACAATGTATGGGAAAGGGTCTTTAATTTGCATAATCTGTCAATTTGAAATTCACGAAACGCTGAATATTTCGGTTAACCGCTATTGGATTAGTTTCTATACGATTACTGTTTGCATAAATGGGTGTAAATGTTTAGATGAGTATCAGGATTATATTTAGAACTAGGTTTTGCCAGCGGCTTCGCCATCTCGCCCCCTTTGGAAAGCACCTTCCAACTTGTGAACGAATTTTTGAAATCGGTCAAGTAGTTTTTGAGTTTATTCATTACAAAAATACACACATACAAATGTACAATTTTTTCTTCTTTATAATATTAGTGTAGAATAGTGAAACACCCGTGCTTTTGAAATTCACAAAAGTTAGAAATTCCGGGATGGGTGGGATTCACTAGCTAGCGGTTTACTCCGGGTAACAGCACCACAGGCTACCTGTAACGTGTGGTGACGGTAGACCCCTCCAGGGTCGACTAGGTGAGATACGAAGTACTCGCAATCGGCGTGATTATATGACTAGGTATATGTATTTGGATGATGCGAAATATGTTAAAAGAGTTTATCTATGTATGTATGTCTCTTTTTTTTTGCTAAACGTAATAATCAAGTGACTGTTGACAGACAGAGGTCACTTACTTTTTTATTTCTTGTCGTGGTCGCATAGTTCTAACAATCATAAGCACATGAAAACCTGGAGCTTTTTAGCGGAATAGCACACATACACACACACGCATTCATACGAAAGAAGTCACAAACACAAATAAACTAACACAAAATCCACGTTAACATGTTCTTACTAATCTATCAGAGCATTACGACTGCATATCTCTATGTATTTGAATATAGAACCGATTGAAATCGAGAAGCTCTGCCACTAATACTCGTAAAGGCTTCGTCAAACAGGGAGCGGGCTGCTGTGAGCCGGCAGCCTGGTGTGCTTACTTACTATGAAAATATAATTTGTAATGTGGGATCCAGACTGGTTTAACGTGTAATGTAATCCACCGTGTAATGTTACGCGAATTTTACGTGTGAACTGCACTACATTTACATGTAACGCTAATTTTCACACACAACACACCAACATCGCGCCGAACTTGGCTTGATAATGAAGAAAGGCGCGGCGTAATAACTTGGCATGGTAGGGCGTGGCGTTTCCACTGTAATTTTCTTGAAAAATCAGTCATTGTCTGTCATTTTTTTGGGAAAAATTGACAGACATCGTTACGAGATTGCTGGCGTGACGCGATGTTGACGAAGTGCGAAAGCGGTGGCGCCGACGGCGTGACGTTTTTCCTACAGTATGACCATCACGCCACACTCACGTCGCGCTATTGCCCTTCTACCAACCCACTACCCCCAGCTACCGTCCCGCTATTACGCCGCTATCGCCCCGCTACTGCCCCGCTATCACGCTCTTATCGTCCCGCTTCCAACCGCTCCCTGTTTGACGAAGCCTTGAATGCTGCGAGCGTCATCCTAATATTCAATTACTGTTTATGAAAATCGAATTTTACATGAACGAATAAATTCGGCAATTCAGATGTTAGTTTGGACTTGCTAGTATGGCAATAATAATTATGCCCTAGTTATGTGATTTAGGTTGCAGTGACCTGTTCTTTTAACCATATGAGTTTTTGATGAATTTATTTTTTGTATGATCCTGATTTTGATTTTGAATGGAAAGTAGATACAGTTTAGTTACAGCCAAGGAATTTTCGACTTTAAAATCAAATTGAAGAACTGTGGTATAAGGCACAAGTTCCTGCCCTTATTCCATTTTACTTGGGGGACGGCACAGTATCATTTACTCCTTTTTCTTTCATATCATACCTTACACAATCCATCTATTTTTTCTTTGGCCTTTCTCTTCCTCTCCATCCATAAAGTATACATTTTTAGAAAAAGGGGGAATTTTAACACATTTTTATTGTCAAGGTAGATTACTTCTCCCGCTCTCTGGGAAATGGAAGGGGATGTCAGAATTGCACTGACTGAGATCTAGGTTCCTTCATTGCATTTTACGTTTTTGGGCTTCGCTATACCTACTACTGGGACGTCATATTACGAGGAAGCAATAAAAACTGATCGAATGAATAGGGATGTGATTGGAGAAGCTTATGTCCAGCAGTGGACTGCTGTCTGTTGATATTGATGATGAATATACTAGTAAACACACGTATAGACTTAAAATTTTGAAAAAAAAAATTTTTGAGAAAAACAAAATCTCATCTTTGTAAACGAACTAAAGCCTTATAATCCAACATAATATAATTCTAATTCAAACCATTTATTCGTGTATTACCTTCCATCACCCACAAAGTGAAACGTGGGCCAACCGTTGCCCGCTGCTTCCGGCGGCTCATTTCCGGTAGGATAAGGAAACCCGACCGGCTTCCGGTGAAGAGATTTCTTGAAATATCTCCGCCATTGTAAACGTCTTTATCGTGCTCGTATATTTTTGTTGAGAGCCTTTTATGTGAAGGTAAAATGTTGGCTTTTAGGTCTAACTGTAGGTGACAAATTGTTAAATAATTATAGCCTTACAGGTTGATTTTTAGTGTTCTTTTGCCTCAGCGTCATCAAAGGAGGATTTTCTTTCGTTTTTACCAGTGCCAATAATCATTTTTGTTTTTTTGCGATCTGCAAACGTTGGTACGATAAAAAACTTACTACACCTAGCGCTGACCGCTCGCTGTGGCTCGCTAACCAAACAATGAGAACATCGCAGGCCCGTGCTCGGGAATCTAGCGTTGAACATGAGCAAAGCCTAGCAACAGAAAGACGGCGGGCGGTTTCTCTCAGTATGCAATAAAAACGAAATCCTCCTTTTGGCATTCAGGGAATAAATCATAGCACTCGGCACTCAGTACTAACCGAACCACACTCATCACTTCACCACAAGTAAAATGTTTACCTCTCAACGAAGTGGGCACAGGTCAGCTAGTATATTATCTAATTAGTTAAAGTTACTTTGACGGCATGGTTGGCGCAGTGGTTGACGGACCAATTGCTGTGTTCGTCGCGAGTTCGATTACCGCATGACACAAATATTTATATGACCTACAAGTAGTTCTACCGGGTTTGGTTGTGTGTGTATGTGTACATAAATTAATCAGTCAGACATTGCGCCAACTGTACCATTGATGGGCCATCACTTCGACCAAAAACCGTTAAAAAAGTCGCTTAACCGGGAATCAAACCCACACAAAATCCCTAATTAACTTTTCATCCTTGTAAATTTTTCGTTATTTTTACAAAAAAATGTCATCGTTCTATCGATTGAGTTCATTGACCGGTAATTATTTTAGTCTAAAATTGGCTAATGAAAGGGTGAGCAAAGTTCAACATTTTTTCAACATAATTATGGACGGATTTTTCGCTTGGTTTCAAGTATGTGCTCATCCACGCTTATATATTCTAATGCCCGATATTAATCACGGATTCGGTAGCAATCTTGATCCCGACCTTTGCCTGTAAAAGAATTTGCCAATCCATCTCAATACACGGTTAGCGCAGCGGCTTTTTTTATCGTGGTAAAATCTTCAAATGAGTCCTCCCACCCAGGGCAGGGAGGGACTGTCAGACTCGTACTGACTAAAATCCACGGTGTCCTTAAATAGTCCTTTCTGCCCGGGTCGATGGCGCGTTGTGTTCCACGCACGTCTCAAAGAGTGTCAGCACAATGGCCCCCCTTTAGTGGGCCAAAGCCTGCTGGCGTCGTGGGACAAACGAATAACCGTAATCCCGGAACGTAAAGGGCTATTGAAGGACACCGTGGATTTTAATCAGTCTGACAGTCTCACTCGCTCTGCCCTAGGTGGTAGAACTCACATGAAGATTTTACTACGACAAAAAAAATACACAAATTCAATTGGTCAAAAATCGAGAAAATTTGAAGACAGCGCGTCACAAGCGAAACGTAAGCGGAAAAATAAAACGTACACTTCATAAGACAAGTGTGCTTAGAGCGAGTTTTTTTACGTAGACGCGATAGTAACGTTTAATTGCGTTTGGCGATCTTATTGGCCCGCTTCAAGGTCGTGAGAACTCTCAACCAATGAGAGCACCTAAAGTGCTTTATTCACGGTCCATCTTGTTGTACGTCCCGCCACGGTCATACACGATGCACGACGCAAAAACACCGTGAATAGACTTACGTCAATAACACTGCGTTACACGATTTTGGTACCCTCTTAACTGTTAGCTGGAATGAATAGGTAATGAGACACAGATTAAATGTTCCAAACATATATGGTATCCATCACGTCTAGTTTTCGAGGTACATGTCAATTATTATTTTCTACCACCCTCACTTTAGGCGTAAAACACCTTTACCGTTTCTGATGTATCGTACTGTTTTATTTTTTGCTTTGTTTAGTAATCGTTTATATTCGATAACGTCAACATCTTAGCACATATCTGTTTGAAAAACCAATATGGATACTGGACTAACTGGACGTCGCAACTGCTTATATGTACCAAATAAGTTTTGTTACGTTTGCGGACAGTATATATTTATTTTTATTAAAAATCACTTTCTTCATTCTCATTTTTCGCTTTTTCCATCTAATCTTGGTGCGGTCAGTGATGACCAGGGTGAGAGGTTTCACCAGGATGTAAAGAAGCTTGAAAAACGATTTCAAGGCCGTTGGGACACAAATATGTTAGGTGATTACTGCTGGCGTTTAAAACGAGAAGATCATTCGAAGCACAAAAGAAAAAGTTGAAGTTGCACAATATTTTGTATAAAAATTCCATAGATAATATTTTTGTTGACTTTTTTTACTTAAATGATAAAATTAGACTTCATTAATAAAAAAACAATTTGGTTGATTTAATAAGATTTCTTTAAAATATGTTTGACGTTTTAATTTCTAATATAATCTGGTACTTTCTTGCGGAAAAAAATGAGACGTGATGGAAAGAAAATTTATATGTATGTTTATTAAACGATACCTATAAATAAAAAATCATGACATTTTAAAGCGGGTACTCAATTTTTTTTTTAAATTTGTAACGCAGTGTAATTATTATTAATTGTTTGTTGGATGTGCACGACCCATTCTTCATCCAGCGAACCACCACCGCGAACGACGTGCAGATGGACAGTGAATAACGCGGACGTACGACAGAGCCTTCCAGCATTGTGCGTGCTTGATCGTGTATAGGCTTACTGTACAGCAGATTTTCATCCAAATCCTCTTGCAATTTTTTTTCCTCACTTCTGTTGCTGCTATTAACATTAAAAAAAAAACTCCCATTTTTTGGCGTTTTGTTGAAACAGCTGGCATTTTAAATTAGTAAAACACGTTCTCTCTTTTAATTCGTCCGATTTATTCTGCTTCCTTGATGCGCGGTGTGTATGCTACATCTAGCACCGCGACCTTGAGCTGACGTACAGCCGTGGCAGATGGTGAATTGGTGAATAAGGCGCTTTACGCGGTTAAACGTTACTATCGCGTCTACGTAAAAAAAATCGCACTAAGCACACAGATAACAAAAACAAGACGCACATTACGAACACTACAACTCAAGTGCCCTGCTCAACGCGAACACTATTCCTTCCTAATCCCCCATGTAAGAAAGGCATGGACACCCATCATTGCTTAGGATTAACCAGCGTTGTTAAAGCTGGGCGACCCTTGTAATCCCTTGGGTCGGATCTGAGTTTGACGCCGAGGATTGGCACAAAGGTCGAGTTTCTTTGAGCAACGAATTTGTCATAATAAGTTTGGTTTGTAAATATTTGCTGTTGGATATTGAACTCTAATGATCGGTTGCTGTGATGACTATTTTTAACTCCCGATGCAAACAATGTCTGTCTACGGCATATTTAGTTTCTTGATAAATGGACTAATTTTAATACGATTTTAACCTAGGACAGAAAAATCATATAAGTTTATAGTTTCAAAGCTATGTAATAATTATATTATTATTTATTTAACTTGCTTAATATTTTTGTTTTTCAAAAAATACAAAACTAAAGGCACACGATTGAAATCGAGTTTGTTCTTATAGATTTACAGTGTTCTAATTTTAGATTCGAAGCACTGAATTGAAATATAACTCCAAAGGGTTTAAGTGAGAGCCGATCGGATTAACGTTCAAAGGATATTTTTGGAACGAGGCTTTATGTAAACTGAGCCGTTAATAATAACTTGATATTTTCTATACAGATTATAGACTCGACTCGGCAAACGTAGTGTGGGATGCCCGCCGGCCAGGTGGAGTGACGACCTACCAAAGGCGGCCGGCAGAGACTGGATGAGGAAAGCTCAAGACAGGGCTCAGTGGCGCACATTGGGTGAGGCCTATGTCCAGCAGTGGATGAATACAGGCTGATGATGATTATAGACTCTTTTTGTGTAGTTATTGATTTAAAGGAGTGTTGTAAGTTCGCCACAAAAATATTTCCCCACGTTTTAATATTGTTCTCCTAGTAGTTTCTGTTGAGATTCCACATTGTGTCCTCGTTTTCGGTAGGTTTGTGCTGGATTTTATTATTTACTAGTTTTGCCATCCGTGCGGAAATAATGGTGTGAATTTACAACAATCATTTTAAAAAAGAACCAAAAACCCTTAGCGAATTTATACATACCTTTTTCGTGGCGATTTTATTTTGTGGCGAAATTACAACAACCCGATCTAAAAACAAGAGTCGAATCCATTCAAAATCACTAACTGGCTAGATATTTTTTTTTATCATGGGTATCTAGATACTTGTTCAGTTAGGTAGGTCCAACTTCAAGAAAGAGGTCGTCCGAAAAATCCAACTCGGATGGGCAGCGTTTAGGAAGTTACGTGATATTTTCTCATCGAGAATCCCACAGTGTACCAAGACAAGGGTGTTTAACCAGTGTGTGCTGCCAGCAATTACATATGGCTCTGAAACGTGGTCTTTGACTGCTGGCCTTTTAGAGAGACTAAGAGTCATTCAACGAGCAATGCAAAGAGCTATGCTCGGAGTTTCTTTGCGGTATAAAATCCGGAACACGGATATTCGGCGAACAACCAGAGTCACCGACACAGCTCGTAAAATTTGCAGATTGAAGTGGCAATAGGCAGGCCACATCGCTCGTAGAACTGACAACCGATGGGAAGAAAGGTTCTCGAGTGGCGACCACGGACCGGAAGACGCAGCGTAGGTAGGCCTCCCACTAGGTGGACCGACGACATCGGTCTTGTAGTTCGGCGTGGCGGTCTAAAGGGGAGGCCTATGTTCAACAGTGGACGTCTTCCGGCTGATGATGCTGATGATGATTTAGATATTTGATCATAAGAACACTTGTTTGTTTAATTTGGAAAGCTCTTAATCTCCGAAGATATGTAATACCCCATCACCATAAACTTTATTCTACAAATTATTATTTTGAAAAATTTCTAGTCACTCGACCCTCGCTACCCACATATTTTTCATCTCTTGTGTTCGACATTTAAAAGAAAAACGGTGATTCAGAAAAGGAACTAGAATCTTAGATACTTCTTGCAAAATAACTTTAAAGTGGACTTAACTGTAAGTTCCCTGAAGTTTCTTTTTAAAACTATGAAGTCTTTCAGGTGACTTTGTTTCAAAAGGTGATTTCTGACTATTATACAGAACTAGCTAAAGTCCGCGGCGTTGGGTTATGCTGGGGGACGTCATAATTGAACTAACAGTTTTTTAACTGCATGTCTGTGTACGTACAAATTTTATCTAAATCTGTTCAGTACGCGGGCATGCGAAAGGCGAGTAAAAGGCAACTCGCTGTCCAACCATGGACCATGTCCGGGTCGACGGCGTGTCGTGTTTCACGCGCGCCTCAAAGAGCGTCAACATATTGACGAGGCGGGTCTCAGAGGGCTAAAGCCTGCCGGCGTCGCGGGACTTATACCATCACCGTGACCCCGGAACATAAAGGGCTATTGAAGGACACCGTGGATTTTAGTCAGTACAAGTCTGACAGTCCCGCTCGCCATGCCCGGGGTTCAGGACTCATTTGATGATTTTACCACGATAAAAAAAAATCTGTTCAGTAGTTTTTGTGTGAAAGAGTTACAAGCATCAGTCAACAGAAGCAGAGAATCAAACCCGCATTAAGCAGCGCTGTAGTCAAAAGATCAGCTACTACGCTAATCACGCCGCTATTGCGGCCATGCGAGCGGCTAGTAATTTTATGGGAGATTCGCTGTCCGATCATGGACCATGCCCGAGTCGGCAACGCGTTGCATTCCCAGCGCGCCTCAAAGCGTCAACAATATGACAGGGGCACCCTTAGAGGGCCAAAGCCGGGGTCTCGAGACTAACGAGCTACCGTGACCCTGGTACATAAAGGGCTATTGAAGGACACCGTGGATTTTACTCAGTATAAGTCTGACGGTCCCTCCTTCCCTACCCTGGGTGGTAGGACTCAATTGACGATTTCTCCTCATCAAAAAAGACACGCCGCACTGTGGGCTGAAATCAGCGTTTCATAGACATTCAAATCATTTTTTTGAAAGTGTGGTTTTTTTTCACATGGAATGATAGAGGGGACTAATTACATGCCTAAAAATATATTTTTCTTGAAATGGGTACGTAAATGGAGGTGTGAGAATTTTTTCTTCAAAAATTTGTATGGAGACAACAATAAAAAATAAGATAACTCTGCTATCGCACAATTGGCCCTAATTCCCTTCTAGGAGATTAATCCTTGAATTATTTTGGATTTTTTGACATACTCAGTATGACGGCCTCAGGTGCGCTTTTTTTTTAAAAAATGTATATAATTTTTTTATTTATTTATTTATTTTAGTGGCAATTTCTTTGGACTAATATGGCTTAACATACATGAATATGATCGGAACAATTAACTACAACAGTTTTATTGAAAAAAAACCAGTCATACCAATAAAATAATTTAAAGGAGATCATTTTTTTGGGACTTTTTTCAAAGTCAGTCGGCCAATGAAAAAAATTGATACCTATGGGTAGTACTGGTTATTTGGAGCAATAGTTACTATGGCACAAAAGTTGTAGGATAGCTCTCGGCCAAGTTATACAAGTTCGAAGATTCGTAATTTTCATACATTTTTTTCATTTCTGAAAGTACCGAGAATCACCAAATAATGATAAGTATTGCTAGAACTAGCAACCTTAAGCAATTTAACATAAAATATCATCACGCCTGTAATCTTTTAACGATTGGGCAGAGGTATACCCAAGTAATAATCACTGCATTTTTTGTGGAAAGAAGTAAAAACATGTTAAAATATATCAATCTGCTGGTGAGGCCAGCATCGGGAACAGAATCGAAGATGCCTGTGGTAGGATTCTTGGGAGAGCGACCTCCTTACAATACGAATCGTGACCAAAAGTCAAGCTTTTTGAATGAACCCGTTTTATGGGTAATAAAATTATCTACTTAGTTATCTCGCTCTGGGTTGACCTGGAGAGACTGTCAGACTTTTGCTGACAAAAAGTCCACCCTCTTCATTTGGTTGCCCTTTGAGTTTCAGATACTAAAATAGTCGACGACCCGGTACATTTCATTCATATATTTGTTGTTTTCTGAAAGAGCCTCATAGCAGTATTGCGGCAAAAGCTTCTTTTTGGAGCTTTACGTGGCAGTCGTGCAGTTAAAGCCCCTCTAAGGGAACTCTGTGTCCGTCATTTCCATAAGGAAGATACCAGACAAGCTGATCGCACCGGGGGATCATGGCTTTTCGGGTGATCCACTCTTAGATGCTGGAGGGCTTGTGCATCCAGATCACACGGTGGCAATCCGGAAAGGAAGCTGCCACTTCTGCAGCAGCAATGACAGCTAAGGAGGAGGCAGAACACGTGAAGGAGAGGACGCCCTCGAAATCTTAATCCAGCTGTGTGCGGCGAGTAATAGAGAGCTAGCCCAGGATGACAGCATGTCGTGTTCCACGCGCGTCTAAAGGAACTTTCAGTGGCCCTTATAGAGCCAAACACCTACCAGGTTGCAGGTCTATCATAGCAGGATACTGTAGCGCAATGAGATGATTTTATTAGCCAAAAAAACGTGGTTGATTCAGAAAGCAGTACTTTTAGTCAGGTTTCGGATAGTTAGTAGGAGATTTCTCTCCCAAGATTAGGGATCTTCCACAGCAGCTTCGATTCTGTACCCGATGCTGGCACGGGGACCAGCAGATTTATATATTTTAACATGTTTTTACTTCTTTCCACAAAAAATGCAGTGATTATTACTTGGGTATACCTCTGCCAAACCGTTAAAAGATTACAGGCGTGATGATATTTTATGTTAAATTGCTTAAGGTTGCTAGTTCTAGCAATACTTATCATTATTTGGTGATTCTCGGTACTTTCAGAAATGAAAAAAATGTATGAAAATTACGAATCTTCGAACTTGTATAACTTGGCCGAGAGCAATCCTACAACTTTTGTACCATAGTAACTATTGCTCCAAATAACCAGTACTACCCATAGGTATCAATTTTTTTCATTGGCCGGCACTTTGAAAAAAGTCCCAAAAAAATGATCTCCTTTAAATTATTTTATTGGTATGACTGGTTTTTTTTTAATAAAACTGTTGTAGTTAATTGTTCTGATCATATTCATGTATGTTAAGCCAAATTAGTCCAAAGAAATTGCCACTAAAATAAATAAATAAATAAAAAAAATATATACATTTTTTTAAAAAAAAGCGCACCTGAGGCCGTCATACTGAGTATGTCAAAAAATCCAAAATAATTCAAGGATTAATCTCCTAGAAGGGAATTAGGGCCAATTGTGCGATAGCAGAGTTATCTTATTTTTTATTGTTGTCTCCATACAAATTTTTGAAGAAAAAATTCTCACACCTCCATTTACGTACCCATTTCAAGAAAAATATATTTTTAGGCATGTAATTAGTCCCCTCTATCATTCCATGTGAAAAAAAACCACACTTTCAAAAAAATGATTTGAATGTCTATGAAACGCTGATTTCAGCCCACAGTGCCGTCTGATTACTTGCAGCTTGCATCCTTTATGAATTTGAAAACTAAATCCAAAGCAAAGGTTATTTACTCTTCAATACGAATTCATTTTCAGAATACAGAAGAAACAGCATGGCTTAGATTTTCCGCTTCATTAGTGCTTAGAAACTTTGTTGATCTGAAACTCTAAATTAACTCTCAGAAAGTTAGCAAGCAAACCTGCAAACGAAAATAAGTTCAAATAAAAAGCTTATAAAGTTCAGAAATAAATACAACCCAAAACAAGAAAATCAACGGTCAACACAACGGTATTAAACCGAAACCCGAAAACCACACGTTCGTAGCTGCGTAGCTCCCTTGAGACGTGTTCGTAGCAAACTAATCCGAGCTACGAGGCTACGAGCTACGACCGACGCTACGAGCTACGAGACTCGTAGCGCTACGAGTAAATATAGACGTGCATGGTTGCAGATACCAAGTGGTGGAGGGTGATTTTGATTAAAGTGTGGAGTTAAGTGGTTTTTCAGGAGATTGCTAATTTGTTTGTATACTAGAAAAATACTGTTTGTATTCTGGTATAGCCAATTAAATTGAACTTCATTTTCTCAATCAACCATGAACCTTATGTTTTGTGATAAAGTTTAAAATCTGATGAGGAAATTTCACAGATTGGGGTAGGGTAATGTGCTGCCGTCTATGTATTATTATTGAAAATTTACAATGATAATTATTATCATTCACAATATTTTTTTGAGGGCCGTGAAATTTATTTTATTTTATTTGTTTTACGTTGAAATCTTTAGAAATAAATGTTTTACTTTTTCTAGAAGCACATCTACAGTCAATATGCTACGTTAACCATGCGTAACTGCGTAGCTCTCTCGAGAGGCATCGTAGCCAACTAATCCGCTACGAGCTACGAGATTCCGTAGCCGCCTACGACATTGTAGAGGATTATTGCCTTTTATTGATGGGTGCCTTTCTTATTTTGCTAGTGACTTTATTTCTTAGTTTAAAAGCAATAGAGACATAGACGGATGTCTAGCCTTTTCCCAACTATGTAGGGGTCGGCTTCCAGTCAAATCAGATGCAGCTGGATACCAGTATTTTACATGGAGCGATTGCCTATAATATATAATCCAAAACCAAGTAACTAGGTAATACGATACCATATGGTAAGACTGGTTGTCAGACTTTAGAGCTTCTGACTAACAGTAACGACTAATGACTGCGGAGACCTATGTCTACGTGGCAGAGAAGAAACTCGCTATGGTAGATGGTCACTCTTTGGAAGGCCAGAGCCTGCCAGGGATGCGGGACCCTGACCGTGAACCTGGAACGTAAAGTACGAGTTTGACAATCTCCACCATCCTACCCTGCACGGGATGAATCTTTTGATGATTTTGCCATGATACAAAAATAAGGTCACCCATCGACAGACCAACTTATAAGTCAAGCGTGGATTAACCTGGCAAATCGGCCTTAATGGCTATAATTATTTTGCCACAGACTCCTCAAATACTGGAAAGTATATAAAAAAAATGAGAAAGTACATCAATTGTAATTAAAAAAAAATTTAGGTTTGATTGTTTCAGTTGCGTCTCAGTTGAGCGATGATTGATTAATTAAACTATTGAAAGTAATACAATCATGAATTTTGTTAAATTAGGTTTTTTATTTTATTTTAGTGTAAGTTTAGTTGTAAATGTATAGTTTTATTTATTTTTATTTTTAAATTTCTAGCTTTAGTTTGTATATATTCTATTTAACTACTAAATAAATGTCTGTACAATTTTATCATGAATTAAAATCAACGTCTGAATCACATTTTATAAAAGTTAAATATTATTTTCGTAACATTTTTACCTTTGCAAAATTCGGATTTTCACATCCTCGAAAATATCTCCATTTTTCTGTGCATGCATTTTTGATAAGTACCTTAAATTACAGTATTCAGTACTGTAAATATGAAATTACGTTAATGCATTTATTTTGTGTATTCTCTCTGGAAATGAAGCAATACGTTCATTTGTGTAAGTAGTGAGGAATCGAAGCGTATTGCAGTTGTTTCACGGTTCGGTTATTTTGCTCATTACCTGTGTACATGTGATACTTGTTTATGCACGTGATTTTGCTCGCATGGTCGGTGTTCCATGCATTTTAGTGCAACGATGAAGGAAAGAAAGAAATAACATGTATTTGGTACAAACACAGTTCATAACGATCATTTGTTCTGTGTCTAGTTGTAATTTATTTATTAATATATTATTAATATGTATGTATTTAGAAATATATAAGCAGTTGTTTTTTTTTTTTTCTTGGTGAAGTCATCAAATGAGTCCCAGTCCCCGGGCAGGGCGGGAGGGACTGTCAGACTTGTACTGACTAAAATCCAGGGTCACGGTGATGGAAACGATTCCCGCGACCCCGGCAGGCTTTGGCCCTCTGTGAGGGGGCCCCGTCATTTTGCTGACGCTCTTCTGCTTAGCTTGGTACTAGATGGCGTTGTGTGATTTTTTAATATTGTGCTATGCCCTGCGTCTGTACCAATAAATGTTATTTCTTTCTTTCTAATATTTGCGGAATATTAGCTTAACAAGAAATATAGATGAAACGTTGTTTATTTAGATTTTTTTAATGATCATCTGATTTATAAAATAGTGCTGACGGCTTATGGGTGCAAACCCTGTGAGGCGTATTATTTTATCTAATTTAATTCACATACACAATTGCTTTTAATTGGTGGTTGGAAAGGACATACTCGTACAAACCAAAAATTCGAATACATAATTATAACAAATGGTAGATTATATCCACTCCCACTTACAAAAAGAAGACCCGTGTCCCAGCAGTGGGAATAATGCTGATTAAACTATTTCCTTTCTAAAATAGTAGCCGTAAATACTCTTTGTTTGTTGTAAATCTTTTTCGAGATTTAGTGGTCCGCAATCCCCAAGTGATATATGTACAGAAATGTACTAGTATATATCTTTGTTTATTACCTTTATTACGTTTTTTGTTTGTATTCCTATTCCCCTACCCTGTTGGTGTCCTGGTCGCAAGCGCGGCTCCTAGGTTTAAATTCCGGGTTGGGCAAAAGTGCTATTGGGTTTTGTACGGTAAACCCGCACATTTCATAATTATTAAGTAGGTTAAGCTTACTCAGCGTTTGCATACGCGAGATCATTTAGTGAATCGACTAAGTAATAAAATATATCAGTGATTTTATACCACACTCAACACGGGCGGTTTTATTCATAATCCCCGGGTTTCTATAGTATCACAAGTGTATAGAACAATCATCATACGCTTGAACAAGGTGTATAGACTAACGTCATACATTTTTTTTGGTCCTTCGAGCCGGATCTGATACAGCTTGGGAAAGTCTACATTTTTTTCTTTAGTTACTAGCAGCCTGGGGTTTGGAAGTTAGCGGTATGATAATTCCCCGTGACTCGGAAAGCATGTAAGCTGTGGGTCCGTTCTTTGCTGATATACATTTATGTCATACAAGCTGACCCGGCAAACTTGGCAAAGCCTCAGAATTTTTATTTCTTTATCATACTTTACCTTTTAAACCTTCCCTGGTCTTATAAATAAATCAGTCCGGGTTTTTTATAGTTTTAGTAAGACTAACGAACTGCACTTGATTAATATACATAAAATATATACCTCACAAGTACATAATTATAATTATTGATCCACATAGATACAAACACGTCTCTAAACTTGTTACCTTATCTCAATCCCACATACAATTGTTATTAGTTACCCAAATTATTGTTACATGATCAGCCTGGTTTATCTCCATGTATAACTAATTGATTAATTAGATTGTTAACTATAATCACCAATAACTTCGTTAATTAGGCATGTCGGGGTCCCCTACTAATGAGATACTAGTTGGTGAAAGAGACCTGAGTTGTTCTTACTTAACTTAACCGCTATTCCTGGCTCTATATATAGGTATGGCTATATACATAGGTATTTACAGCCGCACAGGGCGATCTTCCGGGATAAGCCGCGCTTGCCGGGGTTGGTCTGTGGCTGGGTGACCACTGACCATCTATCATAGCCAGTTTCCCCCGTGCCTCGGAAAGCACGTAAAGCCATTGTTCTCGGCTGCGATTAGTAGATCTTTGACAGTCGTTACTGTTAGTTAGATGCTCTAAAGTCTGAAAACCAGTCTAATTCAAATTCAAATTATTATGGGATATCGCATTTCCAGTTACAGTTGAAGGTCCGATAGGCAGCCGCTCCATGTAAAATACTCGACTGCATCTGGTTTGACTTGAAGCCGACCCCAATATAGTTGGGAAAAGGCTAGGCAGATGAGTTAGGATTCAAGTACAGTCACAAAATTCTCGCCACCAACAAATGGTAAGGCCCAATCCAAACACTTCAAAGAGCGTAGACCTATTGATTTTCTCTGGAAAATTGGATTCGCTAATCATTATAATTGTGTTCCATACAAGAACAGCGTAAAAGATATTTCCATCGCTAACGAATTGGGTAGATATTTTGGTTTTAACAACATCTATTTTCACACTGTAGTATAATAACTATATAAGAACATGTAAAGTTTTCCAGGCTTCTTTAGAAAGTGTAAATAATTTCAGACTTTTTCTAAGACTGCCAGGTTGAAGTGGGATTGGGCAGGCCGTGTGTATAGAATGCATAGGGACCGGTTGGGCGTCGATTCCGAGGGAGGCCTAGAAAACGCTGGCGTCATGATCTGGACGCGAGCGATTGGCCGGAGAAAGCCGCACAAAGGGAAGAGTGGAAGGTTATGGAGGAGACCTTTGTCCAGCAGTGGGATAGAATAGATTAACAAAAAAAAAACAAATTGTTATAAAAATATTTTTAACATCACTGACAGCGGGAGAGGATAGCGTCTTCCCTCCACCCCAGCCGCGTGGATTTTAGTCTGTACGAGTCTAACAGTCCCTCCCGCCTTGCCTTGGGTGATTTGATGATATTACCACGATTAAAAAAAAGAAGTTCAATCAAAACCTCTATACTTCCACCCCACTTCTCCAAACGGGGGATGAGTCATTAATTGATGATTTATAACTCAAAACTAAAGTACAGCTAGTTAGTTAACAGTTAAATTTTATTCAACATATTTTTTCAGACACAGCTATGTCTCTTGTACAAAGCCCCAACGTATTTCAATCCGGTTTTGTTTCAACTGAGATTAGTTAGTCCCTCACTACATCTGACACGGCCTTAACGAGCCCTTTGACAAGTTAGATAGTGGCAAAAAATTTCAGAGCATGGAACTGCGAAAAAAACTGGGATAGTGCAAATAGGGCAAGGAAAATTGGACCATTTGCTAATGTAAATTCAGCTTAATACTGCATGCAGCAATTATCCAATGATTGGATTGGGTAAAATAATTGGAACAGTGTAAGCTTTTTGATACCGTAGAAATTGGGTAAAATTTTATTATTTTAACCTTAGTTTGGCTACATTTGATTGGACTTTTGGTTGGTTTTGTGGCTAATTGCAGCAAAATGTTAACAAAATATTTTGAATGTCAGGTGATAGCCAAAGTAGGACACCAGCCAATATAAAAGTAGGTATTCTAATGGCTGGCGCAACGTTATGAATAAGGCCTGTTGGTCTAGTGGTTAGTAACCCTGACTACTATGCTGGAGGTTGTGAGTGCGATTCCCACCCAAGACAAATGTTTGTGTAATGAGCAATATCATTGATTCTGTGTCTCGGTGTAATTTATCTATAATATTAATGTATTTAGAAATATATAAGTATGTTTATCAGTTGTCTAGTACCCAAAACACAAGCTCTGCTTAGCTTGGGACTAGATGGCGTTGTGTGATAGCTGTGGAATATTAAAAAGAAGGGTGTGGCCAAATCAGCGTAATTTTTGAGTCGTGAGTCGCAGAATTTCGGTCGCTTTCATAGACAGTTTTGCATCGCGTGTTTTGTTACGCTAGTTTGGCCTCACCCTAAACTTCCAAACAGAAGAATGAAAAGTTCAGCTTCAACGGGTGAAGTTCCGATAGTCTAATTGATAAGGCCGCTGAAGTACCCGAAGCACTTCAGTGACCTTACCAAGAGTATTTAGAAGACGCTGATTCGAGTCTTAATCGCAGTTTTTTTTTAATGAATGTTTCCCAAATTCAATTATTTTTTTTTCGTTTACTTGGAAATTCGAACGTATCTTTCACAGCTTTCTTTTCAGTACACAATTAAAAACATAACCGCAGTTAAATTAAGCTACTCAGCGAAATTCCCCCTGAAAAAAATTTCGCAACTCATCAATAAAAAAAATTCATAACCCTCTAATACCGACCTCTTAAACCAAGGTGACACGTCTTTCACTTAACCCGTCAATGATTGCTTATTAATCTGGCATGCGCGGTTAAAGGGTGTTTCCACCATCAATCACACGCAGACTACGGCAAACACATTACCTCGTTGATTACATTATTGAACATGATGTATCTCGTCATCCATCTACATTAGCTATTAATTGGACACACCCTGTATCAATAGGTTTGGGCTAGGTATGAGGTTTGTTGAACCAGCTATTTGGTATAACCATAATCAGCCTATAATGTGTCCACTGTTGGGACTTAGGCTCTCTGGAAGAGGGATTGGGCTTTAAGCACCCAAACGGGCTCAGTGCGGGTTGATAAATTTCACATTTCTTTGAAGTTTTGGTTCTAGCATAATTTTGGTTACCCTCTTCATGGTATTTGCCTTCACTTCTTGAAATCATCATCATCTGCCTAGCCTTTTCCCAACTATATTGGGGTCGGCTTCCAGTGAAACCAGATTCACCTGGATATCATACATATTTTACATAGAGCGACTGCCTATCGGACCTCCATAACCCAGTAACTGGTAATACCATATCCTATGGTAAGACTGGTTGTCCGACTTTAGAGCTTCTGACTAACAGTAAACCTGTCAAAAATCTGAACTGCTTTACGTGCTTTCCGAGGCATGGAGGAAACTCGCTATGACAGATGGTCACCCATCCACAGAACAACCTCGGCAAGCGCGGCTTAACCGGGAAGATCGACCTGTGCGGCTGTAATTATTTAGCTACGAGTATTCACTTCTTGAAATGTATGTATACTTTTAATGAATTATTTTAGTAACTCAAATATACGGGATATTTGAGTTACTAAAATAATAACCCCAATGCAATAACCTATAAAAAACAAAAAACAACAGCAACCCTATAAAAGAGCTACAAAGCGAATTCAATTCTGAGCAACAAAAAAAGAGACTCCGCGCGGTGCCGTCACATATTTCAATCGTATCAGTCATTATTTAAAACGGATTACCTTCCGTTTTTACCTGGAATGCACGGCACTGCAGTTTACACGAAAAATACATTGAAACTTTCAATAAACGGGTCGACGGTGAATGAAAAAAGGAATGTTTTCTTTTTTTCTGTACGTTGGATAGGCTGAGCACCGGAATTTTCATTCGAATCCGTGCCGATTGGTTTTGTGTTATGGCCCGGTTGTGCCGATGCACGATGGTATACGGTTTTTCGGGTTAAAAAAGGACCGTCGCATTTGAGGGTTAATTTGATTTTTGCGCCTGGGCAAGTTCAATTGATGTGTGAGATCAAAATCAAATCATCAAATATCAAATCAAATATTTTATTAAAATAAACAGTAGTAAAAATACAAATAAACCAATGAAAATAATGAAGTCTTAAAAAATTCGATGCCTGTACTAGGTACATTAAACCTGTATCACAGGCGTGTGTTCTAATAATATGATTACATTTACAAATTGGATCACATAACAATATTTAACATATAATTGCATTATTATTACATTGGAACAAAAAATAAAACCTAAATAATATTAAAGTAGATACAAACTATGCTAATTACATATAAATAACGCAATGTAAGCAGTCACTCAATTAACTTAAAATTACCAAACACCTCATAATAACATTATTGTGCAATGTGCATACACCAACAAATTCACCGAACGCACACAAGTTGAGTCAGCAAGAAACGAAAACGAATGCTTGTTTTTTCGGTATGATGCATTAGGTTCCTTCATAATCGATAGAGTTTATAAATCTGATCTCTGCTATTTTCCGAGCTGGACATTCAGCGTCTCCCGTTTTGTGGTCACTAGGTTTTTTAAAGCGTAAACAAGTCGCGCATTTAGGGAAGAAATCTAACTTAGATTTCTTCTCGCATTCGGACATTGTGTGACCTTCTTCACCACAGTGACCGCACGTAGAGTTCACCTCTTTACAATATTTTGCTGCATGGCCGTATTGTTGGCATTTATAACACCTCGTCACTAAAGTAAAATCCCTAACAGGACAGGACGACCAATTTATGAAAATACGTAATTGAGACATCAGCATTTTACGAATTTTAGCTGGGACTTCAATAATGTAATTGCAGGTCGCGGCATCTCTCTTCCCAGATTTGTGACTTAATTTTGTCGCGGCTAAGAATGATTCCAAGTTCATCTCTGCTAACTTGTCTTCTACATTTTGTTCAAAAATGCACTTGAAGACCTCCCTTTCAGTCAATGAAGACGGGAAGATCAAAAGTGGCGTGAAGAGATTTTTTTAAATAAAATGGTTTATGTTGATTTTATTTTTAATTTTTATTTTTGTTATTTCTCTCATACTTGTTTTGTCTACTCACTCAATACGTGTCAGAAGACTTAATACGTGTCAGAAGAATTGATGCAAAAGAATGATGACTCACATCTATTAACTACAAAGCCGATTTTTTATTTGCCTTTTATTGTCCCACTGCTGAGCAAAGGGCTCCCCCATAACCTTCCACTCTTCCCTTTGTGCGGCTTTCTCCGACCAATCGTTCATAAATACACATTCATAATTGAGAAAATAAGGTCAAAAATATTTTACAGCACAAAATCAACTATTAATCCAAAAACTAAATCTGAATATGAATTTCTTATCACCGAATGACTTTTGCTACTGTAAGTACTAATAAAAGAAACCATAGCAAAAAATATTCAATCTTTAAGCAAATCTTCGATCAGCATATAACGGAACGACTTAATAGTACATTCTTATTCTGTAATCTCAACAAAGTATCCGAGTCTTGGGACTTGCTTAAAGGACTTTGCATACTACAGTGTAGCATTCATGTGTGTAATACATAAGTGAGAGATGTTACACTCTTAAGCTCAGATAAATAAACATTGCTAAAGTATAAAGGGATGCAGATATCCCAGTGGTTACGGTCCCTTACTTACTTGTAGTTCATGGGTTTAAATCCAGCTGGGCGTTATATTTTGTGTAATTTACTTCATCACCACTGCTCTAAACGGCGAAACCATCGTGAGGTTGAAGGGACTGGTACTTTAATTTTACTCAATATGTTTATTTCTTCCACAAGTAGTGTACTTAGGTGGTAGGTTTTACAGTTATGAACATTGTGGACCCTGTCGGGCACTGCGATAGTATGAGAGAGGAAGAGGGCTTTATAATTATGACTATAATAGAATAATCTTAAATGCGTTATTTATAATGCAATCTAATATCTATTAAAATATGTATTTATCTAATTAAAAATTTATCATTAAAGTATTCATTATAATAGGATTTAATTAATAGAACTTGTTTTAATTTATTTATGAATATATTATTCTTTTCTATGTATTTAATGTTATCGGGTAATTTATAATATATTTTGATTGACATCACAATGGCACTCGTTGAGTGGAGTTTTAGTACGGAACTTGGTAAGTTTAATCTATTTTTATGACGCAGTATAAATTTCGACTGTATGTCCTGCCTTGTTGTGTACAGGTGTGGGTAATTTGGCAATTACCCTTTGCATATCAGGATCACGATCCATCTTTGCCACATTCCCTATTTCCCGTAACTCTGGAAAATCTATGACACTATCTAATTCCCAGACACCCTTATTATAAAAAGAAATAGTCGACTTTCATGCCGAAGAAAACCCGATTCGCTTACTGAACGACAAATCTAATCCTTTTTCGTTTAGAAACTACTTATATTCTTGTGCAATAAATTATTAAACTGTCGCTTGCGTTGATATTATATTTTTTTTCCTTTTAAGTTATTTTGTTCGGACGGGAGATTGGCTAAGCGGATTGCGTTGTGAACGTGTCGAGTCCGTTTAATCTTTAAACTGTTATAAGTTTTATCCTACGTTGTTGGGAGTATAATATCCCGGTTTAAGTCGGTCCATGGTCGTCCAATGGGTATTACAAATGGGAGTTATGTCGGATTACGCCTTAGGGTGGACGCACATTTTTCGACGCGGAATTGGTTTAAGCCGATTCTGTGCTTATTGCTGATCATCTGTAGGCAAACGGCTCGTTTTACCATCGTCCGGCGTCGTGCCGCGGCGTCCGAGCCTAGCCGATACAAACGTAACACCCTTATTACGTAGACATAAAGGCTTTTTTGACTGGTGTTCTACCTTTTTTAGTTGCATCTATCAGTTGCCTGCGACTCGTACGATGTCGTCGGTCCATCTAGTGGGCAGCTTGTCGACATTGCGTCTCCCGGTCCATGGTCGCCACTCGAGAACTTTTCTTTCCTATCGGTTGTCAGTTCTACGAGCGATGTAGCCTGCCCATTGCCACTTCGATTTACAAATATGAGGTAAGTTGGTTCTTCAGAGAAAATTCAGATTCCGGTTTTTATGACGCAAAAACTCCGAACATAGCTCTTTCTATTGCTCGTTGAGTGACTCTTAGTCACGTAGCTTTCTGAACGCTGCCCATCCAATTGCTTATATCCATTTAATTACCTGGTCGCGGGACTTATACCCTCACCGTGACCCCGGAGCATTAAGGGCTACTGAAGGACACCGTGGGTTTTAGTCAGTACAAGTCTGACAGTCCCTCCCGCCCTGGCCGGGGTGGTAGGACTCATCTGATGATTTTACCACGTAAAAAAAATCCATTTATTTAACCTATCAAATAAATCATTACTTATCGCGTTCTTTAGATCTATTATTTTTCCAACCGAATCGAAAAAGTAAAAAAAAAAAAATTGGGACAGCCGTCACATCCAATATTTGCATGGTAATTATATAGAAACATTCGATAATGACTTTTCACACGAAAGCGGTTTACTACGAGATGAATTTAAATTAAATTCAAACATGAACCGAAGATGTTGATCGACTTTGATGGTTATTTGAACACAATTATTGGTTTCCTTTGCGTATCATCTGTATATATCTACGTACATCTTAGGTTTCATGTAGGTATGAGTAAATGAGGCACTTCAGAGCAGCCTAAGGCTATGCAATCCATGCATATTCAATTAAACCCGTTTTCACTTGTAAAAATACCATTACCTTTGTTGTTGTGGCGGCGCTATGCCACATGATCTACGAAAAAACGTTTGGCAGCATCTCCATAGACGGCGTGATACCCGCGTCCGACTACATGGTGGCGCCTTGCCACACACTCTATCGTATCATCCAGTTACCGTCCACTGCTGAACGTAAACCAACCCCCACCCGGGTCACGGGACTGTCTCCGGGGTCGCGGGACTGTCTCCGGAGTCGCGGGACTGTCTCCCGTGGTCGCAGGACTGTCACCGGGGTTGAAGGACTGTCTCCGAGGTCGCGGGACTGTGTCATCAGGTGACCGTGACCCTGGAACGTAAAGGGCTATTGAAGGGTCACTGTGGATTTTAGTCATTAGGCACAAGTTTGACAGTCCCTCTCATCCCACCAATAGAAAAAAACTCCAAAGAGCACCAACTCCGTAAGTTATTACGAGTAGGACGCAATAGTTTTAGACCCTGAGTTTGATGTATTCTAGATCGATAATTCAAAAAAATATCATACAGTTTTAACTTAATGCTAAAAACACAACGATGCCTAATTACGAAATGCATACCTAATTAATGCAGGCAAAAAAGATTGGATTTAAATAAGCCACATGCGAGCACACGAACGGCACAACGGAGCTGAGGCAATTGCGTTGGCCGAAATCGGTCGGATAACATCATCACCTAAAGACGAAACGTAGAATAATCTTTAACTAATAAATCTTCTTTCCACGTACATTAAGCATTTAATAGGCTTACATTTTTACAACTGCAAGACCAAAAGCAGTTTAACCATATAAAAACCATTTCAGTTGCACACTGAAATAGCAGCCGATTCTTAGTTTTCTATGTCCTATTTCGCAGAACGACCTTTGCTGGTA
Organism: Agrotis ipsilon; assembly: GCA_028554685.1. Taxonomy (NCBI): domain Eukaryota; kingdom Metazoa; phylum Arthropoda; class Insecta; order Lepidoptera; family Noctuidae; genus Agrotis; species Agrotis ipsilon. The sequence goes on from CM052977.1 coordinate 11,175,768, forward strand.
AAAGCTGCTTCTCAAAAAAACGTTTGAATCAAACTCATATCAAAAGCGGTTTTCATCCACACATTTTTAACCAGAAACCATTCAGTAAGGTTATGAAAGAACGATATGAATGTGAAAATACCAAAAATGGCATGTTAGATTCCAGAGTTGCCGGATTGTGGGCTCTCTATGCTGTTTTGTGTCTATCATTTTTCGATCCCCAGACTTTTTGACTGTACAGATATGTCTACGTGGCCAAATATGGCGTCAAAACTGCGAATTCCTTGAAAGTTTTCGGAGAAAATATTTTCACATGCGTTTTGTCTGTACTAGATCAATTTAAGGGGGTCAGTCATTGTGTAAAACATTATTATGCTATTCTCATTGTTTCAACTATGTTTATGCTATGCATTAATTGCGATTTAAACGTAGTTGAGTTGACAAAGATTTTAAACCTATAAATGAAAAGATAGGTATCATTAAGTTCACAAATCCAGGCTGGTAGGTACCAAAACAGAGAATCACGGTTCTGCCTTAACAGGACACCGCAGACGTGAGACGCAAAGGGCAACTGAAGCAAAGAGACTATTAAAAAAAATGTGACATTTATTTGCAGCAAAATAAAGGAACTTAAAAAAACACTATCAATAAAAGCATCACTTATTCAAATCACGTTCACCCCTGAACGCGATCACTTGAACGCTGATAAACGGTCAAGCTTTAATATTATTGTCAGTCTGGCCAACGAGGTGCAGGCGTGCACTCAACCAGAAAGTACTGGCTTTATGGCCATCCTTGAGAATTATTATCATGTAAACCGAATCTCATTTTAGTACTACGTGAGGCGAAATCTGGAATTATTTGTTTCCTGAAATATTCGTTTACGGACTAAATATCGTGTGTGATATTCCTTTTTTATCGTGGTAAAATCATCAAATGACAGCCGGAATGGAAGAGACTGTCAGACTCGTACTGACTAAAATCCCAGTGATCCTTTAATATCCCTATACGTTCCAGGTTCAGGTTTACCTGATGAGGCAGGCTTTGACCCTCTAATGGGGGCCCCGTCAGATTACTGACAGCTCTTTGAAGCTTGCCTGGAACACGACAGGCCGTCGACGTCGGCATGGTCCATGATCGGACAGTGAGCTAAACGACGCGTCGTCGACCGGACATGGTTCATGATCGGACGGTGAGCGAGCAAAACGACGCGTCGTCGACCGGACATGGTCCATGATCAGACAGTGAGTCGCCCATTACTTGACGTCCTGGGCATGCCCCAGGAACCAAGGTGTGGAATAACATTTGTACCTACGTAGAAATATCTTATAGGTAAGTTCAACACATGGATACCCTTGTCACAAGTTACATAGTCTGACATGCGATTAAGCACGTTTGTTTATCTTGCACAGCTGTTTGTAAAGTCTAGACACGTTTTTACCCAAAAATTTTTCTAAATGAAGTCATGTGGCAGTTTTTTTGGGTACTTATTTTGTTGATTTAAAAATCTGTTTTACGTTTTTTGGGCTTATTTTCTAGTTTCTCGTTACAGTGCTGCTACGTCGTTTTTCATTTTATTTTATCTCAAATACGAGTAGGGTTTCTTCTTAAGTCTAATCTACAAATGTTACAGAAACAAAGCCTACATTACAACGAGCTTACCTAGAAGAAGCCTGTTCACTCTAACTTTGAAGAAATTCAGGTATGCGTTCGAGAACACAGACGCATGGTATTTGAGTGAGTTCCATCCTTTTGCTGTGCGCATTACGAATTAGTGCATAACTAGGAATGGATGATAATTTAGCAGTACCTACGGATGGAGTCTCATGAAATTACTGACTATAAAGTATAAATTATAACAGAAAAGAACCACTATTATAATATTTTAGAGCAGCGGCTCTCAAACTTTTTTTTGTGGCTGAACCCTTTTGAAAAGAGAAATTTTGAACGATAACACCAAAATAAAAGAAACTTTTACGTGCTTTTTCTAGGCATAATTATTATAAAGGAAGTGTATCCTATAATGAAATTAGAAAAAATCTAATAGGATGTATGAAACTGTTTCTTAATTTTTCACTGATTTATTCATCGATTGGTTGATATTAGATTTGGTCTAAGAGAGTTAGTGTCTACTAGTATTCTTTCAGAGCTCCGACAAAGGCTTTGCGAAGCCCCGGGGCAGAGTGGCTGGTTTAGAGCATAAAAATCTCATTTCAAAGATATCGCCAGGTGATAAACCGATTCTTCTCGTATAGGGCTGGCTAATTACTAGGCCAAGAATCAGCATGCCATGTTGTATGACAATGCCGGCAGGCTTTCTGGGCACTGTCCCCGTTGACTGCGATGTGGACGTTTTCTTTGACGCCCTTTTCATTATAACTTTTAAGTTTTTATTTATGGTTCGTTAAATTAGTATTGGATAAAATCCCAGAGGCACTTCGAAGTCACGTACAGTACTTAAGAACTCCTAATTTTCAACTTTAAATGCTTGAACTATCTGTAAAATGAAGTACATAATATGTAGTTCTATGTAGTAGACTCACCGCAGTTTAGAAAGTATTTGGCAAGCAGCCAAACAATTCTGTGGCACATAAACTTTACTGTGGTGCATTCAAGTAAAACTTCTATGTTTACGCTAACAGCCCGACCCAGACACTGTAGGTATCTATGATTTCAAGATAACTTTGGACGCTTTAAGCCAAAGTACTTAATTCCAAGGAATATTGTGAGGAAACCATACTTAACCTTTTTTATTTTTATCCGCATGTTAAACGCCTGTGCGGGGCAAAAAGGGCAACTCGCCGTCCGACCATGGACCATGCCCGGGTCGACGGCGCGTCGTGTTCCACGCGCGCCTTAAAGAGCGTCAGCACAATGACGATGCCCCCCCAGAGCCTCTCAGAGGGCTAAAGCCTGCCGAGGTCGCGGTACTTACACCATCACCGTGACCCCAGAACATAAAGGGCTATTGACGGACACCGTGGATTTTAGTCAGTAAAAGTCTGACAGTCACTCCCGCCCTGCCCGGGTGGGAGGCCTCATCTGATGATTTTAACACTGAAAAAAAAATGTTAAACGCCTGTGCATACCGAATCGGTAAGAAAAAATCAATTGCAAACAGGACTTGAACCTGCGACTTTCCGATTCAGTACCTACGCGTGGGCGTCGTTGCCGAGGGAGGCCTAGAAAACGCTGGCGTGACGATCTAGACGTATTCATGGCCGGAGAAAGCCGCACAAAGGGAAGAGTGGAAGGTTATGGGGGAGACCTTTGTCCACAGTGGGATAATATAGGTTAATAAAAAAAAATAACCTTGGGGTCTTCAAGTCAAGAGTGAACAGGTTACTTCTCGGCAAGCGTGCTTCACCGTCGACCATATATCCGCTTACCACCAGGCGAGGTAGTGCCCAAACGCGAATCTATCTATAATTAAAAAAAAATAGCCCGATAGTAGATTAGAAAAGAGTAAAGACTAGCAGCGCAACAATCAATTGCTTGACCACTACGACGACCATACTCCAATACCACTTGTTTTTTTTTTTTTTAGCGTTGTAAAATCATCAAATGAGTCCGCCAACCCCGGGCAGGGCTGGAGGGACTGTCAGATTTGTACTGACTAAAATCCACGGTGTCCTTCAATAGCCCTTTATGTTCCGAGGTCACGGTGATAGAAATAAGTCCCGCGACCCCGGCAGGCTTTGGCCCTCTGAGAGGGGGCCCCGTCATTTTGCTGACAGCTCTTTGAGGCGCGCGTGGAACACGACGCGCCTTCGTGCTCCAATATCACTTATCAACATTACAGACTATTAACTCACTACAATTCATTTATCCTAAACGGTCCGAAATCTTCCAAAGGTCATCAAGATAAGTAGACAGAATCAATCGCTGATCGTCGTTCGGAAGATGACCTTTGGTCAAACTTAGGAGGGGCTGGCCGACACATGAATTGATGGTTTGTCTTACCCATAGTCACAGAGTAGATAGCATACAGAAGGCTATCCTATCTTACTTGAGCTTGACGCAACACATTTTGACTTAAGAAATCCAAAGTAAGTTCTCAATTCGACATGACACACAAACACACATTGTATATTTTTTATTTACGTCCATTCCTCCCCTTTCTGACGTCACGGCGTCATTATCTTTTGTTCTTCCTTTTACTCTCCATCCATACACATTCATACTAATCTCTCATGCGTGTCATCCACCCACGTCACAAATATATATCCAGCAGGACGAATTATTTTTATCAGTTTCCTGTAACCAAAGGGTAATAACATGGATACTAACATGGATACTGCCAAGACACATTAAAGAAGTTGTTTAGCACATTTTACCGTACATGCAGCGATCTTTTATATGAATACCAGACGAAAATCCGACTAAACTCGCTGTATGTACAGGGTGTCTGTTGTCCGCGAGTTTTCTTTTTCTCGCTCGTTATCTGAAGCTGAGCTTCTGTAATTATTTACTCCTTGTCCACAGTCGTATTAAGTGAGCGTTCGGGCGTACCCCCACTAAGCGTTGGTCTGCCGTTAACGTTATAGGCGAATTAATTGCACCCTACTGGCTTGCTAATGTTTACTATCATAGGTTTATTGATGTGGAAGTAGTCTAGTGTTAAACGAACATTGATTGCGTAATCGCTTTAATTAATTAAATGTGGTTTAATTTTTCTTCGGCACTATAATTAAACAATGAACAAGAGAAACACAATTTTGATATTTCATTGTAATGTATTTGAATTTATGACCGTACAGTCAATGAGTATGATCGATTAAAAAAATGTAATAAATAAAATAAATAAAAATTCCACAACTATCACACAACGCCATCTAGTGCCAAGCTAAGCAGAGCTTGTGTAGAGGACGGAGTGGACTTGATGAATAAAAGTCAGTATTCACCACTAGGAGATTATATTTCCATAGGTTTTAAAATATTACATTCGCTAATTCAGAACAGGTACAACTTGCGTGGTTACAGTTTGATACTTCTATCTAACGCGCTACGAAACACGAGACATGTGCACTCTTTCGAATCCCGAGGCGAACAGAACGATTGCAATAGGCAAAATGTGCACGGAAGACGATAAACTTCCGGTTCAGCTTTCTAGAAAATTCTGGAATGTTCGAAACTGTTGCCAACAGCAATCCCCCTGGTGTCGAGTGGAAAAAACTACAACATTCATTCATAATATAACAATGGTTCATTGATAAAAAGGCGCCTCTGGTGTCGAGCAGCGCAAACAGTCGTTCACTATGTGCTAAAGTCCTTATCTTCTAACGCCATCTTGAGGCGAGTGGGGCGAACAAGGTGACATTTATTGTTGACTGTTTCCGCCACGCGCCAACAGAGGGCGCTACGTGGTATATCAGTCACATTTTCTCCCGCCGTGTATGGACGTCGGCACACCAACTCATCTATCTGCCAAATCGCTCAACCTAGTATAAACCTTCCACCGTGATAAAGCTGACGATCAATCAAAGAAATCAGGTCGGGCAGCCAGATGTGTCGGCGTCCATACATAACGTACACAATTGTACCACTAGTGACTGGTATACACTTAATACTACTCACAATTGAATGCAAGGAACAATTCGATGCATTAGACATGACAATATATAATAAAATAAAGCTAAGGGTAGCCGCTCCAGAATCCTTGCCCTGCTATATATTATTCAATGAATAAAAAAAAATCTCCTCCGGGTGGCAGGATACTGAAGTGGCGCCAGGAAAAACACATATAACAATATGAGGACTTAAATCTATTCAACGCTAATGTCTACAACAATACAATACGTGATGACTAATTTTCTACGGGTATGACCGCGAGACGTTTAACAGGACGACGCATCACACCGCTCTTGGTTTTGACGTCGACGACTCTTACGACACCGTCTGCGCCTGGGTACGTGCGTTCGACTCTCCCCTTCGGCCATATGTTTCTTGGTAAGTTTGGGTCCACTATTACAACCAAATCGCCCTCCTTGATCATGTTGCCGCGTCCATGCGGCTCCCGCCGGTTTTGAAGCGTAGGCAATACTTCGCGTACCCATCGTTGCCAGAACAAATCCGCTAGGCGTTGTGACGCTCTCCAATGTGAACGACGTAAATTCGTCGGGCCTTGTGAAAATTCCCGGGAGCGGAACTTTGGAGGGTGCGCCGAGCAGAAAGTGGTTAGGCGTCAAGGCTTCCTCGTCGTCTGGGTTAACCGACACATGGGTCAAGGGTCGGGAATTAACCGTATGTTCCACCTCCGTTAAAAGTGTATGGAGCACATCTTCATACGGATGTCGATCGTTAAGCGTAGCGTTCAACGCGGTCTTCACCGTGCGTACTAACCTTTCCCATGCTCCGCCCATGAATGGCGCTCCTGGTGGAATGTAGCGCCAGTCGATGCAACGCACCTCTGCTTCATGTTGAAGTGATTCTAGGGCAGCCTTACGTAGCTCAGCATCTGCCCCATGGAAATTGGTACCGTTGTCACTCCAAATGACTTCAGGACATCCGCGACGCGCCATCATGCGCCTCAGCGCGAGTATAGCGGCATCCGTTGACAGCGAGGCGGCGACCTCCAAATGGACAGCACGCGAAGTGAGACAAGTGAACAATGCCACGTAGCGTTTTTCGTGATGTCTTGCTACTGTGACAGAGAGTGGTCCGAAATAATCCAGTCCTGTGTGTGTGAACGGACGTTGATGATGCGCCAGTCGGCAGGGTGGTAAATCACCTGTCAGTGGCTCCGGCGGCACGACCTTGCGTAGTCTGCAGGGTTGGCAGAGGCTGATTGCCGCACGGACTGATGGCCTCAGGCGTAAAATCCAGTAGTGCTGTCTTACTTCGTTCACGACGCATTCCACTCCGCTGTGATGTAACTTCCGATGGATCCAATCTATGTACAAGCGGCAGTACCGGTGATTGCCGTCAAGTACTGCTGGTGATTGTGCTTCTCGTGGTACGTCTACTGCTGCTGCAATGCGCGGTCGTATCCTCATTATCTTGTTTTCGTCGATTGTCAGGGATAATCGCTTCAGTCGGCTGTCTGCTGGTATCTTTCTCCCGCCGGTGACATGCCGCAATTCGTTCGTTCGCGAAGCTTTCTTCCTGTATAGCACGCGTCCATAGGACTTCAGCCCGACGTGTGTACTGTGTACTAAGGGGTATGTAGACCGTCTGCGATGTGCTGAGGTTGCGGCTGCGCACTCCGGATCGTTTTCCCATACCTTCCCGTTGTTTTGCCGTCCAGTCCGGGTCGTCTGCACTAACGTCTTTATTGCGTTTGCGAGTAGCTGTTGTGGTGTAGACTCGAAGTCGGTCGATGAACTGGAGAATACGGGCCGTGGCGCGGATGAGTCGGAGCCAGGAAGAGAAACGTGTGACGTCCGGTAGTGCCTCTGTTAAGGTCGATCGTTCGTTATCGGAAGCAGTGGTGACACGTTCTGCGCCCGTTTCAATGAGGGGGTGAGGGTCTGTTTCACGCGGCCAGGCGTCTTCGGCGTCATAGAGAAATGAAGGACCGGTGTACCAGCGATGGTGTGCAGAGAAGTGAGCTGGTATACTGCGAGTCGAGTCGTCGGCGACGTTGTGAGCGGTGGGAACCCAGCGCCATTCGCTTCGTTCGGTGGTTTCTTCTAATTCTGCTACTCGGTGCGCGACGAACGGTTTGAAGGAACGTGCGCCGGCGCGCAGCCACGCCAACACGGTGCGCGAGTCGGACCAGAACACTCGACGGTCGGGGCGACGATCGTGTTCTTCTTCCACGCAGCGTGCCAGTCGTCCGCCGAGTACAGCTGCCTGTAATTCAAGTCTAGGTATAGTTGTGATCTTAAGGGGCGCGACGCGCCCTTTCGCTGCCGCGAGCGACACGTTCACCTGGCCTATGCCGTTCTCTGAACGCCAATATGCTGCTGCAGCATAGGCACGTTCGCTCGCGTCCACGAATACGTGCAGTTCTACCCTAGTCGCGTTACTATAACCCGAGTGGCAACGTGGAATACGAATGCCTTTCAGACTTTGCAAAGCAATTAACCAGTCCCGCCATTTACGTTCTAAACCTTTAGGTAGGCGTTCATCCCAACCGATTTTTAAACGCCAAGCATCTTGTAATATGGACTTTGCTTGGGTCGTAAACGGCGCGGCTAGTCCCAACGGGTCATACAAAGACATCATCGTCTTTAACAACTGACGCTTTGTGATCTGCTTACTCAAATGAGAAGGGTCTACTTTCCTGAAGTTGAATCCTAAAGTGTCGTCTTGGTGTCGCCAGATAAGGCCGAGAATTTTTTCTTCCTTGTTGAGCAGAATGTCCTTTTCTGCGGGCTCGGTTGTGAGACCGGCGACAGCTGCAGGCTCGTTGGACGCCCACTTCTGCAACTCGAAGTTACCTCTCCGGTGTACCGTGTCGACTGCTTTAGACACTCGGTTCGCTTCTTCTACGTTGTCAAAGCTCTGTAAAAAATCATCCATATAATGGTTTCGTACTATAGGGTCAACCGCACAACTGGGCACTCCTACTCGCCTCGGAAGCGAGAATAGGCTTGAAAGGTCAACCAGTAGCCTCACGCACACCGCTTGGCTGGACATTACATGGGAAAATATGCAGTCTGACAAAACTACATGTTTTACCACAAACCGGAGAGCGATGTGGTCATGTAAGTACAGACGAATCCCTTGAAAAACTTGTACAAGAGCATTTTAGCTTAGAGTCATTAGGAGTACAGCCACGCCGCCCGCAAGCAGACCCAGAAACAAGAGCGTTGAAAATATTACAAGAAACAACACGCGCTCTGCCAGAAGGCGGCTACGAGACTGGCCTATTATGGAAAAATGAAAAAAGATGTTTTCCAGACAACTACGCTTTTGCGCTCAACCGACTAAAAGGTACTGAATCCCGTTTACGCAAAGATCAAACACTCCAGCAAAAATATGCAGAGCAGGTGAAAGCACTGATAACAAATGGATACGCAGAGCTAGCACCGCCAACGCCATCTAGCACACACAAGTGGTACCTACCGCATTTTCCAGTAATAAATCCGTATAAACCAGGTAAAGTCAGAATTGTGTATGACGCAGCGGCACGCACAAATGGAGTGTGCCTCAATGATTATCTTCTGACAGGCCCCGATCTCTTACAATCACTCCTCGGCGTATTGATGCGATTTAGGCAAAAACCTGTCGCCGTTTCGGCGGACATAAAGGATATGTTTTTGCCTAAATCGCATCAATACGCCGAGGAGTGATTGTAAGAGATCGGGGCCTGTCAGAAGATAATCATTGAGGCACACTCCATTTGTGCGTGCCGCTGCGTCATACACAATTCTGACTTTACCTGGTTTATACGGATTTATTACTGGAAAATGCGGTAGGTACCACTTGTGTGTGCTAGATGGCGTTGGCGGTGCTAGCTCTGCGTATCCATTTGTTATCAGTGCTTTCACCTGCTCTGCATATTTTTGCTGGAGTGTTTGATCTTTGCGTAAACGGGATTCAGTACCTTTTAGTCGGTTGAGCGCAAAAGCGTAGTTGTCTGGAAAACATCTTTTTTCATTTTTCCATAATAGGCCAGTCTCGTAGCCGCCTTCTGGCAGAGCGCGTGTTGTTTCTTGTAATATTTTCAACGCTCTTGTTTCTGGGTCTGCTTGCGGGCGGCGTGGCTGTACTCCTAATGACTCTAAGCTAAAATGCTCTTGTACAAGTTTTTCAAGGGATTCGTCTGTACTTACATGACCACATCGCTCTCCGGTTTGTGGTAAAACATGTAGTTTTGTCAGACTGCATATTTTCCCATGTAATGTCCAGCCAAGCGGTGTGCGTGAGGCTACTGGTTGACCTTTCAAGCCTATTCTCGCTTCCGAGGCGAGTAGGAGTGCCCAGTTGTCCTGCCCAATCAGGACTGTTGGTATGCCAGCATCATATGCTAACTCCTCAACTATAGGAGTCAGGTGCTCAAAGTTTGCCAAGTCCTGTGCACTTATTGACTGCCCTGATAGTTCGAGTCTGTCGATGGTTCTGGCTTCGATGTCAATGCCTTTAGTTGTGTATTTTCCTCGTATATTTACCTTGACTCGTTGAGAGTTCGTAGCATCGATGCGTGTGCCTGCTACAGCCTCGATGTAGAATGGTTCGTTTGGACCTTCTGCGCCTATCCGCTGTGCGACTTCAGTAGTAAGTAGAGTTATTGTCGATCCATCGTCCAACAAAGCAAATGTGTCTACTTTACCGTTTGGTCCCGTTAGTGTCACTGGTACTACTTTCAGCAAAACTCGATTGTACGTGCGCGGCGTGCTCGTGTTGGTGATGACGGTGTGCGGCGTGGAGTCGGGGCGCGATGCCACGTGCTCTGCAGCTGTGACGCGAGGACGCTCTTCACCGTCGTTTGAGGCGCTTGTTCCCCGACTGTTGTCGCCATGCAGCAGCCTGTGATGATAGTGCTCGCAGTCTTGCACCTCACACTGCTTGCTCTTGCATCTATGCTTCCACGTACGTCGGTTTAGGCACCTGAAACATAATTTATTTTTACGTGTTATTTCCCATCTATCCGTTATCGTCATATTCCTAAACTTAGGACAGATAGCCACGTTATTGCAGTTGCCGTTGCAGATCACACACGGTTTTTCATTGGTATCTGCCATTTTAAGAGTCTTGTGAGCAGGTCGGTGAGAACGTTTCCGTTCATGTTCCCCTTCTACTGTGGCGTGCCGTGCATTCAGGTCTGCCTCCTTAGTGAGAAATCGTCCCAACACTATCAGGCCAGGCTCTGCGTCACCTGCAGCCATCTCATAATCGTACCACCTGCTCCTTAATGTGACCGTCAACTTTTCTGATATCACAGAAATCATTTCCGGGCTATGTAAATATTCTGTTCTTCCTAGAGCTTGTACCGCAGCGATAGCGTTTGTTACTTTTGATGCGAACACACATATATCTGTAGGGTTATCTGACACTTTAGGTAACTGACGTAATTTATTTAATTCGTAAGTTATCAATGCGTGGGGTCGTCCAAATCTAGATTCTAACCTTTGCATAATTTGAACAGACGATGCTCCAAGAAACAGACATTTAACTGCCTCAAACGCGGGCCCTCTCAACGCCTTTCTGAGGCGGGCTAAATTCCCTGCCTCTGTATGAGTTGACGCAGACTCATTATACGCTGCTTTAAAATGCAGCCAATCGCCGGGTTGGCCACTATAAATAGGTAAATCAAATTCATACCTGCTGGCGGCGGGTTTTCCCCGCGCTACCTCTAACAATGCCTGAGTTAGTCCTTGCAGCAGACTCCCCTCGTCGCTACGTCGCGGCGAGGTCGGTGGCGCGTCGTCACGCGTTGTCGTCCGTGTGTCGTCGCGTCGCGGCGGCGTGGGTGAGTTTCTGTGTGGCGTCGTGGGTTGTGACGTCAGCGGATGGGTGTGGCCGCGGTGCCCGCTGAGGGAGTCTACAGCTTCCGTTTGACGTTTCGATGATGCAGCCGAGCTTCCCTCCAATAATTCTTCATGTGCTGATTCTGCCTCCAAGAGCGCTAACCTGGCGGCGGCGAGTTCCAATCTCGCCTGTGCCAACGCCTTCCTATTGGTTTTGGTCTCGTCTCGTGGTTGTCCGTGTGGTGTCGTCACCCCTGGGCTGTGACCTTGGGTCTGGTCCGACTCTGTGACGGAATAATCGGGCGGGTCTGTCGTCACCGCCGCTGTCGCCATTTCCGTGGAGACGGGCTCGTTCCCTTCCATGGCCGCTGTGAGAGGTTCTTGCATACCGCGTGTCTTCACCATGTCTACGATATTGCATTCACCACACTACCACTTCCACGTAATATCAAACTGGAACCACGCGTTTGCACCTATCCGGCTCGAAGGACCAATGTAGAGGACGGAGTGGACTTGATGAATAAAAGTCAGTATTCACCACTAGGAGATTATATTTCCATAGGTTTTAAAATATTACATTCGCTAATTCAGAACAGGTACAACTTGCGTGGTTACAGTTTGATACTTCTATCTAACGCGCTACGAAACACGAGACATGTGCACTCTTTCGAATCCCGAGGCGAACAGAACGATTGCAATAGGCAAAATGTGCACGGAAGACGATAAACTTCCGGTTCAGCTTTCTAGAAAATTCTGGAATGTTCGAAACTGTTGCCAACAGCAATCCCCCTGGTGTCGAGTGGAAAAAACTACAACATTCATTCATAATATAACAATGGTTCATTGATAAAAAGGCGCCTCTGGTGTCGAGCAGCGCAAACAGTCGTTCACTATGTGCTAAAGTCCTTATCTTCTAACGCCATCTTGAGGCGAGTGGGGCGAACAAGGTGACATTTTGTTATGGGTACTAGACAACTGATAAATATACTTATATATTTCTAAATACATGCATATTATAGATACATTATACCTAGACACAGAACAAATGTTCATGCTTATCACACAAACATTTGTCCTGGGTGGGAATCAAACCCACGACCTCCGGCATAGCAGTCTGGGTCACTAACCACTAGACCAACAGGCCTGTCAAAATTCAAAAAACGTAATTAATGTGAGCTAATCAGCTGTAGGCGAAACGTTTATGACTTTGGCGATACGTTTCTGGAGTATTATTCTTTAATGACTCAGCGCTGAGGCAGTGCTGAACGTTATAAGCATAATAGTTAAAAACTATTGCAGATAAAATATTTCCATCCTTGACGCCTCAATGTGAGATTGCTGGTCTAAATTTTGACCTTTATGCTCTTGAGGAATATCGATTACAAGTTCATCAACGACGAGCTCGTTGATAGCCTATTATACGTAGAAAATATCATAGCGAACATAACTAAATATTTGATTTAGTCAGCCAATTAGTTGGCCAGACGGCTGAATTTATAGTCACCAGATTTTTGCTCTATTTTCAGTAGAACCCACACTCAAAAGTTATTCATGACTACTTTAAATTCCTGGAAAGATGCTAATGAGTTTGTCTACCGTTTGTTCGATTAAAAGGGTCTAAAATGGACTGAACTAAAATCGACGTGGAAGTTCAGTTTCGAACAAACATACCTAAATAAATACGGGATACATGCAGACGAAAATAAGCTTTATTATCTGTGTTACAATGTTAAAAGTTTATGTTGATTTAGGAAAAACTATTGGATTGAAGTATAATATTTGATTGCGAGGATTTGGTTTTGTTACAAGCTAGTATTTTATAAACTACGTTCCAGTAAGTTTCATAGCTTTTATCATAGCGTAGATTTTTCCCAACTACGTTGGGGTCGGCTTCCAGCCAAATCTGATGCACTTAAATATCACTATTTTATTTGAAGTGTCTGCCTATCGGACCTCCACAATCTAGTAACTGGGTTATTTAATAATTTAACTGTGGTACTGGTTGTCAGACTTTCGAGCTGACTTATAATAGCGATTGTAAGACCTAAAAATGACAGTCGGGACCAACGGCTATACGTGTCTTTCTGAGACATGGGGCAAAGGTTTGATATACGATCTCTCTGATAATCGATGCAAGACAAAAAAACTTAGCTGTCTAACAATTTATCCTGTCAAGTTAAAATTACCACAATTCAGTATAGATTGGGTCAATCCATTCTGAATAACAATTTATAGTTAGAATCGAGCAATAATACACCCTTAAGTTTATACAGATTCAAACCGGACACAATATTAAACAACATAAATATAATACCAACATCAAAGCTACATTTAACATACCAATCTCAAAGATAAGCCATCAAAATCTAGTCAATAATTGCACTCGAACTCCCGATCTAACGTTTCTAATACCAACTTTTCCCCGCTATTGGAAGATCTCGGGACTGTACCGACTTTCCGAGAAATCCGACCACTCTCAGGTAATTGAGCCCTACTAACATACATTATACGAGGAGAACGCTCCTTGTTCTCGTAACTTTATCCTTTAAGTTAGAGTCTTAAAAACTTGATGTTAAGTCTGCTTCTTAGTTGTAAAGTTTTGGTGAAAATGTTCCTGTTTATTGGATTGATAATGTGTTAAAGTCGGTGAGATGGTGAGGTATTATGAAATTATTGCTTCGTATTTTGTGTGATTTTTTTTGAGTATTTTTGTGTTCTTACGGCTATAGTTTGAGCCAGATAAGTGTGGAATAAAATTCGTTGACCCCCGTGTACCAATGTATTCCAAGATTTGAGTAGTCCACTTGCAAACCACGTTATGTTAATGAAGCACTAATTTGAGAAAACTAACAAAAATGATTATCCTTATAATTAAGTTATTTAAATGCATTAATTTGCGTATTACTAGAGTGTAGGGTCATATCAAACTCATTTATGTTAAGAAATGAAATCACTGTTAATCAATAATCATTTAATTTGCATTTTAAAATTAAACATAGACAGTTTTGCAGAAGTACTCTAAACATAGACAGTTTTGCAGTTGTATTCAATCAACATAGGTAGTTTTGAAACAGTTTCTTAAATAAACTTCTATCGACTTTCTCTTACGAACTTACAATTTTTATCTTTTATTACACTCTTATGTCTATTTCTTCATTCATTAAAGTTTCTTCACTATCAGTTTCTTCTACAGTAGTTTCATTTTCTTCTTCTTGAAGAAAACTGTAAAAGCGCAGATGTTCATAAGAAGCCCAATCTTCACCGAAATGTTTTTTGAGAAGATTTCGTACATCATTTTTCAAAACCATTCGAAAAAATGTAAAGAAAGTGTCGTAACACGACCAAAATAAACGAATCGTGGTAAGAGGCGACCGTGACCTTACATTTTATTTTGAAATTCGAACGATGGTATAATGGAATTCTAACGATGCGTTATTAGGATCAGTGACCTTTATTCCAGACTTATTTGGCGCGGACTATAGAATATATAATAGGCCTTCTCTCTGTGACGTTTTCGTTCATAATTTTGAAGATGACGATGATATCATCAAACAGATTTTGGCCACAGTGACTACATTTCGAGTGACTATCATATTCGACTTTTTGTATTACAGAAACGTGGTATACGGGACGACACGCCGGTATTAGATAGTGTTTGAGCTAAGAGCTACCGTTTTTCCGTACTATCATCAGTCTGGACATTAAAATACTGGTTTCGGCAACGCCTTGCTATAAAAAGAGAAAACACCCACAAATCAAAATCATTTCTCACCTGGTAACCGCGGCCCTAGTACATAAAGGGCTGTCGAAGGATTACCGCGGATTGTAGTCAATACAAGTCTGACAGTCCCTACCATCCCGCCCCTGGGCGGGAGGACTCATAGGATGATTTTACTACGTGAAAAAAATAGGGTCCACCATTTAAAAAAAAATGTCAGTCAAGCATTTGTTTCAAGAATTTACTAACAGAACACATTTTGAAGCAAGGTCACAATATACCAACATTATAATCTTAATCTAAATAATAAATATTAACCAATATCCGAGCGTCTCAGCCATACATCATCCTCATCTTAAGACGCACTCCTAAACCCCAATAGATATTTCATAAGGCTCGTTAAGTTGGTACATTAACCTGTCGTGGCGTACAAACTTGGTAGATAACGCATAAGCACTAAACGGCTGAAACTTTGATGAGGACTTTGGTAGTAGAGCACAAACTGCGACACTTGAGTAGTAGGTAGGTAAGTTTCGGTATTGTTCGGTACGTCTGTAGTGTGGTACAAGTTGTTAAATGTAGAGGTTTCCACGTGGTGGCCTTTTTTTTTTTAGCTTTATAAAATCATCAAATGAGTCCTCCCACCCCGAGCAGGGTGGGAGGGACTGTCAGACTTGTACTGACTAAAATCCACGGTGTCCTTCAATAGCCCTTTATGTTCCGGGGTCACGGTGATGGAATGAGTCCCGCGACCACCTTGGCTTTGGCCCTCTGAGGGGGCCCCGTCATTATGCAGACGCTCTTTGAGGCGCGCGTGAAACACGACGCGCCGTCGACCCGGGACGTGGTGGCCTTAGTTGATCTGTTGCTCGTCCTGAGTTCTTTAAAATTTGGAAGCCCCACATCATCTTGATACGTAGGTGTTCATGTAGAAATACACATCACTAACAAGTTACGCAAAGAAGCAAAAAAAAAAATATGAATACGAAATTGAGCGTAGCGAGCTAAAAAAACTTGTAACCCGTACGTACGCGCACGTATGACATCGTCGAAACGTATTTTACCAATCGACAGGATAGAAATAATTACAGAATCCAGAAATAATTATATGACCCTAAACATAGCGTTACGGTGAAAAAGAAAATGAATTGAATAGAAATAACTTTATCTTTGTTAATAGAATACAGGTATAATATTAATTGGTCCTGTGCTGTACTTACTGAGATACATAAAATTATGTACATAAGATCAATAGTTGTCTCGCAACTTGAGATAGGATATCCAATTTAAAGCAAAACATTTATAATATTTGAACCAAATAACTTCTCCTGTTACATGCGTTAGCAAACATCAATATGAAAAACATAAAACGAACTGTTTTCCTTGTAAATAAACAAATGTTTTATTTGTTATGTATTCATTTTGTTGCATGTTTGCTACTGTAGTGTTTATCTATTTGAACTGCAAAAGCAGAAATATTAAACAATTGTGGTGCTATTTTCAAAACATTTAGTGATTTCATCACCACAGCTCTCAAAACTATGATCAAAACACGTTTAATATATATTTTTTTATATTTTTGACTACGTATTTCTTTTGCTTTTTTGTTTGATAATTGTTTTAATTTATTGCTGTTTATTTATGGTTTTTTTCTGAAATAAATTTAATTGTATTGTATCGAGGAAACTTACTTAATTCGAAGGCTCTAAACATCTGTAGATTCAGATGATTCTTGGCCAGAAATATATTATTTGATTTGATTTATTCAACTCGCAATGGGCTGTGGAATAATGTGTACCAGGTGTATCATGTTGCTCATAGACAGACCTGGTTACAGACCATTTTTTGAGTACATAATCATCATAATCAGGGATGACAAATAGACTCATGAGTCCTCCCGCCCTGGGTGGATTAGAAGAGAATCTCAGACTTGTACTTACTAAAATCCACCGTGTTCCTTAAATTGCATTGTACGTTTCAGGCCACAGTGCTCTTTTAAGATGACCCCGCGGCCCGGATTTAAGGCCTTTGACGTCTATTTACAAATACATAATAAATATTATTTATTTACTCAAAAATGTTACAATAGGGTGTGGGACACTGGATCCCGCACTAGAATACCCTGTGTTGCAGGATCCAATCTCTTTTGTCAGGTATCTTCAAATATTTGACTGGCCTGTTGGTCTAGTAGTTAGTGACCCTGACTGCTATGCCAGGGGTCGTGGGTTCGATTCCCACCCAGGACAAATGTTTGTGTGATGAGCACGATCATTTGTTCTGTGTCTGGGTGTTATTTATCTATACTAATATTATAAAGAGGAAAACTTTGTTTGTTTGTTTGTTTGGTTGTAATGAATAGGCTCAAAAACTACTGGACCGATTTCAAAAATTCTTTCACTATTCGAAAGCTACATTATCCACGAGTAACATAGACTAAATTTTATTTTGGAAATGAATAGGGTTCCGTAATATATTTGGGTTTTTCGGACACAAGGTGTAAAAAATCAACCAGAAAAGTTACTTATTTTGCGTACGCTACCTAAACTATAAAAGATAGAACTATGAAATGTTCTAATTAGTTGTAGATCTTATAAATATCTACAAAAAACTCCGCGACACACTATACCTATCTATGTCGAGTGAGGCACAACAACCTTTTTTTAAATCAACAAATCTTGAATTTTTTTGGACTACTTTTAAACGCATTTATTTTACTCATTCTATTAATCCTTATCAAAATAATTTATTTCATCATTAAGTACAGTTAATGTAGATGATATTTGGTCTTTGAATGATTAAAATTGGATGTTTAGTTTCGAAGTTATGGCGAAATTAAAATATCACGATTTCTGCTGCACGGCCCGTTGCGAAGTGAGCGTCACCAAGGCGGGGGTGCGCGTGCGGGAGGGGAGTTTAGATCTATGAGTAAGGTACGCGCGCGGCTCAGACGCGTGGTCGGCTCCCTACGCAGCGGTCGTGCGCGAAGTCTAATAATTTTCCTGCGAGAACCACAATAGACCAGCTAAACTATAAGAGATACAAAAATGGTGTGATAGCAAAAATTGTTCCACGTTATGAGCATTTTTTGCTGAGAGAATTAGTTTGAAGATCTGGAACACCTGATGTGGAACTCCAAGAGCCCAGCTACACTATAACATATACAGGAATAACGTCTCAGCAAAGTTGTTCGGCCTGATGAGCACTCTCTGTGGACATATAAAAGTTGAAGATCTGGAACACCTGATGTGGAACTCCAAGAGCCCAGCTACACTATAACATATACAGGAATGACGTCTTAGCAAGAGTTGTTCAGCGTGATGAGCACTCTCTGTTGACGTATAAAAATTGAAGATCTAGAACACTTAATGTGGAACTCCAAGAGCCCAGCTACCCCGCGGTGGTGGACGCCCACGGCGTCGGACGTCACAAGACGATCTCCGGCCACCGTAGGCGCGGGCATGCGGGTGGCGAGTAAAGAGCAACTCGCCGTCCGACCATGGACGGCGCGTCGTGTTAGCATAATGACGGGGCCGGTCTCAGAGGGCTAAAGCCTGCCGGGGTCTTATACCATCATCGTTACCCCGTAACATAAAGGGCTATTGAAGGACACCGTGGATTTTAGTCAGTACAAGTCTGACAGTCCCTCCTGCCCTGCCCGGGGTGGGAGGACTCATTTGATGATTTACCACGAAAAAAAAAGAGCCCAGCCACACTATAACATGATTTTTTTCAACTGGGCGTGGATGACTATCTTCGAAACTATGAGGAATATCGAAAAATGTTGAAGACTCCTTTCAACAATTCGGGGAAGTAATCAATATACGGCAAACTTAAGAAAAACGTATAATTGAAAAAAAAACTGATCAATCTTCAAGGCGATGACTGTATTCGAAACTTAAGTTAAAAACCTTTTCTTCTTTGAAATCATGCTTATTTTTGTTCAACTCAACGCCCAGATGAAAAATTCAACCTGTATAGGAATGACGTCTTAGTTTTTACCCGGGCTCTTGGAGTTGGGTATCAGACTTTTCAGATCTTCGATTTTGCCGACCCCATTGTCGCTGGCATAAGCAACAAGATCCGCGTACGAAGTCGCGGGCAGAAGCTAGTCTATAATATGTATGTATTTAGAAATATATAAGTATGTTTATCAGTTGTCTAGTACCCATAACACAAGCTCTGCTTAGCTTGGGACTAGATGGCGTTGTGTGATAGTTGTGGAATATTTATTTATTTATCAAGTAAAAACGAAAATTCATTCAAATTATATCCGAATAAACAAACAATGCTCTTCAATTGATTCATAAAAAATCATTCATGAGTACCAACTTTGTTTTTCTTCTGAACTAATCTATAAGGCCTTCCAAACAAACAAAATAAAAAGGGAATCATAACAAATAGTAGATAATACATTATTTGTTGAATCATGAATCCGTTATTATATCTGCTATAAACAAAACCTTAACTTATTTTATTACTTTTACATAGCGGATAGTTTTGTATCCAAATTTTGTTAAGGCAACATAAAACCAGATTTACGTTCAGCATTGATTATATTGTCAACCTTTATTTTATGATTCCCTCAAAGGGAACCTATATATATATATGTTGCAGTCAATACTCTTAACCAGTCAAAAGTACTATTGACTAGCAAAATCAGTCAAAAGTACTTTTGACCGTATGCTTTAGTCAATAGTACTTATGACTAAAATAACAGTTAAAACTACTTTTGCCCAATGGAGCTGGTTAAAAGTACTTTTGACTAAGTGATTCCGTCAAAAGTGGTTTTGACTGGTTGTATCAGTCAAAACCACTTATGATCGATTGCTTTTGCTGTGTGATTCAAGGTGCCATAATAGGTTGAGTTGCATGAATAAATAATTCTTCATTGTAGAGTGTTTTTTTATTCTAAAGCGGAGCGCTCGTATTATTTCTAAAGCGGAGGAAGAGGGCTTTCGAAGAAAGGTCGACGGAGCCCCGCTACGCGGGGCTCCTTTTTCTGTCTACAAGGTTTAAAGGAACCTAACCAAACCGAACCTCGAGGTGCCTCTGAAGTCGACCGTCTTCTTCTCGTTCAAAAGCATAAAGTTGTTCAGCTGGTATTTAGATAGGAGTGTATGTAATGGGGTCCTGAGAAAAAAAACCACGGGCGCACGTGGAGGTTTCCTGCCTTAGCACCCCAAGGTTAGGTTAGAATTGTTTTAAATTACCCAAAAGTAGGAGCAGTGGAGTGGAGTGGTTTTGACTGATGCTTTATTGCAGTTAAAACTACTTTTGACGAAGAGCGTCAGTCAATAGTACTTTTAACCGCAAATTTGCAGTCAAAAGTACTAATAACCAATAATTTTCAGTCAAAACCACTTTTGACCAACCTGTTCAGTCAAAAGTGCTTTTGACTGATTTTGCTAGTCAATAGTACTTTTGACTAGTTAAGAGTTTTGACTGTGACATATATATATGATCCAGACCGATTTCGGCCACAGCGACTTGGATCTATTGAGTGCATCGCTGGTGTGCCCTCTGGTGACTGACATAGCCAATTTTTGCAGCGAAAGTGCGTCCACAGTCACTGCAAGTCAGCACCCCTCCGACGTAATTGTATTGGATGGCCGCGGGTGGTCGGGCCTTAAGCTCGTCTCGTTTAGCATCGAGCTCTTCTTTACGCCGCCTTTCGAACTCAAACACCTTAGTGCTTACAGTATGCCTCCACAGTGACCGGTCCTCTGCCATTGCCTCCCATTGTGACGAGTCTAGGTCACATCGTTTCATGTGGCGCTTAAGCACATCTTTGTACCGAAGGAGTTGGCCGCCTTGTTTCCGCTTGCCATCCTGCAGTTCTGAATAGAAGATGCGCTTCGCCACTCTGCCGTCAGACATTCGGGAGACATGGCCAGCCCATCGCAACTGGCGCCGCATTATATAGGCCTCTATGCCACCGACATTAGCTCGCCGAAGTACTTCCGTGTTACGAAAACGATCCGACCAATGGATGCTCATAATGTCACGTAGTCATTTCAGATGGAATCTATCCAAGGTGCGAATGTGCTTGCGGTATAGACACCATGTTTCCGAGGCATACAAGGGAACCTATAGAGACTGGTCTTCACTAAAACTAGGGTATATTATATATCTTACTACTATTGAAAATGCTATAGCTTGGGTGGATGGATGTCTGTTTCTCTCGCTCAAAAACACTAATAGATTTGCATAAAATTAAGTGCACAGATAGCTTATCATCATCATTATCACCATCATCAGCCTCTCTATAAGAGGGAGTGGGCACAGCACGTGGGCCCTGTGAGCGTTGGTAGATGTAACGTGTCTTCGAATGATGTTTTCCTACACCATTTTGAGAGCAACGGTGTTAAGACAAATTACACAAAGTAATGCGTCTGGCTGAGTTCATCCCACGAAACTACAAATCGTAAGTCACTACTGTCATTGACAAACAGTAAGGATTATTTTCATCCTGCATGTTATGACGTCATTCACGCGGCAAAATAAAAGTTGCTGCAGCAGCGGCCGACCGCTACAACCTGTTTGCTCACAGTGAAATGTTTTTGCTTATGTTAGTAGAAACCAGCAAACATATTTTAGTTCGGCTGATATCGGGTATAGCCCATGAAACTCGCGGGCATGTGGGCGGCGAGTAAAGGGCAACTCGCTGTCCATGGACCATGCCCGGGTCGACTCAAAGAGCGTCAGCTTGATTACAAGGCCTATAGAGGGCCAAAGCCTGCCGGGGTCGCGGGACTTACTTCATTACCGTGACCGGGGACATAAAGAGCTATTGAAGGCCACCGTGGATTTTAG
This sequence comes from Agrotis ipsilon, assembly GCA_028554685.1. Lineage (NCBI taxonomy): Eukaryota > Metazoa > Arthropoda > Insecta > Lepidoptera > Noctuidae > Agrotis > Agrotis ipsilon. The sequence goes on from CM052977.1 coordinate 11,197,635, forward strand.
TCAGTACAAGTCTGACAGTCCCTCCCGCCCTGCCCGGGGTGGGAGGACTCATTTGATGATTTTACCACGATAAAAAAAAGCCCATGAAACTGCGGGAACAGCTAGCTGTCAATTATATGTTAGTGCATGCAAAATGTTCTGCAGTTTACATCTTGGACCAAACGTTTACTGAATGCAAAGTTTCTTGATATTGACCACGTAATATCTTTGAATAAACTGTTTTGAGAGCTACAATGCGGAACACATATTGTGGGTATTTTGTGGTTTTAGAAGTGTGTTCATACATAGAGCCGCAGGTTGAATGCTACACACTATTCAGAGGCGTTATTTAGAACTTCGTATCGTTTCCTCATTATTTTATGCCTAAACATACATAGCATAAAATGAGACTATAAAACTTAGCTATCTCTATACGACAATGCCCGTTAATGCATGCTAATGCCGATAATGTTAAACAAAAAACATTAAGTCAATGCAAAAACATTTTAGGCAAATAAATTTTCAACAATACCTACTTGCCATCGTAATTATCTTGTTAAGGTAAAACCGTAGTAGTAACCCGCCCCGCAAAATTCAATTTTTCTTGTGTTTTTTTGCAATTTGTATATCAGTGACAAGTTGTAACTTGATCAAAATAATTGATTCGCGACATTAACAAGTATAATTTTAAATAATTATAATTGTGCAAAATTGGTAAAATTTCCGAAATCTAACTTGCTAGTCACTCATAATAATTATGCAACTTGCAAAAAACACAAGGAAAACTTATATCGCGGGCCTACCACTACGCAATCACGTCCACGTCAATATGGTGATATCACAGTTTCGTTCTTATCGTGGTCGAAAAGTATCCACAAAATCTCTCTAAATTCACTGATTCCTTACAACTAGAGAATGCAATCTCGTTGTCACGAGATCTCGCAATATTGTTATTCATAAACTCGCGGCATCTCGCTTGAGCCCTTTTGCGAGATTTCCATTCCCTACTTAAAACCTTTCACCACACTTAGCCAGAAGAACTCTAGCAATATTTCAGCTGACATATTAATCTATACTTAGAATATAAAAACAGGTGTATCGCTTTTAAGGAGACTAGACTCCAGATGGGGTAATACTGCGTAAAAGCACTTTAAGTTTAGGCATTACTTTGAGGTACTTTTGTTGTTAAGGGGGTCAAAACGCGACCCTCTCGCCGTAAGGGATGTATATTAAAAGTAATGGCAGGTTCATGGAATTTTGTTTTAAGAACTTTCTAGAAATAATGGGGCTGTATTATAATAATGAGTTTTAGATCTATGCACATTACTTAAAATGTTACACAGTTGTCTAACTGAGGAGCTCGAGGCTAAATAATTATAGCCGCACAGGCCGATCTTCACGGTGGCCATTTTTTTTTATTAAACTTTGCACCACACTAGAAAAATCTTCCTGTATCGTGGGTGCGTTTACAAACATAGAAACTCACATGCACAAACACCCAGACCCGTAACAACTACTTGCAGATCATACAAATATTTGTTTCTTGCGGGGATCAAACCCGCAACACGCTGCGCAGCAGTTGATCGCTCAACCATTGCGCTAACCGTTGTTGTTTCTGTCATAGCGAGTTTCCTCCGTGCCTCGAAAAGCACGTAACGGCATTGTTCCCGGCTATCATTCGTAGATCTTTGACAATCGCTATTGTTAGTCAGAAGCTCTAAAGTCAACCAATCTTTCCATGGAATACCTATCGTATTACCCAGTTACTGGGTTGTGGAGGACCGATAGGCATTCGCTCCATGTATATAAAATACTTATATTCAGCTGCATTCGGTGTAACTGGAAGCCGACCAAAATATAGTAAAAGGGAAAAGGTAAGGCAGATGAAGAGTTTATTTACAACGTACTTGAAGTATTTGCGACGTTTATTGTATGGACAATGAAAAATTATTACGATAAAGGAACCATTTTTTTCATCATCATCATCATCTCAGCTACAGGACGTCCACTGCTGAACATAGGCCTCCCCTTTCGATCTCCACATTATACCGGTTGGAAGTGACCTGCATCCAGCGTCTTCCGGCGACCTTTTTTTTTGCATCAAATTAACTTCCACATACCCATTTACTTAATGCCTTAAAAACGTGAAATCTCATGCTAGAGCCTCTGAGGCCTTAGCACGACTTTTACTATACGTTAAAATACCGGAAAACTTGTGATAAGGCCTCTGGTCTACCACAAACACAAGCATCAATATTCCATGCGAATGCGAAGGCATACATCATAGAAGATTCCTTCTAAGGCAGGTATAAGTACATAACTAATGTGTTTCGCGCTAAGTACCCAGATATACATACTAGCGGTCATTGGCCGGGATTGTTATGTTAAGCGTCGGCCGCAAATCCCTTAGTATGTATGTATATGTATTAAATATGTATAGGGAAGTATAGATTTGAGGTATCTTGTAGAATGTTTGGAGGTCACTGTGGTGTTGGAAGCAGGTGTTAAGTACTGAAGGCAGATCGATATTAGTTTGAAAACTACATAGGTAAGTAAAATTCTAGTTGAGAGATTGTTTAGCAAATGAAAAGTGCTTCTAGTTTACGAACGAAGAACTTATTTTATCCTTCAAATTAACGACAAAAGTTTTTATTACTTTTTTATTTGTTTTAAGTATGTTTTTGCACTTATTTGGATTGTATTATTTTATGTTATGATTTGTAATTTGTTGGTCCTTGTCGGCTTGAATATACCTAAATAAATAATAATAATTTATATTTTACGTTTTATTTCATCCTTTTTAATTCAAATATTTTACGCAAAACCTTGTCAAACACATAATTTTTTTACATGTGCACAAGAATTTTGTAAACTGTAACACATTTAATAAGCGAAAAATGCTCATAAAATAAAATACTGAACCAAACTTAATTTTATATAGGATGAAAAAGCAGGTATACTGCATCGAACAAAAATGGATCACACAATCCGGACCTTCAAGTAATCGCTGAACATACGACATACCACCTCCTCCCTTTTGAAGTCGCTTTAAAAATGGAAAAAGTCTTGGCATTCTTACACTTTTTTATCGTGAAAAAATCATCAAATAAGTCCTCCCGTCTAGGGTGGAATGAAAGGGACTGTCAAAGATGTACTGACTAAAATCCGCGGTGATCCTTCAATAGCCCTTTGAGAGCAATGGTACGTACCATTGCTCTCTCACGGTTACCCGGTGAGACAGTGCCGCGGCCCTGGCAGGATTTTTATAGGCTTGTATGAAGTCGGTTAATAAACAATAATCATATATTATGAAAATAATATTTACGAGATAACTAATAAGGATAAGATATATTATTTATCAAAAGTAATAAGCACAAAATATTTTGTATTAAACTATGTCGTCACTTTTCTCCTTAAATGTCGCGCAGAAAACGAATTCCAATTTCAAAAATCCTCTATTCATTTGTTTCCGACAGTCCTTTATTATCAAACAAGCCTGTTATCTCTAAAACAGTGGAAGCTAGACTCAGTTTGATGTTCGGACGTTGCTGGGGGCTACGTAGTGCTATACGTCAGTCAGGGCGTGTGTGTTCGACATGCCGCCGCCTCTTGATCGAGTAGAATTCGTGCTGTTTAATTGCGAACGGCCCCAATTGTTGGCAGGGAGATAGTATTGCTTTTTGGGATATTATCTGCTTCTCTCACGGCCTGTATAATTCCTGTGGGCTGTTTTCAGATTTACACCAGCTACTGTAATGTGTTCTATACAATGGAGAGAACAATGCTCGGGGTTTCTCTGGTAGATACAATTCGAAATGAAGTTCAGAGAACTAAAGTTACCGATATTGCAGGTATAGGCTGTGTTTCCACCAGAAATGTGCGAGTAAGCGTTGCGCGGGATGTGTTTGTAAAGAACCAATAGAATCACTTCATTTACCTCGTCTCGGTCTGCACAGCTCTGGTGGAAACGGCTCAGTGGAGCTAGATTCTTGCGCATACAAAACAAGTGAGAGATGTGTGCGAGGGATGTGTTGCGGGAGATGTCTTGCGAGGGATGTGTACGAGGGATGTGTGAGTGGGATGTGTTGCGAGGAATGAAATTTCGCATTTTTATTTTAAATAGACATTTCACAACTTCGCAACGCATCCTCGCACCACACATTAGTAGGCACATTTTCATTGCACAGCTCTGGTGGAAACCCCCACACATTAATTTCACAGCACAGCTGGAAATGGGCCGGCCATGTCTGCAGACGGACAGACAGGCGATGGTTCGATGATTTGAAGAAGGCGGCTGGCAGTAGATGGATGCATACTGCCCAGGCGTGGGATGGTTGACGTTTTTTAGGGAAGACTTACGTCCAACAGTGTACCGCAATTGATTGAAGGGAGAGACGATATCAGCGTTATTAATAACTTTACTGGCAGAAAGTCGGCCTTAACATCTACTTAATTCACTCAGCCTATTGCTATAGGCCTATTGTATATTGTTGGACATAGGATTCAACGCAATGAGGTCAATATTTGACCACTGGCTACCACAACTAATTAAACAAGTAAGTTTATAAAGACATTATTATTATTAAGAGCCTACGTTGTACCACTGCAGGGCAAAGGCCTCCCTTCTCTCCTGCCACCTCTCGCGATATAATGTGGTTGTAGGCCAACCCTTTAAAAATGAGTCTAGCTCATCCCGCCATCTCCTTCTGGGTCTGTCTCGTTGACCTTTCCTGCCCGTAGAGCTCCATAGAAACCAAGAAAAAGGTTTTATTTTTCTTTTTGGATTACGTCATACCCACAAAGAGATGGACACACATTTTGCAACCATTACTCATCATCATCATCATCATCTCAGCCATGGGACGTCCACTGCTGAACATAGGACCTCCCCTTTTGATCTCCACATGTACCGGTTGGAAGCGACCTGCATTCAGCGCCTTCCATTATTCATTATTGGATCCTATTGACGCTCTTTTTAAACAGTACCCTAGAAAAAGAAATGAATAAAACTGAACAAATTCTACAATAATAAGCAAAGAGCTTCGTTGTTCTTATCACCCGCCTACTAAATGAGGCATTTGACATACCAACGATTGATCAATACAGGTAGAACACATTAAGATAATTATGTTAACATAAGTTTTCCAACTAGTAATTATCTTCAGTGTACAGTAATACATAGAAAAGTAAATGTGGATCATTAATCTTTTGAAAACTACCTCAACGAAATCAATCACGGCCCACGCACTATAATTTTCTTTATTTACTATGTTTTTTATTATTTTATTCTGGACATTTTAGATTTGAAAGTGGGCAAACGTGAACATGATAATAATAGGGCTCGCCTTTGATTTATGAATTCTGTGCAGAGCTAAGGCAGACTTAAATGTGATTCATGGAAAATTGAGTTTTTTTTAGGTGTGACGCTTGGATGGATTACGCCCGAAATGGATAGGTATTGTATTTCAACGCAAATTCTGGTATCAGGGGGTTGCTTGTTATCTTTAAACTTGAATTGGCCAAGTCAGTCTTTGATAGGTTTGAAATATTCAGCGATCAGAATCAAGATTGCGGCCAAGATACATGATTAATTTTAGGCAAAATTGTCCTGGCTTAAGTTTCAGGACTAAAAACTATTTTAAAAAGAATATTGGTTATCTATATGATCGTAAAGTCAAAAAAAAACCGTTGAAGTAATTTGTACCTGAAAAAAATATTAACCTTTACATTATTTAGAGGCCAGATTATAAAATAATGCTTACATGTGTAGTAATTATTATAAAAATATAAACAATTAATAAAATAATAAGATTAAAATAAAATAAAAACTTCTTCATTCCAAAATTAAGTTTCCACAACAATATCCATTATTAATAAAACTAGTTTGATCTGAAAAGTTAAATGAGTTTTCAAAAAGGATTATTTTTTCAACTTCTTTGATTGCATCTTTGAAACTATTTTAATTTATAACATTCAAATTAACAAAGTAACTAAAACAGCACTCAGAAGTCTTATCATTTATTTTGACCAAGACGCTTTTAAAAGTTACGAACAGTTGGAGCAGACTTGGATATCGCGAAGTTTGGATAAGCTGAATTACCATTTTCATCGTCTAAGAGGCCGAAATACTGCTGCATAAAAGTGTCCAAATTTATTACCATGTCTATCAGGCATGGTCGCGGGACTCATACGATCACCGTGACCCCGGAACATAAAGGGCTATTGAAGGACACCGTGGATTTTAGTCAGTACAAGTCTGACAGTCCCTCCCGCCCTGCCCGGGGTGGGAGTGAAATCATCAAATGAGGCCTTCATTTGATGATTTACCACGTTAAAAAAAAATGTCCATCAGGCATAATATTCCTTTCTTTATTTATGGTTCTCACATTAGGAGAAGGCTGGACGCATGAGGGAGAGGACAGCGTCCACATCACGAACCAACCGCCACGGGAGACACTCACGGACGTCGCGAGCCCATTTACGGCCATACTTGGCGCGGGCATGCAGATGGCGAGTAATGGGTAACTCGCCGTCCGAAGAAATAAAAAGAATAATAGAGGAAATATTTAATTTTTTGTATTGAATAGGCTCCGAAACGACTGGGCCGAATTCAAAAACTCTTTCTCCAGTTCAAAGTTGCGTTGGTTGACTGGGCCAAGCCGCTGTCAAAAGCCAGTAGGTTATAAGACATTACACTACAACCAATAGGAGCCGAGCATCGGGGTGAAGCCACGGGACAACTAATATACCTTTTTTTTTTTTGCTTGCTAAAATCATCAAATGAGTCCTCCCACCCCACGCATGGCGGGAGGGACTGTCAGACTTGTAGACCCGGCAGGCTTTGGCCCTCTGTGAGGGGGGCCCCGTCATATTGCTGACAGCTCTATGAGGCGCGCGTGGAACACGACGCGCCGTCGACCCGGGTATGGTCCGTGGTCGGACAGCGAGTTGCCCTTTACTCGCTGTCCGCATGCCCGCGCCTACGGTGGCCGGAGATCATCTGCCGAGCTAATCTAACCTACTATCAAATAAAACCGAATCCTGCCTCCCGGAGTACAATCTGGCACATAATTACAGACGATACGTTAGTACAGTTAGGAGCAAAAGCGAAATAGCGCCATCAGTGACAGCTGGGAATTTCGGACGGATCGTAACGGATAATTGACTAATTTAGAATTTTCTCTTTTATTTGGTTCCAGATTCGTGTTGAATGTTTGGGTTTTTTGTCTTTATTTGTTTGGGTGTAAATAAGGGACATATTTCTCAATCACGGAATTATTGGGGTAGACTTTCACTTACCCTAAATTCAGACTAACATCTGCTGTGTTATTGTATTTGCATTCCGCTTGCTTCTACGAAAAGAAAGAAAGAAAAATTATTTTCTTTTTACGAAAAAAAAAGAAAGAAAAAATATTAAAAAAAAAAGTTAAAGTATTTTCTTTTTTCAATATAAAAACAACATAATAGTTAACCCTTGTTGGCAGCAGAATAGACTTTTTTTAGAAGTCGATCGGCTTAAAAATAGGACAAAGCCGAAATATTATTCGGCCTCGTTTTGGCTAGCTATATTTTAGCAGTTCGTCATGGACGTGGTAACGGTAGTGAATTTCCATTCTGGAGGTCTAAGACCGTCTAAAACTAACTCGAAACTTTTGAGTGAACCTTACTCTTTGTTATCATCCAATTTATGAGTTTTTACAAGACATCGGGAGTCATCAACTGCCACCAATTTTTAGTTCGTGTCCCTAAACAATCTTGTGTCCGTAAGTATATTAATAATCATTTATTCTCTCGCCACCATATAACAAAACAAAGCAATTACATCATCATCATCATCATCATCTCAGCCATAGGACGTTCACTGCTGAACGTAGGCCTCCCCTTTTGATCTCCACATGTACCGGTTGGAAGCGAGCTGCATCCAGCGTTTCCGGCGACCTTCATAAGGTCGTCTGTCCACCTTGTTGGTGGACGTCCTTGTGGGTGAATTACAAGTAGTGTGAAAATACATAGTTGATATTTAATATTGTGGGAGACTGGTGCCTAAACTAATACATATATGAAGTAGACAGAACCCGAAATTTCGATCGAAACTATGGCCTCCGTGCTCAAACAGTGCACCCCTGCACGCGTAGCATGGCGATTCTATGTGTATTCTACCAAGAAAAGACATTCATTTATTTCGTGCACAAGTCACAAGTCAACTGTTTTTTTGCACAAATATGACACCATTCGTACACTAGTGAAGAAAAGAACGTTTATTTTCCATATTTTTACATTACCATGCTTAAAACAATAAAAATATTTCTACGTTCTGTCATTTTGTCTATTCTTCCGTCGACAAAACCACTTTCTACGGCGCCATGCTACGCTTGCTGGTCCGATGTCAGAATGACAGATGCCATGTTGACCATCGCTGCGCCGACGCTCCGTATTGCCTCTGAATTCATATTCTAATTCAATAACCAAGAAATCTTCCTAGGTTCTCAAATCCTGCCCAGTCACCAATCACTTTAGCCTGGAGCCTGTGTTTTGATAACAAGATCAACTGGATTCGTCTCGGTGTCCTGCCCGTTACTAACATACACTAACATGTTTTAGTTAAATCCCCTTGGGAAAAACTAATTGCTGTGCAATCGAGTTTGGTTCAGAATCTTTGCAACCGTTTGCTGTGGCGTGAGTTAGTTTCGACGATTTTTGAAAAAGGTTTCAGATGAGAAACTTAATTATTGATAATTTTATTGAATCGTCTTTTTATATTTCCCGTGGACACTTTTTGCTTGCTACATTGTTCTCGTATACCTTATGTACAGACGCCAGCAGGTCAACCTACTCCAATCTGTCAATTTTTACCAACTGAACATCAACCTTCCACTTTTGCGATAAGGTTGAATACCTATTTAAAAAAAATACAGATTGAGGTAGGTTGATGTTCGGCGTCTGTGCCATCTCAATCTCATGAATGGTGTGACAAAGTTTCTGTCATAGTTTTGGCGTTTGGAAAAGAGTGTCCATGTAGTTTCTTGCCCGATCTTCTCCAAAGAGATCTACGCTTTAGAATGGGCATCTTCAGTACTTTTACAGTTATTATGTCTTGTGACTTCGACTGTAGCACCATGATTATATTTATATTTTTGGTCTTTAGACAATAAATTCAAAAGAGTGTTTAACTGGTCTACTACTGAAATACGGAAAACGATTACTTTAATCTAAACGGTCAAACAATATGAACAATCATTAACTTTCATGAGGAGAAAAATAAAACAAAATACCTACTTATACAAAGGTCTTTCAGTGACCAAATGACGTCATTCAAATTCTGCTTTCAGTAAGTTAATGATATGATAATTAGTTAGAAATGACGTGGACATGACGAAAATGGGAACAAAGTGATCATTGAAAAAATATTTTTAAAACAAAGTTGCTGTTCCAGTGAAGATAACAATTATTTTGTACATTATATCAAGTTTTTGGCCATCAAGAAGGTAAATAACATGATTTTGAGAAGGATAGAACCTTAGACTAAAGAAGGCCACTGAGATTTGAAGCTAAAAATTCGGCCAAGTGCTAGTCGGACTCGCCCATAATGGGTTCCGTAGCAGCAAGTTACATAACATAAAAGTTCTTGCAATTTGAAAGGCAAATTGCGGTTTACGATTTACGACGTATAAAAAAAATTACCTACTTGATCTCGTTCAAACCAATCTTCGCTGGATGTTTGCATTTGTACAACATATATTTTGTTTAGTTTTATCACTCTGTTATTTTAGAAGTAACAGGGTGGGGGGGGGGGGGGGACTGAGACTGGATGGAGAAAGCTCAAGACAGGGCTCAGTGGTGCACATTGGGAGAGGCCATTGTCCAGCAGTGGACAAATACAGGCTGATGATGTGTTTCATCCGGGAAACTAAAGTAATAAGAAACCAGGCAACCGGTTTTATCCTAACTGAAATTGTGCACTGCATCATAACCACAGTACATAATTTTATCTCTGTGGAAACCCCATTCATCTTTCCCATAGTATATTTTAATACTTATAAATGCATGTTTTTATCTAAAGTATGTCACAGAACAACAGTGTACGTCCTCTTTCAAGACAACTATGTATTGAAATGCTGGCAACAAATGCTCCATCAACTAGTTAACAATAGCAATGAGTGCAGTCACCTTTTCATAGTAAACAGTTGTAGAATGTAAATATAATATGTGAATAACTATGAGCATAAAAATAAAAGTATGTATTGTAGTTTTTCTCTGCTTTGTGTAATTAATGAAGGCAATTTGTTGTACAAGAAAAGCGAACTGAAGCGAATATTGCACGTATTATGGGTTACATTCGGCTTGTGGCTTACTAGGGATCAGTCATGTGTAGCTTGCCGTCCGATCAAGGAACAGACTGGGTCCACGAGCTCCTCAGTGATCTGTCGTAGCTATAATGCCCCTATAAACACCTTGCATAGTTACGGGAATCTCTTGAATGGATAGCCCCGGAGTGCAAAGGGTAACAGAATGAACAAGGTGAATTCTATCTTTCGTTGCAATCCAGGGTAAAAGTTATCAAAAAAGGATTTTCTATGTTTATTCATGGGTATGAGGAGCACGGTGTACACGTTGCAGTTCAAAAGAAGTTAGAAGTCACTAGTTGTAATTTTGCTGAAATTTAATTATTTTTGGTTTAGAAGAGATGTCTTGCTTATTCGCTTCTAAAAAAATCTCTGAAAAATAAGTTTGATAAGAAAAAACCACAGTCTGACATTGACAAGCAAGATCCGTTCTGTTTTATTTTCTCTTTGATATAGAGACGTCTTCTTACGTAAAACTCTTCCCTAAAATAAATCGTAGTCGAACGTTTTATCTTAAGCCCGCATTACAAGGATCGGTAATTATCCCAGTACGATGTTCGGGAAATAACCTATCTCTTTATCAAACTTCATCCAAATCCGTGTAGTAGTTTCCTCTTCACAAACTTTCGCAATTATAATAGTGGTAAGACAGTAAGATTATTTCGACTTCGTGAGTGTGGAATTTAGTTGTATTTCCCGCGGTAAAATGGAACTTATATTTTAAGTTTTTTTTTTCAAAACGTTGCCCCACACTAGGAATTTCTCCTGTGTCGAGGGGTCGTTTACAAACATATAAACTCACATACACAAACGCCCAGGCCCGGAACAACTACTTGTAGGTCATACAAATATTTGTTCCATACGGGAATCGAACCTGCGATACGCAGCGCGTGCGTAAACTACGCTAAATAATCGTTCCGTCGTTCTGAGAAGAGTTTTAAGAACTGCAGCAAAACATCGATGAAAACTGCATTCAATTCCGTGCAGAAGTTTTTGTGTGACATATTTACAAACATACTTATAGATAGACAAAGATTCTAAAATAATTTTGTTTCGGCGTCTTTTGCACTAATTAAAGCCTCTAATATGTACAAAAATCGGTCTGCTGTACCGACAATTATTTTATCACACACTAACTTTTGACCGTGGTTTCATCTTCGCTGCTCGGCTCTTGTTAGTCGTAACGTGAGGTTGCGTAGCCTATAGCCTTCCTCGATAAATGGACTATCTAATACGAAAAGAAGTTTTCAAATTGGTCCAGTAGTTTCGGAGCCCATCTAATACAAAGAATCTAACCTTTCTCTTTATAATATTTTTGTAGACAAAATTAATCTCCGCAATAAAAAATTGACCGCCATTTTTCTAAACTGTCAAACTTGCCTGGCAGTTGTTGGTCAAGGCTCTACCCATCACATCGCTGGCTGTATTTGCCCATAAACTATCCAGCACACGACAGATGCGCCCCGCCCAAACCTAGTTCAGTTAACGAATTGAAAACAGAATCTAAAATTCAATTACCCAGTGTAAAACTTTGACACTATATTTACATACTAAGCTGATCCGTTTGGTTTAAGCTAAAATAGGCTTTATGTACCTTTGACTTGAAAAACACTTTGATTTTGAAAGCTAGATTAGAATGTAAATTATCGGATAATCTTATCAAATCTCCTCTTTTCGCCTAGATGGATTGAAATTCTGTCAGTAACTAGCTGTGGTCCACGGTTTAATACCGCTGCCGAGTCAATCTTTTTGCGAGTTTCCAAAATATTTTGTCCTGTGCAGGAATGGAACCAGCAACAAATATTGGCCACTGCGCCATCTTTATACGTTTTATTTTTTACTTTTCCTCACAGTATTGTAGATAGGTTTACAAAAATAGAAAATCAAGTACACAAATATGGTGTTCGGTGCCGAGGGATAGAACCCGCAAAACGGCGCGCAGCAGTTGATAGCTCAGCCACTAATCCATACGTGCCTCGTTTTACAGGGTAATATGATTGGCTCGGTCCACAAAACTACAAATCACTATAACAGATTATTTGTTTGTAGAAATGAAATATGAACTAATAACAGAATTATGCTCGTGTGAACAAAATGATTGAAACAGGTGCTCGTTTCATCAGAACAATGTTTTCAATCAGTTGAAAACAATACATTTGGATAAATTGACTGATAAAGTACCAATGTTTTGTTTTGCTAGTAAATAAATCGTTGCTATCAAATATTCAGATAATACCTGGAATTTTTGTAATCGTTCATATTCCAAACCATATTCATTTTAGGAATAACTGGCGAACCACCCGTTTATCACTAGTGCAACATCAAATGAATTTATAGATAGATGTTTTGTAATAAATCATGCTGATTTGACACACAGCCAGCAGCCTCGCGAGGCATTTCCCGCGCGAGGATTGCCTCACGAGGCTGCTTGATCTATAGGATGTGGACGTGCCTATTGTTTCTCGACCGAAGCAAGCATCAATATATGCGAGCAAAAATAAGCTGACACTGAATAGCTCGGGTGCTCAGCCGTCACACATGTTCACACTAAACGAGCTGCTTCGCGCGGAAAATGCTTCGCGAAGCTGCTTGCTCTGTGTGGACGCACCTATTAAGAAATTAAATATGTTGACTTAGCATGCAAGTTTCCGGGGTAGCAGGACTTATTTCTTTGCCGTGTCCCCGGAACATAAAGGGCTATTGAAGGACACCGTGGATTTTTGTCAGTACAAGTCTGACAGTCCCTCTCGCCCTGCCCGGGGTGGTCTCATTTGATGATTATACAACGATAAAAAAAACACGCGAGTTTTGGTGGAATGCATGTCGATAAATAATCGATATAAGTCCAATAGTCTGATGGTTAAGAGACTCAACGAATACCTTTCGAGGCTCTCCTTAGGGGGTTGGATCAGTCTGTCAATTTGGCCAAGTCCAGAAAAACTACTATCTAAGCACGGAACCCGTAGCTTCGGCTTAAGTTTTTGGAGATCATTATTCTATACCACTTACACTTACGGACAAGATATTAGTTAGTGATACGAATAAAAAATGGGTGACAAGTTCTTCAAGGACAGTTCTTCCGACTTACGATGGGTTGTCAGAACTTTTGAATTCAAGACGAATAGGGAGTAAAGTTCATTCTAATGTTTCGTGCTATTTTCGTACAGGCGAGAGTAGACCCTCAAGACCGAGATAGCCATCAGAGGTTACAAACACTCAATTTAAAAAACTTTGCCAAAAATCAAAACTTAAAAATAAAAAGAATTAAGTACAAAAATCTTTATTCACAAAGTTCGACTGACAGTTTTAATCCCAAACATTAACATCTAGCCGTAACAAATTCTTAGTTTTTCCTCCAACATTTAAATCTAGATAAAAATAAATACGATTTGCACGCTACATCTTAAGTGACAGATGACATTGACATTTACCAACTGTCCTCAACCATAGACACGTACGTAGCTGATAGAAATGAAAACGTTTTTACTCTGTAACGAAATCAGTACGTTTGACATTCAGATTAACATCGCGGTCAAAAATTTTCCTTTGTCAACTAAAACAAAAAAAAATGGATGAATATGTTGTCGCTATTGATTGAGAGGGTTCCGCATTTGAATATTAAGATATTTTTTTAACAGCCAGTCCGGAAAAGAACGATGTTTTATGTTATATTAAGTGATGGTAAAAATAGAAATAAAAAAATAATTTAGCTGTAAACACCTACTACAGTTTTCTGCTGAATTGAAGAGTATAAAAAAGCACATTATAGGCTCACCCAAAATAATTTGGTAAAGGGACAGGATAATGATTATGATCGTTTTATGAAGACATTATACAGAACAGACGACACACAAAAATAAAATATTATATTATTAAATACTAATGACATTGGCATAGCAACCACTTTCTATCAGCACCATCTTTTGTAAATAGAACTTTAGTTATGACATCACTGAATATATTATATTATTTCTGCGCTAGTATTAAACAATAAATCTCCGAGATATACGAACGAAATATTAATTTTTAACTGAAAGGAGGCAATGCTGCCAGCGTAAGTTCTGGGCACTTTCCCCATCGACAACGATGTGGATGAATTTTTCGACGCCCTGTAACTTTTTTTTTAGTTTTATTTCAATCATTTTTGTTAATATTCTAGCTTTATGTTTAGTTTTTAAATGTAGTATATGTATATATATCCTTAGTTCATTAAAGGTAAATAATAAAAATTAAAGTACTGAAAATACGTTTTAGTTATTTCACATTTCATTAGTCGAAATAAGCGCATAACGACGCAATGCAGAGCTCGGAACAAAAGGTTCATTACTGAGTCTGATAGACTCACGTTTAAAGGCTCTGTCTTTCAAATGTTTCAGCACACTAATGCATGCACTCAGCTTGATTAAGTTAGAAATGTAAACGAAGCGAAGACAAATTCTTACTAAAATTTTAATGATGATTGAACCTTGATTAAATTTTTGTCGAAGCAATACACGCTTCAGTTTTAGTACAACGCCATAACAGAAGCCTATAAATCCAAATTAGTCGAATAAGTACTCTATACCGTACTATCGCTACAACAAAATTCAATATCGAAAGTAATAAAAAGCGATTGATCAAACCCCCCGATTACGGAACTCTGAAAAACGAATTCGCGATGGCGCGAATACATTATGGCGGTGGTGAATTTCGCGCGTTTTTCGCCTGCGGTTCCCGCGCTTTTGATCATGCCAAGCCCCAGGCCAGTCGCTCGCGGATCGTCGCGCCGTTCGCACGTCCCCGCGTTTCGTCATCGAGTCAGTAAAAATTCGCTCTTCGGATGCCCGCACTATTCTCGTACAGTGACTGAAAATGTATATTTAGACAATTTATTTGTGAAGGATAAATTAATACCGAGTGTGACAGTGTAGATCCAATTTTTTTGAGTGTCCAGTGATGTGAATGTGGTGGAGATTTTTTATGTGATTCCCTGAGATTTTTTTGCGAGACAAAGATAAAGGGGTGAGTAAAGTAATTAGAAATATTTTCCCCTTTTTGGAATTAAGAGCCGGAATTTTCGGAATGATTAAGAAAGAAGTACTTAATTGTATGCCCTTACATACTAACATTAAAATGTATGTAAATTAATGAATATTTTTCATCAATTAAACATTTTTTCTTGACACAAGAATGACAACGCGTAGGTATCAATGATTGAAATGAGTCGGGACCACTGATTAGTCAATCAATTTGGCTCCCAGCTTATGATTGATTAATTATGTCAGCCGGTTCCCTCGTAATTATGTCACAAAGATCTCAAACTATTTTATACGATGTTTATTTTAGAAAATGGATTTTACGATTGCTAAAATGTAAGATGATTTTTATTACAACGGGGACATGACTAGGAACTTTTATTTTATAGTTTTTTGTTAATAATAGAGAAACATATTTATTTTTTTACAGTTTTAACGTCCACTTTATAGTAATAAAATGACATTTTATGATTTACGGTTATCATTTAATTATAAAAGATGATCGTGGAGGAGAAGGTGACTCGTTTTCACGTTACAAAAACATACAAATTTTGATTTAAAAAATTGGAGGTGGATCTGAGAATATCGTTGGTCCGTCTTCAGTAGATTACACTACATAGTTTTAGATATAATTTAGATATCTATTCCTGAGTAGAATGTTGAACTTAATTAAGGCTTTTCCAGTGAATGATAAAAGGTTATTATTCAATTATGAATCATTATCGCAGGAGGGTAAAAGGTGACTGGATTCCATGACATAAAAAAGTTCTAATTTTGTAGATATCCTTACGAATATCGGGATAACTAAGGTTCTTTTTCAGGAGACCGAATTAGTTGTACGTAATTCACATTCTACCCACCTATTCTTAGGTAGATTAACTGAACTGGGACTGTCCCTAGGTAGAGAAGAGAAAAAAATGGACGTGACCTCGTTCCTCACATTTTGCAGGTACAATTTGTGAATGAAATAAGCATTGTGCTTTGTCATGCGAAAAATCTAGCACCACACAGTTAAGTGACATCTCGCCTAGGTATACCTATAGTCTCTTTTGGCGTAAACTGGATATATATTAAAAGGGTTTTCGTGAGCCTTTTTTGTCTGAAGAAGACAAGGTCAAACGTTTTTTATCAGAAAAAGGTGGGTAATTAAAAAAACAAAAAAAAACCTCGGTCAGTGTAATTTTTCTGTGGATGGTTGGCAGATACATCTAATTATAATAATCTCCTTTTTTTGAATTCGGTAGAAAAACGAGTCACGGTATTTTTGATTGGTTGCAATTGCACTCCTCCAAAACGGCTCGACCAGAGAATGAATCGCGAAGTAGTTTTTTTCCCCATTCTATTCCCACTGACTTTTGCTGGTCTAGTGGTTGTCTGGAAGATATCGTTATTAGCGATAAGACCATCGTTGTAACCACCGTAGAATAGAATCAGTAAAATTTATAAAATATTTGTTTTATAACTTAGATGTAAAGACGTCAGCACATGAACCTATCTCAATCAGTCAAATTCATTTGGTAAATATTCAACCATATCACGACAGTGGATGGTTACCTTTCTATTTGTAAAATTTGACAGATGGGGGTACGTTGGAATCAGTAAGATTAAAAAAAAATAGCACGTCAACCTACCTCCACATGGCAAATTCCTTTTATAGATTTTCAACCTTATCAAAATAGTAGACGGTTATTATTTTTGATTGGTAAAATTAGACAGATTGGGATAAGTTGACGTGTTCGCGTCTGTAGAATAAAGTATGATCTAACTATCCCACCCTCCTTGAAAAAATATTACCCTTAAAAAAATATTATTTAAACCTAGCAAAGTGGGCTGGCTCAGCTAGTGTACTGATGTACTTTATTTCTCGTTATGTTACAGTATTTTTCCAGTGAAAAGGCTTTTTCTTTAATGAAAACCTGAGTGTATTACATATATTATGTTTATTTAGTTTAGCTAAAAGTAAGTTAATGAAGAAATACGGGAGATCATAATTAAAACCTTTCATTCAGAGCAAAGGCAGTTGGGCGTTCCCGAATCATTTGCGGTACTCAGCCAAACGATGAGGAAAAGGTTCCTTCTATTTCTATTCTTGTGTAGATTGAAAGATATTTATGGAATTTAAATTAATGTGTCCCATAATTCTCTATTAAGTTAGGGTATGTCCTGTCGTGAAATGATATGATCTACCCAGTAATAGTCAAGTATAATTATTATTATTAATAAACAACGACTATTACTGAAATTGATACTTTTGCATGCGTAGCATAATCAATTCTCTCTATTCTAAAGTATGCCTGATTGTGGCATAACCCGTAGACATCTGAAAAATATAAATAAAATGTATATTTGGTTAATTAAAAATATTACACTGAACAGACAAAATTACCTTTTCTACGGTGTTAAGAGCCCGTAACCAGAAAGTTGGCAATGTTACTGTATGGAAATATGAAGTACGGCTCTGTAGTGCACTAGAAAATTGATATAGGAATGCAATTAAAACACTGAATTTGATGTTGTAACCGTTTCAGGTGTATAAAAGGCATTATTTTTCTACATCTAAAACTACGTATTCGGCGTTGCGATATTGTAATATAATTATTGCATCCCCTAATCTACTTTTAGTGCACTACAGAGCGATATTTCTTATTTGAAAATAATTATACAGTAAATTTGCAAAATTAATTAAAACAAGTAAATATTTGACAGCTATTTGCGACTTTGCCAGCTTTCAGAGTACGCGCTCTAAGATAATTTTTTCTTTATTTTGTAATTTCGTATATTCTTCCGTCGACAGAATCCTTTTCTACGGTGTAAAGATAGAATTTCATATATTTTGTCAGTCTATCTATTCTTCCGTTGACAGAATCCTTTCATACGGCGTTAAGAAAGATTCTTTGCTATTTTTTGCCATTTTGTCTATTCTTTCGTCAACAGAATTATTTTCTACGGTATCATTGAGCGCATGCAGGGATTAAAAAGCTAGGCTTTCCCCAGGGCTTAGCGCGTACAAAAATAGTTCAGATTTTCTTTGTCTAACATAATGACAAATCGAGCGAGGCAAAAACGTTAACTAGTGCCTAGTAAGGTTCTATAAATCAATATTAACATCATTAGGTGTATATGGCCTTCTCTTTAGTGAAGGAATACATCGTGTGGACACCTGGAACTGTAGTAGATCCTACTAATATTATAAACGTGAAAGTTTGTATGTATGGATGTTTGTTACTCTTTCACGCAAAAACTACCGAACGGATTTGGCTGAAATTTGGTACACAGATAGTTTATAACCTGGATTAACACATAGGATAGTTTTCTACTAATATTATAAACGTGAAAGTTTGTATGTATGGATGTTTGTTACTCTTTCACGCAAAAACTACTGAACGGATTTGGCTGAAATTTGGTACACAGATAGTTTATAACCTGGATTAACACATAGGATAGTTTTTATCCCGATTTTATGTTCCCGTGGGATAATTTTCGAGTTGTAGCGAGTGAAACCGCTGGCAGCAGCTAGTATTTCATAAGGTTGAAGCCAGACAAGCGTAAATTTTTGAGTTGTGAGTCAAATACTGATCATCAGCTGAATCTGGTTCGACTGGAAGCCGACCCCAATATATTTGGGAAAAGGCTAGGCATGAAATTTAATTAAATAGTCTTATAAAAATCCCTACTAATATTATAAACGTGAAAGTTTGTATGTATGGATGTTTGTTACTCTTTCACGCAAAAACTACCGAACGGATTTGGCTGAAATTTGGTACACAGATAGTTTATAACCTGGATTAACACATAGGATAGTTTTCTACTAATATTATAAACGTGAAAGTTTGTATGTATGGATGTTTGTTACTCTTTCACGCAAAAACTACTAAACGGATTTGGCTGAAATTTGGTACACAGATAGTTTATAACCTGGATTAACACATAGGATAGTTTTTATCCCGATTTTATGTTCCCGTGGGATAATTTTCGAGTTGTAGCGAGTGAAACCGCTGGCAGCAGCTAGTATTTCATAAGGTTGAAGCCAGACAAGCGTGAATTTTTGAGTTGTGAGTCAAATACTGACCATCAGCTGAATCTGGTTCGACTGGAAGCCGACCCCAATATATTTGGGAAAAGGCTAGGCATGAAATTTAATTAAATAGTCTTATAAAAATCTTTGTATTTTAAGACAAGTCATTTTAATCTTCAGAATGTTTAGTACGACATAAGATAAATGTAGATAATTTTAATCCGTGTTTACACAAACCATTGTATGTCTGTATGATTGTATTGTTTTTCTAAATTACACAGAGTGATTTGATGCGGTGTACTATCATTAAAATTTATTCGAGATACACGTCATATATTAGAATTTATATTTTATTACCAAGAACTTGTTGATAAGGAGACGTAAAAAAAAAACAAAATCAGAAACGGGTTGTACACACGGCTACACATGAAGCTATACAAAGCTAGTATTAGCCGACCGTTCTTTGTGTGTAAAATAGTACGAAACGAGACCAAGACAAACTAATTTTGTATAGCTTGATGTGTAGCCGTGTGTACGTCAAAGACAATCTAGACACACGGAAAGTACAATATTATATTTCAAGGAAATAACTGAATAATTATAACAACAAATACAACATATACGAACAAGTTTTTTAATCATTCTAGATATGAAGTTATTATGCAGCTTGCAAAAAATAATGCAAATTGTAAATAACTAGTCTTTTCACCGGCTTTGCCCGGGTGTAACATGTTTTTTTTTTAAATTTTGCCCCACTCCCCAAGAATTTCTCCTGTATCGAGGGTGCGTTTACAAACATAGAAACTTACATACATAAACACAACCGGAACCACTACTTGCAGATCATACAAATACTTGTTCCGTGCGGCCGGTTCGAACCCGCGACACACAGTGCAGCAGTCCAATTGCTCAGCTACTGCGCCAAATGTGCTGTCAAATTATCGGGAGGGTAATAAATACTTCCGAGCTTTTAAAGTCCTGACATTATAAAGGTTAAGTCATGGAAGAAATAACCATACAGATTTGAGTGGGCCTGTCCAGTCTATCGCGTATACTCATAACTCAAGGAGCTCAGCTGTAGTTCCGTAATTAATTATCCCACGGAAATATCATACTGGGATTAAAATATTATCCCTATTGTCAATCCAGACTATTAAGGAGAGATATCCCACGATGGGCACCCGCTGACAATGGCACCTGAGCTATTGGAACCATATCGATTCCACATAAGGCTCATGTCAATATTATTCCCCAGAACTAAGAATAGAACACCCCAGCCCTAAAAAGGTGCCAGATGCCCTATATGGAATGGCCCTATATGGAATATCTCACAAATCTGTGTTAAGAATTTCATACTAAAAAAAACAAACCAACATCCAACCAAATTTTTGCATTTAGATTATTAGTTAGATTAATATAATTGTCTTGACAGCTTATTATGTGATTTAACACATAATTATTGTAAAAAATAACGATACTTTAATAATTATACTACTACAAGGTCATCTTGATTTCTGTGCAATTTTAAAATGAATGAGTTTTTTTGGCACACCAACAATTTGACAGTGTGTTGAATTTAAAAATAATAATAATTTGCATCAAAAATATACTAAGATTTGAGTAAATGTTGAAGTTTGTATACGGAACAGCGTCTTTTTTTCATGTGGCTAATTTATAAAATGACTTTGTAGTTTTATTCTCAAAATGAAAATCTTATCATAAAAGGATTTACAACTCTATACTCGAATCATAAAGTTGAAAATCTATTGGGACAGACTACGGTTCCAACGCTGCATTAGCGCTGCGTCTTTTAGAGAATAGGATAGGACTGCTGTTAAGGTTGAGTATGTACAAAACTTTAATATTTACTCGACCTATGCTTTTTTTTATCGTGGTAAAATCATCAAATGAGTCCTCCCACCCCGGGCAGGGCGGGAAGGACTGTCAGACTTGTACTGACTAAAATCCACGGTGTCCTTCGATAGCCCTTTATGTTCCGGGGTCACGGTGATGGAAATAAGTCCCGCGACCACTCGACCTAAGCTAAATATTTTTCACGATACAGAAAATTATTCACTTTGTTGATCACTTCTTAAACAATAACAGCCTTATTATAACCAGTTAAACATCTGTTAAACATGTCTATAATAGTGTTATTGCAAAACGGACCTTATTTCAACGTCAAATGCAACTCTTTTAGGCAAGTGTTCAACCGACGTTTAATTTTATTGTAGTAAGACGGAACATAATAAGTCCTATCATTCTAAAAATAATTTCGGTACACCGAATGCCACTTAACTCAAAAACATTTAAGGCAGAAAACTTAAAAAAGAAATACAAACTGAAACCTCATTATGTCGTGTCCAAACTAGAAGAAACATTAAAGAAAAAAGAGTAGGAAAAATAAGATTGCAAAAACTGGAAACAAAGGTCTCTCGAGGCTCAGTTTAAAACTCTTTTATTTAAGACTCGTTTTAACCCACTTGAAAGTTTCAGGCGGATGTGATATGCTTTTTTTTTTGCGTGGTAAAATTATCGAATGAGCCATCCCACTCCGAGCAAGGCGGGAGGGACTGTCAGACTTGTACTGACTAAAATCCACGATGTCCTTCAGTAGCCCTTTATGTTCCGGGGTCACGGTGATGGAAAAAAGTCCCGCAACCCCGACAGGTTTTGGCCCTCTGAGAGGGGGCCCCGTCATTTTGCTGACAGCTCTTTGAGGCGCGCGTGGAACACGACGCGCCGTCGACCCGGGCATGGTCCATGGTCAGACAGCGAGTTGCCCTTTACTCGCTGTCCGCATGCTCAGTTGTGATATGCTTTAAATGTTTTTATAAATATTGGCAGTGGCTTCGCCACCGAACTTGAAAATTAGGTATCATACCAAGATAAAAACGTTACAAAATGTGGAAAAAAAAGCTCCCAGGGCAGCAATCTGGCAAGGAGATTGGCCGATTCGCCGGCGATTGTTAATCTTATACTTACAAAATTTTAAATAAAAATGTCAACATCAAAAACATTTTGAAAAATGCCTTTTTTTTGAAGTGGTAAGGCTTTTGTCCAGCTGTGAGATGGTACAGGCTAGCAGTGTTTAAGAATTAATGTGAAACCTACGACCAGTTTTTAATTTTTTTATTCATTCATTAAACAATGGTTACACAACTATATTATTATGTATAACTTTTGACAAACTGCAGTAAAGTTTGTCGGCAGTTTGTTGTTTGAAGGAATATTCTGATTTTTCTTGCCCTTAGAACGCAAAAGGAAAGAATAAGTTAGGTTTTAGTCAGTACGACTCTGACACTTGCTTTCCCATTACACAGAGCGGTAAGTCATTTGATGGTGACAATCACGGTTAAAATATTTGATACTAGCTGTTATCAGCGGCTTCACCAGCTACAACTCGAAAATTATCCCACAGGAACATAAAATCGGGATAAAAACTATCCTATGTGTTAATCCAGGTTTTAAACTATCTGTGTACCAAATTTCAGCTAAATCCGTTTAGTAGTTTTGGGGGTATTAGTAACAAACATCCATCCACACATAAAAACTTTCACGTTTATAATATTAGTCGGATTAGTTTTTAAGTAAACATTTTTGGCAAGCTAAAATAGCCCTACAACTTTGTGCATCTTTGGAGGTTGTATGGAATAATTTGGGTGACATATTGTTCAATTTTAGTCTGAAGGTTAAAAATAACCAAGGGTGTGTCATTGAAGTGAAGAACTTGGCTCGACAGCTACACAACTGAGTTTCATGGTTTCTACTTAAACGAAATGACGTAAAATGCTTTTAAATTCAAAATAAGAATATGCATTTTGTAAATTGGCAACACCGCAAGCAGCTGTCAAATATTTCAGTATCCCGATGAACTAATCAAATATACATAATTAAATGACAAAAAAATACTCCACGTTGTACTCAATTTTCATCAAAATGAAAATAGTTCTTAATCTCTGAAATATTCTTCGTAGCTGCCAAAATATTTACCGTTTTTTTTTAAATAAAAAAGTGTCAACCTCTTTCGTATGTTAAAAAAACTGCAAAGTGTTTGCAGCGCAAGTATTAATAGCCAGATACATTGACATTACATTTCGCGGTCAAAAAAATTCTCGTTTATTTTCGTCATTAGTCTTGGGCACCGCCTGTGGCTATGTAATGAAGCACCCAATTTGTCAGCCAGAGAATCTAATTAGAAAAAATATTTCGCGAAATATAGGACAGTTGTACATTTGGGTCTTTTTGAAATTCCTGGAATCTGGGGTAATGAGTTGTGGGTCCGTTTTTATGAGAAACAGTTTATCTGAGTCTTGTGAAATCTTGCATCGTATCATCAGCCGGAAGACGTCCACTGCTGAACATAGGCCTCCCCCTTAGACCGCCACGCCGAACGACAATTCGCCACTTGCATCCATCGGTTGCCCGCGACTCTCTCGATGTCGTCGGTCCACCTAGTGGGAGGCCTACCTACGCTGCGTCTTCCGGTCCGTGGTCGCCACTCGAGAACCTTTCTTCCCCATCGGTTGTCAATTCTACGAGCGATGTGGCCTGCCTATTGCCACTTCAACTTGCAAATTTTACGAGCTATGTCGGTGACTCTGGTTCTTCGCCGAATATCCGTGTTCCGGATTTTATCCCGCAAAGAAACTCCGAGCATAGCTCTTTCCATTGCTCGTTGAGTGATTTTTAGTTTCTCTAAAAGGCAGAAATTTTGGCGAAATTTTGCGTAATACTATATAATCATCATCGTCAGCCTATTAATGTTCCCACTGCTGGGACACAGGCCTCCTCTCTGCCAGACGCGTGCTCGTTCTACCAAACAAACTCTTCAGCTGTATTATATCCGTTCAGGTCTTTTTTTATCGTGGTAAAATCATCAAATGAGTTCTCCAGGGCAGAGCGGGAGTCTATCAGACTCGTACTGCCTAACCACGGTGTCCTTCAGTAGCCCCTTATGTACCGGAGTCGCGGGATATGTGTGTCCCGCGACACCGGCAGGCTTGGCCCTCCAATGGGGGCCCGTCATTGTGCCGACAGTGACAATCTTTGAGGCGAACGTGAAACACAACGCGCCGTCGACCCGGGTATAATATAGTCTATGGGCAGACAGCGAGTCGCCTAATTACTCGCCGCCCGCATGCCCACTAGTATAGATCTTAAGTTCATTGATGATTCACAAATTACCTATAAATAGATGAACCCATTTGTTTAACATCTAAGCTGTTTTTATATATATAATAGCCGAACTAATTTTTTGTTATCTATTTTTTTATTTAGGTGTGACCGTAATGGCCTAGCAATGGAGCGTTCACTTTCTTGAAAGGTCGGTAGTTCAATTTCCGTGTGAGATAAAGATTATAATTATTTTTAGTATGCAAAATACACATAGTATTATTTTTCTGTTAAGAGATATATTGTGATACAGATTTAAGATGATATGGCTTAAAAACCACGACTAGTAAAACTACGTCTGCTACGACTGGTAAGAAAGAAGTAAATTCGCCCATACGTAAATTAAAAATACGTCTGGAGTCTTTTTCGAAGGTACGAGCTCGCAGTTTTTTTTTAAACGATTTTTTTCTTCACTTTCTCACCACCCCTGGAATTTTTCGCGTGTCGTGGGTGCTTTACCTATAACTGCTATAACTATTACTAGGTCAAATATTTGTTCCGTACAAGTAACCAACCCGCGACACGCTGAGCAGAGTCGATCGCTCGACCACTGCACCAACCGAATCGTTATAATAATTGTAAGTTAATATAAAACAACTATCTGCAATCCTTCATAAACTCTACATGTGTGAAATTAAATACCCCGCCGACCGCGTCATTTTTATAAAAAGCAGTACCATAGTTTTTGCCTTAAGAATCATTATAGATTTCCAATGCAAATGAATATCAAAGAATAAGTCATTCAATATACGTTACTGTATTTATTTACATAGATGTTATATTTATAGAAAGGGAAATCCGTTGCTCATACAACTTAGTTGTGATGTTTGTAAATTATAATTATATTTAGATAGGATTAATATAAGATCTAACAATGGTTGAATGGTTTATTATAAAAAGGTAGTAGAAAGGTGGTTTGGTGGTTTTTGATTTGTTTTGGTTCTCGCGCCCGGCATAGGTCGAGGCCATGCTGCGGGGCGAGACGGAGTGGGAAGCGGTTGCCTCCTTTTTCGAAGCAGTAATGCTTGTGAAGGAGGTGGCGGGCCGCGAGAGAGAGAGGACAGCGTCCAGTGGTAGACGCCCACGGCGTCGGACGTCGGCAGATGATCTCCGGCCACCGTAGGCGCGGGCATGCGGACAGCGAGTTAAGGGCAACTCGCTGTCCGACCATGGACCATGCCCGGGTCGACGGCTCGTCGTGTTCCATGCGCACCAATTAAAAAAATAAATTAAAAAGAAATGAATGTTAAAGATTTTCTTTACCACAATTTTGTATTTTACGAATGAAAATAGAAGAAAATTCACCTTGTTTCTTCCACTGTCCTTGCTTTTTTGAGTTCCAAGGCCCCGACAACCTCTTAAGACATTCAAAAATAGACGCGATAAGTATTAATAATAGCTTATTTCGCAAGCACAACCCCGACTAAATTATTTACCAGTTTTAAAACTCAAGAGACTGAATTATTTACTTTGAAAACACAAAGTCACTATCGAACTTATCAAAGCTTATTCATAAACCAACATACTTGAAACTTTTACATTAGAAATTTTAGGAGAACAGAAACTATCTCTTTACATATCAAAAGGTTGGGACGTAAATAGACGGAATCTTTATAAAAGGCTGTCAGACCCGTATTTCAATTTAAAAAGGAACAAAAGTTTCATTAAAAGTGTACTCACAAATTTTAGGAAAAGTTACGGCTAAAGTATTCGCTTTAAGACTATACAAAATTAAGTAAATTATAGGGTTTTGATATTATTAAAAGGAAAGCTGAGAAAATTATTAATAATATCTTGCGGCGAGAAATATTAATAAAGTTTTTCTTACGATTTTTTTATTCCAGACTTTTTTTTTATACCAGACAGTAGGTAATCTAATGACGTAGCCTTTTGCATAAACTCAAGCTCTTATAGATCTCAAATGTAATGATTAAATTATGATCATCATCTGCCTTTTATAACTATTTGGGTGGCGCTTAAAGGATTCTTGAACTTGATTAAGTAAAATAACCCTGATCTTTGAGTTACCCTTTTGTATTCTAAGCCTTCCTATACTAGGCGATGCAAGTCTCCGATACCTTAGGACTTTGGTTTCCTGGCGACTATCGCAAAAAAGATCCATAGAGTTTCGTACTCAGGCACACATCAATGGATACCATAGTCTTAGTGGTTGACTTGCGTCGCCTATAGTGTACGAAGAGGCTAACGCTGATGCCGTGTCCCGTTTAGACAATGCTGTGACCCCGGTTGGCAAAGTGGTACTATAGGGTCCCATCAGTTTGATAGGACCTCAACTCCAAGAGACGCGCATGGATCATGACGCATCTTTGACTGTCGTCTGCGGTCTAAAACGGCAACTTAGCAATAAGGTAATATGATAGTATCGCCCAAGATGCCCCACCTCCTAGGATAGCCCACTTTAAAACAATACAGTTATGATTATTTGAAACGTTTGAAATTTCGCGGGTTTATGCTACTAGTCTAGTAGATACTACTTTGTTCCTAAAGATTCAATTCGTGAATGAGTAACAGAAGAATAAGCTGGGAAGTGAAACTTTAAGAATATTGCTTAAAGTGATCGTTTTAGATCTTCTGGCTTCTTGGAACATTAAACACCATAAGTCGCCGTCCGAAAATCAGAACCTATGATGGTTGAAAATCGCCTGAAGATCCTCGATCTTCTGGGCCTCTACCGCGGTAATTAGCATCATAGCCTCTTCTTACACAACGCCACACAAGCGAGTCTCCAATAACTTACGACTTTGGTATCTAGGCGAATCCATAGACAAATCCATAGAGGCTTGTACACAAGTACGCGTCAATGGTTACCAAAGACGTAACGTATCG
Source organism: Agrotis ipsilon (assembly GCA_028554685.1). NCBI lineage: Eukaryota > Metazoa > Arthropoda > Insecta > Lepidoptera > Noctuidae > Agrotis > Agrotis ipsilon. The sequence goes on from CM052977.1 coordinate 11,225,009, forward strand.
GAGATTTGTCGTCGCATTGTGTACGAGTGTCACTAGGAGCCGTGTCTTAAATATACTAATCAGACTTAGAAACTTACTGGCTCATATTAAACTTAACCTCAGAAATTCAATAATAGATAATCTAGAACGTGTCTGTAATTTATCATCCAGCGCAAACATAAAAGTCAGTTATGAGTAGGGTTTTGCTGTTGTGTCCAAAAATAGGCAAAAGGTTGGGATACAACAATACGTACGTGGTCTTCTGTCGTGTCAGCTGTATAAAAATATATTACCGTACCTAAAAGATATCAGCAATTCAGAAGGCGGTCCTAACTGAGTGTCCTAGGTACAGTCACCATCAAAAGTTTCTGACCACATTCAGATTTTCAAAATCGCGGTACTCCTTTTAATAAAGTATAATCACGATGTACAGCGATTTTGAAAATCTGAATGTGGTCAGCAACTTTTGATGCTGACTGTACTATACATTTTAGAATAGGACGGCCTTAGTACCACAACATTGTGACTTAAAGCCTTAAACTTCATATTTTTCGAAATGACTTACATGACTTTTTATCGTGGTAAAATCATCAAATGAGTCCTCCTAACCAGAGCGGGGCGGAAGGGTCTATCAGACTTGTACTGACTAAAATCCAACGGTGATCCTTCAATAGCCGTTTACGTTCCATCATGGTTTCCTGATGAGACAGTCTCGCGAAGCGACTGAATATACTTACTGTTATTGTCAGCCTGTGGCATTCCACTGCTGGGCAAAGGCTCAGCCCCATGACTTCCAACTATTCCGATGTGGGGCTAATGTGAGTCACTGGTCGTTAGTTTTGTGTAGCCCCGCCATCATCTGAATGGACTTGTGTGCAAAAAAAAATAAATAGACTGTTAGGTACATTACATAACAAGAATATATTATGAATTGTATTTTTTCTTCTGTTTCGTAAACCAACATTGACGAAGACAGGACTCTTTGTGAAATGACAATACGTCTTGATCTAGCGTGTTGTCGTTTTAAGTGCGTCCTGACGTCACAAGACCCCACACTTTAATGTTTAATTTATGTACAAAAAGGTTATTTAACATAATCTTTTCTCCATGTACAAAACGGTTATTTAACATAATATTTTCTCTTTAAATTGTAAATGTAACTTTAAAATAATAAAGTACAATTACATATCTCACTCAATCCTGATTAACTTAATCAATGTCAAATATTGAAAATGAAATGTTAGACATTTACCTATTTCATGTGAATAATTTCAGCTGATTTCAATAGCTAATGATTTTAGGCCAATGTGGAATATAATGTTCAAATTTGAAACCTGATTGATAGATCAGTTGTAATTTCGGGGTAGAATAGTAAATTAATGAATGGGATACAGAGTCATTATGTATTCTGGAAACATGAAACTATCGAGGATATCTAGCGTGAATTCTATGTATTTATTCGCACTTCAATTATTATAATGTTAATTGCTTGCAAAACGAAAGGGCGTCTATACTGAGTTAATTCTAAATAGTTTTGAAAGCACTTGGCAAAGTTGAAGTCGCGTATTTTTTTATTATTTATACAAACAATGTGTAACGTTAACAGCGCATAACCTCTCGTGGGGTAACTCAGGCCATGTTACTGAACAATGTTTGTTCTAAGAGTTTTGGAAATTCGCAAAAAAATTGCTTTTTCATACAAAATGAGACATCATTTATTTATTTATTTAAATTTAATAACGGGGCCTCCTCTAGAGGGCCAAGGTCTACCGGGGTCGCGGGATTTATTGCAGTCCTTGAAACTTAAAGGGCAATTGAAGGATATCGTCGATTTTAGTCAGTATTAGTCTGACAGTCCCTCCCGCCATGTCATGGGTGGGAGGACTCATTTGATGATTTTACCACCATAAAAAAATCCTCAAATTTAATCGCATTCATAATTTAATCGCTTCATCGCTCACGATGGGACAGATACCTTATACGACATCCAAAACACGCTGTAGATATAAATTATATATATTTATCTATAAGGGACAGCCCTTATTTAATTATAAGGGATACAAGAGAGAACCTTTTAGAACCTGTAATTAGATACTGTTTCGGCAAATTCTGTAAGTTGTGAATTTAATTTAAACAACACTAAAGTTAAACAGATGGGTTGTAGGGAACGATGGATTGGGATTGAAAGGTTGAATGGTAAAATGTACCTCTACGTGATGCCTTGTCAAAATATTTTAAAAGCATTTACGAAAAAAAGGGCTGTTACAAATACGTTCTTCGTGGGGTCTGAGTGCCCACAACGTCTTTAAAGATATCGCCAGGCGTTTAGTCGACTCTTCAGGTCACCAGAGGGCTGGCCTATTCCTAGGCCAACAAAAATCAGCATTGCCATACAACGTGGCAATGCTGCCAGCGTTCTGGGCACTGTTCCCGTTGACAGCGATGTGGACGTATTCTTTGACGCCCTTATTTTTTTTTTTGTACATATTAGTAAGTTAGTTTTTATTTATAGTTTTTAAATAATTTTAGCTTAATAATTTTTAATAAATAGTTCTAAATTATTTCAGAATGTAGTGAATATATATTATACTATGCAATTTGTTCATTTTCTATACAGATAAATTATAAATATCAGGGTTTAAAACGGGATATTTACCATGTTTATTATTTGTTTTGAGTTTCCGATATTTCGGCACTGTTGCAAGTGATATAATTTTTTTTTAAATATTCTTGAAATAAGCTTGTTATTTTTTCCTTTTATTTAATTAGGCTAAGTTAGTTGCTAAGATGGAGCGAGCTCACCCAGGAACTGGAATTCTTATAGACTGACGGAACACAGAAAAAACTGTTTGGCACTGGACTAAAACGTCTACTAAGAATGCAAGCACATTGTTTAACAAAGATTCCTTTCTACTTATGTAACAGATGTCCTTGAAATAATGTCAATGCCAAAGTTCACATAGCTTAAAGAATCTATTGATAAATGTCTTGTTAAAACAAAAATTAAAAATAAATTATTTTAATTGAAAACTAACTTTTGTTTGTGGCTCCGCTTACACTAATTTAGAATTTTACTACGAGTTCAGGTTTTACTTTGCTTGTTATAATTTATTTCAAATGTGATTGGCGCTATCTATAATTTTCGGGAAAAGTACTTTTTGCGGGATAATGGTTAAATTTTTAGGTGAGTACTGACTAAATTCACCGTGTTTCTTCAATTGTCCTTCACGTTCCACTTAGAACACGACACCGTCGACCCGTCCATGATCGGACGGTGAGTCAACCGTACAACTGACAATGTAAATCCGTCAGTGGATAGTCAATTTAGGCATTAAACAACAAACAAACTTGATTTCGCATAATTATAGTTATTAAGAATTTTAGTAAGAATCGGGTGGGTCATCTTACGTCATAAAATTATTTATTCAAAAAACCCAAAATGTCATGAGATAGGTACTCATAGGAGTAAAAAACGTAAACTATTCGTGTAGGTGTTGCAGTTTTTATGTTTCTTTTTCTTCACGCTAATGTCATAATCCGTTCATTCTAAAAATACCTACCTAAGATTATTTAAGTAATAAATTCTGGTTTAGAACTGTTTTATGGTAGAACTAATTGGTTATTTGATTGATAGCTTTGTTTAAAATTATTCAGATGGTTAAATACGAGATTCTTTTCGTTATTTTGCTTTTTAAATTCGACTCAAGAATTATGAGAATATGAGTTGAAACTCTTACAAAAGTTAAACATCTGTCGAATACCTGTCCCAGTTTAACTTTTTTGTAATAAGACGGTTAGAATTCCTGAGTCGTGGATGCGTTTACAAATGTTTCAACTTACACACACGTAAACTGCCAGACCCTGAACAATTACTATACCATTTCCATTTCGGTAATCGGTAATCGAATTAATGACACGGAGCACAGTAGCCGATTAAAATTATATCAAGGATGCTGCGCGTTTTAGGAAATGCGTGACGTTGTCAAAGAAATACCTACACTGACCTTGTTGGTGAAATTCTTTAGAAAAGGCGGTTGCGTAGTACTCAGTACTACTCTTCCGAACGAACGTAGTACTCAGTACTACGCTTCCGAACGAACGTAGTACTCTGTAATACAATTTAATCTTATACCCACTATTTTTTCTTCTTTTATTTGTTTATGTTGTGTGTACCGGCTACTCAAATAAACGTTTTTTCTTTCTTTCTAATACGCTACCGAACGAGCGTAGTACTTAGTACTATGCCATAGCAACTAGTATGCGTGAAAGGGTAAATGGCCGATAATAAGGATTAAACCAAAAATATTATGTTTGTTTTTAAAAGAGCTCACCTTTTTCTCACCTCCACTTTAAAATATTATTTAAAATTATTCATAAGAAGACATTGTATTATAAGCAGACTTAGAATAAATTAAATGTCTTGTGAATTCTAACAAAAGTGATCAAATCAAAATTAGAAGATTCTGTGAAATGTGACTATTTTGATGTCATTTAACTTTTTTAATTACATGAAAATCAACTTCCATTGATGTCTATATTTGTGATGATATATTATAATTATCGGAGGTTTGCAACAGAATAAAATGCAAATTTGATTATAGCTTAATAAACATATTTTATCGCGTTAAAATGATCAAAAGAGTCTGGGAGGACCCAGGGCGAATGGGAGGGACTGCCAGATTTGCACTGACTAAAATCCAAGGTGATTCTTCAATAGTCCTTTACGTTCTAAAGTCACCTAATGAGACAGGCATGCGACCCAGGCAGGTTTTGGTCATCCAACGGGGCCTTGTCAGATTGCTGACACCTAATAAAATGCTTCACACATCCCTTCTGTCCCAGCCAAGTGGCTGACTAGTGATAGTAGAGACTGGCAAGTGTAAGTAGTGTGGGTTGCCCCCTATTTAGATACCCCGATGACGTTTTGAAGTTTCATACAGTCATCGGTCCATCTAGTAAGGGGGCAATAACCACACTACACTTGCCAGTCACCACTCCAAGAATCATCTGCTCAATCAGCAGGCTATGGAAAGTGGCCAACCCACCACCAATTCAGTTTAATAATTCTGCAGGCTTATACATTATATTACTTCAGTTTTTGTCCTCATAACTTCATTGAAGAAATTGGGCCCTTAATCAGTTAAATTTTATTAATTTGTCTGCATACTTAATTTATTTATTCTTTAATTCAGATATTGTCTGTCAAAGACTCGAGTCTTAAGCACTCCTTTTGTTTATGGATTACAAACACAAACTTCATTTTACTTGCAAATCTAAAATAAATTGTAATTGTAAAACCTATTTACTTGATAAACACATTTGTTTATTTATGAGTGCAAACAAAGTATGTCTTTGGAACATTAGAGTGAATTTTCTAAATAGGCGTGGATGGCTAAATCTTAATGAGTTTTTTTTGTTGTGGTAAAATAATCAAATGAGTCCTTACCACCCAGGGCAGAGCGGGAGGTACACTAAGGCCCTTCGTACACAAGGCGACGCAAGTCTCCGATACCTTACGATTTCGGTATCCAAGCGACTGTTGCAATACAAATCCAAGAGGTTTCTACACCGGCACGCGTCAATGGATGTCAAAGTCGTAAGGTATCGGAGACTTGCGTCACCTAGTGTACGAAGGGGCTTAGACTTGTACTGACTAAAATCAACGGTGATCCTTCAAAAGCCCTATACATTCCAGGGTCACCGTTACTTGATGAGACATCTGCATTAGTTTTAGGATCAATTTCGAAGAAAGTTAAAATTAAATTATTATGTTTTTTATTTTAACATATCTCTATGGTATAGACGATTCGATATTTTTGTCGGTATAGTGAATTTTTAAAACATCTTATCTTAATCAATTTTAGTTTAGGGTAAAAAAATATGGGTCAAATATTTTTTTAAATAATAAGCCCCTTCGTACACTAGGCGACGCAAGTCGCCGATACCTTATGACTTTGGTATCCATAGACGCGTGCCTGTGTACAAATCTCTATGGATTTGTAATGCGATAGTCACCTGGACACCAAAGTCGTAAGGCGTCGGAGACTTGCGTCGCCTAGTGTACGAAGGGGCTTATATTTTTCCAGAATACAAGCCTTTTTTGCCTACATCAATACTATGAGCAAGTATTTGTTAACAACACTGATTACAAGCGTAGCATAACAAATACAATTTACATGTCCATTCGATTCGGTTCAAATCGAAGGCCACATGTTTTAGACTAATTCCAGCGGTAATGTTATGCAAATCAATTACGTTGGGCGGTCCCTCGAGTTGGACATGGACAAGCATTTTATTGAAAATTGATTTGACAGGCAAACTGACAGTCAAATTGACAAAAAATACGGTTGGCGCTTTTAACCAATTCACACCCATTGCAAACGTACAGTTAATTTTTATACTTTTTTGGCCCTCTAGAGGGAGGCCCCGTCATTATGCTGACATCCTTTGAGGCGAGCGTGGAACACAAAGCGCCGCCGAGGCGGGATGGTCCATGGTCGGACAGCAAGACCAATACTCGCCGCCTGTGTGTGGGTCGCTAAGCTAAGTTTTTCAGACATGTAGTGCAACGCCGAAGACTCTGCTATGACAAATAACATCGAAGAGGGTTTACAATTCGTTATGTGTTAAAATACATCATTGCTGCACCATAAACTTGGTAATGATGGACAAGGGATGTCCATGGTAACCTGGATGAGGCTGGTTCAGAAACGTGGACCAACCAACGAGAGGCCTATGTCCAACAGTGGGAGATACTGATGATAAACATAACAGCAGCTATTGCAAACACCAAAAGTTAATGCGCCAATATTTTATCAATCGCACTGAGAAATTTCAAGTCGCTGTTAATAAAATATCAGTAATCCATTAATAAACCTGAACTCATAACAGAATCACGTTGCTAAGATTCCAGATGCTTCGAAAAAATCTATAAATATCACGAATGAACCACAAATGACTTTTCCACAATTAACTCAAAGAAATTGCCCCATAAAATGCCAAGACAATGCCTACGTAAGACAGCTTCAATATTATTTCCAGTAATAATGAAATCATCATTCAACTTTGTTATAGCAAACGTGGAGAAAAACACACAACATCACAATGGGAAGCTATAAAATTGTTGCAAACATAATGACACAAAAGATAGTGCTACTTTGTTGGTTAACGTACAGTTGAATAAACTATTTGATGTGCAGGTAATAATATTTATAAACTTAATAAAATGTCAATTACGGGATATTTTCCGTGGTTAAATATATTTTTTTGAGTTGCCGATATTTCGACGCTGTTGCAAGCACCATGATAGTGAGTTGACCCAAAAAACAAACTTTTTTACTTTATACCTACCGGTGTATATTTCTGTCTGCATGAAGTTTTGGGATTATCCCACGGGCACGTCAAACCGAGATAAAACGTATCCTATTTGTTAGTTTATACTAAAGTCTAAACTACCACACACACCTATCTTTATACAAAGTTTCACCAAGATCCATTCAACATCACATAAATGAAAAGTTAACAATCATCCGTCGTCATAAATTTTCGCATGTTCCAATAATGTTAGTTAATTGCGCGTGTGATATATTATTTAAATTCTTCTTAACTTGATTTTTGTCACGTTTTTCATTTTGTTCTGTGTCGATACGCAGAAGACATTATTAGTATAGTGCTAGTCTTCGCACCTACAGGTGCACGCCCTCTTACTTCACTCTCATTGTCCGGTTTGACAGCAATCAGATAGGATCGTTGAAAGACAAAGCACCATTTGTTGACAGTAGTTGCCTGTATATCAAGATATTGTTTTGATTGTACATGCGAGATTGCACAGTATTGTAGGTAGCGCATGAATAGATGTACTTGTCCGAGCATTTTTTTAAATTGGGTGATCTACAGGCTAAAGACTCACTTGTTATAGACACCTACTATATAAGTTTAGGAACTTATAATGCAATGACAATAGCAAAACAGTTCACATGTCCATTCAAAGACTGATGTCTATTAAGGTTACATTTATCTTTCCAACTGAAAAACTCCCGCCTAGGGCGGAACGAGAGAGACTGTCAGACTTGTACTGACTAAAATCAGCAGTGATCTTTCAATAGCCCTTTATGTACCAGGGCCACGGATACCAGGTGAGACAGTCCCGCAACCCCGGCAGGCTTTGGTCCTCTTAGAGGGCACCATCAGATTGCTGACAGCTCCTTGAGGCCAGCGCGGAATACAACGCGCAGTCGGCATGGTCCATGATCAGACGGGAAGTCACACAAGACTCACGCCACGCATGCCCTTTCTACTTCCCTTAAAAATTGGTTTGCTCTTTAACTCAATCTAGCCCAGAAACAAAGATGACATCTTAAATGGATTGAGCTGACACAGAAAGGAATTGGAAATCCTGCGCGCCAACAGATTACAATATAAACTATTTCGCATCGGACTCCGAAGGTAATAAGTAAAAACTCACTCACTCATTCTGGAGCGAGCTCCTTATCAAAGAACTAATTGCTAAGTATTTCCGTAGATTCAAAACCCAAAAAATCGGTAGATATGTGGTCGCTGCTAAGAATAGAAGACTCTTCGCGATAAAAGTCGATCAGGAAATAAATTACGAATTTTAATGGCACGGTACGGACCGTTTTTAGACATTTCATTAACAAAAGGCGACCTTTACAAATACGAGTGGGGTCTTATTTCATTTTGAGAGCCCCTTCGCTTAGTTAAGGCGGTCACTTGCCAAAAGTAATTAGAGTTGATCTTAAGGTTTTCTTAATTGTTGGGGTTTGTTTCGTATATATATTTGTGTATAAATGCACTGTGCCATTTGCATCTTCCAGGATTTAGAACGAGGCAAACGATAGAGCTGATCTGGCAGATAATAATAATAATATTCCACAACTATCAAACAACGCCATCTAGTCCCAAGCTAAGCAGAGCTTGTGTTATGGGTACTAGACAACTGATAAACAATTACTTAATATACATATATTTCTAAATACTCACACATCACAGAAACATTTGTCCTGAGTGGGAATCGAACCGACGACCCTCGGTATTGCAGTCAGGGTCACTAGACCAACAGGCCAGTCAGTAGATGGTGTGATATTTTAGGTTTATCGACACTCAACAGACGAAGTAAATAACTGTGAGAGTCAGACCACCTTATCTCTCCTTCATCATCATCATTATCATCTATAGCCCGTCTTCACCCACTGCTGGGTATAGGCCTCTCTTTGCTTGTGTCCTGGATGAGCCTGGCGCAAGACCATGGAGGGGTCCATGGTCTTGCGCCAGGCTCATCCAGGACACTCCCGCAATGGCAACAATGCCGTCTGTCCATCTCGCCGTATCCCTCCTTGCACCTTATCTAACCTCTGCCTTATAACCGGCAGAGGTTTTGGAGAGTCGACCGCATAGAGGAATGTTCTAAGTAGACCTACCGTGAGGAGCAGTGCAGGAATGACTGTAAATGATCAGGATATTCTCTGTAAATAGCACAGTATTTAAAGTAATGATTCGGAGAGCTCACCGTCCGATAAGGACCACGCCTAAGTCGACAACCCGTTGTGTTCTACATGCGCCTCAAAGAACCATAACTGATAGGATCTGATAAGTTTAAGTGCCTGCCAAAACGCAAACGGTAATTGATGGACGATTGTGTCGGTTTTAGTCAGTATGACTCTGATGGTCCCTTCCGATCCACCCTGAGGAAAGACTCATTCCAATCTGAACAAAATTTCTCCATGTGACCAAAATCGTAAACGTCAAACAATTGCGCTGTCGCCTATCAATGCGTACGGAAGCTCCAAATGTATTGGGACATATTGTTATGCGATTAGGAAGTCATGGTAAATCTTGGTCATATTGATGGCCAGTGTTAGGTCCTAAAATGATGACCACATCTTTCAGGTAAATACTGCAAAATTGTCGTCAGGCTGAGTCACAGATAAGACTCAATGTATAAGAATTGTGGCACGTGTATTAGTACAGTACCCGGCAATAAATAATGGTCAATAACCGCGCCCTTTCAAAAAGAGAATTAGCTAGTTTTTTTATATTATATTGGTTTTATGTGTCCAATGATTAATGATTTTCAATTCTATTCGGTGTGTGTCAGAGACGCTCTCAGAAGCCGAAACAATTGATAGTCTCTTTCCAAAGGGCGCGATCAAAAATGAACCATAAATAATACAATGTTCCTTAAATATTGTACAATATCTTGATTTATAACACGGCTTGCAGCATTTAGAGCCATGATAGCTCTGTGGTTACAAGTGACTCTGAAATCTGTCTGTCATTTGCTCAAGACCAGACATTGAACATTTCTCTTATGTACAAGATCAAAATAATGAGAGAAACGAAATTATGGAAGACGAATAAACGATAAGAATTGAATGGAATTAATAAAACTCAGGAGCAGCGGTGACCCAGTTGTATGTCGGTCGTGGGTTTGAACTCAGCTAGGCCCACTACTCTGTTTAATTCATTTCATCATCATTCTTTTCAAAATATCGTGAGGAAACAGGTTTCAGAACCAAAAATTCGAAAACATGTGTCGTCTACCAATTCGCGGGCCCAATCCGCGTGCTGGATTATGACCAAGATCTCACAGATAGGAGGCTAGTGTCCAAGCAGTGGCAACATTTACAGGCTGATGATATACTAGAACTCATAAATTAATATCACAAACATTGCTTTGAAGAGGCTATGAGCAACTGATCATTCAGATCTAACAACGCTAGAGATGAAAACTCCACACGACTGAAACATAACTTAGCGAACTAAAAATTGACATCAAAGAACTTTTCAATGCTTTCAGCTGATAATGTTCCCAAGAGACGGGTGACGTTGCCTCGTTTAATCTTTGGCTGAGATATTCTTCTCCATAGACATCTGGTATGGGCATCTACAATATTTTCATTTCATCGTTATATTATGTCCTGTGACTGGAACTGTAACGTAGCTCCACCTATAAGTATATATAAAATCAATGCCACTTTTTGTTGTATTTCTACAACTCATGAACGGGTGATCCGCTATCCAAACCAAATATTTAGGCTTTGTTCGGACTATTTAATTGATTGTTTATGTGAATTTTGCACAAAATCGGTCGAGGGTTTCTTCGAACGTAACGAAGCACGGGGCGTGCCGCTAGTAGTTTTACTCTTTGCCTTTTGACTATTCAAGATTGTTTCTTATCATTCATGCTCAAATCTTTGAGCGCAAAGAACTGAAATTTTGCAAATACATTGTCAGGTATACACAGACGGACGTAGGGTATCCTTAATCCCGATATAAGTACTGTTTTCGAGTAAAGCAACAAAAACCGTTCATATTGTTGGCGCTACATCATCATCAGCCTGTACTGGTCCTCTGTTCGACATAGGCCTCTGTCTATGTCGAACAGAGGACCAGTGCAGGCTGGGTGCGGGCTGGGAGAGACCAAGGTGTGCCACTTCTTTTTTATCGTGGTAAAATCATCAATTCAGTCCTTCCACCCAGGGCAGACCAAGAACTGGCAAGCGCAGCGTAGGATGTCCACCAACACCGGTATATGTGGAGATCTAAAGGGGAGGCCTATGTTCAGCAGTGGACGTCCTATGGCTGAGATGATGAAGAACCAAGGGCAGGGTGAGAGGGACTGTCAGCCTTGTACTGACTGAAATCCATGGTGTCTTCAATATCCCTTTACGTTCCAGAGTTACCCTGATGAGATAATTCCCGCGGCCCCGGCAGGCCTTAACCTTCTAAAGGCCCACCCCGACATCTTGCAGACACTCTTTGAGGCGCGCGTGGAACACAACGCGCCGTTGACACGGGCATGGTCCATGGTCGGACAGCCAGTCGAACATTACTCGACACTGAGCCTGATCTTGAGGTTTCCTCATTCAGTTTCTGTCAGCGCCACATATGCGATCCAATATTGATCGTCAAATCCTAAATTAACGCGAGCAAAGCTGCAGACGAAAGCTAGTTTACAAAATTAGTTAGATCCATGCAATTCCCAAACGTTCCCGAACGTCACCTAAATTATACACAAAAGTTCTGAACGGAATTTAAATGCACATCCACTTGGGAGCCCGTGTGATGTTGCTTTTAACTTAAGTTAAAGTTCCTCTATTTTCACTTAGAGCGTTTTCTCTTAGGGAGAGTGGTAGTTGTAACATTAATTGCGTTAAGTCTGCAACGTTTAGTGTTAAAGTGCTCTTAGATGCTTTAATTATTATTTTTGCGTGTGAGTTTTGACGAAGAAAAGGATGAAATTAAAGATGTAAGGTACAAATTGAAAAAACACAGACTTTTCATCCTAGGAAAAGTATCATCCTTGGGATCGTTTTTAACTTTTAAGTCAAGAGTGAATATTTTACTTCCAGGCAAGCGTGCATCATCGTTGACCATACCATTGCTTTCATCATTGTATTCAGCCGAGAAGACATCCACTTCAGAACGAAGGCTTCCTTCTTACTATTACGATATCGTCAGTCCACCTATTGGTAAAACTAGTTGTCAGACTTCAGGCCTCTGACTAACAGTAACGCCTGTCAAACATCTACAAATTATTGGCTTAATGAAAGACTTAAGGCTTTACGTGCTTTCGGGGCAAACTCAATATAATAAATGGTTACTCATCAGCAGAACAACTTAAATTTGAAGATTGACCTGACCAGTTGGAGCCACTTCATCATCATCTGACTAGCCTCTCAATAAAGTTAGGGCGGCTTCCAGTCGAATCAGATGGAGCTGAAAAATCAATACTTTAAGTAGAGCGACTGTCTATTTCACCTCAACGATCCACAGTAATTGGGTAATACGATCGTACCTATGGGCAACACTGGTTGCCAAATTTCGAGCTTCATAAAAAAACAACAACAGAGACCAATGGCTGGCAGGAAACTCGCAATAACATTATGGTTACCCCTCCATAGACCGATCTTGGCAAGCGTGGCCTAATCGTCTTTTACGGTTTTGTAGTTTAGCCAAAAGCTCCTCCGGCAACTTACCTGGATAAAATACTAAATTGTAGACTGGATAAGCATTCATCATCATATCAGCCGTAAGACGTCCACTGCTGAACATAGGCCTCCCCTTTAGACTTCCAGTAGGACCGGTTGTAAGCGGCCAGCATCCAGTGTGATCCTGTGGCCTTCATAAGATCGTCTGCCCACCTGGTGGGTGGATAAGCATTACATTTTATTGGATATTTAATAAAAATGCAATTTGCATTGTAAATCTATATTTTACATATGACAAAGTCACTAGTTCATCACTGACACAAAGAAAAAGTAAAAATACGAAAGGAGGTATATAACAGAGTCTCCGCCCTCAATTATCCCTCCTCACAGACGTGTTTAACATCTGGTCAACGTGTCGCCTCCATGACTGGCCGTCATCTGTTAAAATTTCATAATGCAGATGGCCCATGCGTTTAACCACGGTCCCAAATTCCCATTTTTTATTTGGCCGGTAGTCTCGTATTTGAACCCTCTGCCCCAATTGGAATGTTCTCACATGGTCAGTATCATTTGTTGAATTGACTTGTAAATGTTTTTTCTGTAATAATAAAGCATGTAACAATGTCCGGACCGTCCGGCCCCCAAAAATTAATTGATAGGGACTTTTCCCTGTCGTTGAGTTTGGCGTTCTTCTTAGTTGTGACTTGATTTTTAATATTTTCTCATGTAACGTAGCGGATTCATTGTCCATAGTATGTAAGGCCTTCTTCACTGTCTGGACAAAACGCTCGGCCTGACCATTGGTCGCTGGATGATATGGTGCCGAAGTTTTATGTATCACGCCGTTTTGCTGTAAAAATGAAGTGAATTCTTTGGATACGAACTGTCTTCCATTATCAGATACCAATATGTTTGGTAATCCGAAATCCACGAACAGTTCTTTTAATTTATTGATACACCACGAGCTTGTTATCGTCTTGGTCGGAACTATTTCAACCCATTTCGACATCGCGTCAACTATGATGAAAAGATAGTGTCCCTGTAATGGTCCAGCGAAATCGATGTGTATTCTTTGCCATGGCTCAGTTGGTACTTCCCAATGGTGTAGCGGTACTTTGATTGGCTCATTTTGCTTTAGTCGACATTGACGGCATTCGCGCACAAGTTCCTCAATATCCTTATCCATGTTTCTCCAGTAAACGTAACTGCGAGCCAGTAATTTCATTTTTAACATTCCCAGGTGTCCTAAATGTAGCTCTTCCAAAATTGTAGGTCGTAAGTTCTGAGGAATCATGACTCTCATTCCTTTCATAAGACATCCCTCTTCGATTGTGATTTCGTTATCATTATATCCAAGTGTTTTTAAAGTTTGACCTTTATTTAATGTTTCTAATAATAACCTGTATTCGGGATCTTTCATGCATTCTTCTGCTATTATAGTACGGTTGATGGTAAGTGTATCAATTTGATGTTGTTGGAATAAGCTATGTTGATCCATTTTGTAATCAGGTGTCGGTTCTACTGGAAATCTTGAAAGGAAGTCTGCATTGCTATTATTTTCAGATTTTCTATATTCTATGTTATAGTCGAAACCAGACAGGAAATGTGCATAGTGAAATAGACGCATCGTGCTCATAGCTGGTAAGGTTTTTTGTGGATGAAAAATTGAAGTTAATGGTTTATGATCCGTGATAAGCGTAAATTTTCTTCCGTAACAATAATGAAAGAATTTTTTAACTCCCCAATATATGGCTGTCGCCTCTTTATCAATTTGGCTATATTTCTTCTCGCTTGATGTCAGCGATCGTGAAGCAAAGGCGATCGGTCTGTCGGTGCCGTCTGGTAATCGGTGTGATAGAACTGCACCTAAACCATATGGAGAAGCGTCAGTTGCGAGAATCAGAGGCTTCTGTAGGTCAAAGTGTAGAAGGATTCTATTACTAACGATTTCGCCTTTAATAGCATCAAAGCTCTGCTGACATGCCTCTGACCATTCGAATTTTGTGTTTTTTTGTAGTAATTTGTTAAGTGGATGTGCAATAGTAGCCAGATTGGGAATAAATTTGTTATAGTAGTTGCTCATGCCTAAGAAGGTTCGCAAGTCATTCGTGTTCTTAGGGCTTTCTGCGTCTAGTATTGCCTTTATCTTTTGTTTATTCTTATGAAGACCTTGACTGTCAATAGTGTGTCCCAAATAGTTAATACTTTTTTTGAAAAATTGGCATTTGTCTTTGTTCAACTTCAAGTTATTTTCTTGTAATTTCTGTAACACTTTCTCTAGTCTTTCCTGTAGTTGTTCTTCAGTAGCTCCTTGTATAATAACATCATCGAAGAAACATTTCACCCCCTGTATATTCTGTAGTATCTTGTCCATAAATTTTTGCCACAAATTTGGAGCTACTTTGACTCCAAACATCAATCGATTCACTTTGAATGTGCCTTTGTGAGTGCTAAGCGCTTGTAGCATAGCACTTTCTTCGTCCATCTGCATATTGAGATATGCTTGACATATATCTAACGTACAATAATACTCGCCACCATTCATCTCAGCAAATATGTCTTCTATTATAGGAATCGGGTACTGTTCATCTTTAATCATCTTATTAAGAGTTACCTTGTAATCGGCACATAAACGAATGCTTCCATTAGGTTTCACGATCGGTACAACTGGTGTACCCCATTCAGCATTATCAATTTTGGTTATAATTTTTTCTTCGCATAATCGATTTATTTCATTGTCCACCAAGTCCTTAAGTGCGTATGGAATGCGCCTTGGTTTTATGTAAATAGGTATGGCGTCTTCTTTTAATGTTAAATGCCCCTTATAGTTCGGAATACATCCCAGTTTTCCATCGAATGCAGCTGAATATTTTGCAATAATTTTGTCTAGTTTTGGATGGTTTTTCTCTTCTTGTGGTACTGCGTACATGTCAGCTATATTGAGTTTAATTTCTCGTATCCATTCTCTGCCGAATATAGCATCGACATCCCGTCTAATGATGTAAATCTTTCCATGGAAAAGTTGATTCCGGTAGTTGCATTTTACGTAAGCGACTCCGACAGGGGTAATGAGTTCGCCTGTGTATGTTTTCATACGTATACCGGTTTTGAAAATTTGGTTCTCTATGTTCAGTTTTCTGTACTCCTTGAGTGACATGGATGACAAGGACGCTCCCGTATCCAGTTCCATTTGAACTTTCTTGTCTTCAATCTTGACGTTGACCATAAATTTATCAATACGACTGGAGCTGATAGCATTAATGTCGCAAATGCTCTCAGTATTCACAAAATTGGGTTCATTAATTTGTTTATTTTCGTTTCGTTGTAAAGCTTGTAGGCAAACGCGAGCTAAGTGTCCAGTCTTGTTGCATTTAGAACATTTCACGTTAACATGTCTACAACGGTTTGCTCTATGATCGACCTCACCGCAGCGGAAACATTTCCCTTGTAACTCTTTTATTGACGTAATTTGCCGTGGTAATGTGGGCTTCTCATGATATTTTTGTTTGTTCTTTATTGAGTGCACCTGTATTTCTTTATTTCTATATAGTTCACCTTTAATGAATTCATTATCCGCTCTAGCAATTTCAGTTGTAGTGGCTATCTGTACTAAATCCTTGAATGTAGTAGTAGTTTGGTCGTCTTGCAATATTTTAGTGCGAACTTCGCTGTTTCGTATTCCTCTTATAAATTGCAGAGCTAAGAAATTATCACATAGGTTTCTTGCAGTTGTCACAAGAGAAATCGCAGTCGTAAGCAAGGTGTTTGAGTTCCGCACTGAAATTTGCCACAGTTTCATTTTCACCTTGAATGCGTGTTATAAATTTGTGCCGGCGAGCCCACACACTAGGTTTAGGATCTATGTATTGTTCCAATATATCGACCAACTCCCTGAAATCTAGCTGTGTTGGGTCTTGCGGTGCGCACAGGTCACAAGCTCTTTCGTGTAGTTCCGGACTTAAAGAACTCAATAAAATGTATGTCATCATTTTTGTATCTTCGCAGTTCGTCATGTATAAATATGTATTTAAACGTTTAACGAAGTTTTTAAAACTTTCGTTTTCTTGAAACGGCTGGAAATTAATTTTAGGAATCTGGTACCTGGTGTCCCCGTAATCTGTTTGAGTGTTGTGGGATGTACTCGGATTAGATGGACACATTTCATATAAAATTAATTTTAATTGCGTAATTTCCTCTTTAATTTCGAAATGCATCTCTGCTTCCTCTTGTATGTTTGTAGTTAATTTTTCGATTTGGTCTTGTATATTGTCGAATTTTTCTTCGTATTTTTGAATAGTCGATAGGCGTATATTATATTCGTATTCTGAAACATTTTTGATATTTTGAAGATAATTGTATATTTTGGTTATCTGACCTTTTATGTTGCTTCGTGTACGTTTAAGCGTAATTAATTCTTCTTCCATCTCGTCGCCAATATTGGATATTTAATAAAAATGCAATTTGCATTGTAAATCTATATTTTACATATGACAAAGTCACTAGTTCATCACTGACACAAAGAAAAAGTAAAAATACGAAAGGAGGTATATAACACATTTAATAAACTTAATACATTATTCTCAGTTCTATAACTGAAAATGATATGAAATCAATCCTATTAAGCCAAGAGCCGATTTAGGCTTTTTCTTAAGAAAGGTACAGGAAAATAGAGCTAACGAATCGGATAAAGAAAAACGCCTCAGAAGGACGTGATACCCAGAAAAAGGGTCCTAAATGTTTTATCGTATAAGAACAAAGGATTATTTGAAGTGTTCTCGAAGTAAAAGATCCGTACGTGCTTATGACTATCGAGTTACTTTAAATATAAGAGTAAATATAAAGAAAAGAATATTGGCGTCATTCAGTGAGTTATTGTTCATCAATTAGTTGATTTCATACAATATTGTTTCTTCATTTTGAGAGATATTTGTTGTACATTATTACTATGTTAAGAAACATTCAATTTGTGATATGAAAAGTAAGTTACTTCTTTACGTTACAATAAAGAAGTAGATAATGAAAATAAAATCATACATCATAATGTATGATCTACAAGTGTCCCGTTGGATATATGTATCCCATATATCCAACGGGGCCCACCGCCTGCTGAGGTCGGGTCGGGCATCGCGTCCTGGGATTACAAAGGGTAAGCTTGAGCTCAAAACTTGTCAAAGGTGGTTTTTAGTCAGTAAGTAAGTCTGATAGTCCTTTTCGCTCCACTCAGGCAAGAAACACTCGTAAAAAGGTGTGACATCATGTGTTACACTAAAGAAAGAAAAGTCGTATCCCCTTCGTACACGAGACGACGCAAGTCTTCGATACCTTACGACTTTGGTATCCATTGATGCGCGCCTGTATACGAACCTCTACGGATTTGTATTGCGATAGTCACCTGGAAACCAAAGTTGTAAGGTATCGGATACTTGCGTAGCCTTTTGTACGAACGGCTTATTGTTTCTCTCTCGTGTCACATGGCTTACGTTTGTAATGACCTAATCATTTTTATGTTACGCCTACATTTGACGCGTCTATCATTTTTCCCCGTTTCCTCATTTTTGTTATTCCTTTTCGCAAAAATACGCGCAATATTACATCTTATTTGGTATTCCTAACCCGCTAAGCGGATTACTGGTAGATTATCTATTTCCTGAAAAAATAAAAATTGGATTTTTTTTGTTGTTGTTACAAAATATAAACGAATTGTGGGAATTCTAATTACGTTTTCAATGTGTTTTTTTGTATCGATGCCTTTGTCGAGTTTTTTTTTTTATTTGTTTGTTTGCGGATTATCTTTAAGTAGGTTATCCTGCTACTAATCAGTTACATAATTTTAATTAATTAGCATGGAGACGAAGTAGAGAAAGTTTATATTTTTTAAATTTTAATCATTTTTAATGTATTTTTGTCGATTATCTACCATTAGGCGTCTACTAGTATAAATTATATGTTATACATAATTTATTTGTTAGAAATAAACAAATAAATTATGTATAACATAAATAATTGTCTATTTCTGACTATATTAAATCAATTTGCTTTACAATTCTGATAAAGATTTACCGTCATGAATAATTATGTTATGAAAATAACTGCTGATAGTTTAGTGGTTTAAGCTTGACAGTGTAATAGATGTCCTGGGTTTAATTTCCGATTCGCGCAATTTTTTATAGAGACATCTCGTGGTCCTCACGTGGTTGGAAGTTGGCCCCGTAAGTTGGAAATCTGCCCTTACTTAGTGTAGTTTATTTCAAGATTTTCTTCTCTCAAAATTATTTGAAAGAATACGTTCTGTGATGCCAAATTATATGCTGGATTTTATTATTTAATTGTTCTGCTATCCGTGCGGAAAAAAATATGGTAATTTACAATTATCAAAATATAAAAAATCTTTGGCTAATAATACATACTTTTTTTCGTGGGGAATTATTTTTGTGGCAAACTTACAACAACTCGTTAAAACGGTATTATCGGCCTGCACGCGTAGCAGGAACATTCTATCTCTATTCTACCAAGAATAGACGAAGTCATTTTATCGTTATTTTTATATAATTCGACGGTTTTTTTCCACATGTATGACCCGATTCGTACACCATTGCGGATAGTTACATTCTTTTCCATAATTTAAACATTTCCATGCTTTTTTTTATCGTGGTAAAATCATGAAATGAGTCCTCCTGCCCAGGGTGGGACGGGAGGGACTATCAGACTTGACTGACTAAAATCCACGGTGATCCTTCAATAGCCTTTTACGTACCAAAGCCACGGTTAGCTGGTGAGACAGTTCCGCGACCCCGGTAGAAATCTTTGTACGTTCTGTCTTTTTGTCTTTTCTTCCGTCGACATAACCCATTTCTACGACGCTACGCGTGCTGGGCTCGAACCCACGAATAGAAAGTTGGATCACTACAACTGTTTCAATAAATCCTATACGTACATTACTCGAGAGTAGATAATAGAGAATTATCTGCGCTCATAACCTGAAAATCTAGATTCAAATGCAGACGTCATTTCTAAAATGAAAACATATTACCATTCCATACATTTTAGTTCTAAGACTTTATTAAATCGTTCTCATCTTCTCATCGCGAGCATTCACCTGTAATGTAACGTTACAGATTCGGATATTTTATCAGTGACGGAAGATAATCGAGTATCACAATGCGCACTTTGATGTTTCGGTGCGTACAGACTATTTAAACATTTTTCATAGTGTGGTCATGTTATATAACATTGTTATATTACATTTCACATAGACTTGTAGTGTTATACAACACATGTAATACATCATGTTACATGGTCTGTACGCACCTTTCCATTACACGCGAACGCTCGTGGTGAGGGATAGACGCAGAGATTAAAGGCCGTAGTAAGAGTTTTCACGTTTTTGTGACATAAAGTAATCGTGAAAGATGTTAATTTTATGGAAAAACTTTTCATACGAGGCATTTCTTATTTTCCATACAATGCACGTCATACACACTTCAAAGTTCAAAGTATATATGATCCAGACCGATTTCGGCCACAGCGACTTGGATCTATTGAGTGCATCGCTGGTGTGTGGTGACTGACATAGCCAATTTTTGTAGCGAAAGTGCGTCTACATTCACTGAAAGTCAGCACCCCTCCGAAAGTTCAAAGTACAACACTACTAAAGTCGAAATGTAAAATTCAATACCTTGCGGGGCATGCGAACGGCGAGTACCTACATCAATAAAATCAATCTTTATCTCGTTTGTTATCAGTCCTACGTATTATAAGCCAAATAATTGTAACATTAAATCCGTAGTCCAAACCAAAATAAATATAAAAAAACAACTGTCATTAGTTCTGACATTTAAAATAACTCGACTCCCACAATCAATGGAAAAATACAAATGGAATCATGAAAATATTATCGATAGAAATAACTAAGACTATTTACTAAATAATGACATAATTAAAATTACATTAAAGTATCTACTTTTCCAGGAAACAAAAAAGTGTTTTAGTAAATAAGAAGTCAAATCCTACTAAAATTATTTTCTTTTGCGAAACGGTTGCTATGACAGATAGTTAACCATCCACAGACCAACATTGTCAAGCGCGACTTTACCCGGAAGATCAGACTGTGTGGCTGCAATTATTTAGCCACAAGCTACTCAAGAAAAAAAATACTTTATGAAATTCTTCGCTAATTTTTTCCTTCTAATAGTCGTCACATAATTATTAGCACAACTGCTACGCTTATCAATGGTTAGCAAATGTCCGTTTGTTTGACTTTACTTAGAAACATGTTTTCTGATCAATAATGAGTCAATAAACTTACGTTGCACCTTTGTTTTCATAAACCACACATCAGTAGCAACCAGTCTAAGTTGGCCTATTATTCGATTGAAACTCTTCACTACACTAGGTCAGCTCAAACTTGAAGTCCGGCTTTTTGTTTGCAATTTTGATGTAATGAATGAAAACCTACCTAATTCGTTTGTTAAGTAGGTAAGTAGATTTTCCTTATAGATTAAAGGTAGCTCTTTTTATAATTAGTCTATTCGGCATTTCCCAGAGATTCAAATGGATTGCTTTTACTACATACTCAAGAGTCTGACGCGTATATTTATAAGTATGCAACATCAAAACATCGTACTTGCGGATGGCAAGTAATGGTTACCTCACCGTCTGATAAAGACCAGCGCGTTAAATCCACGTGCGTGTTTAGGAGCTGTCAATATAAGGCCCTTCGTACACACGGCGACTTGGGTATCCGATACTCCAGTCGAATACCTAAGTCGCGCGACTCTAGTAGCGCATGATCCGTACACAGCAGCGACTCGAGTCGTAAGACTCAAATCGTCTATTCGGCCACCATTCTATATTCAACCTTAATAATACATTGTACAAAACACAAAATGTACATCTCGTTGCATAAATTAAAATGCTGTTAATTTTAAAAATGGCGGGCGCATTCCAATTTCAATTTTTTGGAATTAAAAATTGGCGCGTATACCTACGGGAGAAAAACGTATTTTCACGCAAAAATATTGAGAAAGAATATGGTTCATAATTTCGCCGCGCGATTCTGCTACAAGGTAGCTCGATTTGTTTATGCTTTGACTTTCATGGTGGCGACCATGGGTTCAATCCCCAGGTATAAACATAGAATCTCTTTTCGTGTTTCACGTGTTTTTTAGAGTTTTATTCCATTTTTTTTCTAGGTTTTTTTTTTATAATTTTACTGCAATGCTGATGACCGTGGACAATTTCAGATTTGAATAGGATTTTTTTTTAATGTTTTCGTTTTTCTAATTACTTTATTTTTGTCGTATGTGCAAGTACATGACGAAGCTGGGTTAAAGTAGTAATGTTTGTAACGAAACCATAATAATTTATAAAAGTGTAAAAAGTTTGACACCATGCTCGATAGAATGGCGTTGTCGTCGAGTTAGATCGCGCTATCGTTTGGTTACATCGATTTAGTAAAAGCAACTGTGGTTTTATTTTGAACCTCATAAGTGTTCACATTAAGATCAATATAAATATTTCAACATTAGAACTAAGTGTAATTTATTTATATTCGTGTTACTTTTTTTTAAACTTCTATGTAATTTTTTAATTCCTTCATTTTTTTCTATTTGTTTTGTATAAAATGTACAAAAAAAAGAATTTATATTGTCTGTTAAAGTAAGTAGGTAGGTACTAGGTATTATTTATTATTTTGTTGTCAGTGAAGTTTACAGTCTCATTTATTTTTATCTTATACCTAATCTCGAGGCTAAATAATTACAGCCGCACAGGCCGATCTTCCGGGTTAAGCCGCGCTTGCCGAGGTCGGTCTGTGGATGGGTGACCATCTTTCATTGCGAGTTTCCTCCGTGCCTCGGAAAACACGTAAAGCCGTTTGTCCCGGCTGTTATTTGTAGATCTTTGACAGTTGTTACTGTTAGTCAGAAGCTCTAAAGTCTGACAACCAGTCTTACCATGGGGTATGGTACTACCCAGTTACTGGGTTGTGGAGGTCCGACAGGCAGTCGCTCCACGTAAAATACTGATATCCAGCTGAATCTGGTTCGACTGGAAGCCGACCCCAATATAGTTGGGAGAAGGCTAGCCAGATGATGACACTTTTAATTTTCTATGTATTTTTCCCGAACTAAGCTCGATCGACCAGGTACCTACTATTATGTAAATCACTTGTTATATTAATCATGACAAAAATAAATACCGGCCTGTTAAATCAACGGCCATTCCTATTACCGCCCAAGCTTAGGTATTCCATAGTAATGACGGGGCCCCCCTCTAGAGAGCCAAAGCCTGCCAGGGTCGCGGGACTTATCTCATTACCGTGATCCCGGAACATAAAGGGCTATGAAAGATACCGTGGATTTTGGTCACTACGAGTCTGACAGTAACGGGGTGGGAGGACTCATTTGATGATTTTACCACGTAAAAAAAACTTAAGTATTCCATAATTTAATTAGAATATTCTTTTGAATTTGACAAGCCTGTAAGTCTAGTGGTTAGTGGCCCTGACTGCTATGCCTGAGGTCGTGGGTTCGATTCCCACCCAGGAAATTTAATGTTTGTGTGATGAGCACTATCATTTTTGTTCTGTGTCTGAGAGTAATTTATCTATAATATTTATGTATTTAGAAAATAAAGTATGTTTTTCAGTTGTCTAGTACCCATAACACAAGCTCTGTTTAACTTGGGACTAGATGACGTTGTGTGCTAGTCATGGAATTATTATTATTAATTGTAATGATACAAACCAGGATATTTTTCTACTTCAGATACAAAGATGTTTAATAACAAAGTTTAAAATAATAGATACTTTTCGTCAGTTAAAAATCGCGCAGACTTGGGTATCGGCGATCTTGTTATATGAGGTCGCGCGCGGATAGAGTCGGCGACGCATCACGAAGATAAGCCTCTTAGGATTTGTATTGCGATAGTCTCCTGGAAACCAAAATTATAAGGTATCGGAAACTTGCATAGCGTTGTGTACGAACCTTCGTACACAACGCGACGCAAGTTGCCGATACTATAGTTTCGTCACTACTCATGACCTGCGGAAAATTAGAGGTACTAATTTTTTTTAGGCAATTTGATGTAACGACATAGACACTAGCGCCGCGTCAAAGGGTCATGATGGGTGGTCACGATTATGAATTTATAAAATGTCTGACACATGACTGTGACGTCAAAATATATTCTTTAGGGATCCGTAGGTTCGAAAGAAAAAACGGAATCTTTGTAAGATCAGTCGTGTGACCGTCCGCCCTTCACAGTTAATTTTCTGTGAACTTTTTTGACTGATTAAGTTGTAAACTGACTGGCCTGTTGGTCTAGTGGTTAGTGACCCTGACTGCTATGCCGGGGGTCGTGGGTTCGATTCCCACCCAGGACAAATGTTTGCGTGATGAGCATGATCATTTGTTCTGTGTCTGGGTGTAATTTATCTATAATAAGTATGTATTTAGAAATATATAAGTATGTTTATCAGTTGTCTAGTACCCATAACACAAGCTCTGCTTAGCTTGGGACTAGATGGCGTTGTGTGATAGTTGTGGAATATTATTATTTATTTATTTATTATTATATAAACATTTATCTATTGAATACATTTAGAACAGTTAAGTAGGTAGGTATGCCATTTCCAAACATATCAGTTCCTATTGCTCAAGTGTGTTTTCTGTATTATCTCTTATCTCCGAAAATACTGAACAGGTATATTTGAAATTATGAAAAATATATAAATAATAGAAGTCCTTTGTATATAGATTACAAGAAAATTCACAGTAGTCCTATGATCTTAAAACAACATAGACATCGGAGGGACAACAATGAAAAAAAATTGTAAACTGCATCATGTGATATCAAATGAAAATGCTTATTGTGAGGATTGTTAATATAATACTTTATTCGTAATAAATTTTATTCAATGAAATAGAAAAAACCCCTCTCTCCCAATTTTTTTTTATTAAGCTGCATACCAAATTAAGATTTATTACGAGGATTGAATATTGAGTGAATATTTTTTTAACATTTTAAAATAATTACTTTCCAAAAGTGATTCAAGAATATGCTACGGAACCATTTATTGTGTGAATATAATTAATAATGGTAAATAAATTGTTCCGCCATCTTGAAAGTCGCAGAAACTCAAGTAGCGGCGATGTCAACAGATAGGTAGCGCGCGATTGGCGTCGCGCGTCGCGAGCATGTGTACGAACGTATATGGATTTCTATTGCGAGAGTCGCCTGGATACTGAAGTCGTAAGGTATCGGATACTTGAGTCGCCTAGTGTACGAAGGGCCTTACTGATGGATAGGTAGATATAAATGTCTGCCAGGATTGCTTGGATGGGGTCGCGGGACTGTCTCGTCAGGTAACCATGACCCTGGAACGTAAAGGGCTATTGAAGGACCATCGTGGATTTCTATCAGTAAAAGTCTAACAGTCCTTTTAAGTCTGAGTAATGGGTGGGAGGAGTCATTTCATGATTTTACCACGATGAAAAAGGACCTTGATTAGGTATATGAGCCCATCAAATAATGAGTCAATTCCATTAAGAATTGATCGTAGATCAGTTAAAAAAAACAGTCTCAGTTTCAACAGGCCAGCACATATTTTAAGAATTAACTCATTAGTCAGAAAAGCCAGACACAGCAGCTGTGTATATTATTACAAAATTAACTAAAACAATAAACAAATTGACATTATTTTAAAGAATAATATCTCTAACACGCCATTATTATTTGGCAGCCATCCAAAGACTTTGAACAAAAATAAAATTGACCTAATTCTTTGGCCCTTTATCTTTGGATTCACATTTTTTTATACCATTAAAGTGACAAACAGTCAATACGGTCTGCTTGATGGAAAGCGATCGCCGTATTATACAGGGTGTAAGGGACAGCCCTCCACAAACTTTCAGGGTTTGCTATGATATGGTGATAAACAAACTTCCCCTTTTTTTTCTTCAATCAATGAAAAAAAAATCGGCCTCTCAATACAAACTGTCCAATCAAGAGTATAATTATTCTTACACCCTGTATAAACGCCTGCAAAACCAGAGTTATTGCTTGCGCATTTTCGATCCGGTACAAAGCATTCTGAGAGTATTTTTCTGTGCGTATAGCCAAGGAGTGGAATTCCTTTCCAGGCTTTGTATTTCCTGACAGCTATAACTTTTTTTTTTTACGTGGTAGTATCATCACCAAAGGGGCCTCCCACCCCGGGCAGGGCAGGAGGGACTGTCAGACTTGTACTGACTAAAATCCACGGTGTCCTTCAACAGCCCTTTATGTTCCGGGGTCACGGTGATGGTATAAGTCCCGCGACCCCGGCAGGCTTTAGCCCTCTGAGAGGGGGCCTCGTCATTATGCTGACGCTCTTTGAGGCGCGCGTGAATCACGACGCGCCGTCGACCCGGGCATGGGCATAACCTTGGAGTCTTCAAGTCAAGAGTGAATAGGTTACTTTTAGGCAAGCGTGCTTCACCGTTGACCACATCTTCGCTAACCATCAGGCGAGATAGTGGTCAAATGTGAACCTTTAGTTAAAATTTAAAAAACCTACATATTATTCACATCCTTTTGAAGGGTACAAAGAAAGCAGACAGCAGCGTTGTTCCGACACTTAAACCAGTTTCGGTGAAATATGTTTACATTGTGTCTTCCCCCACATGTAAGACTCAATGATTGAAGAAGAACTGGCTCATCCACATACGCGGATGATACGCAGAAGAGTTAACCCCTTCGTACCCTGGGCCACGCAAATCTCCGATACGTTAAGACTTTAGTATCCAGGTGACTATCGCAATACAAATCCATAGAGGTTCGTATGGTCACGCGTCAATGGATGGCAAAGTCAGTTTTTCAGTCAGTCAGTCAGTCGCCTTGTTTACGAAGGCCACACTCGAAGCTGTGTTGTGAATGAGTGTTTGATAGCCAATAGGACCCTGACACTACCTACTACACGGAGTAAGCCCCTTCATACACAAGGCGACGCAAGTCTCCGATACCTTACGACTTCAGTATCTAAGCGGCATCGGAATACAAACCCATAGAGGTACGAACACAGGCACGCGATTATTTTTAAAAAACTAAAAGTTAAAATTTGATTGATTTCCCTTTCACGTCGAACATCTTTTAATGTTTATATTACATCATAATGAAGATATAAATTTTGTTACGATCGGCAAATCTATTAATAAAAATATTGATGCACGGTCGGTGACCTATGGCTGGATTATTATAGCTCATTTCACTCAGGTGCTCCATTTTGTATGAACAGCAAATTTTTTAAATACCTCACTTGTATGCTGAGGTGTAGTAGCCCACCCACGTTTCACCAATAATACTAATTAGGTTTAAGTCCATTGTTATAAGGGACAAGCTTATTGCCATCAACTGGGCACAAATCCAGGCTCTACTGCTTCTTATTTACTACTTACTGTTAAAAAAACACAATAACACTTTGTCTAATCTAGGTATCGAACCTAGAAACTTTTCGCTCAGCAGTCACACTTGTGGCTATTAGATTAGAGAGGCAAATCTATGGTCATTTATTATGTTTGAGTTAACTTTTGACATTATTAAGTAATCGCTTAGACAACTATTGATTCAAACAAAAAATAAATATTTTTAATTCGTAATAATCGGTACCTTTATGTGAGCAATTATTTAGGGTTGCAACACTACAGCAATGGGTTTTAAATAACCTCCCTGGTTTTCAGGATACCACACTTGTTACTTGTTAGCACACTTTCACTTTTGGCATGACCAGCTGGCCTTTTTTGTCAGAAAATGGCAAAATTGTCAGCGTCCTGGGCACTAAAGATTAAAACTATATTATAAGTCAAAGAATTATTAACTTATAGTACCTAAAAATAACTGAATAATTTCTATTCCCAAAAGAAAATTGTTTGATTCAACTAATGGAAGTTAACTTGATTTGATTATGTCGGACAAAATTCGATAGAAGTCAATTCAATTTTCACCAGGACTTATTCTATTCTCACCTCACCAATTTAAATTTATTTGGAAAAAGAACTACGCTTATTTTTTTTTTCAACAAAACATTTTTTTTTTAAATCCGTTCTGCCTCAACAAAGAGATGAAGCAAATTTTGTTTTTCACCAGTTACGCATCAAACAATATGAATAAAAAAAAAAACTGTTGTCCCAAAAAGGTTTTATGAAACGAAATCCTATTACCTAGTGCTATTGGTTCAAAAAGTAAAAGCGCAGTCATGCAACTGACAGTAACTAATGCTTTATTCGATAAAATAAAAAGAAAAAATGGAGCTCGTATGCTACATAGTAGGAATACCGGCTAAATATTTTTTACTGTTCAATTAATGAATATTGAAAACCAAATGCTTGCATAATAAAACACGATAAGACAATATTATACTAAATCATTGTGTTTTCATTAATCCGTGCAGACAGATTTTGATTGAAATTACACACAGAGACTATTAACTGTTGGTAATGTTTAAATTAATAGAATAAAAAAAGACATAATTATGATGACCTCGTCGGAAAATATTGAACTTCTCGCTGCTATGGCCACGGGCATAATGTTAGTTTTTAATAAATAGGAACAATTCATCACATTTCCTCAACGTCATCATTTTCATTGCATCAATTTTTTTGATATTGTTATAGGTACCTATCGAATATAATGGAAGACCTAACCTAAACTATTAACCTTCCAGTAATGTGATAAGTTTGAAAATCTTTTAAGTAAATACATTTCACAGATTGAGGTAGGTTGACGAACTTAACTGGTCTGGCTGATCTGTCAACCTATCACAAAAAATTATCCCAATCGAACATGGACCCTTTACTTTTGTAATAAAATTGAAAATCTTTTAAAGAAAGACAGATTTGTGGTGGTGTGGTGTAGTACTACAGAAAAAAATATTATGTAACACAAGGATACAAAAAAAAAACTTGAACGTGGATGGTACATGAAATATTGATCACAAGATTCGACTGTAACCCAGACAGGCGTGATACTGAATAAAAAATATACTACACTGTCATCTATTTACGTATTAATACGAACAGCAAAATCTTTGTACCCTTTTTACGAAAATTACAAGCACCACCACCACTACCACTCCACCAGCCCCCTTCTATCATCGCACATCTAGACTCACGGCAAATCATCCTTACCTTATTGCTATTCCACCAATTCGCACTAAGCGTTTCCAAACGTCTTTTAGAATGCGTACAGCGAAGTAGTGGAAATCTTTGCCTGCGTCTGTGTTTCCGAACGCATACAACTCTAATCTCTTCAAAGTTTGAGTGAACAGGCTTCTTCTGGGTAAGCTCGGTCCATCGTCGAACTTGTCTTAGTCACTCCTGACCTAGACTAAGGTCAAGAGCAAACCCATAGCATATAAAAATGTATGAAAAACTGGTGTACCAAGCAAGCTATGTCTTGCTTTGGGCTGGTTAAAGCAAGGTCGAAGGAGAGACGAGTGGAGGACATTAAAGACGTAAGTAAGTAAGTAAGTATTTATCTCTACAGCGTCTCTTTCATACAAAATGTATGAAAAAAGAACTAGTACATCTAAATAAAAAAATAAAAAAGAAGATAGTAGGTACATCTGCGCCTGTCCACGACGAGGACTCTTTTTGTTTATTTTACCATGATAAAAAAGAACTGTCTTGTGTAATACGTACACACTCTCAATTTCCTTCTCTCTCTCTCCAATCATAATTATTATGAAAATGATAATTTATTCAAAATATACTGACAATACCAACTATTATTATAAAAAATATATTTTTTTTTTCGTTTTGACATAATTTTCGATACAATTAACGACACTAAAGTCATAACAATCTTAGTTGAAACGCATTTAAATAAATTGACGTCAAATTTCAACCACTGGGTGACCATTACAAATAAAAAATAATGTTGAGAACTTTAAAACACGTGTACGTCTACGTTTCGAATCAACCGAGATTTATTGATACATTAATGGACGTTTTATAGACCAATAGACAAATAAATCTTGAAAAAAGAAACAAGATAAAGTAATCATTTAAATTGAGAACGTTAATAAAAGATGAACTCCAACAATACATCGTCTACAAATAAAAATAACTATTTAGATGCAGTTTGAATACCAGTATTTTACATGGCGCGACTGGCTATTTTTACTTTGCCCCACACTTGGAATTTTTCCTGTATCATCATCATCATCATCAGCCAATAACATTCCCACTGCTGGGACACAGGCCTCCTCTCTTGTGAGAGGGAGTGGGCCATAATCCACCACGCGGGCCCAGTGCCGGTTGGCAGATGTCACATGTCTTCGAATTTGATGGTTCTAGGACATGCCGGTTTCCTCACGATGTTTTCCTTCACCGTTTTGAGAGCAGTGGTGATGAAATAAATTACACAAAGTAATGCGCCTGGCGGGGTTCGAACCCACGACCTACAACTCGTAAGTCGGGGCCGATACCACTGGGCCACCACTGCTCTCACTGCTCTCCTGTATCGTGGGTGGAAACTCGGAATGCAATAGATAGTCACCCATCGATAGAACGACTCTGACAAACGCGACTTAACCTTGAAGATCAAAGCTCAACGACTATTTTTATTGCGTTATTATTAAAACAAGAAATCACATTCTTTAAAAGATTTTGTCAAAAAACAAGAATCAATAATTAACGGTAAGCAACAGATTAAAAATACCTCTCAACTGACAGTTGATGACATCTGTAATTTATAACGTCATTTAAATGTCAATTGATGACTTTATCCATACTTAATACCTCACACACTTGCCAAATATGTAAAACAAAAGTGAAAACTGAACCTGTTGGCAACTAGCAACATCACAAAGTATTGATTGATTGAAAGATTGACAATTTGGCACTTGATAGAACACGTGAAATTGAGGTGAACAAAAAAAAACTGGTCAAGTGCGAGTGGAACTCACGTATGTAGGATTCCGTACCATTTTGTTAATAAAATCGATAAAAAACACGTTTGTTGTATGGGAGACCCTCTTAAATTTATTATAAACCGGCCAAGTGCGAGTCGAACCCACGTATCATGAGTTCCGTACCATTTTGTTAATAAATTCGGATAAGAACACGTTTGTAATGTCGTAGGGAGCCCCTCTTAAATATTTTAGTTTATTTTATTTTATAATTAATATAATCTTCTGTGAATATTTCGAGCCTCTAACAGTTGCATTTAAAAATATCAAGCAAAATCGAGCAAAGAAAATCAATGACATTTGTTGTATGGGGAGCCCTCTTAAAAATTATAATTTATTTTATTTTATAGTTAATATAATTTTCCGTGAATATTTCAAGCATCAAATAGTTGCAGTTAAAATTTTTATTATAGTTAACAGAAAAACATGAACTCTGAAGATTCAAACTGTCTTACTCCTATGATTCATGAGATACTGCCTGATGACAGCCAGACGGACAGACAGACAGACGAACAGCAGAGATTTTATAGTTATAGATTCCCGTTTTTGGCTACGGAACCCTAAAAAACATGTGTTTTTTCACGTTCTATCTATCACTAAGTGGATTAAAGAATGGGTTGACATTTAGAAGGAACAAAATGTCGAGCATTAGGTCGTGGGGAATAAAAGTCACCTGTGTTTTGTTTTTCTTTTTTTTTCTTTAACAACGTATAGATAATATGCGTTTGTTGTCTTTCTTTAATTTTAATGTAATAATAGCGTTTGTTGTGTTTCTATAATCTTTATCTGTACTTACTTATATTTTTGTTCACACATCAAGCTAATCAAAACCAGTTTGTCTTGGTCTCGCTTCGTACGATTTTTACATAAAATGAAAGCACAGCTGATACTGGTTTTGCTAGCTTGACCGATTTTTCATCTTTTCATAATTATTTGATTGTTGTGAAGCGAATAGTGCAATAGCTGAGCGATTGGACTGCTGCGCTGTGTGTCGTGGTTTCGATTCCCGCACGGAGAAAATATTTGTGTTATCCACAAGTAGTTGCTCCGGGTGTGGACGTTTGTGTATGAGTTTATACGTTTGTAAACGCACCCA
This sequence comes from Agrotis ipsilon, assembly GCA_028554685.1. Taxonomy (NCBI): domain Eukaryota; kingdom Metazoa; phylum Arthropoda; class Insecta; order Lepidoptera; family Noctuidae; genus Agrotis; species Agrotis ipsilon. The sequence goes on from CM052977.1 coordinate 11,256,981, forward strand.
CGACACAGGAGAAATTCCTAGTGTGGGCAACTTTTTTGTAAAAGAAAAAAAAAGAAAAAATTAAAAAGATTTCGTTTTCGCAATAATGTAAGCGCTACGCTTACATTATGGCAAAAACGAAATCTATATCCTAGCCAAAAGTTACAGATTAACATATTTTTAACCTGGCTATCTATAAATCAGTCGGCTATTGTGATTACAGACAACAGTCATTACGTTTTTATTATAACTTCAAAACTCCTATTTTAGTTAATAGCTTAGTTCCACAACACGTAATAGCTTCCTATTGTTCCGCGTTGCACACTGGGTATTTCTGGGGTCAAAGTCTTTGATCAATTTAGAATAACCTCTAATTTTCGGGGCATTTAACTTTGTATTTATCAGTTAATGCATCAGTGTTTTACCTATTCAGTAAGTTAGTTCATTTGTCACTCATTTGTGACTTGTTATTAGGAAAAGTAGTTTAAGTAATCGATTATGTCTCATTCACGCGAAGGAACACATTTGTACTAATCATTATTTAATCTTTAAAGGAAAACATTTTTTCTTTTGTTTTTTTTTTTTTTGTAACAAAATATCTCAAAACTACGGCTCTTCGGTCGTTTTACCCGCGGGCCCGCGGGTCCAATCGACCAAATGCGTTTTTGAGTTTGTTGGAGATGTGTGCCGATTACATATTTTTTTTTAATGATAGCATTCGCTTAAAATGAATGCAAGCGCACACAAATGACAAAACTATCTAGCGACGTATTTTCCTCTTCCTTTCTTTGTGGCAGTATTGGTGAAGTCCATTTTCACAATAACAGTTTCATTTTCCGTGCTTTTCACCACGTGGATAAAGGAATAGTTTCTTTAAAATTTTAAGACAGCTTTGTCTATGTGAGACAAATAAGTCTTGAAACTAATAATTACAACTATTTTTTTAAACCCTTAATTGTAATTAACCCGTAGAGAACCGAAGAAAAATCCTAATTTTACTACCATCTAAAGAAAATAACCTTAGTTTTTCCAATCATCATTTAGAAGCATTCTAGTTACCGGAAGGGTTTCTACTAAATCAGGAAACCCAAAGGCCTTACAAGTCCGATGCTACTAGCAACCTTATTGTAAAGAAAATAAGGATCAGTTTGATTTTGTCAGTTTATGGCCTTTAGAAATTAGGTACGATTACAAACCTTTTTTGGGTGGTATAATCATCAAATTCTCCCGCCCACGGTTACCAATCTTAGGATAAGTTAATACGGATAACAAGTGCCTCTAGTGTACGATTGAGGAAATAATTTCATTCTTCAAAAACGTCAAAACTCGAGATATGGCTTCTGATTGGAATATAAATATAGAAATGGTTAAATAACCCTTATTTTGAGAGGATTTATAATCAAATGACTTCCCACGCTCTGGAGCCGAAAGAACTGTTAGAATCCTTCTGAGTAAAACCCCACCATTTCCTTTCATTGCCTTTTACAGTCCAAAGCCACAGTAACCATTAAAGATACTCCACAATTTTAGCGGAATTTCCGCAGCTGCCGTATCTACCACAGTTGCGGGAATTCTACCAGTACCCTACCATAAGTTGTCATTACGATACTCGATCATCGATATCGACCGCGTTAGGCGCTCTCATTGGCCCGCTCCAAGGTTGTATGAACTCTCAACCAATAAGAGCGCCAAACGCGGTCGATATCGATGATGGAGTATCGTATTGACCACTCATGGTATGGGTATAGTTCCCGCAACTCTGGTAGATTGTTAAATAATCCTCTGTCATATTAATTAACTCTCAAAAACTCAACACAAAAGCAAAATTGTTAATAATATCCTCAAAAACCCACAGAATTAATTGCGAATACAATAGCCCGAAAAATACAAAATTCATAAAACGTATACAGATTTCGTACAGAAATTCGCCAATGGAACACAAAAGCCTTTTCAGGAAAGTAATGGGCATATTTTTTTTAAATTACCCGCTTCTGGTGAATTGCTGGCCACTTACCCGGGTTAAAATATTATAAAACGTACGAGGACTACGTATTTTTTGTGTACACTTGACCACACATCAAACGATCATAACCAGTTTATCGTGGCCTTGATTTCTATGATCTCTCCGCAGAATTAACGGTCTGGTTATACTGGTTTTATTCAGCTTGGTATGTAGCCCTGTGTACATGAACTACGTATTTTCTGAATACACGTAAGCCATTTATTATTTGAGCATTAGGATGGCCAATTTAATAGCCTCGTTTCTGGTACAAATATAGAATTTTCAGTCTCACATTTCTTTGGTTTTTTGGGTCATTAATTTCTGATAATGTCGTTGAGGTAAATCGGTAGGAAAAATCTGATTGGATGTAGGTTTTTGCTTCAATTGGTTCTTAATATACTGGAAATATTAGTTTCATGTCAGTTTACTGCCAGCTCCTTAGGGCGTGCGTGGGAAACGATGACCAGATGGAGACTAGTAATGCGATTCTTTAAAAACTCAGCGCCGTTGATCAAAATAATAATTGAGCTGTATCTTTAGTATATTTTCTACTTGCTCTGCACGGATACGCGGACGGCGAGTAATGGGTGACTGGCCGTCCGTCCGATCGTGCACCATGATCGACGGCGCGTTGCTGGTACATCTTATCAAGTAAACGTGGCCTCAAAACTATTTAGGGACTCTATGGATATAGTCAGTACAAGTCCTGACAGTCCCTTCTGTCTGGCCCTGGGTGGGAGGACTATTTCGATGATTTTACTTTTTTTTCTGTTGTACAAAGTTGATAATCGTAGAGTCACAGATTAGTAGAATGTTTAAGAGAGTACTATAATTTAACACCGCCAACTTAATTCTGGTTCAAAATGTTAGTACATTATGTTGAACACAAGAGGACGGAAAGGGTTCAACGAGTTATTTAGTAAACAAAGTATGAGTTTATAGATGGATAGCACGGTAGCGTAGTGGTCCGATTCCCACAAGGTACAAAATAAATATTTGGTTCTGGTTGTTTGTAGTGAGTACAAAAATGTTTATAAACGCTCCCACTATACGGCAGAAATTCCTGGAGCCTTAGTCAAATAGCATTCGACAGTAAACGACAATCGTTATCGTTCATCAGTCACCAATACATTTTCAACTTTATACCCCAGCGCGTAAAGTTGAAAATCTATTGAAGTTCACAGATCGTTTTCGTTTGTTTCGTTCGTTATCGATTAGCAGTTTTTAATAGATTTTCAACTTTACGCGCTGGGGTATAAAGTTGAAAATGTATTGGTGACTGATGAACGATAACGATTTTCGTTTACTGTCGAATGCTGTTTGACTAAGGCCCCTGGAGCCAAGCAATTTAAAAAAAAAAATATTTTTTCTACAAAACTGCCTTGTTTTAAAAAAAAATAAAAATGTGCACCAATTTTTAGTGTCGTATTTTAAGAGTATGTCAATGAGTGTAAAAACTGCTAAGTGAGATGAAGCCGATAATCATCGTGTGAATAAGCTTCAGAGGACAAAATTTTTAACAAAATTTGGCAACAAGTACAAGAAATAAGATATTTCGTATATTTCATGTCATCGCTATTTTTTATAGAAATTTCGATGACAGGCGATATTAGTCACTGTAGATGCTGTTGATCATTTGCATGGCATTAAAAGAAACGGAAAGAAATGGTAGGAAAACATTATTGTTACTGTAACCTGTAGTTTTTTTGTCTTTTTGAGCCATTGATCCGATTGTAAACGAATTTTGAGCTTTTCACTGTATGGACTTGAAAAGATTGCTTAACCTCTAGGTGTTGTACCACTGTTGGGCAAAGGTCACCCCCATAACCTTCCATTCTTTCTTAATATATCTGTAACTTATTTCGAGAAAGTTTCAATAAATATATTTATCTGACACATCAATGTTAGTTCAGGTACAGCTGGCAAGTTATCATTTCTAAGTCTTCGAAGATCAGGTCCATGGTCGACGGCGCACTGTGTTCCACGCGCGCCTCAAAGAGCATCAGCATGATGACGGGGCCAAAGTCTGCCGGTGTCGCGGGACTCATTTCATTACCGTGACTCCGGAACATAAAGGGTTTTAGAAGGACATCATGGACTTATGGATTTTAGACAGTACAAGTCTGACAGTCCCTCCCGCTCTACCCTAGGTGGGACTCAATTGATGATTTTACCATGTAAAAAAAAGCCTTCGAAGATACTTAGTGCTTAACATTCATCAGCACAACCTTATCATCATCATCAACATATCAGCGGTACGACGTCCACCCCTGAACATAGGCCTCCCTTTTAGACTTCCAGTAGGACCGGTTATAAGCGGCTTGCATCCAGCGTGATCCTGTGGCCTTCATAAGATCGTCTGCCCACCTAGTGGTGGACGTCCTACGCTGCGCTTGCCGGTGCGTGGTCTCCATTCGAGAACAACCTTATCATAAAATTATTAATGATTTTGTTTCACTACAACTGATTGTTTATATTTTTTCCCTCAATCATTGTGAGAAGGCCTTCAGCCAAGCGGCGGTAAAATTAAAGACTGATGCCATACTGCGATCAATTATCAGTTAATTATAATGTATATTGTTTCTGTAAGCCAGTTCAATGAGCACCAAAATTCGTTTGTCAATCCAAGGGTAGATTATTAAGTAATTACTTTAATGACACACGTTTCCTGGAAAACGGAAAAGCCAAATGATAGTTAATTATTTTCACAGTACATTGCCAAGTTACAGAGTCTCATTTTTCTTAATTAAAATTGCATCGTATGCAATTTCAGTAATGTTATTTTTTCGGACGCGACAATTTTGTTTTTGTGTGACTAAGCTGTTTTTTTGTGAAAAACTTAATGACGCTGCTTCGTTTTTGGGATCCGCACGTAAAGGGTTAAAACGGACGCGGGACTGTCTCATCTGGTAACCTTGGCCAGGTACGTAAGAGGTTATTGAAGGATCACCGTCGATTTTAGTAGACAGTACAAGTCTGACAGTCCGGGAGGACTTATTTTTTGATGATTTTACCTCGATGAAAAAAAGGGTAAAATGTAATGATACTACTAGATGAGAGTACTGTCTGTGTTTAATCAGGCTGTATCTTATGAAGTGTGATAGTTAGGCAGTTGAAATTTTCATAGATAATGTATTTCTGTTGCCGCTATACCACAAAAATATTAATTATAGAATAAAACAAATATTTAAGTAGTCCCACACTACAAAAAAAAATTGGTAATTTTCATAGATAATGGTACGGAACCTATCCTGCGCTAGTCTCGCTCGCACTTGGCCGGTTATCATCACCGGTTTGACCTCTCAGTAAAGCCATTAAAAAATCATTGACCGGTCATTTCTCGTCTAACTCACGCCAGACAAATAGTCTTTAAAAAGAGATATATAAAAATCATGAATGAATTTTCGGTGCAGCCAACCCGTTCATATAAAATGTTGGTAATTTAAACTTCAGAGGTAATGGGTAAAATATTACAAAATGTAATGTGACCACTTATCTTAAAATTAATGTGGCTACACTGGCTACTAATGTTTAAAATGTTTATTTAAGTGAGAGATTAAAAAGTCTTATCACGAAAGAGTTGAACAATAAAAGTATTAAAAAAAAAAAACTTAAAATTAAAATTTCTATTTTGATAAGCGCTTGACTAATGATTATCTTTCTTTTTTCAGATTATCTGACGAGGAAGGATCTACAAAGATTTAAGGTAAAAATAAGTTGTTACTATTAAAAAAATAATACTTTCTGGTAAAGTGAATAAAATAGATAAAATTTATCACTAGAGTAATAATGTTAGAAAAAAAAAAGTTTATAGGATGGATCAATTTTTTTATAGGTAATTCGCACTTTTTTTTCTTCTGAGCGAATCGACTACCCCAAAAGTTTTTAGTCAGCAAATAAAAGATAATATTATTACAAAATTTTGACACGCATGTTTCGTTCGAATCATCTATACTAATATTATAAAGAGGTAAAATGGTTTGTTTGTTTGTTTGTTTGTATGTAATGGGTAATCTCCAAAAGTAATGAACCGATTTTGAAAATTGTTTCACTGGTAGAAAGCTACATTATCCCTGAGTGCTATAGGCTATAAGTTATAAAGATATCATGCATATTAGCTGCACTATCTCAAGTTTTGTTTAGCCGGGCGGAAAAAAATTGCTCTTCTAACAGAGTTATTAGCATGCGCTGCCTTAATAGTTGATTATAATTGAAAACAATGTATGGCAAAAATGTCCGCTTTGAATAGTTCTACAATAAAGTCCGCGACACCATATTTCTATATTTTATGTTTTAGCAGATATAGTAGCTTTTACGAGTTAAAAAAAGTATTTTTCGTCATACTTACCTTTGGACGGTATTTAAATGAACTATATATTAAACCTTATCCAAAAAAATATTATTATGATCACAAGAACATCATAGAGATATGATTTGCCTCAAACAGTATGCCAATTGGTTAAATAATTTCGAAGATAACATAAAATTACTAAATCGCAAAATGCCGCCGTCCATTCTCGAAGCACATTATACCTTTCGACGGTTTTTTAATCAACTAAATATTAAACCTTAACAAAAAAAATATTATTATGATCACAAGCACATCATAGAGATACGATTTGCCAAAAACAGTAAGTAAATTGGTTCAATACTCTCGAAGATAATAATATATAATCGACACGACAAAGAAAGATCCATTGGATGGCGTTGTGCAATAACGCGTTGGTCTTTTTTTAATGTGGTAAAATCATCAAATGAGTCCTGAGCCCTGGGTGAGGCGGACTGTCAGACTCTTACTGACTAAAATCCACTCATGTTCCTTTCGATGCCCTGTACGTTCCGGGGCCGCGGTATCCTGGGTTAAGAAAAAACCCACGACCCCAGCAGGCATTTGGCGCGAAACACGGCGCACCACCGACCCGGGCTTGGTCCTCGGTCGGACGGCGAGCCACACATTACTCCGCCCGCTCCGCCGCTGTGCCCTCTGCTGATCAGAGGGACACGCGTTGGAGCGTTCACACGACATGCTATTCACATAGGGGCAAAGAGACCCCACAGGCATACAGTGCCTAAGGAAGAGTTTTTGACGGGCGCACGTGGAGGTTTCCTGTCTTAGCACCCCTACATGTTGGTCTTTAAAATTGTTTTGATTGCTCAGTTTCTTAAAACACAAAACACGGTTTCTTTGAATTCGAAGATGTGGTATTTATGTTTTTGGGATATCGGACAGTTTCAGCGATTGTTTACCATGCCTAAAAGGAAATCACAACTTTACCGAAAGACATCCCGAAAAGTCTGCTCTTGCAAATCATCAGCGCCTCTAGAGGAATAGAGAAAATATTTCGCAAGCACGCGCTGGGGAATCTTGCTCCGAGCGTTCACAGCGTCTTGCCAACCAGAGCTGGAGAACATCGAGAACATCTAGCGCTGAGCGCTCGCAGATGCTTGCTCCCCTCTTTGAAGAGTGGCTGGATAGACCCCACGGCGTCCTCATCTACCGCTTGACACAGGTCCTCACCGGACATGGATGCTTCGAGAGGTACGTGTGTCTGATAAAGAAGGAGGAAACGCCCGAGTGTCACCACTAGGAGGACCGCCCGGAGGACACGGTGGAGCATACGATGCAGGACTGCCCTGCTTGGGCGGAGCACCGCTGTGTCCTCAAGCAGGCGATAGGCGGAGACCTCTTATAGGTGAGAGAGAGGACAGCATCCTCCCTCCACCCCAGCCGTAGTATTAGACGCCCACGGCGACGGATGTCGCGGGACGATCATCGGGCATGCGGGCTTCGAGTAAAGGGCAACTCACTGTCCAACCATGGACCATGCCCGGGTCGACGGCGCGTTGTGTTCCACACGCGCCTCAAAGAGTGTCAGGATAATGACGGGACCCTATCGAGGGCCATAGCCTAACCAGGGTTGGGAGACATACGTATACCGCGACTCCGGTATTCAAAGGGCAACCGAAGAACATCGTGGATTTAAGTCAGTACAAGTCTGACAGTCCCCCCTCCCACTCTGCCCGGGTTGGGAGGACTCATTTGATGTCACGAAAAAAAAGCCAAAGTGCGAGAACATCGCAGGCCGTGCTCGGGAATCTAGCGCTGAACGTGCGCAGCGTCTCAGTGATTTAAAGCAGCATATCTCAGCAACAAGGGATAGGGACACTCGCGCTGAGCGCTCGCAGTGGCTCGCTAACCAAACAATGAGAACATCGCATGCCCGTGCTCGGGAATCTAACTTTGAACATGAGCAACGCCTAGCAACAGAAAGTCGGCTGGCGGTTACTGTCAGTATGCAATAAAAATATAATCCTCCTTTTGGCAGTCAGGAAATAAATCATAGCACTCGGCACTCAGTACTAACCGAACCACTCTCATCATTTCATCACAAGTTAAAATTTTTACCGCCCAACGAAGTGGGCAAGGGTCAGCTAGTCCAATAATAAAGACAAAAAACACTCGATGCGAAAACGCTTTAGGTCACAAAAATCTGTGCTCGTCTTTTGAATATACCTACTTATACAACGACGATTATATTACTAGACTCCTAATAACAGGCGACTGATGTCTGTCAATACATTAGGCAAAAAAGTCTTATATCCGTCTTATTTCAACCACTCCTGTGAGCCGTAAACATAACTTGAGACAGAACAGAGTGAGTTAACCAATCACAACGCAGTACCCCGTCCCCTGGCTTGCGTAGTACCTCAGCGAATTGACAGAATAGTTTTTGTTCCTTAGATCGTGCATACGGAGTCTAGTAATATATCGTCGTTGTACTTACTGGAACTTTGACGGGGACTGGAAATTTTATGGAAAAAATCGTACAGTACTGTAAAGTACGATTATTAATTGTAGTCAGTTAAATGACAGTAAAATGACATTTGTTCACTATAGAAATGTACTAAATTTCATTGTATCAGTGGCCGTTGCACTTGTCATTTTACTGACTACAATTAAAAATCGTACTTTAGGCGTATTTTCAATTTTCAACACAATAAACATAGTAAATACTTTAAATATTGTGTATATATAACACAGAAATCATATGATAGGGCTTCTCATTTACATAAATATTATATTTGGATGGCAGAATATTTATATTGTAGAATTGATCAATCATCATACAAAATATCAATCAGTTACCATGGCTCTGTTATTTAATCTTGAATGAATATGAATATATACGAATAATGACGCCTTTCATTACTGTGACACGCTAATTGATTTGGTATTCACATTGTTCTGTTATTTACATTACGAGAATCGTTTGTCTTTTAACCGAAGTTTGAAAACGAAGAGGTTTTCGATTTGTATATTTATGCATGTAATTAAAATGTATGTTCAGACATTAAGTCGGTCATCTAAGGACGGTTTTGCAACCTTTTTTATTATTTTCTCCGAAAGAAGTGGGACTAATAAAGTTTCGTAAAAGGCTAATCCTAGTAGTACTACTTATCATTACTTTTTTCAAAGAATTAGTTATATAATTTTTTTCTTCAAATGTTTTAGAATTGTTTGCGATTTTAAATATTTGTTAATTGAAGCATTTTAAATAATTTTCTCTTCTGATTAAACAACTGAACATAAATAAAAAATTGTTAAAATTCTTTTGTTTTAAGCCGTTTGTACACACTTGTATACAATTTTAATAGTTAGGGTCGACATTCCCATATTCGCCATAAATGGCCTTAAAGTTAATGAACATACACATTATGGCGGATATAGCTACCCATCTTCTTATCATAACCTGTTAGCTTTAGAGCTCTTGGCAAACATATGGGTTTCCCCATTCTAATTGAAATTCCACACAGCTATCTTTAGTACATCAGCACCTGTTAAAAATAGACATTCAATTATTATTTTAAAATTATTCTTAGGGTGTGTGCAGACTTGAGTCCAAAGTTTCGATGAATATTAAACTGTTCAGTGTATGGTTTTAAAATGACGTGATAACTTTAAGTGGTTATAATTTCATTGAACTTAAAACGAAATATTTACTTTGTCTCGAACAAAGTTTTTATAGGAATATCGATGGTGAGTTAAACAAGTCCACAGAAACAATAACTTAGCTTTGTAAAAGACTATGATTTGTCTATAGAGGTGACGATTGATGGATAGTTGTGTGTGTTTTTTTATTCCAAATAAACTACGATTACAGCAACATTTAATGTTAATAATCTTGGGAAGAAATACACCAAATTACTTGAATCTAGAGGGCGTAATTATGCTTATTTTATTTTATTTATTTATTAGAAAAGTACAGCCACATCACATACATTTAACATTAAAATTTACAACTTTTATAAGAGCGGTCTGATGCACGTGATGCTTACGCTAATGGCTGGTTTATCTCGTCTACATTGAAATGTTTTGGTGTGACATTCTGAATATCGGTTATGATACCTCTCAATTAATTAATTTGAACCTTTGAGCACCAATTAAGAATTAGTTACACAATCAACGTCTAAAACGTCCTCACCACTGCTCCAAACATTTTGGTGACATTTTATACAAAGGTACATGCATTTAAGGTTGAACTTGTATATACCGCGAGCATGTTAGCGCGATACATTTTTAAATGACATTTTCTACAGAACTGTGTATCTATTTCTATATGAAGGTTTACGCTAATGAAAGCTTGTATATTCGTATCAATACTGCCTTCAATACGGTTTTATCTATAATAGACAAAACCATCTTTACGCTGGTGTGTACACCGCCTTAACATAAATAGGCGAGATTTATAGTCAATAAATTGGAATCGAGTGTCGAAATATTATTTATTTACATAAAGCTTCAATGATTCACATATCAATCGCTGTGATATTATCGACAACTATATATTATTCGGTGTTAATGAATTCGTTTCGAGAATTTGATGAATTATATTGGTATGTCTTTGAGACGGAGTAATTTGATTAATTGTTGAATATGATTAATAAATTATAGTTAAATGCTGTTAATTATTGCTTTAAGCCCTTGAATGTTTTGGAGAAATAGCTATTCTCGCTTCGTTTGGAGACTTGAGTTCTTGGAAGATTGGCACGAATTGAAATGCGGGTTTCAATTGACATTTAGCAATTTTCCTAATGATTAACATCGTGAATGAATAATAGAAGAATAGCCACGTTGTGAAGTGAACCAAGAATATTGCATAAGATAGCTTTTTTGGAACCTCTGGGATGAAACATGTTATACGATTACTTTTACTATACTAAACTAATTTATTAGTGTACGAACTGAAAACTTTATATTAAGTATGTGTTAGGCTGTTTTAATGCACATTTTGTTTTGATAAAGCTAGGTAAAGGTAAAATGCCCTTAGGTACAGACATAAATGACGGGGCCCCCTCTCAGAGGGCCAAAGCCTGCCGGGGTCGCGGGACTTATTTCTATTACCGTGACCCCGGAACATAAAGGGCTACTGAAGGACACCGTGGATTTTAGTCAGTACAAGTCTGTACCTCCCGCCCTGCCCGGGGTTGGAGGTCCCATTTGATGATTTTACCACGATAAAAAAAAAAAAAAAAAAAAAGGTACAGACATAAAGGGTTTAAAATACTAAAAACGGGGCTCCGTCATTTGCTACGTTTTGTAGATGATGGTGACTTGATTTATACTTAAATACTAGCCATTAATTATTATTAATAGGGGTCCTAGTTTTAAGCATAATTTTGATAACCTGTCTCACCAATGTCATTAACGTGAATACCAAAAATTGCTTGAGATTTCTTTAAAATTTATTATAGTATTAAGATACAAGCATTTAACACCACGGTTAGACGTTGAACCCCTTGATATATAGATACTTTAAAGGATATAGGTAGACCATAGACCCAGTTCAAAATTGCATTGGCAATATTCGTCTTTGAAGAAAGAAGTCTTTGAAAGCGATACCGTTCGCCTTTGACGGTCGAGTTACTGGAATGATGAGAGAAATATCCGTTTGATGCTTCCTCTTTATTGATACGCATTGAGGAAGTAATAAAATATATTATTTATATGATGTGGACTTTACGTTTAATTAGGTTAAAACACTCATCTTTAAGAACATAATAAATGCGGTAGATTTGATGGCTGGACAGATGATTGTAGCTCAATCACGTCGTCGGTAAAGGACACAAGGGTAAAGAGATTTGGATGGAATTTTGTAGTAGTTTTATTCTGGAATAAAAAAAGGATGCTTTTCATCCCGGTATTACGTTCCCGTGGAATAGGTTCCAAACTCGGGTGTGACACCGCTGGCAATAGCAAGTATTCTTATATTCCTTTTGTCACACACTATGTTCACATAAATAAGATATGATACACCCGCTAGTCTTCTCTTTCCCTTTTGTGGACGACGTTGCAGTTTTGTTCCATTGCTATCTGTCACTCTTCATTATACAATCCATTTATGAGTTCTTTTGTACTAGTGCCATTCTGTAACGTTCGCGTACTGACGCGACTGTGTGCATGATCCAATTTATGCTTTATAGTTTCATCGCAGATTCTGGCTGAAAAAATCAGATAAATTCTCTTAACGTCACGTTCGAAAAACAAACGGTGTTTAGTTGAAAATGCGTAATGATTACTTTAAAGAATAGTTTGATTGCGTGCTCTCTAAAGGTGTTCATAGACATTAAGGCACCTTTAACAGAACATCGAGCATTCGCCTTTATTCATTTTGCGAGATCTAGTCGATGGACTTTTTGTGAAGATGTCAGACTTGACAGCTCAGCAAAAAGCTCGCCAAAACGCTCATCAGAACGCTCGCTAAAGCGCTCTCGTTTGTTTTTCTGTAATGTAACATTCGAAAGAATGCTCATTACAAGTAAATACTCAAGTTTTGTTGAAATGAGCTCGTGAACGTTACGGAATAAAACTACTGAGCCTTTTCTCATTTATTGAACGGAATCTAACGTAGAAATAATTAAGTCAATTTTATCTTTATCTTGACAAATATTGTCGGTTTGTATATCAAAAGGTAATATGACCGTGACTATAGACATGCCGCCAAAATAATAAAAAGACGATATCTGACTACAAAAGTGCTTTTTCAGATAAGGAATTATAAATCTGCTTAATTCAATAAATATGTTACGGTAGCGAAATGTGCAGATAAAAGAGAATTAATCAAAATGCAGCAAATGATAGCCTTGAATTTTGAACAAGCGCTCTCATTTGATTTGTTTCCCAGATAAATTAAGTTCATATTAATTGCATTTTCTGTTAGATATTTTTGGCATTGTGTATAAAGCCTTGGTTCATTAATACATTGTTAATTCTTGATTTTATTGCGATATCGTATTCCTGTCTTTTCTAATAAAGCGCACTACACACTAAGCTAAGATACTATAATATTTTATTTTAAGATACCATATCGCACGCCTTCAATACGGGGCCTTTACCCCTCCAGGCTCACAGTACCGCAAATCAGCGTAGGAGAAGATTAAACTAGAAGTTTATTTATTACAAGCTCACAAAATCGCTGGTAAACAGCGATTTTGTATTAAAAAAAACCATGCCTTTTATTTGCCAAAGAAGAACAAGAATATCCAACACTCGCAACAAAATTGTAGGCGCCATTCATTTTTCAACTGCTTTAGTTGAGTTCCAAAAAGAAATTAGACTTCTATTTTTTTCAAAACAGAAACAGTAACGTAATCCCAAGCCTTATTTGGGAATTTATCTTTAAAATTTTATCAGAGCCAAAATAAAGTTTGCCCAAATTCGCTCGGATAACATCTCATTTTACCATTTCTGTTTTAAATTTGTTCTAATTTGTGTCCCAAGTTGATTAGTCTGGTAGTTAGGGTGCTTTTCCACTAGAAATGTTTTAAGATTTGTTGCTATGGATGCGTTTGATATTTCCACCAATTACACAATATTAATTTGCCCCACACAGCATGCAATAGCCGCACAAGCATGCTCTGATGCTATAATAATAATATTCCACAACTATCACACAACGCCATCTAGTCCCAAGCTAAACAGAGCTTGTGTTATGGGTACTAGACAACAGGATAAACATACTTATATATTTCTAAATATACAATTATTATAGATAAATTAAACCCAGACACAGAACCAACGATCATGCATCACACAAACAATTGTCCTGGGTGGGAATCGGACCCACGATCACCGCATGGCATAGCAGTCACGGTCACTAACCACTAGACCAACAGGTCGCGGGTATGCGGACAGCGAGTAAAGGGCAACTCGCTGTCCGACCATGGACCATGCCCGGGTCGACGGCGCGTCGTGTTCCACGCGCGCCTCAAAGAGCTGTCAGCAAAATGACGGGGGCCCCTCTCAGAGGGCCTAAGCCTGCCGGGGTCGCGGGACTTATTTCTGTTACCGTGACCCCGGAACATAAGGGCTACTGAAGGACACCGTGGAATTTAGTCGGTACAAGTCTGACAGTACCTCCCGCCCTGCCCGGGGTTAGAGGTCTCATTTGATGGTCAATAAGATTCACATAAGCGATGTTTTTATATGGAACGATCCGTGCTGTGAATTTGATCTATTTATCCGTGCTATGAGTGGTCGCTTATGGTCTAATTATCCAGAGCAGTGTACTGTAGAGGTTTTGCTGTAAGAACTAACGTCAAACAGTTTTTATAAGGACTGCCTGAATCAAGCCGCTCAAATGCTCGTCGATGCTCCCAGTAGCTTTTCCCTATTGTCGATTTTCTGTTTCTTTCTTCTACAAACGTTGCCCTACACTAGAAATTTCTCCTGTCTCGTGGGTGTGTTTTCAAATATACCAACTCGCAAAAATAGAAATGCAAACCCGGAATAACTACTTGTTCTTTAAATAAATATTTGTTACGTACGGGGTTCGAACCCGCAACATGCTGCACAGCAGTCGAACTCTCAGCCATTGCGATAACCGTGCTGTCTAATATATATGGCGTGACCCGAGATTCGCATCTTTAAAGCTCAGCTACCTTACTCGCTCTGCTATACAGGGTGTAAGGGACAGCCCTCCGCAAACTTTCAGGGCTTGCTCACTAGACGACGACGTTTATAATTTTGTATGGTGAGGTCGATCTATTTTTCATTTCCTGAAAAAAAATGTGGAAGATTGTTTAGTTTCGTCTAGTGAGCAAGCCCTGAAAGTTTGCAGAGGGTTGTCTCTTACACCCTGTATAGTATAGCATCAGTGAAAACTATCACACAGTTTCGTAGCTCATATAGCTTTTACAACGCTTTACGGAACCCGGCGCAGACGTTAGTGCGTATAAATATTTAAAACTTTAGCTTTCACATTCTCGCAGCTGCGTAGCACATCTTTGGTGGAAAGGCACCCTTAACCTTTAAGTATGGACGTCATTTTTTCTTAACACTACCGTGGACGTGGAGTCTCACAGGCTTCTATATGCACACACATTTTTTTTGGGGAATTTGATATAAGATCGCTTTAAAAACTATTGAATATTAAAGTTATGTGATTTAGCAATAAAATAACGTGCTTATATAATCAACTTTTTTGTCAACAATTATAAAATATTAAAAAATCAAAAATTATGGCACTTTTCAGTTTAAATCTGCTTAGTTTATATTTTTAGGTTTTAAAAACAGCTAAACTAATTACTATAACAAAACGAGTCTTTTTTTCCCAAAATATTATATATAAGAAACCAAAAACACAGAACACCTACTCCAGTAAACAATATAAAAAAAATTGACAACCGTCTAATAACGTAAATTTATTGGCAGCCAGTGCACAAAGGTTTAGCTCATAGATTTGGTGCATCCAACACAAACATGGGTAATTATGCTATGTTTTTTCGCGGGGCCCGATCGTCATCATTGCCACTTTTATGATTTTGTAACTGATACAAAATCATACAGACTCCAATACAAAAAAATCTTCAATATTCTCTTCATTTTCAGACTGATCCGAAGCTAACAACAACTCACACTTCTTGTTCGAAAGATGAATCTCTTACACGGAAAGTTTTTCGGGGAAGCCCCGGAACAGAACTCGTAGATGGTCGTTATGATTTAGAACTACCGTTTTTACTGTTTTCTGACATTTTTCACAAAAAATCGAAAAAAAAACCTAATCGCCTTTATAAAATATATCATAGGGCAACAATGGACGTGTAGCCTGACAGGCTTCGGTCAATATTTTGATGGTCATTACTTACATGATATTCATCGGAAGACCCAAACTCCTTCGTCGTTGGCAGTTTTACAGCTAAAACAAAAGCTACTGAGCCGCCCAATCGCGGGGAGTGGGGGAATTAGGTGAAACTAAGAAAACGAAAACATCGAGTAGCCTGTGAGACTCCACGTCCATACTTAAAGGTTAAGGTCAACGTATTCTACATAGACTAATTATATTTGCCTGTCTACTAGAATTATGCTAAACGTTTATGACGACCTCCGGTCACCTAGGCGCGGGCATGCGGACAGCGAGTAAAGGGCAACTCGCTGTACGACCATGGACCATGCCCGGGTCGACCGCGCGCCGTGTTCCACGCGCGCCTCAAAGAGCGTCAGAAAAATGACGGGGCCCCCTCACAGAGGGCCAAAGCCTGCCGGGGTCGCGGGACTTATTTCCATCACCGTGACCCCGGAACATAAAGGGCTATCGAAGGACACCGTGGATTTTAATTTACCACGATAAAAAAAAGTTTATGTTATCAGAGGCAGTCTTGTCCATTTCATATTTTTCCTTTACAAACAAATACAAACAATTACAAACTTTGAAACTAGCTTTTACTATTTTAGGTTATACTGATTTCCGGCTTCAAAATTAAACTGAACTAAACTGATAATAATACTTGATTTATCTCAGTAGCCTATGTTCAACTGTGATCCATAATTATCTAATCATAACGTCAAGTAGTAAAATTTCATCCTCTAACCACCTTTAAAAATTCGTAATCCACTATGGCCTCCCACTACCGACGACATCGTGAGAGTCGCGGGTAACCGATGGATGCAAGTGGCGAATTGTCGTTCAGCGTGATGGTCTAAGAGGCTTATGTTCAGCAGTGGACGTCTTCCGGCTGATGATGATGATGATGATGAATCCACCACGAGGTGATCCCTCGTGCAACTTGGTCACATTGTGTTATTTTAGGTTTCTGTAACATCCCGGTTTTTTCATTGTGGTTTCCTTCACCATTTTCAGAAAAGAGATAAAAAAAATAACTATTTGTTTAGAGCAAAAAGCACAATAATGTCGTAGATAAAATCGTACGCATTTTCAAACCGTTTTCAAATCACTTACTAACTTTACCAACCGTATCATAGTACCATCAACGACTCGTATTACGAAACGTTAGTCACAAAAAGTTTTTATGACGTGCCAGCAAAAAAATCATGGCTGACTGATATTGTTATCGACACGAAAACAAATGAATATCTATTACGATCGTCTTTTATTTGTTCGTGAGATTCTGAGTCACGATTTTCTGCGGTTTTTATTTCTTTGCTTGAATTTTAGGGAGACCCTATTTTTTTTTGCGTGGTAAAATTGAAAGACGAAGATTTTCTCACCCAGAGCAGGGCAGGAGGGACTATCAGACGTGTACTGACTAAAATCCACGTTGTGCTTCAATAGCCCTTTACTTTCCGGGGTCACGGTAATGAAATAAGTCCCGCGACCCCGGCAGGCTTTGGCCATCTAAGGGAGGCCCCGTCATATTGCTGACAACTGTTTGAGGCAGGCGACTCGATGTCCGATATCGTGTTCCAACACGATATCGGACATCGAGTCGCGTATTAACTCGCCGTCCGCACGTCCTTAGGGAGACCCTGCGTCTCATAGTTTGTATTTTTTTTTATCTGATTGTGAGGGAATGCAGAATTATTGGCTAAAACACGACGTCAGCATTCAGACGTGGCCCCCATGGATAGCCAAACGCCTACCGGGGCTCCGCTACTGTCTGTACGATAACCGTGACCCTGGATTACAAAGGGCTATTAAAGAACGCCCAGGATTTTAGTCAGTACAAGTCTGACAGTCCCTCCTGCCCCGCCCTGGGTAGGAGGAATCATTTGATGATTTTACCTTATAAAAAAGGCTCGTACCACTGCGCACTCAACCACCACTGCTCTTATATCTTGCCATATCGCTTAGCAAACAGTATTCACCCTTTGTTACAATGTTACCAACTTACTCCCAACTATTGCCTGGCATTGACTGGCGTGTCAAAACTCCGGCGTTCCAACGTTTCGGGACAATCGATACGCCCATACGAACCCATTTATTATCAGGCGCTATCTCTGCTCTTGTCACTCTGTTCATTCATTATTGTAGACTTAGTGTCTATTAGCGTTTAATAGTATTTAATCAATAGGGAATGGAAAGGGATGGGTGATTGAGAGGTGAAAGAGATGGTGTTTAGACGAGTGATCTATGATAAATAAGTGATTTGGGAGTTATGAATTACGACATTATAAGCCGCTTATAGGTCGATCGAATTTAAACCATCTTGCGGTGGTGTTAGGTTCAAAGAATGGAATAAAATATGCGACCTGGCCGAGCAGGAATACGACAGCTTAGTTGGTTGGTATCTGGAGTAGTGAATCAGAAATAATTCAATTTAGCCTTGCATTTTTTTTTCTACAAAGAAATTATTCACTTCATGACTGCTTTAATGCAAAAATACTTACAAATTATACTTTGTTTTACAATAAAATTAATACTGTGACCATTGACATTTTTATGGAATAAAATGTTTGTAACGAGCAACATTGTGGCCACAAATATTAGGTTCTACAACACTTGCCTAATTTCCCTCTGCAAGTTTCTATTGTGGTGACTCACAGCACAATCTAAGTAATTTTTCCGTTATTGTTTCAGTACTAACTATCCCAATCGTAAGCGACATGTCTCTTGAACGCATAGATCGTGGCCGTACCTCATCTTGTTGAGATGTCCTAAGCGCCTTCATAAACAACGCGATGCAAGTCTCCGATACCTTACGACTTTGGTATCCACCGAAGCGTGCCTGTGTCGGTGTACGAACTGTACGAAACGATTTGTATCGCTGGGATACCAAAGTCGTACGGTATCGGAGATTTGCGTCGCGTTGTGTACGCAGAGGCTTAGTCCAGTCTAACGTTAAATTCTCTTACATACGTTGCAACCTACAATGACCGATGAGTTTGTAACGACCAACCGTATGATTGATGATCTTGTAGGACTTAACCGCCAACGACCGGTGCCGACCATAAAATACAATAGTTCTCTACTGAAATTTAGTTTCACAATGACTATGAAGAAAAATATACTTAGATAGAATATTCTTAGAGATTACTTATTGTACGCCAAAAATGCTACACAATACTGATAGAAAATTGCGATTTTATGGGTACAAAACAGATATTTTTCAAGACGCAGACGATTTTTTTGGTATGTGTTCTGTGCCTAAATCTAGCCCAGAAACAAAGTTACGACCTTTGGTTCAAATATTTAAAATATGTATAGGTAATGTTAAAAAAAAAAAAATTATCAAGCTCTGTAATCACAATGTATGTTTTACACATTTTATTTATGTTTTTTATACTTACGTATGCACTATTTTTCTTAAAATGTTGTAAATATAATTAAATCTATAACATAAAAATCAATTACTGTAGTCTCGCTAAAACTCGAAAACGGCTGGACCGATTTAGCTAAATTTGATTTTAAATTATTTTGGGAAGTACAGGGAAGGTTTAAAAAGGTGTTTTTAAGGTGGTACGAAGTTTGCCAGGTCAGCTAGTAATGAATAAATAATTCATCCATTAATAATTCTACGCATTTAATGACACACATGGAGAGCAGTGGTGGCCCAGTGGTATCGGTCCCGACTTACGAGTTGTAGGTCGTAGGTCGTCGTCGTGTATCGTAATTTATTTCATCACCACTGCTCTCAAAGCGGTGAAGGAAAACATCGTGAGGAAACCGGCATGTCCTAGAATCATCAAATTCGAAGACATGTGACATCTGCCAATCCGCACTGGGCCCGCGTGGTGGATTATGGCCCACTCCCTCTCACAAGAGAGGAGGCCTGTGTCCCAGCAGTGGGAACGTTATAGGCTGATGATGATGATGATTTAATGACAGCAAAACCACATAATTCAAATTTTCAATTGGTCAATTAACATAACATAATAATCTAGATTTTCTATTTGTCAGTTCAATAAAGTACGTTTCTTTTTAAACTCATCGCTTGCGGTGCTGTCAACCGCTGAAATTAATTGGTCATTACTCGGATTAATAGCTTTCGAACGACCACATTGTCATACGATTTATGTAATTGAGAGAAATAAATAACGAAGGGAAGAAGGAATTTTTCACTTTCCTCTTTGAAATGCTTTATTTTAGTGGAAATAGGATAGGTTAGATTAGGTACATTGTCTGTGACCGTAATTAGTTAAGAAGATTGTGAGTCGGATTTCCACGGACAGGTTTATTTTTTGTGTTTGGATACAGGCTGTTGTGGAAGAGACTGTCAGACTTGTTCTGTCACCAATTGACCCATCCTATTTTTAATAACCCTTTGCGTTTCAGTGCCGTGGTACATGGAGTCTCCGCAACTTTGCCAGACCTCTTTTGGACCTGTTACATATACTGACAGCTCCTTGAAGTGTATCGTAATACCCAGTCACCGAGTTGTAAAGGTGCTGCATAGCTGCATTCGGTTCAAGAGGACCCCAACTTACATACTTAGCTTTTTTTAGATGATGGTACCATCAAATGAGTCCTCATGCCATTAATTGGGCAGAAAGGGACTCGCAGACTATTAATTACTAAAAGAGTTGAAGAAAATGTTAGACTATTACTTGCTAAAAGTCCACCCTATTTTGCGGTTGCCTTTTACCTTCCCGATTCATGATATCCTACTTAGACAGTCCTGTGTCCCTTGCTCCGGCTTGAGTGCCTTGTATTCTTGGTTGGAATAGGGCTTAACAGCTAATTAAATCCTCTCCTATCAATTTCACCAAACAGTTGATAAGTACCACCACAGCAACAGATCCTGTCCAATCGCCCATTCAATAGTTTGTTCTAGACTTAAGCTTGGCTTTAAAAATACAACATGGCAGCCGCTATGTGGGATTGTGGATCTACGTGACAAATAGCGCAGACTGCGAGTGTTTATTTTCGATATACTGTTGCAACTGCGGATTCAATATCCGTAGTGGCAACAGCAAGATGATATTAGTTTAGCTTACTGATGTCAGTAGATACTGTTGAGATTTATAGAATAGTCTATTGTTGGCGCGAAGAGTGGTAGCTCGGTGTTAACAGTACAGAGTTACAAGTCTCGCTTGAAGGTGAACCAGCATTATTTTGTACAGTTATTTTATCTTACCACTACTCTATGAAAACATCGTGTACCGACTGACTTGTCTAAGAACTAATATTTTACCAAAGGTTCGGTTTTGGTATCTGCCAGATTTGGCAAAAATCTAGTCTCGGTTTTAGCCTAATTATTGATTGATTCTCTGGATTTTGGTTTCGTTGTTTGGCTTAAACGACGGCTTTGGTTAAAACCAACAAGGTTTGACCCCAGATAAGTGCATTTCTCTTTAAAACTGATTTCATCACCTTTTATTTTAAAAAGATGAAAGGAAAATCTTGAAGAAGTTGACATTTCCTAGAAACACACATAAAATTCGAGGATTTTGTGACATTTAACCCGCATTTGGCCCGGCTACCCCTCATACGGAGTCTGTGTGGGCCCGTTATTTGAAATATAATAGGCTGATTTTGCGATGCTTAGTTAAGCTAATTTCAAAGAGGTGTAAAAAGATCCTTCATTCATAATAAAAGCGGCACGTCCGAGTACCAAACATTCGAAGAAATGTGACATCTACCACCCCGCACTGAGCCCACGTGATGGATAAAACTCACTCCCTCTCACAGAGAGAAATCTTTCTATGTCTTAACAATAGAAACATAAAAGGCTGATGTTGGTTAAGCTCTAGAGATTTCTAAAATGTTCTATTGTTAGAGAAAGTCTAGAAATAATCACAGACTAGACTAGACTATAGTTTCTAGTCTTAATTAGTACAATCTCGTTACTTTTCGAAATCCCCAGACAGAAGAAAGCACTTAGACGGTCAATGTTTTGATTGAGATAACATTTAATCGATTACATAATTAATTATATCTTCTCGGAACCTAGTGATTTAAGCCGAGTCCAGACTTATGTAACATGTAAAGATTACTTGTAATTCATGTCAACATTGTTGACGGCACACGAACTCAAAGCGATTTGAGAACGCGAATACAGCGTGCGCCTTTGTGTTCGCGTAAAAACCGACAGCCGATGGATCAGCCGCGAGCGTAACATGTAATTGCTCGCGGTGCCGTCCACACCTAGAATTTGCGTTACACTACGCTGGTCTGTACCCCAAGCACGAATAATTGTAGGTTTCGTGTCGTCGCCGTATCGTACAGCATTTTGTATGGAAACTTGAACAGCGCCTCTGGTGAGCGTAAATTGAACAAATTTTGAGAGCACGAGCAAATAAATGTAAGATTCGTATCGTCTTCGTATGTAAACGTAAACGTATCTTGAGTCATTTGTATGAAAATAGGTAGCACGAACGCAAAAAATGACGGGTAGTTTCGTAATTGTCGAAGGCTGGCTTTCGAGTTTTACGAATATTTATTCACCTTCAATTTGACAGTGAGAAAACTTTCGTCGAGTTTATATTAAGCATAAAATTATAATTTAAGTGATTGTGTTGATATATTTTGTTAGAAATTGAATGTGTACTCCAATATTTATTATATTAATATGTTACCTTTCTATTTATGCTGCCATAATTGACAAAAAGTAAGCACTTACTTATTGCACTGGGTGCGGGAAATATGACAGGATTATATAATCTTTTAGCAACCATTGATTGATATTATTGTCATGATTAATAAAATAAATAAAATCATCGAACACAGAACATTCGTATTATAGCTTTTCTTTATTTTTACATCACATTTTACCATTAAATGTCATGACAAATAATAATTATCCTTAGCCTACCATCGTCTCGATTCACTCTGTGCTATTCGAAATCGATTCAGCAGTATACAATGAAAGAAGTACAAACAAACTCACATTCGCATTTATTAAGATTTAAAACATTTAAAATTAAAAATACAAAATAAACATGTTGATATGAAACACAGTTATATGTATTGCTATTTAGGACCTCAAAAATAGGAATTTCTTCATAA
Source organism: Agrotis ipsilon (assembly GCA_028554685.1). Taxonomy (NCBI): domain Eukaryota; kingdom Metazoa; phylum Arthropoda; class Insecta; order Lepidoptera; family Noctuidae; genus Agrotis; species Agrotis ipsilon. The sequence goes on from CM052977.1 coordinate 11,280,144, forward strand.
TGTAAGCCTCATTGAGACCTACTGGATTTGAATCAAGCTCTTCACCGAATCTCCAAACGAGAGCCTCGTCTCATCATTGAATATCGTGGGGGATCCTTCTGTTCAACCGTTTAACAAACTCTCTTCTTGATCAAGGTGTCAATTACATATTTACTGCATTAAGAATATTTCAGTTTAGTTATCTCAGTTTACTGAAATAGCTTACAGACAAATAACGAAATACATCAACAAAATCATTGAATATTGATTTGAAACGTCATGACAGCGGAAAGATTTGACAATATAATATGATAGACGTTCGTTTAGGAACGCAGTCAAATCAAACGCGTCTTTTTAGGAATTAGTTTAATTATTAGGCCATTTATCTAACTGAATATTAACTGTTGGTGCAGTTTCTTTGTATTGCGTCATAAATTAAACAATATTAAAATTTTAAATGCCCTAAACTCACTAATTTTCTACCAAAAATCCAGTTTCTGAACGAAACATTCATTCAAGTGTAGGATCATTCGTTCTATTTTTCCCAACCCTAGTTACGTAGTATGACGTCACCAACGTTTTCGTATCGCACCCTCGATACTCATTTGAAAGTGCTTCGTGCTTCCAACTTTCGTTGTATTCTGTTATTGTATCGACGGCACGATACGGCGGCGACACGAAACCTACAATTATTCGTGCTTGGGGTACTGGACTCGCCATTGAAATGCAATAATAAAATAAGACGAAGGATCTCATTTTTTTTATTTAACTATTGTTTTGCGTTGGACCTCTGTCTTGCCTGATAGTAAGCAAAGTTATGAGGTATGATTTAGGCGACAGGTTGCAATGTTTTTGAAATTGTGTAATTTTTAAATGACTTCTCCCACTCTTGTTCTAGCAGATGGAAGCGTCAAACTAGTGGTTAAATCCTTACTAATGTTAATATTATTATTCCATGGCGTCCTTACCTACCGCATGACGCAGGTCCTCACCGGACACGGAAGTTTCGGGAGGTACCTGTGTCTGATGGGTAAGGAAGAGACGCCCGGGTGTCACCACTGCGCGGATCGCCCTGAGGACACGGTGGAGCACACGGTGCAGGACTGCCCCGCTCGGGCGGGGCCCCGCCGTGTCCTCACAGCGACGATAGGCAGGGACCTCTCGCGCCCGGCATTGGTTGCGGCCATGCTGAGGAGCGAGACGGAGTGGGAAGCGGTCGCCTCCTTCTGCGAAGCAGTCATGCTCGTAAAGGAGGAGGCGGGCCGCGAGAGGGAGAGGATAGCGTCCTCCCTCCATCCCAGCCGCAGTGGTGAACGCCCACGGCGTCGGACGTCGCGAGGGGATCTCCGGCCACCGTAGGCGCGGGCATGCGGGCAGTGAGTAAAGGGCAACTCGCTGCCCGACTATGGACCATGCCCGGGTCGACGGCGCGTTGTGTTCCACGCACGCCTCAAAGAGCGTCAGCAAATGACGGGGCCCCCTCACAGAGGGCCAAAGCCTGCCGGGGTCGCGGGATTTATTTCCTTACCGTGACCCCGGAACATAAAGGGCTATTGAAGAACACCGTGGATTTTAATCAGTAGAAGTCTGACAGTACCTCCCGCCCTGCGCGGGGTTGGAGGTCTCATTTGATGATTTTACCACGTTAAAAAAAAAATGTTAATATTATTATAAATTCGAAAGTTAAAGTGTGTCTGTTTATTACTCTTTCACGCAACAACTAGTAAACGGATTTGGTAGACAGATAGTTTACAACCTGAATTCACACATAGCATATATGTTCTCGAGTTGTCGCGGGCGAAGCCGCTGGTAATAGTTGGTTCAATATAATTAATTTTAATAAAAAAATGAGCTTCAGCACGCCTAGAAACTTTAACTACACCTTATTTCGTTTCGCTATACTTATTTGTTATATGGAAGATAACTTCCGAGACATCATTAACGTCAAGGATAATTCAAGAAAAGACCGATAACGGTGGTCACTAGACCAAATCAAAACCCAAGGCAGGAATATCAAATAACCAAGCCAACATCTTTTGTAGACACACTTCACTTTGTAGAACAAAAATAAATAGAGCAAATCAAAACCAAACTACGGTATAATGACGTCTAGCCAACGCCATATTGGAATCCTTCTGTTTGTAATACAGATTTAAGGGCTCTTTGAATAGAAGCAAATACGAAAACATCTAATTTATTGAAATCGCTTCAGTGGTTAAGGATACACGATCTTACAGAAAGAATCTTTAGAATTTATTAATAACACAGCGTGTGTTGAATTTAGAAATTATCGCCCTGAAATAACCTGGATAAAATAGTTATCATTATCAAATTATATTAAATCTAAATGTGTACTATATCTTTATTTTTCATGCTAGGATGTGGCCACTCTGTTTGGCTGTATGGCTAATCGGTGGAAGGACACTTATTTTTATTTGCGTGGTAAAATCATCAAATTAGTCCTCTCTAGGTGAGAGGACTAATTTGAGGCCAGGGCGGTAGGGACTGTCAGACTCGTACAGCCTAAAATCCACGGTGCCTTTCAATAGCCCTTTACGTTCCAAGAGCCCTTTACGTACTGAGATAAGTGCCGCGAAAAATGAAAGGACACTTGGATGATTTTACGATGTATGTATGATTATGATATGTGATTTTGGTTTCGGTCTCTAATATCAATTTCGTCAATACATTAAAGTTTTCGATACTATAACTGATTAAAAATGAATAAAATAGTAATTGAACAGATTGTAGACTGTACTCATTTAAACAAATGGCCGATTGTCGTCTACACAATAGTTACAATACGATAATTTATTACGGCTCAACTGATATTTATTCTTGCATTCTAAATGATCAGCAAGCGATACGGAATACAAACAAACTTGGATACTACATCGTTTGTCTCACTGATTACTCATACAAATCTTATTGAGTCATCAGTCTGTCAAGCCTTTTTGGCTTGATCGGTCGCGTATTTCACAGTAAAAGAGCAATGTAGTACGATAAAGATTTATCCCGTGGATTTATCAATTAAAGTCGGGACCAAATCGCCGGTCTGTCTCATAGTGGTGACTATTGAAGGATCACCGTGGATTTTAGTCGGTACGAGACTGACATTACCTGAATCCCACCCTGGGCGTGAGGACTCATTTGATGATTTTACCACGATAAAAAGAAAGTTAGGACCAAATGTTAACATGTTTTCTGAGATACACAGTACTGTTAAATTGGAATGATTGGACACCTATCTATAGGCTTACCTCGGGAAACGAAGCCTTATTTTTGATTGCGGCAAGCACCTTGTTTAATAATAGTTCATTGTCTGTGCTTCTATTTTTATCAATCATACTCATCACTCATCTTGATACCTAAATCTGCAATAGTGGGGATTCCGAATTAAGATGAAAACAATGTAGGTACTACGGAAAGTTTTGTAACTTAGTGTTATGGAACATTCCTGATATGTAGAATAAGATACAAAACAAACCTATCGACGATGATTCTTTTTAATAAATTGGCATCTATTGTTCAAATGTCAGACACTTTCTGACTAAAATCCTTCAATTACTCTTAACGTTCCAGGGCTACTATTACCTGTCTAGGCAGTCCCCGCCAGATTACTGCCAGTGCTCTTCGAGGCACGCGGAATGCAACGTGACGTCGACCCGGGCCTGGTCCTTGCTCGGACGGCGAGGTAACTGTTACTCGCCGTCCGCAAGCCCACATACCTAGATACGCGGTTATAGACTTAATGGAGAGAGCAACTACTATTCTTAGTTAAAAATCTACTTAAATATGCTGTCATCGCCCCTGTATTTTCGTCATAATGGTACATAATGTGTCAACTTTAAAACTACACCGCAATATAAATCTTTTTGAATTTTCATTCCCTTTGAGTTTACCTTTGTTATTTTCGTTTGTTAAGGTCGATATTCGGCTGACTGCTTGCCTCTTTCGTTATGCTAGTTAACGGATCACCTAATTTCCATGACCATAAACTAATTGAGTTGATGGCGTTACTGATCACTTGAATTTAATATCAACTTTATGCGTAATGAATATTAAGTCGATTTTAGAATGGTTTACATTTTATTAATATAATTACAATCTTAAAAATATTTATAATTTATCGCTCAATCTAAGTTTTTGAATGGATTAAAGATTTATCTCCAGAAACACAATTATGGAAATAGACACCATTAATGAGATTATTAGGTATGAAATATTAGCTTAACAAACACATTTTCAGATCTAGATATAAACCGCTTTTAGAAGAAGAAGAAGAAGAAATAAAATTTATTGGTACAGACGGTGGATTGGTAGATCTAGATCTAAAATATAAACCACCTTCAATGTATGAAAGCCTTTTTTTGCGTGGTAAATCATCAAATGAGTCCTCCCATCCCGGGCAGGGTGGGAACGGACTGTCAGACTTGTACTGACTAAAATCCACGGTGTCCTTCAATAGCCCTTTACGCAATGTAGACAAGCCTAGTACTCTATTGGGTAGGTATTCACTACAGAAATTTAAGTATTGATCCCTAAAAAGTTTAAAGACTATGGCACGAACATCTTCTTCATTGTTCTATTCTCCTGGTACTTTCAGTTCAAATTGTGCAAAAGCGATTTCTTTAATACAAGGTTCCAGGGCCGTTGCAGGGCCCTTCTTAGAGCAAAGGGCGAAAAGCGCCTCTCATGACATACCTACAGATGATCAAAAATGCTGCATGCAAAGAAAAAAGATGGTCATTCACTTTTTTTTTAACGTGGTAATGTCATCAAAAAATGAGTCTTTCCACCCAGGGCAGAGCAGGAGGGACTGTCAGACTTGTACTGAATAAAATCCACAGTATCCTTCAATATAGCTTTACAATCCGGGGTCACGGTATTCGTCAGTCCCGCGACCCCGGTTACCCACTCACTTAGAAACGTTTACATAAACATTGACAAATGATAATGATGATGTATGTCAAAATATTACATAAAAAACCGAAAAAAAACCGATTCCTTCCTCAACTGACATAACAAATCAAAAATATGACATGATGAGTTCATATCAATTTTTTTGACGCCCGGAAGCATTTATAGTTATTTATTACAAAACACCCATCAACAATTTATGTTAACTGGTTATTTTTATGATAAAACTAAGTTTTTTTGCAGTGTATCTGGCCATTGTTAATTATTACTACAAGGTCGTTAATGATATGAGATGAGTACGAATAAAAAATTTGGTAATGACCCGGAAAACACGTGTAAGATTTTTTTTCAAGTGATTTTGGCTAGAATTTTTTTTAGCTGGGTAGATTCCCTTAAATTTTTATCACTATAATATCCTTTGTTATATTTTTTTCCACGCAAAGATTAACATAGAAACATACTATTTTTTACAGATAATTAACATTATAAATAAATATTTTTACATTATTTTAAATTATTGTAATTCTATAGGTACGATTTTCCCTCAAGTCTTTACAATTCACTATTCTTTTAATTTTGTTTTGTAACTAATTTTTCATTACGTGTATTTCTTTTACAAAATTATTTAAAAGTAATAATAAATCGTTATCAGAAAAATAGTAGACTACTGGATGTTGGTGCGGTGAATGTTATTAGGTTTTATCTACAGTAGATAAAACCTACAATAGATAACTAGGATTTTCTTAATATTAGAAATATTACTGGTGAAGACGTTGGTCCTACGCCCGATATCGTGTCTAATTACTGTATGAAAGCAAGAATGTTACTGTAATGCACCTACACCCTTATGCCCTAATACTTCTGTATTTTTGCACAACGCATTACTTCTGAGTGTCTTTTTTATCGTGGTAAAATCGAGGCACTATGAGACTTCCACTGACTAAAATCCACGGTGAACCTTCCGAAGCCCTTTACACGGTCTTGGTTATCTGATGAGAATGAGACAGTCCTTTTTTTTTTTGCGTGCTAATTTCATCAAATGAGTCCTCCCACCCTGGACAAGGCGGGAGGGATTGTCAGACTTGTACTGACTAAAATCCACGGTGTCCTTCAATAGCCCTTTATGTTCCGGGGTCACGGTGATGGAAATAATTCCCGCAACCCCGGCAGGCTTTGGCCCATGAGACAGTGATCCTGAGACCAAATTCTTGAGTGTCTAAAAAGGCAATATTAGTAAAATAATAATCTGAAAGGCGACTAAAAATATTCTACCATCTTCCTACTCTACTGCTTAATTAATAGAATATCACATTTCACGATTTTTTCCTAATTCATTTAAAGATTCAGATTTTTAGACTCCTCGTTTTGATACCGAATGCTGTCGTCACCGCAAAAACACAGGTCCGTAAAAGAATATTGGAGAACATTGACCTCAACAATGACCCCCATAAATAACGGTCAAAGAAAATTACCGATTAGGGGTCAAGTTCGGTTTTCGGAGACAGGATAATAGGATACATCCTTTCTGTGATACTCACAGAAAGGATCTACTCACTGCTTATGATACTCTTGGGAAATAAATAGAAGAAGTATGAGAATGGACGGACTGTGATAAGACGGATGTATATTATAGGTTTATTTACTTCTATCACTATCTCATAAAATGTGACGAGCGACGAATTTTATAGACGCAAAAAAACTGAATCAATGAAGCCTATGTCAAGCAATGGATGCCAATTAGCTTTATGATTATTGGCAGAAGCTTATGAAATACTACAAGAAAAAAATAGATGTGGCACTCCCGCAACTGCCGCGGTGAAGCTATTGCATAAAGTTATTTTTTATTTTTAAAGAAAAAAAAGTACCTACCGCGTTAATTAAATTACGTTTTTTAAAAGTAGGTTTCATTGTGAAAACTCCTTTTGTAGCCGTTTAGAATCAGCCGAAGTCTCCCGAACTGAAATGACTTGACAAAGCGTGGTGTCGGGTATTTTAATTAGGCTTTTCGTTAGGTATTGAGAATTTCTTGAATCTGTCGCCGCACCGCGCCGTGCTCAGAGCCCACGATAAAACCTATGCAATAGCTTTAAAAAATCTTAAACGAGCAAGTTCTACAAACACACAAGTGTTATTGACTGCTGCACTGTATGTCGCGTATTCAAGCCCCGCACCGAAAAAATATCTGTATGTAATCTACACGTAATACAAATCGAAACATAACCACGATACAAGAGACATGCATGGGTAAAGTTTAAAAAAAATTGTTTAGATACTATTTGGAATTAGTTTTGTTAAGCCCATTGCAGATGGCCAGCAATTTATTTGAAAATGGAACCACACATTTTAGAATGCATTTTCGAAACTAAAACCTTTATACACCGAACCAGTATTATTTTTTTGGGACGAACCCAACACACTGTTCCCAAACCACTGCTGAAAGCCAGAATCAACAGTGGCAACCACCAGAAAAATGCCAAGACAATGAAGCACAACGTGTCCCGGAGAATCAATTTACCTGTCTTGGATCCTGCAACGAAATTAATCAGAAAAGAATAGTGGAGGGGGAGGAAAAATAATGTTTCCACTCCCCTCTATACAAGCAGGAGACAGAACTAAACAAGGCCAATAGGCACCAAACCAGTATTATATAATAATAATAATTACTTTATTTCACGAAAAATACACAGATTTCACAGTGTAAAATAAGGACAATTAAAAGAGATTTGGTAGAAGACATTACAGTACAATCTAGAGACAAAAATCTGTACACAATAAGGAAAACCCTGCCTCTCAGACTAGGTAACCTGTATCTTGAGAGACAGTGATTCGGCCTAAAATTAATGTTACATATAATATGAATAGTAGACTATGTCGATCTACCCGAACACTAAAGGAAATATTAATAAGATATATATTTAACATTCACTTGAAAGTTTTTGTGTGTGAGCGTGTATGAATGTGTGTGTGTGGGCGCGGGTGTGTGTGTTTGTGTATGCGCGGGTGTGTGTGTTTGGTTATGTGTGTGTATGTAATAGATAGTTAGACGACATACCTGAGTAAAGACTCTGTTTTCAGGTAGTGCTGTTTCAGTAGCCATTCCGTAAGTTTTATATATTACAATATACAACGTGTAACGTTAAAAGCGCAAAACCTCTCGTGGGGTAACTCAGCACATGTTACTGAATAATGTTTGTTATAAAACTTTTGGAAATTCGCAAAAAAAAAAATTGATTTTTCATAAAAAATGAGAAATTGATCGAGCCCAGTATGAAAAACTAATTATTTTTTCGCGAATTTCCTAAAGTTTTATATTTTTACATTGTTCAGTAGCATTGGCTGAGTTACCTCACGAGAGGTTTTGCGCTTTTAACCTTACACGTTGTATTGCAACGCATCATATTTTAGTCACTATTATCTAACATTTATCACCGCAAAATATTCATGGCATCAATTACAGATTAATGACACCCGTGGAAGCTAGGCCGTCGATCGATGTGACGAAAGCTCATTATTCCGGCTTAAATTCCGCAATTTCCATTGCAACGTTCATCATCAGAATGGGGGAAGCCAATTGTTTGCTGAGCGCTTTATGGTAAGAATATAATGTTGTTGATTTTGGTGCCGATACTTTTGATTATGAGAAAAAAATACCTACTACTAAGACGGGAACGGGACGGGATATGATAGGAAAACACACACTTAAGGCAAAAGTAACACAAAACTTAAGCAGCGCAAGCGCCAATTGGACGCCATTTGTTATTTGCCGCATGCATTGACGTCCTGTTGGCGATTGCGCTACGTTAGTGTTGCGTTAAGTTTAACTTAAGTGTGTGTGTCCCCATTATACCTCGCGTCCCCGTCTTATATACACTGTTCCCTTATTCATTTACCATTGAAATCTCATCATCATTATCATCATCTGTGTAGTATTTTCTTGACATGTTGGGGTCATATTCCATCTGAAAGAATGCAGCTGACTATCAGTATTTTACATGGAGCGATTGCTAATCCGAATTTATTACCATAATCATCATTTATTGCAAGTTTAGTTCATCCTAGGAAATTCTCTTGCGTCTTAGTACGTTCATATATAAAATCACATACACAAACGCCCAGACCGGGAACAACTACTTGTAGATCATACGAGTATTTGCTCCGTGCTGGAATCGAACCAACGACACGCAGCACAGCAGTCCAATCGCTAGCCGGTGCACCAACCGTGCTGTCAAAATTCATATTATGCAAGTCATATATTATTATGATTCAGTTTAAGTAACTTTTTGAGATCCCCGTAAAAGCCAGTACCCTTAGCACGAGTTTTCACTATTTTACTTTACAGAGTCTTTCCAGTATTTACAGCGTTTCTTGTATGAAAAAATGGAACAGCGCTTCTGTGCGAAGAAGGAACTAATTTTTTCCTTGAAAATTGTCAATTTGAAATTGTCAAAGTTCCAGTTTACTTTACGACTCAAATACTGAAAAATCGTGCTAAGGGTACAGAACAAACCATCTTAAGAATATTGAGATGGACACAAAGTTAGCATTAATCCTTTAAGGTAAGGCAAGCGTGACATGCATTCGCAAGGCCTCCGGAGGCCTTATGAGGCCGAAACTAAAGCTTCAGAGGACTTAACTGGGACTGGGGCCAGCCCGTAGCTTAAGCTTCAAGTGCTTGAACGTTACCGGTATTTATAATTTAGTAGATGTTATTTATAGTCGTTGCAAGTTTAAAATCTAAGATATACAGGGTGTAAAGACATCGACGCACAAGCGAATACCATAAGTTAGGTAAGAATAACGATTATGAACAGTCTAAAGTAACATAAACTACATTTAAAAAAAATGGAAAGAACCGAAAAATACCAACATCCCCCGTGTTGGAATTGATTCATATCCTGGACCCATTATGGTATTCGTTTGTTCGTCGATGTCCCTTACACCCTGTATTATAGGTCAAGATGTAGCGATATTAGTTAAGAGATATTTTATTTTAGGAGTTTCGTTACTACTTCTACCTGTTAACAAAATCGTTGTTCAGGAAAATTACTTAGATGTCGGTGTTATACGGTATTTGCGCCAGCGCAGCGCCAGCGTGGCAGTCGATTACTCAGCCTCAGCGTCAATTATTGTATCGACATATTAAAAAAATCATGGTCGAACTTCGATCACAGGGTGATCACATGAAATACAAACTTTAACTGCAAAGAAAACATTATTGATTCGATACCAATTTGCAAGAGTAGTCTCCGCGGTTTCACCATCGCTGCTTGAAACCTATTGGTCGTAGCGTAATATTGAATAGCCTATAGCCTTTCTCGTTAAATAGACTATCCAACACAATGAGGATTTTTCGATTCAAACCATTAGTTCTTGAGATTTGCGCGTTCAAACAAAATCTTCAGTTTTATAATTATAGTTTGACTGGCCTGTTGGTCTAGTGGTTAGTGACCCTGACTGCTATGCTGGAGGTCGTGGGTTCGATTCCCACCTAGGACAAATGTTTGTGTGAAGAGCATGATCATTTTGTTCTGTGTTTGGGTGTAATTTGTCTGTAATATTTATGTATTTAGAAATATATGAGTATGTGTATCAGTTGTCTAGTACCCATAACACAAGCTCTGCTTAGCTTGGGACTAGATGGTGTTGTGTGATAGTTGTGGAATATTATTATTATAATATTAGTACTTATAGATACCTATTTTGAGGTGATTTACCTACAAAAACCTTGAAAATATTGAAGTAGTCATCACTAATCACATTATAATAACGACGTAGAATATCTAAAATATTTCAAACAAACAACAATTACTCGATGAAATAGATATTTATCTCCGTAAAATCTGTACTGACGAAGTTTTTATTACATTTTAATGGCTTTTTTTGTAAACCGTAGTGAATTTATCTGATATTATCATATTTACGCAGGTCGATATTGCACGCGAGGTAAAATATTTGTGGGAGAACGATGCAAAAGGCGAAAAGGGGAAAAATATGTGATTACTAGCTGTTGCCAGCGGTTTCACCCGCTACAACTCAAAAATTATTCCACTGAAACAAAAAACTGGATAAAAGTATCCTATGTGTTGATCTAAGTTATAAACTATCTATGTACCGAATTTAAACTAAATCCGTGCAGTTGTTTTTGCGTAAAAGAAGAACAAACATCCGTCTATCCATCCATTCAAACATACTTTCACGTTTATAATATTAGTAGGAAGTTGGATCAGTAAGATGGGCAACGATATTTTTGCAATGTTACTAGAATTTCATAATGATCATTTTCTTGGCTGTGCCAAAGCATTTAGGGTCGTCAATGTCCTCATCTGCTTTTACTTCTGTATGATGATGTCTAGGGTGGAAGGAACTGTCAGATTCATATCGACTGACTCTTGCCCTGTTTTTTCGGATGTTTTTTTGCTCCAGAGTCGCGGAACCCTGTGTAGACAGTTCCGCGACTATTACCACCCTTCAGACATTTTTCTCTGTTTTTATATTAAAAAGAAAAATGCAATAGAAGTAAATTGAAAGACTGGAAATTATAGTGTTCTTACAAATACGTTGAACAATGACGGAGTAGTTAAACCCTATTGATATTAGGTACAGTGAGCTTCAGAGAAAACTAACCCCTTTTGGTAATGATATCACATCCAAAGGGGCTTCGTTATTTCTGAAGCTGACTGTACTATGACGAGATATGGAGACAAAAGTCTGCTGCTCACATACAATGCGTCTAAAACTTGCCACTGACAGCCGTGATGATAAATAATCTGCACGTTTTTGGTCCAAGTTAAAAGCTGCGGCTTCACTTAATATATTTTCACATAACTTATCTATTTTATTATTTTAAAGGTGTTATTTTCATATCCTCCAGTTCTTTTTTTCCCTATAAATCTGTCAAAATTATGATCAGCAGTATACAAATCTTATCATCATCATCATCATCATCATATCAGCCTGGGATCACCTAATGCTGAAGCGAAGTGTAAAAGATTTTAAGGAACAAAATGGCTGATCCGCTTAATTTATAAGTCAAAGTCAAATCATTTATTTCAATTAGGCCACCAAAGCGCATTAATTAAAATTAAGGAAATAAGATGGGATGGGATTGATTCTACACCCATTCGAAAAGGTATAAAAGCCAATATGTCTACTCTAATGGCCATCGACTCCACATCTAATATGGCCGATCCATTGCATTTACAGCGTCCTTATTCTGTGAATTTGTATGTACATCCAATGAAATTCGATTCAGAAGGCACGGAACTATGTAGTACCACTTGAAAGAGGCTTGCGTCTGCAATGGACTGAGTAAATGATCATTAAATCTTGCATCTTGACTTACATTTCTGTTAAGCATTTCAATTTGAAGAACGTGATGTAATATAACTTTATATTTTGAGTGTTAATTTAATAGGATGGGCTATTCGGTAACCAATTCCTAGTGTGGGCTAGGGTTCTTCAAACAAAAAAAAAGAAAAGTAAATACGAAAGTTTATTAGGATGGATGGATGGATTTGAAGACACACAGATAATTTGAAAACTGGATTAACACATGGGGTAGTTTTTATTCCAATTTTATCTTACCGTACAAGAGTAATGTGTGCGTGCAGGACACGTCGCCTGTCCCTATGAGGTCATGCACTCACACATTCTCATTAGCAAGAACGACGCCCGTACGCCACCGCATACCTGTTTAAGGCGGGCTGCAGGTCTTAGGCTTACCTCACCAAACATTAAAAAAAAAAAATTACAAAGATATTTAACGAGCGAAAACTTGAGCTACTAGTAGGGTTTGATCCTGCGTCTTCTAGATAGGTACTCCAGACGCCTTAACCAATTAGGCCACCGCAACCACTACACTCGAAGCTAAATTTCTCGTTCGCTTTGTTTTTATGAACACTGAAAACTTTTTTAGTTCACCACTTTATTTTAGCACGATTTATAGTTTGAGACTTTCGAATTTCAATAGGTCGTTCGCAAAAAGAAATAATGGGATACTTACATTATGTTTAAGGAAAACTATCATCATTTTCAACAACAGATAGCGGAAAAAATTATATACACGTGCTCTGATAAGGATCGAAGGTCAGAATAATGTTCTAAATAACTTCAAGACACGCAACTCAATCTTTTAACGGAGCAACACGAACTATATGAGAATATTTCATGGTTAGGTAAAAATATTAGCTAGTTGATGTTGATAGATACTTTTCTACTAACTAAAAATGAAAACCGTCCTTGATACTACGATATAATGATGCAATTCGGCTGACTCGGGGCCTGTCCACATCTCCACGTCACGACGTGTCGTCAACGTGGAACGGTAGGGTAACGTGGAGCGGAACGTTGACGTGACGTGCAAATTCACGTTAACGTAACGTAAAAAATGCACGTCGCGGTGCCTTGTAAAATTCGGGTATAAGCCGTCGATAGGCTCTGACGTCGTCGTGGTGAGCGCGTTTTATTTTATATCTACCCGTAGATAACCGCAGGTTTTATGTCGTAGTGATTAAGATGATTTTCACTTGTCGTTGAATGGATCGAATCCCGTCGCAACGCGTCATCAGCAAGTTCGCTTAATCGACAACTGGCTCTTCATTGTGATTAGGTTCAACATGCAGTGTATTTCACACGCATATTTTTTTGTGCGAAATCAATAATTTCCGCAGATACTAAGTCCAAATTGGTTCAATATCTATATTAGTAGAAGAGGCTTTAATAAAAATAGCCTTCAAAGACATCGCCAGCCGCTTAGTCGACGCCTCTCGTGACTAGAGGGCTGGCCTATTTCTTGGTCAAAGGGTCAGCATTGCGATCCAACGAGGCAATGCTGCCAGCGTTTTTTTTTTACGTGGGAAAATCATCAAATGAGTCCTCCCACCCCGAGTAGGGCGAGAGGGACTGTCCGACTTGTACTGACTAAAATCCACGGTGTCCTTCAATAGCCCTTTATGTTGCGGGGTCACGGTGCTGCAAGCGTTCTGGGCAGTTTCACCATAAATTATTAGACAACTATGTGTATGAGTTTTTTGACGCTCTATTTTTTTATTTTTATTTATTATAATCATTTTTGTAAATACTTGAGTATTAATTTTAGTTTTTAAATGTAGTGTATATTAATTGTGTGTTCATAAAAATAAAATTGGTCTGTAGGTAACTTAATAGTATAAGTACAAAAGAGCCGTAACGGGAATCAATTTGTGTTAACCAAAATGAATAAACTTTCAGTGAGTTTCCGTATATGTAATCGAAGTATAATTGTTATCAGTAACTGCATTAACAATTGTTTGTTTACACTATTGAAAACATTGTACCTAATTACATTGATATGAGTGATTAAATCAGGAATCAATCATTACGCCGCTACGTTAAATTAAAAGACCGATAATAATTGTAAACATACATATTGTACAGACGTTATAAACCTTCCTCTTGAATCAATCTATTTAATTATAAAAATCAAATTATTTACTAAATAATTCTATATTGGGGATATATACATATACTACATTTAAAAACTAAACTTAAAGGTAAAATATTTACAAAAATGATTGAAATAAAAAGTTACAGGGCGTCGAAAAATTCATCCACATCTCTGTCAATGGGGAAAGTGGGAAAATAATAAAATCAAATTATTAAATTTACTTAAATTCAATAATTTAAGTTTTTTTTTTTTTTTGTGAAGGAAATTCGAGTAATTATAGCAGTAAAAATGTAAGCCTAAGCACGTTCAAGTCCTCTACGCAATAAAATTTTTCTCTCTATCGTTTGGAAAAAAAAAACGATTTTCGACTCAGGCGTCTATAAAACAAAAATTGTTTTGGAAGATCTTGGCATGACTTTAAAAAAACGTGTTTTTGTTTGTAAAAAATGAATCAGCTAAATGTATGTTTCCGCATAACTTCTAAAAACATAATCCAAATTGGATTTTTCTTTCGCCGTAGTAACTGTCATGACATAGTCGACTACCACAAATAACCCGTGAGAAGCCGAGGCAGGGCATCAGTAATTAATAACAATTGTTAGCTTGTAATAATAAATTATTATTATAATTATTGATGAACATTATTATAAATGCAGATAATAAAGTCGGAAATGATTTAAAATTCAAATTATGCGTTTGTTGCTGTCGTAATTATTGTCAGAAGCAGTTTATAGGTGCGTTAATGCTTTGTTAGAACCAATGATTTATTTGTGAATCGTTATGAGGCATCTAATATATCCAGATAATATTATGTAGATTATTCAAAACAAGTATTGGTGGCGGGTAAAGACTTTTTTTGATGAAATCTTTTCATGTCTAAGGGTTAAAAGGTTGGATGTTCCTTCTTTTTAGTTGATAGGGCAAAGAAAGTATGTAATGTTGTGTATTTTATCCCTAGCACTCCACAGCGTTTAGTCACGGGAATTATCTAATATTTCCCACAAAGAGCGTCAGCACGCTGACGGGCCCCATAGCCTTACATAGCCATAGCCTTGCCGGGGTTGCGGGACATACGTACACCGCGACTCCGGTATATAAAAGGCTACTGAAGGATACCGTGGATTTTAGTCAGCCAAGTCTGACAGTCCCTCCCGCCCTGCCCAGGGTGGGAGGACTCAGTAATTGATGATTTTACCAGGTAAAATAAAACGTAGGTAGCGCAAGCGCCTTTAGGACGTCATTTGCAAGCGGCCATTAACAAATGGCGACCTGTTGGCGCTTGCGCTACGTTAATATTGTGTTTAGTTTGCGTGATTTCCCTCCATACCCCGCATCCCCGTCTTATTCACTGTTCTCCTACAAGTTTGACAGTTTAGGTGGGAGGACTCATGACGATACTATTACCACGTAAAATAGCACTCCGCGTGTGTCTTACACCACACGCCTCCTAACATTGTCTAACAATTTTCGTCATTACTTAAAGTCGACTGGAACATTTTATTTCAGCTGAAGTCGAATTTTTGTTGAGCATGCTCTTTTACATGTTCATTTTGTGATTTCTCCACGTTCTCTTAAAATTGCGTAAAACATTTTTTTCCTTTGACGTGTTTGGATTGTAAAACGCTTTGTGTACGTGAAGTATTTTATTCAATCTTTTAAAGGTTCGTCTGGAATAAAATATTTTCTTGTTTGTATATCGTTAATTTATTGTTTGAATGATTTTTTTTGACAAAGGCTTTTTATCTTCAGTTGTGAACCAAAATTAAAAAAAAAAAACTTTTGTGGTTCGCGTTTGACTTCGTCATCTGATGATAAACAATGATGTGGTTGATGGTGAAGCATGCTTGCCAAGAAGTAACCTATTCACTCTTGACTTGAAATACCCTTACGGCTTGCGGACGGCGAGCAATGAGCTCACAGACCGATTAGAACTAGTCCTCTTTGATCTACTCAGAGCTTTTTTTTTTTTTTTATCGTGTTAAAATCATCAAATGAGACCTCCAACGCCGGGCAGGGCGGGAGGTACTGTCAGACTTGTACTGACTAAAATCCACGGTGTCCTTAAGTAGCCCTTTATGTTCCGGGGTCACGGTAATAGAAATAAGTCCCGCGACCCCGGCAGGCTTTGGCCCTCTGAGAGGCGGCCCCGTCATTTTGCTGACAGCTCTTTGAGGCGCGCGTGGAACACGACGCGCCGTCGACCCGGGATCTACTCAGAGCTGGAGGAGCAAAAGAAATGCTATTAAAAACGTATATTTTAATTTTCCTGCCCCTAACCTAACTTATTTGGGATCAAAAGAAAACAGCATATTTTATTTCACATGGGCCTCAATGGGCAATAATAAAACGTCCAGAAAATCGTTAGACAATGTCAGAGCATATCATTTCTTTTAGTATTATGTTTTTGTCAAATTTTCTTTGAATACATTGTCTTAATTTTTTATATAGCCTATTTTGTGTCCCACTCCTGGGCAAAGGCATCCCCTTTCTCCTTCAAAACCTCTCTATTTTGGGCAATTTCTGGCCATGTCTGCCCCGCGAACTACCTCCACCGCGGTATATTGTCTTACTTATCTAAAGTAAACTATTTATCAAACAATTTCACAGAATAAAAAGCATTGTAAACAGAATATTTCTTCGAAATCCATTCAACGCTGTCTGTAAAAAAGATTTCTTTCTTTTCTTTCTAAAAAATACGTAACATTCTTTTCAATATGTTGTGATTAAATTTTCCAACATGCAAAATGATAGTTGAAAGGGTTGTCTCTTTATTCAAAGTGTCTTCTGCATACGTGATCCCAATATTGAAAAATTCTCGGGAAATTGGAGGGAATAAAAAGGTTCAGAATTCTTTCAGTCATATAGAGGACAATCAGTCTATATGTATACTCAAGTAAAGTTGTGAAGCTAGAATATGATAGTTCAATGCATAAATAAAATTGGAAATCTATTTAGTCCGTCAATTAAATTAGGTAAAAGACCTAATAAACGAGTTTTAGCATTATTTTGTGTAATTTATTTCAACACATGAGGAACACACATTTTTGTCTTGTTGTGGAACTAAAAATTCGAAGACATTTTGACTTTTACAAACCTGCACAGACCTCGCGTGTTGGTTTATGGCCTAATACTCCCTCACAGAGGAAACCTGTGTCTCAGCATTGGGAGCATTATACATAGGCTGATTATTATGACTATTAGTGCCGTATCTGAAGGTGGAACTTTTGCACCTCGTAGCTTTTTCTGAAATAAATTAATCGCAGATCGCATAACGCTAATCTCTTGTATTTAAAGTAAGTAAAACCTTTCACGAGTAACAAAACAGCTGGAACATTCAATGTTTCCATTACTTACAGACTGTCGTAAAAAATCCATTAAATTACTAAGAGGTTTACCGTCTACGAACATTTTCTGATAACTTTTTCCGGGTCTGTAGTAAATCTTGCGGAAAATCCATAACAACTGAGTTCGGGAACATTAGCCGAGTTATATATTTTACGAGGAAATCGCGTATTAATTACGTAATGGATAACGAGTGGGGCGTTTTTGCCTCTTAAGCTATCTTGTCACAAACGTATAAAAGCAACGACGATATTTTACTAGACTCCGCATGCACGATCTACGGAACAAAAACTATTCTGTCAACTCGCTGAGGTACTACGTAAGCGAGGGGGACGGGGTTCTGCGTTGTGATTGGCTAACTCAAGGTCTGTTCTGTCTCAAGGTATGTTCACGGCTCACAGGAGTGGTCGAAATAAGACGGATGGATATAAGACTTTTTTGCCTAATGTGTTGATAGACATCGGTCACCTGTTATTAGAGGAGTCTAGTAATAAATCGTCCCGGGTCGACGGCGCGTCGTGTTCCACGCGCGCCTCAAAGAGCTGTCAGCAAAATGACGGGGCCCCCTCTCAGAGGGCCAAAGCCTGCCGGGGTCGCGGGAATTATTTCTATTACCGTGACCCCGGAACATAAAGGGCTACTGAAGGACACCGTGGATTTTAGTCAGTACAAGTCTGACAGTACCTCCCGCCCTGCCCGGGGTTGGAGGTCTCATTTGATGATTTTACCACGATAAAAAAAAAAAAAGTAATATATCGTCGTTGTATAAAAGATTTCCCAGAATATTTATAACTAAGATTTCCTTT
Source organism: Agrotis ipsilon (assembly GCA_028554685.1). NCBI lineage: Eukaryota > Metazoa > Arthropoda > Insecta > Lepidoptera > Noctuidae > Agrotis > Agrotis ipsilon. The sequence goes on from CM052977.1 coordinate 11,298,615, forward strand.
GGAAGTTTTATGTGGATATATAATTTCGATCTATTTTACGTAGTTTAATCTATTGACCACAGTATAATGTGTCAAATACGTTAATTACTAGTGGTTTGGTCTTTGGTCTAGTGGTTAGTGACCCTGACTGCTATGCCGGGGGTCGTGGGTTCGATTCCCACCCAGAACAAATGTTTGTGTGATGAGCATGATCATTTATTGTGTTTGGGTGTAATTTATCTATAATTGTATATATTTAGAAATATTTAAGTGTGTTTATCAGTTGTCTAGTACCCATAACACAAGCTCTGCTTAGCTTGGGACTAGATGGCGTTGTGTGATACTTGTGGAATATTATTATTATCTAAGAGTAATAATGCAGGAATCATCGCAACGTGATCTGCAACTCGATTACTCGACAGACAGAAGTCGCACCATCTGAGGCTGTTGACAAGGCTATCTTTGTTCATAATCTAAATACTGTCTAGGAAACATAGTAGTATGGTAAGGCTATCTTTGTTCATGTGATACTCTAAATACCTACTGTCTAGGAAACATAGTACTGTGGTAATAAAATCAGATTTTAACTTTAATTCTCTGATAATTACCGATAATACATCGTTATGCGACCATGATAAGATCCAAAACGTCACTGATCTTTCTCGATCTATACCTAAACTGTGTCTTCAAAATTAAGTGTAGCTATAAAAAAATGTGTGAATAAATTTTTAATATATGCTTACTTTCGTTAACTTAAATTTTAATATTCATTTCATATGACTATTGATTCAATTCAATTCATTTTATATGACTAGTGCCGTCCACCCACTAGGTGGGCAGACGATCTTATGAAGGCCACAGGATCACGCTGGATGCAGGCCGCTTTCAACCGGTCCTACTGGAAGTCTAAAGGGGAGGCCCATGTTCAGCAGTCGACGTCTTACGGCTGAGATGACTATTGATTATTTAAAAGCGTGCGACTGTAAGAAAAGCGTTCATTACGTCACAACATGTCTCTATTAAAGTCTTCATTCCTCATATTGCATAGAATGAAATAGAATCCATCAAAGACGATAACGTCGTACAATATTATGACCTCATATCGCTTACACCTGGACGTTCGAGCAATATCAGCAATCCGTTCTGTCAGGAATACACTGACGTCCAGGATTCACGTCTTATGAGCTGTCAAAATGACGTGGGTATCATGAATATTGTATAATTATGTTTGTATTTCTAGACGAACAGAACTAATGATCTGCCTTGAAGGATACGGTACAAACTCTTGATAATGAGGGTCGAGACTTTATTTTAGGAAAGGCTCAACAAATAGATCAAAATACAAACAAATTGTTCTACAGTTTTACTAATATTTTACTAACCCAACTGTTTTATTTCTATGTTCTAATTTTGAAAATATCTTGTTACAGGTACCCTCAATTTGATCTATTTCAATTTCGTCTGGTAAGTCTCATTTTTTAGACACTTAGAAAAAAGTTAGAAGCTGTCTATTTGATGAACGTCCTCGACTTGATAGCCACAGAAAAATATTCGAAATGTAGCCAGAGTCGTTGTCATTGAATTATGAATCGTAACTCCCACGTCTTTAGGTCTGTTAGCAATAAACTTTCGTAATCTGACATTAGGCACTGGGGTTTTTCGGATTAATCATAATGTCGTCGACATTCGCCATTTTGGATTTCGCTAAAATATCATGAAAAATTGCTCGCTCTTTCATTTCTGTTAGTTTCATTAAATCTTTCTCTTGACCTTCTTTTCTTTTTTTATCTAATTTTGGATATTTTTATGTCCTTATATATACCAAAATCTAAGAAGGTTATCTAACCTCTATTATATAAAAATCAATTGCAGTTCGTTAGTCTCTCTAAAACTCGAGAACGGCTGGACCAATATGCCTGATTTTGGTTTTAATTTATTTTGGGAAGTCCAGGGAAGGTTTAAGAGGTAAATTCATTCTGAGGCAGTACGAACTTTGCCGGGTCAGCTAGTTAAACACATAAAATAGCATCTTTTCACATAAGAGCAGAGACAAATTTAAAGAAAGCACGCACTACGATTTTTACAAACTTACTCCTCCTGCTTCGTATATGTTCTTGAATGAATACTTTTTGCATCATTATGTCAAATAAAGTTTATTTTGTGACAAATAAAATAAAAATATAGAAGTAATAAAAAAACTACTAAAACGAAACATTTTATTATTCTTATCTATCTTCTTTTACATCTTATTCCATATTGAGTGACGGTACAGGGTTCAATTTAAACGTTTTTTTCACAATTTACTTATACAACGTGTAACGTTCAAAGCGCAAAACCTCTCGTGAGGTAACTCAGCCAATGCTACTGAACTATGTAAAAATATAAAACTTTAATAAATTCGCGTAAAAATCGCGTATTTATACTGATGGGCTCGATCAATTTCTCATTTTGTATGAAAAATCATTTTTTTTTTTGCGAATTTCCAAAAGTTTTTTATCAAACATTGTTCAGTAACATGTGCTCAGTTACCCCACGAGAGGTTTTGCGCTTTTAACGTTACACGTTGTATAAAAATACAAAACAAGTGAATAAAATTTCTAGATGGAATAAAATTGGAATTGAATTGAAAAATTGCCGTAAAACCGCAACATACTATAAAAAAAAAACCAAACGCATTTAGCGCCAGCTCACCGTACTAAATTAAAACATCAAACATTTTTCAGTCTACTATAGCCTCGGAGCCGATTCTAAACAGCCCAATCATCTAAATCAATCTAGTAATTAAGAGCGCGTATTCTAAAAACTAGCAACGTCGTAAATGGCTGTCAAATATTTACAAGTTTTAATTTTAAAAAATACTGTATGAAAATAAGAAATATCGCTCTGTAGTGCACTAAAAAGTTAATTAGGGAACGCAGTAATTAATATCGCAACGACAAATACATAGTTTTAGATGTAGAAAAAGCATTTGGAAACTTTCCAAATGTCTTTTAAACACCTGAAACGGTTACAACATCAAATCCAGTGTTTTAATTGCATTCCTATACCAATTTTCTTGTGCACTACAGAGCCTTATTTCTTATTTCCATACAGTAACATTGCAAAATTAATTAAAAATGTAAATGTTTGACAGCTATTAGCGACGTTGCCAACTTTCTGGTTACGCGCCCTTAAGAACGACAATCCTGTGACAAGTAATTTGACGCTGCCTTTTAATTGGTGCCTGTGTTCCGATTTAAATGAATCATTAAGAAAATGGTGAGCGGTATCTAGGGTCCCTGTATAAGCTGCGTCGTCAGATTTTCTGCTCACTCGAATATTTCTATCGCTATCTCCATCGTAGTTTTCTTCGATCATTAAAATGGTGAGCTGAGGCTCTAGTATAAATTCTTGAATTCTAAAGGACCACGGGCAGAAATATATGGAGACTGGCCCATCGTTCAACAGTGATGGAACCTATGCCAAATGAAAGCTTTGAGGATGTGATGCATTTCTTATTATGGCAGCTAAGTCGAATTCGAGCGCCAACAAGGTGATTTCGAGCATTGAAAACATATGCCCTTACCTAACCTAAAATGTGGCAACATTCTCCTACTGATTTGAAACAGGTGTCATTCGAAGCGTGTAGTAGATACGATATACTTTTACTATGGCGACATTCTTCAAATGTGTAAGGTTCACCTGGAATATCTGAAAATGTCAACCTAACCTAACCTGTGGCAACAATCTCCTACTGATTTGAAACAGATGTCAATCGAAGCGTGTGGTAGATACGATATAGGTACTTTTAGTATGGCGACATTCTTCAAATGTGTAAGGTTCACCTGGAATATCTGAAAATGTCAACCTAACCTAACTGTGGCAACATTCTCCTACTGATTTGAAACAGATGTCATTCGATGCGTGTGGTAGATACGATATACTTTTACTATGGCGACATTCTTCAAATGTGTAAGGTTCACCTGTAATATCTGAAAATGTCAACCTAACCTAACTGTGGCAACATTCTCCTACTGATTTGAAACAGATGTCATTCGATGCGTGTGGTAGATACGATATACTTTTACTATGGCGACATTCTTCAAATGTGTAAGGTTCACCTGTAATATCTGAAAATGTCAACCTAACCTAACTGTGGCAACATTCTCCTACTGATTTGAAACAGCTGTCATTCGATGCGTGTGGTAGATACGATATACTTTTACTATGGCGACATTCTTCAAATGTGTAAGGTTCACCTGTAATATCTGAAAATGTCAACCTAACCTAACTGTGGCAACATTCTCCTACTGATTTGAAACAGATGTCGTTCGATGCGTGTGGCAGATACGATATACTTTTAGTATGGCGACTTTCTTCAAATGTGTAAGGTACACCTGGAATATCTGAAAATCTAACCTAACCTAACCTGTGGAAACATTCTCCTACTGATTTGCAGTATGGAACACCGAGTGGTTTTAGTCAGTCGAGTCTGACATGCCTCTTCCGTGTTCTCCACGCTGACAACACAACAAGCCCATGAGGGTTTCCACACTTAAAAATAGATGGGTTAGTTAGGTTCGTTTAAGAAAAACCTAGGAATCCCAGGTAAAACCCACACGTCTGAAGATGTAGCGATCATAAAAATATGTCTTATCCACTACACGCTTCGAATAACACGTGTTTCAAATCAGTTTTTTTTTATCGTGGTAAAATCATCAAATGAGGCCTCCCACCCCGGGCAGGGCAGAAGGGTCTGTCAAACTTGTACTGACTAAAATCCACGGTGTCCTTCAATAGTCCTTTATGTTCCGGGGTCACGGTGATTAAAATAAGTCCCTGGCAGGCTTCGGCCCTCCGTGAGGGGGCCTCGTCATTGTGCTGACTATCTTTGAGTCGTCGACCCGGGCATGGTCCACGGTCGGACAGCGAGTTGCCCTTTACTCGCTGTCCGCATGCCCACGCCTACTGTGTCCTCCGGGCGATCTTCACAGGTGGCACCCAGGCGTATCTTTCTTCCCTATCCGACACAGGTACCTCCTGAACGAAGCCACGTCTTTCCACTCACTCCTCAAAGAGGGGTCTTACCGTCGCAATTGCGGTGTGCCCGAACCTCGGTTGTTTCAAATCAGTTGGAGAATATTGCTACAGCCTTCTTAGGTTAGGTTGACATTTTTAGATATTCCAGGTGAACCTTACACATTTGAAGAATGTCGCCATACTAAAAGTATATCGTATCTACCTCACGCTTCGAATGACACCTGTTTCAAATCAGTAGGAGAATGTTGTCACAGGTTAGGTTAGGTGGACATTTTCAGATATTCCAGGTGAACCTCACACATTTGAAGAATGTCGCCATAGTAATAGTATATCGTATCTACCACACGCTTCGAATGACACCTGTTTCAAATCAGTAGGAGAATGTTGCCACAGTTAGGTTAGGTTGACATTTTCAGATATTCCAGATGAACCTTACACATTTGAAGAATGTCGCCATACTAAAAGTATATCGTATCTACTATACGCTTTGAATGACACCTGTTTCAAATCAGTAGGAGAATGTTGCCACATGTTAGGTTAGGTTGACATTTTCAGATATTCCAGGTGAATCTCACACATTTGAAAAATGTCGCCATAGTAATAGTATATCGTATCTACCACACGCTTCGAATGACACCTGTTTCAAATCAGTAGGAGAATGTTGCCACAGTTAGGTTAGGTTGACATTTTCAGATATTCCAGATGAACCTTACACATTTGAAGAATGTCGCCATACTAAAAGTATATTGTATCTACCACACGCTTCGAATGACACCTGTTTCAAATCAGTAGGAGATTGTTGCCACAGGTTAGGTTAGGTTGACATTTTCAGATATTCCAGGTGAACCTTACACATTTGAAGAATGTTGCCATAGTAAAAGTATATCGTATCTACCACACGCTTCGAATGACACCTGTTTCAAATCAGTAGGAGAATGTTGTCACAGTTAGGTTAGGTTGACATTTTCAGATATTCCAGGTGAACCTTACACATTTGAAGAATGTCGCCATAGTAAAAGTATATCGTATCCACTACACGCTTCGAATGACACCTGTTTCAAATCAGTAGGAGAATGTTGCCACATGTTAGGTTAGGTAAGTGCTTATAGTATATGTTTTCAATGCTCGAAATCACCTTGTTGGCGCTCGAATTCGACTTAGCTGCCATAATAAGAAATGCATAACATCCTCAAAGCTTTCATTTGGCATAGTTTTCATCGCTGTTGAGCGATGGGCCAAAATGCGCATGGTCCTTTGGCTGTATAGTATACTTTTTACTACTACATTAGCTACCACGTCCGACGCCGTGGCTGTATAGTAAACTTAAAGAATAAGGACGAAAAGTGTATGGAAAATGAAAAAGACACTTATTTTATCCATCAAATTAAAGTCAAAGTCCCGTTTACTTTACATCACAAAATCGTGAAATCTCGTGATAGTGAGATTCATCTCTCCTCATATCCTTACTTCCAAAACAAACGACAGACTATTCTTTGCATCTTGATTCTCAACTGAATTGTAGGAAACATTAGTGTTGCCGTAACAATTTAAATCACACAGATCCCTAACGTGTTTCGAGTTACGTAAGATAGCATCGCCATCGTGTCCATTCACAATTGTGAGCATAACAAGTGCTCAATAACTCCGGCCGTGACTCGCGGAGATTATGTCTAGGTATTTTGTTTTAGATCGTTTTTATAACAGTTTTTGTGTTGTAAAACTAAAAATGCTCTAGAACCAAAAATTCGAATGCATGTGATATTTACCAACCCTCACTGGGCTACGAAGTGGATTATAGGACAGGAGGGCCTTCTCCTGTGAGAGGGAGTGGACCCTACAGTGGGAACGTTATTTAAAGGCTAATGTCGAAAACTAAAAAGGAGAACCTACATTCTGTTAAATTACATCAAAACTAAATGAAGCAGTTACTAAGAATTTTATGATATCGATATTTTGTCACTAAAAGGAAATAAAAAGTGATCGACGAGGTTCCGTTCGTGCATCAAATCAATTCTGAATAAAATATAGAAAAACTTTATCTACAACTAGAGCCAATGCAACTCAAAGATCGCAGCTTTTTTCAGTATTCTGGGTGTTCTACAATTATGAATCAGTATTTTAAGAAGGATACAGGAGTATAGATACCTACACGCAGTTAAAATACAAAGTGTCCTGGAAGGAAGCAATTCAAAAGATAAAAAAGATTTGTCATTCAGCATTCATGTTCTAACCGAGACAGACAGACAGGATGTGGTCACTATTATATGTCTCAATCCGTCAAAATGATCAGTCATCGGACTAGAATGTTGCAATGACTGAGTCTAGTCTTGTACGCCAAATAAGGAGAGATGATGCGGCCAATCTTCTTTATTTTATCTACTAGTTGTTAAAACATTTTATGACTATTGAGCCGTAGTTGCTAGATGGGTGAATATGAGAATTCCCCTAGATGGACAAACTTGACCTATATTGCAATTGAATCAAAATCACTATTATTTATTCAAATAAGTTGATGGTAGGTAGTGTCCTTGCGCTTCGCGTGGCTCGTCTTGGCGAGGGCACTGCCGTGCCCCCAGATAATTAATCAGCACTTTTTAAATATTAACATTAAATAACAATCCCCATAAAGGGCACTGCGTTTGGCACTCTCAGATCTCAGCAATTGACTGTTCCATTAAGTAATAATAATAATAATAATAATAATATTCCACAACTATCACACAACGCCATCTAGTCCCAAGCTAAGCAGAGCTTGTGTTATGGGTACTAGAAAACTGAAGTAAAAAAAAAAAAAAAAAAAAAAAAAAACTTAAGTATCGTGGGTTTGACTCCCACACTGAACATAAAATATATGTATGAATTTAAATGTTTGTAAACGCACGCTTAGGATACAGGAGACATTTTTAATATAGAGCAACGTTAAAGAGACAAAGAAACGATGGTGTAGTATAACTTTCTTTTCGGAGTGATGTATTTGTAGAACAAAGATCTTCTATTTCTTATTCCCGATATTGTAATAAGCTGATAAAATGTTTTCTTTCATCTCCTTCTAGATAGACTTTCTTTATATTGAAGACTATAAAATTGTTTTTATTATAGTGGGATCGGTTACGATGATTGGTTGTTCCACTACATCACTGAACAACTGGGCTTTACCGAAGAACATTTCATTGCAAAACATAACGTTTTCTGATGAGAATAAAAACTAAATTTTACTGCTGTTGTAGTTTTTGTGAGATTCGTTTTATTGCCTTTCTTAATTTTAGTGTTGGCTAGACTGAGATTATTGCCAATGTGTATCGGAAGTGGCTTCGGTAGCACGTAGACTGACCGGGGTTTGTTTTAGAGGTCAGATAGAACAAAGTCTATTAAAAGCTGCGTGGCAGAAAAACAAAGTGATTAGAGGAAAATAGGCTTTGTTAAGGGTCGAAAGTAAACCGTAGACTCATTTGGTAGAACTTTCTTTGCCATAGGCGAAGTGTAATCAAAACTAGAAAGGAGAGCTACAGTTAATAGATACTCGGATTTTTATTGAATAATAAAATTTGGAATAACAATATTCGCTAAAGAACCAGACTCACCAAAATAGCTCTTAAAATTTACAAGTGGCAACGGGCAGGCTACATCGCTCGTGGATGTGGTAACCGATGGCATAAATCCAGATTATAAGGCAGCTTCAGGTAATATTTAATAGTAGAACCAGTAACACTGCTCAACCCTTGAATTGAATCCGGGACCTCACGTTGAGTAGTCGATTTCAACCAATAGACCAAAATAGTCTATGATCAAAGGCCAATAGTATATTGGTCAATAGTAGATATTCTTTATGTTCATTACCACCAAATGAGTTCTAAAATCTGTTGTAGTGTCTCAATAATTTTGTATCTAAACAACTCCGTGGAGTTGCGGATACCAGCCCGTTCATCATCTGCCTGCCTTTTCCCAACTATATTGGGGTCGGCTTCCAGTCAAACCAGATTCAGCAGGATACTAGTATTTTAGATGGAGCGACTGCCTGTCGGACCTCCACAACCCAGTAACTGGGCAATACCCCATGGTAAGACTGGTTGTCAGACTTTAGAGCTTCTGACTAACAGTAACGACTGTCAAAGATTCACAAATGACAGCCGGGACCAACGGCTTAACGTGCTTTCCGAGGCACGGAGGAAACTCGCTATGACAGTGGTCATCCATCCACAGACCAACCTCGGCAAGCGCGGCTTAACCCGGACGATCGGCCTGTGCGGCTGTAATTATTTAGCCACGAGCTCCTCAGCCGATACCAGCCCGTTATACAATACAATACAATCTAAACAACTCTCCATACAGGCATCAACAGAAAGCCACAACTCACGCATATACGAACATTCACACAAAATTAAATGATTACATTTATTCTGCCCTGTAATTTATTCGAGCAAAATATTTGTATGTATTTTGTACGCAGTTCGGCAAACGATTCCATCGATAGAGCTTTGCTTGCCAAACAAACTTTAATGTATACGTAGCCAGTGTTGCTTATGTTAAGGAGAAAACACGCAATTCGGCTGAATAAAATTGTTGTAACTTTCTTTAACTTTACTGAGAATTTTGCTTACCTTACGCTCCAATGGAATTGAATCATCTTTTAATGATTGACGTCTTTTTATCTTTGATTTTTCTTTTTCCCTAGTATATTTTTTATAATCTTCTTTTTTCTAATATTTATTTCTGTATTTAATTGCGTATTCTACATTTTCCTTGTCAATATTAACATTTTTGAATGACTCGGCACGTGTATCCTAAAAGTTGTCAGAGAATTTGATTGTTAATGTAAAATTGATTTGGACATCTTATTGGCTCTGTTCGTTAAGGTCTATTTTACTTTTTTTATAGACTACCAAAATACTACCTTTGTCCAGTCGTATTTATTCGCTTTGAGGTAGATCAGTGTTGTTTGTTTATACAAGCTCACGCGTTGATTAGCATGTATTTGATGAGTTCCCTTCATCGTTGATCTGTGCTGGTTTATTTTAAGCACAATTTTAAGTACCATAAGATTGACAGTTTTTAGTGCTATGATGCGATAATCTCCTTTATGATTGTATTAGTCTGTCAGACACGTCTTTATTGATGATTTGAATGTCACAATGAATCTACAAGGCATTTGGATTTGTAAAGTAAGAGCTGCAAATACATTATCGCATAACTGCCGTAGGCAACAGTACTGTACAGTAATTAGATATGCCATAGTTGCCCGCGATTTCTAATCATGGCGTGAGGTCCCAATTTCATTAAGATTTTTTGTTTTGGCAGAAGATTCTTAAAGCCATTTCTGTGTGAATATTTTTTTTATATCCAGTCCCTCTTTCTCGTGTGAGAATGTGACCATTTGCTGGTTCCAGCTTAATCAAGTTGCCTTTGGAATGTTAATGACTTCGAATATGTAGAATAGAATAGAAAACTTTTATTATGTACCGTAAGACCGTTATTCGATATACGATGTTCTTCTTCAACGACCAGTGATATCCAAGTTAAACTTATAATGAGAAGTATGTGCATGAAAAACGAGGCATTAAATTTGGGCCATCATGAATTTACTACTATCACATAGCCTATGTTATTTTCTGCTCTAATTCACAAATCCATTAATTAATATCAGCGTCAAAATAAACTGGATAGATTTTCATAATAAATTGGAAGCTGTTAATCAGATCAAACCCCATTTTATATCGTGTAACGTTAGAAGTTTACTCATTTAGTATGTATTTGTTTCATCAATTAGCTTACGTCACAATTTGTATCAATTTCGGCTGGATTAATGTGGTGTATTATGTTCTTAGGCCGATTAATTAGGTAATGGAGGAGAGTAAACAAATGTTCACTAAGTATTGAGTTGCTTTCTACCTTTAAATTGCCTCCCGAGACTATAAATTGCTATTTGTAGCTTGGAGTACCTAAGGGTGAGATTCTAAGACCGCATTTAATCTCAAATTCAGCAAAGAAAAATATTAACATTATTTTAGTGATCTTTTGTCTAAATAAAGTTTTGATAACGTATAGATAGAGGAATCAGGTCATTCGAGAACTTTTCGAATTAAAAGAGGATGTTGTGACAAAATATTAAAAGATGATTGCATGGTTTGGTTTAGTTGAGAGAATGACTGAGAGCCGACTAGAAAAGGAATTTTTAAGGCATAATGTGTGAGTAGTAACACTGGGATTGAACACCATAGAAAGACATGACACTGATCTTAAAATGCAGTGCTTCAGAAAAGTCAGGACGTGCTTGTAACACCAGATGTATGTATGTGAATGAGGCGCAATGAGAAAAAAATCTAAGTGAGTTCTATGAATGTCGCTTTTGGTATAACTTTTACAATCGATACACGTGTCGTGAATCAAAATAAAGGTAATCGAAAACAAACTTCAACGAAAACCAATGATTTAGTTTGATAAGGATTTTTTATTTACCTACCTACTTGACCCAAATGTATGACACAACTATTTATTTTTCAATGAAAATTCCAGCTTCATTTTAAAAGTGTCTATGACACTATCACAATAAATACCATGGCTAAGAATAAAATAACGTCATTGAAGAACAAAACTATTCATAAAATCCTCCCTCTGAACGCACTTCTACAACCCAAAGGCCCAGTTTTTATTAATACCCACAAACATGACTTCAATAAAGCGATATGAGTTATTCATAGTGAATGTAGGACATTCCTTCCATAGCGTTGAACGCATGACAATGTGGTATGGCGTCCCCAAGGGAGCTGTTATTCACTTAATTCAACGCTTTTATTACGAAAACTTGGTGCGAATTGTGCTTGGAACTCACTGTTAGTTTTGAATGTTTGAACAATTCATTTGTATTTGCCTTGATTTGTGTTTCAAAATTTGTAGGGTTACGTCTTTATTAGGATAGTTCTGCTTCGTTTGTTCCCTTGGTATTTATTTCAGTTCTGTGTTTGTCGTTAATTCATTTTAATCTTTTTTTTTATAGCCTTTTCAGTCCCACTACTGAGCAAAGACTTCCCACCTTTATTTCCACTTCTTTTTTCCTTCAATTATCATGTCAAGCTTTTGATCTACCTACTCTTTGCATGAAATGAGAGCTGGCCTATTTCTTGATAAAAAAATCAGCATGTCATGGCAATTCTTTTAGTGTTCTGGGCCCTGTTCCCATTAAAAGCGATGTAGACGTATTTTTTGACGCCAATGTTTTCTTTTTTTAGTCTTTTTTCATATTTTTATTAGATATAATTATTGTGTCGCGGGACATACGTACACCGCGACTCCGGCACACAAACAAGGCTACTGAAGGACACCGTGGATTTTAGTCAGTACAAGTCTGACAGTCCCTCCCGCCCTGCCCGGGGTGGGAGGCCTCATTGGATGATTTTACCACGTAAAAAAAAAAAAAAAAAAAAGATATAATTATTGTAGTTATGACTTCATTAGAATTTCATAATCCTCATTAATTCTATTACAGGCATATTAGTATGCTTGCACTAGAAATATTTGCACGACTGGAATGAAATGATGAACGGAAAGTTTTCTTCTAGTTAGAAAGCCTTGCAAATCAGTCGAAGTGCATCTCATTGCGTCATGAGGGGTTTAAAACCATCGTTTACCATCATCTGCCTAGCCTTTTCCCAAATACTGTAAAGGTCGGCTTTCAGACTAACCAGATGCAGCAGAATATCAGTATTTTACATGGAGACACTGCCTATCGGACCTCCACCACTCAGCAACTGGGAAATACGATACCCTAAGGTAAGACTGGTTGTCAGTCTTATGAGATATATCAGTAATGACTTTCAAAGATCTACAAATGACAGCCGAGACCAACGGCTTTACATGCTTCCCGAGGCACGGAGAAAACTCGCTATGACATAACATGGTCATGGTCACCCATCCACAGACCAACCTCAGCAAGAGCGTGTTAACCCGGATAATTTACGAAAATTGTTAATAATTTTTGTTAATTTCTTTACTTTTATTTCTTCGTATTACAAAACGTCGTTGTACGAGTATGTAGTTATACTCTGAAAATAAAACTGCCAAAACCCTCATAACCAACTTGTTAAATAAACTAAGCAAAACGAAATTCCATCAAAACATACTTCAGTACAAGCCCCACTTGTCTAGTTTGCATTTAATAAAAGCTGGGAGCTAACAATATGCCCACGATGCGTCAGCACCGTTCCATTGTCCGTATTCCACAGTTTTATGCATCATTTTGCTCTGCATGCGTTTTGAATGTAATATTGTTTTTTTTTTTACAAATAGTGTTGTGGAAAATGTTCTGTGGTTTATCGCGTTGGGTATACGGCTTTTGTTTTCGTGTTTTATGTTTTGACACCACGTTTTTTGTTTAGTGAGCTGTGAGTGTTGTGTCCACAAAATATACAGGATGAATTTGTCAACTCGGCGTAAATGGCTATATCTGAATCTATGAGCAATATTGGAAAACATTGGAAAGAGTCTCGAGGTTGGAGGTGGAGGTTGACGGAACTATAACAGCGTCATTGAATTTTAGAAAAAATCAATAATCCTGACCAGGAATTTAACCACTTGAATTTAGAAAAAGTCATACCAGTGTTGCTAATAAGAATCAAATTCTAAAGAATCATATACGGCAGGTTTTTTTTTTCATCTATGTCCCTCCCACCCAGCAGAGCGGGATTGTCAGACTCGTACTGACTAAAATCCACGGTAACCTTCAATAGCCCTTTACGTTCAGCGGTCACAGTAATTCGTTAGTTCTGCAACCAAACTTAAGGAAATAACAGATATTTATGAAAATTCATCACTTTTTCTGTTACTTTACTCTTTCGTTTTTTTTTTGAATTCGTGATTTCAAAGATAACGTCCAAATATAAGAATCTCGTGTTTGTGGTACATTTTCAGTTCCTACAATCGTTATTTGTAAAATTAGACATTGAAGTAACTGCTGCCAATATTTAAGCCAAAATGGTACTCTAAGCAAAACACAATCAGTCATTTCCTCTCTCAAATTTAACTTGGCAACAACAAAAATGGCGTCCATTTTCTCGCCGACTTTGTTTTAGTATATTTGTCGACGTTTCCTTCAATAACGAATCAATCAATTGATACTGTTCACCGGTTTTCTGATCGACAGCTAGGGTTGTCATTCAAGGGACTTTCTTAATCCGTCAGTTATCATACAAATACTAACTTGTTCCGTGCGGACATCAAACACCCGACACGTACAGCGCAGCTTAGCTACTGCGTCAACCGTGTAATTGGTTTGCTGAAGGCTAACGTCCTCTTTATTTTTTTCCCACGTATAAACTCACTTTTCTTGTTTGTTTGCTTGTCGTTCCGGTTGTACTTTTGTAACAAAATTTTTAGGCACTTCCCGATATTTTATTGATATACTAGTTGGCCGCCCGCCTTCACAATGTCTTTTTATATGAATGTCCTTTGATAACGAACACAACAAAAAAAAAAAAAAATTCTAATTTGGCGAAACAGTTTAGAAGTTACGCATTGTTGCGAAAAACTTTATCCGTAAAACTCGAAAATTATCCCACGGATACTTAAAACGGGGATAAAAACTCAACTTGGAGTTTATCCAGGTGATAAACTACCTGTGTACCTTTCATCCAGATAATAATATCCATCCTCAGAAACTTTCAAGCCCAAAGCCTGTCGGGTTTGCGGGACTTATTAAATTACTGTGTCCTGGAACATAAAGGGCTATTGAAGGACACCATAGATTTTAGTCAGTACGAGTCTGCCCAGGATGGGAGGACTCATTTGATGATTTTACCAAGAAAAAAAACATACTAGGATGATAAAGAAGTGACAACCCTTAACTTTATGTTACCTTGTCAGTTTCAAGTGTTTTGTTCGCAGAATATTAATAACCTATGCTCGGAAAAGTAAGATGTGACAAAAATGGAACGAAAAATCTATGTAAACGTGAAGTATTTGAAAAATGAACTTTATGTCGAACATAATTTTCAACTGATATATTGTTGTCAGCTAATAATGTTGAGTATGTACAGTAGGCAATCAAAATTGCTGTAGCTCGCTATTAAAGAAATAGCTTAACGTTTAGTTTGACTTACGACCTTCTATTTTCGAGAGACACAATAATCCATCAACATAATTTCAAGTAGAGTTTATAATTTCAACGTTAAAATATGAGTCCAGCTAGCTCAGTGGTTTAGGCGTTTACATAAATGCGTTAATCGAAAGAGGTGCGAGTTCAAATATCACGCAGCGGCTGTTAGACTTTTTGTAGGTTTTTACTCGATTGTTTAATATGTTTACACACAGGCAGAAATGGCCTTGTTAGGAATTTTTGTGTGTGTTTTTGGTTAGCTGGTTAGTTAGTTAACTTAACAAATAAAAATTAACATAATCATTTAAATAATACTTAAAACAATAAATAATATATAACTTCTTTAAAAATAAACAATAAGCGTAAATATACAAAATAATAATAAATAAATAAGTTATTTATTAAAAATATTGTCACGAATTCAACGATACTAAATAAAAACAAAAAATGTCCTCTTTAAATTAAAGATTGCTTTTAATGAAAACAAAACAACGTAACTAAGATTCGAACTCAAACCACATTGATCATGACCCCACGCTATCCGCACAATCATGTTAGATCATCTAATGAAGGCAATGCAATGGTCACCATCTGTTTTTGTTAGTTAAATATTTTCACAAGTTTCGTATGTGGTTTCGTTAGTGCTGCTTATTGTAATTTTATTTCGTTTTAAATTTTTGCCAATGATGATAATTTATTACGTTCAGGGTTTAGAATGAAAATGCATGTTTTGTAATTAGCAATAATAATATATTTTAGTTCTAATTATTATAATTCTATGTTTTAGATAAAGTTATAAAACCGCTAAAATTATGAATATTCGAGCTGAATATAATGTGAAATAGTTGTAGTAAATCGTAGATGCAATTTTTATTATTTAAACAAAATTCTGAAATTATTTAAATGAATCTTTGACGTAATAAAACAGTAAATAAGAGAATTTAACAATTAAAAAATATCTTCTTAACATTAATATAAGTGGTTTTAAGGGTAACTTACGTTTTATTATGCGTAGCTAATTAGCAATTACAGGGTATTCTAATTGCGAACATCTTAGTATGTTATTTTCTATAAGAAAATTAATAAAACCGTATTTACTTTACCAAAAGAAATAATAAAGTTATCATTATTAAAGCCATTTATTTTAAAACAGTATCAAGACACCGCGGCCCTGAAACGCAAAGGGCCAGTTGCCTTTTGCGTTCCTGTGCCGCAAAACCGAGCAAGGCGAGCTCGGTATTCGGGTCGCCCTGACTCGGAAATGTTAGATTAGGCCCTGGAACGCAAATAGGAAGTTGCTCTTTGCCTTCCTGGGCCGCAAGAGTGAGCGAAGTGAGCTCGGGGTTTGGGTCACCCTGGCTCAGACCGATTAGGTTAGGTTAGGCCCTGGAATGCAAAGGGCTAGTTGACCTTTACGCTCAAGAGCCGCTATGCCCCGTTACTGTTCCAAAATAAACGCCTTTTAGCATGGCAGCTCTGGAACACAAAGGGCCAGTTGCCCTTTGCTTTCCAGTACCGCGGTGCCAAAAATTATTGAGCTTATCAAGTTTCTTCCGTTCCACCAAGTTCAATTTAGCGAAAAAAAGTTATACAATTATTATCAAATAAAAAATTACCAAACTGCATAAAAAATACCCTGATCCAAGATATTGAGGTAAGTTTAAGGATCGTTTTCTTTACGAAAAGATGTTTGAAACCATACCTCAATTCTTAATCCTTAAATAATAAGTTATCAATAAAATGATGTTTACGTTTTCAGTCTATTTACAATAAATAAACAAAATTCATATAAAAAAAGGACCTCAAGAAAATCATAACTTTTTTTGGATTCCCATAAACGTAACGGTTTATAGGTGATATTCGATGATGTAAGCCTTCATTGTTGAGTGCACGATGAACGGTTTAATTTCGTGTTGAATTAGTTACACGGAAACCATTTTCCTTCTCCATCTCTTCCATCTCATCATCATGCCATATCTCAAATCCCACAGACTCATAGTATTAGATACGTCACTAGAACAAAACATAGAATACTATTATTATCTTTATGCAAAACAGCTGTTGATCTATTTTACTATTAAGAAAAACTGTAATATAATAGCACATACTAAGTATTAATCACTTTTCTTTTACTTTTAAAGAAACACTTTTGAATAGGGAACCTTATTTATAAAAGAATATTAACATGTGAAATAGTTAAAATTTAAATGTTTATACTCACACTTAGTCCGGTTTCATTTCATATTTTGATTTAAGTTTCATCCACATATTTTATGCAGGGCTATAATGTTCGCCCTTAATATTTATATAATTCCCATTGTTAATACTTCACTGCAAAACCATAACAGTGTTATACGTAAACAATCGTCACATAAAATAATCAGGAATCAACAACGTTCCATTATAAGACTCGAAACGAACTAACATAGTTTTGTCTACCTCACAAATAAAAATAATTTACGTTTGTCACTTTTGTTTCGTTTTCTGTGATCTACCTACAAAGCTTTATTATACTAAAATTATGATCATAACCACAGATATAGATAGACCATTATATCTGTGATTATAACGAACGACACGCAACACTAATGACTAATATTGGTAATTATAACAAAAAAACAAATTATGTTATCAAATTCCTACTTAAAAAAGTATTAGTAATAACAAAATGAATAAAGTGATTATTGAAAATTAAATTAAATAAAATAATAATTGGAAAAAAAGTGAGGATCGATCCATCGCCGCAGCGTACGAATCCTACGACTTTTACTACTGCGCCATCATTACTTGTAGAATGATGGTTGAAATTATGAAGTATATCATAAGTTAATTTGATTTGTATAGTATTAAAACAACTTATTACAAAAGGACGTAAGTCAAAGTGAAGCATCAGTCTATTGCCTTAAGAAGTTGATGCTGGATTTTTGAACCTGACTGTACATGCTGCAGACTGAAATAATATTATTATTTAGTTTGAAAATGTGTGGGAACTGCTTGGACACAGGCCTCCTCTCTTAGAGAGGGAGTGGGCCATAATCAACGACGCGGGCACAGTGCGAGTTGGTGTATGTCACATGTCTTCGATTTTTTTGGTTCTAGTACATGCCGGTTTCCTCACAATGTTTTCTTCAACTGTTTTGAGAACAGTGGTGATAAAATAAATTACACAAAGTAATGTGCCTGCCTGGAATCGAACGCGGCCGATACGAATGGGCCACCACTGCTCTAGTATGTCAGCTTAAATGTAGGTATGCACCCACGATACAAAAAAATCCTAGCGTTGTCAACCTTTCTAAAAAATAAAAAAAAAAACATACAAAATCGAAGTGGGTTTGATGGGTGGGAATGTAACATTACACGCGAATGTTCCCGATGAAGGAGAACCTTTAGACAAATTCTCGAACTGTCAGATAACAATCCAACAACATCCAAACACGCATTCCTATTCTAAAATCAACGAAACCATTTCAGAGCATTCATCAAAAATACATACAATGTTACACAAAAGTGTTTCTGTATTTTTTTTTCTCTCTCTTTATGTTCGTAGATTAATTTTTTCCTCATTTGAAACTTCATATACGTTACAATACCAGTAACATTCTCCTTTGTGAAGGAAATTGTGGGGAATCTGCGGGATTTAATATCTTTACCCCATTCTTCAAGCGGTATGCTGTCGGATCTTTGTTTTTATACGTGCTCTAGTAGATTAGGGATATAAGAAAATTATTTAATGGACAGATTTGTTTTGGTAACAATGTGAGCTAACTAATTTAAGACCGTGGCTTTGTTCGCGTTAGTAAAGTTTGATGAAACATATCCTGTGTATTCAACGACGATATATAGGTACTAGACTCCTAATAACAGGCGACCGATGTCTGTCAACACATTAGGCAAAAAAGTCTTACATCCGTCTTATTTCGACCACTCCTGTGAGCCGTAAACATACCTTGAGACAGAACAGACCTTGAGTTAGCCAATCACAACGCAGTACCCCGTCCCCCTCGCTTACGTAGTACCTCAACGAGTTGACAGAATAGTTTTTGTTCCTCAGATCGTGCATGCGGAGTCTAGTACTGTAATATATCGTCGTTGTGTGTATTATTCCAGGTTATAACAGGCGATTCACTGTCCGACCATGGACCATTTCGACAAAGGGTCACAATCAAACAACATTTAGGAACAACATTGTTATTGTTTAATTAATAACAATTGAACATCCAATTATGTAATCATGATTTGATTGATTTTGATTTGATTTGATTGCGCATCACTAAGGCTGAATGAATTGCTTAGATTAGAGGTTCGAGTAACCCATTATTCTTTAAACGAAACTACTGAGTCTATAATTTTAAGAAAAAAAAATGATAAAATACAGATAATAGTCCTTTGCCTAAACATTACATAAAAAATATAGAGAAGTCCATGATCTTAAAATAACATGGTAATCGAGAGAAAGAAGGAAAATTAAAAAAAAAAAGTATTTTCAAACTGCATCGTGTGATTATATCAAATGAAAAAGTTTTTTATGAGAATTGTTATTTTTTGTACTCAAAAAAATATTACTTGTTATTCAAAAAAAAATATGAAGATACCTAAAACTCTTATCGAAAAAAATCCATCGTGTCACATAATCATATGAAATAATTTGTTATAAGGATTGTTGAAACATTTTTTTATTGTAATTTTAAAATAACTAGTTTCAAAGTTATTCAAGAAAATAGGCGAAAAACGTTCTTAACATCGGCAAGTAAATACTATATTTAACGGTTTCTCAAAAACTGTTTTAAAGTAGCAATAACTAACGATTGGGAATGTTTGAAGTTTGTTCAGAAAATTTACTATTAGTTTCGGACAAAACCGCGACTCTACAGACCTGGATTTTATTGGATAAATTCACAAAAGGAGTAAAGTGATTATAATTTTAAGATATTTTGAGTATTTAAGTAAGAATTTACAGGGTTCTTATAAAAGCCTATGTTTTTGTTAACTTTTAATCAGCGTTTTCTTTTATATGTAAGTAGGAAATTGTATGGTTCACTTTTGCACTTACCGGCGCCGGCGCCGGCCCAATGTTCATACATTATTGCTTCTCGGCACCGGCGCCGACGTCGGCTAAGGCTAATGGAAAAACGCCCAATATCCGGATCATGATATAAATTGATTATTGATCTCTTCGTTTCATGCATGTCATTTTTAATCAAGGGCTCGACAAAGACGGCACAAAACAAAGTTTATTTTCATCCCCCCATCTCGGAAAGGGTACTTTTGCTCTTCGATATCTGAGCGTAAAAGCCGTTTTTATCCTCAAGTGAGTAAAAGCCGTTTTTATCCTCTAGTGAATAAAGTAAATTTGAATTAAGAACATCGTGTGCATTAAAGAGTTGTAGCAGTAAAAATGGCGGCTGGTGACCGCAACAGCTGATCTTTGCTGTGGTGCCTACTTCACGTTCGAAGGTTGTCGTACCACATCAAATTTCAAAAATCGAATAAATGAATTCGATCCTCGAAGTAGGTGTGAAAAGCAGAGTACACTTTTCGGGAGTAAAGCTGCGTTGCCTTGGGCTATCTTGAATCCCTCGCTACCTACACGAAGGATTCTTAGATTTTAAAAATTATTCTGTATTTTATATACATAATGTAGTACTCCTAGTTAATACCGAAACTGAAATACCTATCTTGTGATAGTACAATGTACACCTGATTATTTTTTTTTGCATTTGGTAATTTCCTCGCTGAGGTGGGATGAAAAGTTACGTGTTGCACTCGAGTGCAAAGATTTTTCACCTTGTGCTCTTTTGATTCCCTCGCTATCGCTCATGATTCTAATTTTGAATCACTCGTTGCACTCGTGATTCAATTTTAGAATCATTCGCTTGCTCGGTCATCAAAATTGAGCACGCGGTTAAAAATCAACTTTGCACTCTTGTATAACAAATAACTATTATTTGTTTACCACTACCTAGCTTATATTTGTTTAAATTCTTTAATTCTTCATCTCATAAAAACACTTGCATCAAACCAAAGATTAAAAAGTCTGTGTAAGGTAAAAATATGATAAGAACGAAAAAAAATATCTATGCTCTTTAAAACAAATATTTTGACTGAATACTAAGTCACACGACAACATCTGCAGAACGTTTGGACAACTTTAGTCAAGTTAACTAATCGATGTAGCCAAGTATAAATAAACCAAGTAATACAAAAACAAACTTTTTGGTGTCTTAAAATCGAGATTATTTACGCTGATAAGCAGCTGTAACATCATTTTATTACATCAAACATTGAAATTAAATTAAAGATGTATGATCTTGTATGCAAATAGGTGAAATACCTTTAGGTCCGACAGGCATTCGCTCCATGTAAAATACTGATATCCAGCTGAATCTGGTTTGACTGGAAGCCGACCCCAATATAGTTGGGAAAAGGCTAGACAGATGATGATGTTCTTGTATGCAAATGTGACGTCATACTTGTATGCAAAACTTGCATAATCGAAGATTCGCCTTTAAACTTAATATTAAGTAATTTTTTTGTTATATGTTTCACCTGTTACTAGCACCTGTGCAAGCCTTTTATTTTAGTGTATTAATGTGTACTCGAAGGTGTATGTGTGCGTAAGGGTGTCTGCATGATTAAGATTGTATATATTAGTTTGTAGGTATACGTGTATATGGTGTAATGTAAATATAATTTGTATATGTGTTCTCATCAACAGCCTATAACGTTCCCCACTGCTGGGACACAGGCCTCCTCTCTGAGAGAGGGAGTGGGCCATAATCCACCACACGGGCCCAGTGCGGATTGGTAGATGTCACATATCTTCGAATTTTTGGTTCTAGGACATCCTGTTTTCCTCACGATGTTTTTCTTCACCATTTTGAGAGCAGTGATGACGAAATAAATTACACAAAGTAATGCGCCTGACAGGGTTCGAACCTACGACCTAAAACTCGTAAGTCGCGACCGATACCACTGGGCCACCACTGCTGTCTATATGTGTTCTAATGTAAGTATATTTATAATAATGTGTCGATAAGTAAGTGTAGGGATTGTTGCCCGGTTACTACCGAGGGTGAAGTAGTTCTTCTGTACGAGCATAATCCTAATCTTGGAGCCTTTATTAAATAAATGAACAAATAAATTAATTCTATACTCTGCAGGAAAGGACGTGGTCCTTAGAAAATATCCTTTACAAACTAAGTGCGTCTGACAACTTCCGAAAGATTCTACTAATAAAGAACACCCGGTTCCTTCCAGCCACTGTACATAAATCTGAGATTATTAATTTCTTCTACAGGGGAAGAAAACTTTGTCTTGAAGTTATTGCTGAAACTGAACTTAAGTTTTCTTCATTTTGTATAATTGCGGCTTCTCTTTTATGGGAAGAAATAAATTAATTCTTGACACTTTTTTGGTTGTTAATACCGTCAAATGAGTCCTCCCAAGCACCCAGGGTTTTGAGGACTCATTTCACTCCCAACTCTGGGTGGAGCGAAAGATACTATCAGACTCTTTTATGTTACAGGGTCTCGGTTATCTCTGTAATTAACCCCAGTACTTGAAATTCTAGGGCAATCAGATGCCTTATGACAAGATTTCAGTATTTTATTTACAGCGTACTTGAATTATTTACTGCGTTTAAAGGAAAAATGAAACAGCGCCTCTAGTGTGCGAAGAAGAAACTATTATTTTTCTTGAAATTAATGTCAAAGTTCTAGTTTACTGTACGTCACAATAACTGGAAATTGGTTCAAAAAATTAGTTCCCTCTTCGCACATCAGAGGCGCTGTTTTATTTTCCATGCAATGAACGCTGTAAACTGGAAAGACGCTGTAAAGTAAAATACTGAGAACTCGTGATAAGGGCTCAGTAATTCTCTTTCCATGGGAATCAGTATTTAATATTTAATTTAACGTAGACTTTCTAAGGAATTTTTATTAGTGTAACATCGGAATGGTGCCGTTTCCTTCTGAATCCATAGTTTGTTGATCTTCTTCTATATAAAAGTTCAGTCGATCATCTCGTACACTACTACGTCTGAGGTCCCAGTATTTACAGTTGTACCCATCACCATGGTAGTAGTTTAAGTACTGGTAATCATCTAAAAAAAAATCGAACCTTATAATCAACAAATAGAGTTTTCGTACATACACACATTTAAAAAAATGCAATTACTTTAAAAATCGTTTTTTTTTGTTACCACAGATTGTATTATGATTTATTCTTCTTTTTAGATATAAATACCGTTATTTATTAATACTGTTTTTGATGTGCGTATTAGAGAGATTAACACAACAGGTAATGTAACGACGGTACTTGGCGAGTCGAAAGCTCGGCGCGATGATCACACCAAGCCCCTTTATGCACAATGCGACGTAAGTCTACAATATCTTACGACTTCATACCTCAGATAAAAGTTATCTGACTATTAAAAATCAGCCATAAGTCAGGCAGACATAATATTTTTCCGAGTAAAACTAATCTAATTACAGTTTGTATTAAAATTGATAATGTTATTTTACGGAACTCACAGTAGTCGCCTTCAGGAGTGCCATAAATTCCTTGAGATGTTTTCCACCTTTCGACTCTTACTCTATACCTACAGTTCAGAAGATCAATCTGACAAAGGTTTGAGAAAGTTACCCAATGATATGCGTTGGCATACGCACAAACCATGTGAAAGTTTGACCTGAAAAAAACAACATATAATGATTATATTTTTTGTCTGAACTGCTTATGTGTCGTACCATCACCGTAGGCGCGGGCATGCGGGCAGCGAGTAAAGGGCGCGTCGTGTTCCACGCGCGCCTCAAAGAGCGTCAGCATAATGACGGGGCTCCCTCTCGGAGAGCCAAAGCCTGCCGGAGTCGCGGGACTTATTCTATCACCGTGACCCCAGTACATAAAGGGCTATTGAAGGACACCGTGGATTTTAGTCAGTAAAAGTCTGACTGTAAGGGGTCGGAGGACTCATTAAAATTTGATGATTTTACCATGTTAAAAAAAAACTGCTTATTGTCAGAATATCATCAGCAGTCTAGCCTTTTTCCAACTATATTCGGGTCTGCTCTCAGTCGAACTAGATACATGCTGAATATCAGTATTTTTAACCGACTTCAAAAATGGGGAACTCGGTGGTCGGTTTCGGAAGTTGGTGGCAAAAAAGCCAATAAGATAAAAAAAAAGCTACCGACTTTCGAAAGAATAGTTATTTTGTAGGTTATTTTTACCCTTATTTGTGGTTGTTTTTGAAGGTGGTTATTTTTTTTGGAAAAAGCTTTTTTACGTGGAGCGACAGCTTATCGGACCTCCACAAGCCAGTAACTGGCGATACACCATGGTAAGACTGGTTGTCAGGCTTTAAAGCTGACCAATAGTAACGACTGCCAACTGTCCCATCGTGGGTGCGTTTACATACGTTATGAACTCACATTCTCAAACACTCAGACGCAGCACAAAAATTAGAAGATCATACAAATATTTGTCCCGTGCGGGAATCGAACCCGCGACGCGCAGCACTACAGTCCGATCGTTCAGCCATTGCGCCAACCATGCCTTCAAATGAAAAGTTATTATTGGAAGTCGATGACAAAAAAATCAAGAAAATAAGTAACAAAGTCACCGACTGCAGTAATAACTTTGCATTCAAAATATTTCAGACTTTTTTTTATCTCATTTTTTTATATCTTAAAGATGTACCTATGGCCAAAGTTCGACCAATGGTGACTAACCTTATGAACCTTACAATATGAAAATGTGAATACTTACATATCTCTGACACAATGTGTAAACCAATAAAAGCAATCATAATATTCATTATAAAAGTCTATACTCTGGTTGGCTATGAGATCATAATCCACCCCTTCGAATATAAGGTAATTAGGATTAGTTACAAAAGGCATTGGCGGAACCGTCATTAATTCGTCCAACTTCAACTTGAGATCAGCCCCGCCAACCTCTAATTCAGGTTCTTCCTGGCCTTGTTCTTTGTCGTATTTCTTTTTGCCGCCACGAGGATCTGATCCGTCATCGTGATTGGCTGTGTCACCTTGATCGCCTTTGTCATCATTATCGCCTTTGTCATTATCATTGGCATCAACCTCAGCCTGATTTCTAGGGTCGAAGACAATTCTCTTGTCAATTTGTTTTTTGTCATTAGGAGTTTCTTTGGAACCACCTTCTGGAGCTGGAACTTCATCCTCACACATAGAACAAAGGACTGAAACATAATCACATAGTGTTTGTTTATATTTTCCCATGAAAGTTCATTACATTGCAGATCTATGCCTCTCTTATATATTGTTATACTAGTTGATGCTAGCGGCTTCGCTCTCTACAACTCGAAATCTATCTCACAGGATGATAAAATTGTAATACAAACTACTCTATGTGTTAATCCAGGTTATAAACTATATGTGTACCAAATTTTATCCAAATCTGTTCAGAAGTTTTTGCGTGAAAAAAATGTTTCAATAATATGTTTTACGAAGTGGTTTTTTTTTATGAAGTGGTTTCCATCATCTCTTATTAAAGTTTATGTTTGTTTTACTTGTCCTTTTTAAACGAGTTACAAAAAATAGGTGGTAAGTTTAACTCTTCAATAAATTAAACTATTATTACGATCTATGCACCACATAATTATCTTTGCACTTTTTGCATAATCACACAACAATAATTTACTTTTGAGCGGGCACAGCCTGTACCCCTGACAGAGTTGAGCACTTGCTCAACTCTGTCAATAAAGTTATAACACATGTGATGGGGGGTCACATGTGCTATAACCGAAAACCAAAGACTCAAAAAAAAAGTAGGTATACAAAAAATAAAGTGAAAATAAAAAAAAAATATACGTCATTATTTACCATTCAAATATAAAATAACGAAAAACATTGAACATGAATAAGAAAATGCATATTTTTTATGAAACATTGTCAACACTTCACCACTTTCACCGATTAAGCCATCAAATGCGAATTCAAAGAGTAAGAAGTTAATTAGTAGGCAGATTAATGAACTTTATGATGACATTAAATTCCTCATTAATATTGATTCTGATTTTCATAGTGGAACAGCTTATTAAAACTCTTATTAGAGCTCGTGGCTAAATAATTGATAATATAATAATAATAATATATTCCACAACTATCACACAACGTCATCTAGTCCCAAGCTAAGCAGAGCTTGTGTTATGGGTGCTAGACAACTGATAAACATACTTATATAGTTCTAAATACATACATAATTATAGATAAATTACACCCAGACACAGAAAGAACGATCGTGCTCATCACACAAACATTTGTCCTGGGTGGGAATCGAACCCACGACCTCCGGCATAGCAGTCAGGGTAACCACTAGACCAACAGGCCAGTCAAAATTACAACCGCACAGGATCTTCCAGGTTAAGCCGCGCTTGCCGAGGTTGGACTGTAGGTGACCATCTGTCATAGCGAGTCTCCTCCGTGCCTCGGAAAGCACGTAACTAAAGCAGTTGGTCCCGGCTGTCTGTAGACAGTAGTTACAATTAGTCGGAAGCTCTAAAAGTCTGACAGCTAGTCTTACCATGGAATTTCGAATTTTCTTGTTACTGGGTTGTAAAATACTGATATATTCAGCTACATCTGATTCGACTGGAAGCCGAGCTCAATACAGTTGGGAAAAAATTGGCTTTTTTTAGCGTGGTAAAATCAAATGAGTCCTGCCACCCCTTACTGTCAGACTTTTACCGACTAAAATCCACGATGTTCTTCGGACTCATTAATTTGATGATTTTACCAAGCAAAAAAAAAAGTCGGCAATTCGAAAATACATACCTATTTTAAAAACTGTTTTAAACCTTCACGGTTTGTCCCTAAATTTAAAATGTCACTTACGGGATATCTTCCGTGACTATACAATTTTTTTTGCGAATTTCCAAAATTCTTAGAACAAACATTGTTCAGTAACATGGGCTGAGTGACCCCACGAGAGGTTTTGCGCTTTTGGCGTTACACGTTGTATATTTGTTTGAGTACCCAATATTTCGACGCTGTTGCAAGCGCCATGATCGCGGGTTGTCAACCTGCACATTTTTTTAGAGTACGTTTTAGACCTTAGAGGGCCAAAGTCTCCCGGGTTCACGGGACTATCTCATCAGGTTATCTTGACCGTATGTCAAGGGCTATTGAAGGATCACCGTGTTTTTAGTCAATACAAGTCTGACAGTCCCTAAATCCTTGCCCTGAGCTGATTATGAATTATGATTTAGATAAAAAAACTACACCAAGGTCATGAGAAAAACGATCTTTTAAAAAAATATTTAGAGATTCCTCTATTGGCTTACTTTAAAGAATCGCTGTTTAATAAAGGACAAAATTGCGAAAACACAAAAAAAACCTTTCGAGTGTTGTTCGTTTATTGGAATCATTCTAAACTATGTTTTCAAACGGTTGCGTTATTTCTGCGGTTTCTGCATCGAGTCCTCCAAGTTTAAAGTACCAAATTATTCCTTGTCTTTCTGATTTGGCATGTTCTGCGTAGTATTGACAATCCAAGTATTTACCGTTGTGGTATATTTCTTCTGTAAATTAAAAATATCAAAAAAACAATTATATCCTTCAAATGAACAACAAGTTCAAGAACGTTCCTGTTAGGGCCTGAAGTTGACAATATCCGGCCACCGCAGGCGCTAGCATGCGAGCGGTGAGTAATGGGCGACTCGCTATCCGACCAAGAACCAAGCTCGGGTCGACGGTTGCGTTGTGTTCCACGCGCGCCTCACAGAGTGTCAGCACAATGACGGCGCCAAAGTCTGCCAGTGTCGCGGGTTAAACGAATTACCTTGACCCCGGTACGTAAAGGGCTATTAAAGGACACCGAGGATTTTAGTCAGTACAAGTCTGACAGTAATGGGTGGGAGGAATCATTTAATTAGTTAACATTTTAAGTGACAAAAAAAAGAAAGTTCGGCTTGGCCAAAACCGTATTAGACATTAGGGTTGTCTTTAGTCAGTAGGCATCTGGCCACACAAGGCCTGGAACAAGCCCTGGGTGGAGCGAAGTCTCCTTCGCTCCACCCAGGGCTTGTTCCATAATTGCTCTTTGCTTTTCGATTATAATAAAATACGTACCGTCCACAGAAATAGACTCATCATGCAATTTCTTTTGCTGTGCTAACAAACATTGATGAAATCTGATTGTACATAGTCCAAAATAGTTGGTCAGTCCCAGATTCTTTTTATAAACACATATTGGTTTGGGAACATAATTGCTGAAAGAAATATATAATTATCTATATTTTTTATTTCCAGTTTTTTTTTTTGTATACTTGTCTATAGAATTATGTGGCTTATTCGTATTTAACATGTGAAACATAAATTATTGTGGTTTATTTGTTTAGTAAAATTCTCAGCGGAGTTTGCCGATTCGTCCGGGATCGTGCGGGTTCCTTGGATCATACGAATGACCATGGCACTCTGGCACTCGAGGGGCCTCGAGAAGAGCCATGGACTACATAACACCAGCATAAACCTTTCTGTTTTTCTTGGCCTGCCGCAACCCTAAGCCACGATCTTCCGATTTATACAAAAAAATAAAACATTATTCTCGCCGATGGAATGACGACGTAGCGCTGACTAAATACGACTACGTCACTGGATGTCAGCACGCCACTGAGTTAGTCTATAGAATACAGTGTGTCATACGCGTCCAACCGTCGTACGCGTCCCACCGACATACGCGTCCAACCGACATACGCGACCGACCGACATACGCGACCGACCCCGACGTCAGCGTGACCCTAACGCCGTACTTAGTCTTTTGTGACGACATACAGATTGCTAAAAAAAAACGTACAAAGTAGCTTCACAGTGGTATTGCTCTGAATGGCAGCGACTAGCCCAGTCCGCTGTGGGGTCGTCATAGTCCTCAAAGGTTTCACTATTTTTGCTATCCAGTTCTCCTTCAGGTGCTTTTGGTGTTCCTTTTACATCTTGTGACAGAAAAACTACTGAAAAATAAAAATAAAATATTTTGTGAATTCTGTTCGTACACTCGGCTACACATCAAGCTATACAAAACCAGTTTGTCTTGGTCTCGCTTTCTATGATTTTTACACACTATGAACGGTCAGCTAATACTGGTTTTGTATAACTTGATGTGAAGCCGTGTGTACCACGTGGGGGACAAAGTCGAAGAGACAAAAGAGCAATACACTGTAAGGCCATACAACTTTAAACTGGGTTTCATTCAGTGTTAATTATCGTCATCATCATCAGCCGGAAGAAGTCCATTGCTGAACAAAGGCCCTCAGCGTTAGATCATCACACCAAACCACAATCCAACACTTGCATCCATCGGTTGCTCCGATGTCGTCGGTCTATCTAGTGGGAGGCCTGACTATGTTGTGTTTCTCTTATCGTGGTGTTAAATATAATATTAGGAATTTAACGGAATATTTATCGTAGATGATAGAATGGGGAAGATTCTTCCCCAGGAGTGAAACAATGTTATAAGCCACTAAAAAAATATATTCCGTGACATTAACAGCATATTATTAAATTTTCTGTCAATGATGATAACTACAAATAAAATTGGATACAAAAACCTTACCACTTAATCCAAGAGTAAAAAAGAAATAGAAAATGTTCCTCATTTCTTTCAAAATTCGTTATATCTTGCTTAATAAATCAGTATCTACGACCATACACTGAAACACAAAAAGTAATAGTAAGTCGACTGTGGAAAAATCGTCTGTGATAAGACTTAATAAGATTTAGATACTAAAACGATCATGATTAAGGGGTATCCAACCAGTCTGCGAAATTGTGAAACGTGAAAAGGTGTAGGAATAACTTTTTCTGTTTTTTTTTGGTTGCTACACCTTTATGAACTTGGAAGGTTGTATTGTTGATTTTGATGATTATAATTCTGTAACTACTTACGTCTTACAGTTAACTCAACATACAACCTACCACTGGCCTGCAAATTGCACAAAACGCAAGAAATTTTGAATTTCGCGGGTTGGTTGGAACATTATCCTTACGAGTATTACCTGCTTTTTTGTAGCCATTGCATCGCGATTGACCAGTACATCGCCTTGTCTAGAAGTAAACTCTTGACTTGGAAACCCCAAGGAAACACAGACTCCGACAGAGAATTCAACTAAAGACTCATTGGATGATTTCACCACGATAATTATGGAATGGTTGTCGTAGAGGTTGAGCGATTGATTGCTACGCAGCGTTTCGCGGGTTCGATCTCCGCACGGAACAAATATTTGTGTGGCCTACAGTTTTTCAGGGTCTGAGTGCGTGTATAAATGAGTTTATGTGTTTGTAAACACACCCACGACACAAGAGAAACTCCTAGGGCAACGTAAAAAAAATGACCAAAAAGGACTTATTTGAAATTTGTAAATAGGTATGTATAAAAAATATAATACAAAAACGGCTTTTTTCTTCAATGTCCACACTTATAACGGTTATAAGACGAAGTAAAAGACAATTAATTAAGACGATAATGAACTTCGTGATAAGTTTTAATTAGATTATGATAATGGAGTACTTCGTTCAATCTTCTACGCGGGTACTGTTTTTATTCTGGCTCTGTATAGTCTATAGTTTAGCTAGTCTATATCTGGTTAATGTCTGAGGCTTTGGAGTTGCATCTGGGGTACTACTACCTAAACACGAAACCCGCAGCTTCGACGTAAGTTTCGAACGGGTCATTCCCAATGCGCTCCACATAAAGTTCCTAAAGTAATCCATTAAAAATTTAATACTTTTATTAATAAGTTTTATTCTGCTCCATGATAATTTTAAAGTGTTCCCTATATCTACCTTTTTATTCAAACCTAGCTTCTGTCCGCGGCTTCGCTTGCGTCAATTTAGAATTTGCAATTCGACGAGTCTTATTTTTATGATTTACGGACAGAAGATGTGATCAATTCGAATACATTGGTCATCAAAAAAATTAATGATATGGTATCATGATTGGACAGTTGTACCAACTCCAGATGTGTTGCCAGATTTAACAGAGAGTAGAGTTAACTTATTTAAAAGTTTTGAGTTACTTAGTAATGGTCCGTATCTTCATTCACTAAGTAAAAATTGGTACTATTAGTTACGTGTTTAGTAGCATGTTACACTAAAGTCCAGTGGAATTTATTACGACGTGGACACGTTTCAAAGAGCCAAGTAAAATTGATATCAAAATTATTTATTCAAAAATTAATCCACAACAAATTCAAACCCAACATTTTAAACACACTCATACATATTTAATCCATTCAATTAATATTCATTCACTCACACAATAATCCCTCCATAACTGGACTTCCAATACATCATCAATCATGACAATTGCGACCCTACATGGAAGACCAGTGAACGAAATGAAAAGATTGAACTATATGAACGGAAGACATGTAATTGGCAATCTGCGCACACTATAACATTAACAATAAATAGTGCAGGACACGGTAGTTTTGTTGGCAGTAATTAATTGTAATTGCTCATTCATTCATGTGGTCGTGCCAAGTTGAATGTGTTACAGTCAAAACTATTTTTTAGTCAAAACTAGTTTTCTCCTGCTTGAAAAGAATCATAGAGATTTTCTTAGACATATTTTTTTCTAGACATTTTCCTAGACATTTTTTTTCTAGACATTTTCCTAGATATTTTTTTTCTAGAAATTTTCCTAGATATTTTTTTTTTCTAGAGATTTTCCCGTCACGTCGCGAGGTCACAACCTTGAATAAAATTGATGGTTACTGGTTCACTTAGATCAGACTTAGGTCAGACCAAATTCGGCCTTCTCTAGATGCGAAACTTAAAATGCGCTTCACGTCCGGGGAATCTTATTGTTAATCATTTTATCTTAATCATTAGCAACCCTTAAGAGCCAGAATCAAAAGTAGCAACCACCTGTAAAATGCCGTGATAACAAAACTCGACGAAACCCCGAAAATTTAATGTAATCGATCCAGCTATGACATTAACCATAAAAGAATTAGAAGTTGTTTAGTAGAAATACGTAATTTACAATTCCCTCCATATTTTGCAAATCACTTCAGATCGACTTTTATTTTAATTAAGTGTTGAAGACACGAGTGCGGGGCAGTGGTCCAACTGCTCTGTCCTATTAGTTGGACCACGGGCCTTCACTAGGGGCAGTTGTCCAACTTTAAAAATAGTTGGACCATAGCAACTTGTGAGAGTTCCGTGGTCCAATTAATTTAAAAATAAGATGCCCACCCTAAAAGCCTCAACTGCATAATTATGTATGTATGATACCTACTGGTTTATGGTTATATTGAACCTGTTTGCAAAAATAGGTAGGCAATTGCTTGTTATTATCAAATATAGAACTTACAATCTCTATTACATAAAAATCAATTGCAGTTCGTTAGTCTCGCAAAAACTCGAGAACGGCTGGATCGATTTGGCTGATTTTGGTTTTTAATTATTTTGGGAAGTCCAGGGAAGGTTTAAAAGGTTTTTTTAATTATTTTTTTTTTTCGTGAAATTCAGCTACAACTGAGTTCAGGTGAAATTACTGTAGGCCATGCTTTAGAAAAATCTCGTTGATTGTTAAGTTGTAAATGAAAAAAAATGTTTTAAAATTACGCGAGTTTAATTTTGTTATTCTACAGCAAAGATGTTTAATATAACCATAAACCAGTAGGTACTTATACAGTTGAGACTTTTAGGGTGGACAACTTATTATTAAATGAATTGAACCAATGAACTTTCAAAAGGTGCTGTGGTCCAACTATTTTTAAAGTTGGACAACTACCCCTTGTTGAGACCCATGGTCCAACTAGTTGGACAGAGCAGTTGGACCACTGTCCCGCACTCGAAGACACTAAGAACTATTTATCGTGGATGCGTTTACAAACATAGAAACTCACATACACAAACACCCAGAAAATATAAAAGGTGATTTTTAATAAGTACGATTCTCACAGTCCCTTCCACTCCACCCAAACCTTATTTGAAGATAATCCACCCCCAAAGATTAAACAAATCCATGCTCTTAAACTATCTGTTTATTTACTGAAACAAACGACCCAGATTAAACTGAAGCGTTGCAGTCTATACACAGAGCGGGGCGCCTGGGAATCAATGATTCTGTAATATCAAGATGGAAATCCCTCGAGGTACTTATGTGGTAGATCAATACTGTGAGTGTCAATACAACAATAACAGTTGATACATCGAGTACGAAATCCCTTGGCGATGCTAAACTGATGTTTATTTTGTAGTATTATACTACGCAGCAAAATCTTAAACCTTATAAACCCCCCACGGATAAAGAGGCGGTGTTATAAGTTTGACGTGTCTGTCTGTCTGTGGCATCATAGAGACCGAACGGATGAAGCGATTTCAATTTTGTTTTTTTTTTTTGTATTAAAGGTGACTTACGTGCAAGTGTTCTTAAACAAGTTTTATGGAAACAGTTGAGCCGTTTAGAAGTTGTGGGGGTGAAAGTGGGAAAGGGTAACCGAAGGTCTGCAAATACACTCGAGTTCGGTCTCAAATGAAAGCGCACTGAAAGAGAATATTTACATATTTACTTAATGGAGAGTCCTCTTAGCAACATATAATTATATAAAATAAGTATGTAAGTACCTATAAAAAGTATAAAAAACTCCCGACAAAAAATTGGTTTTTGTGTGGGGGGTTTTTTTAAATTTTAATTTATAATTTTACAAGCTTTTTTTCACTTTCATCCTTCCCGATGTCTTTAATCAGATCTTGTAAGTTTAATTTGATCCAATTCCCAGTTTCCGATTGATATGAAATTTTGCACGTATAATGTATATCGCGTTGCAATGCAATATTATGAATTAAAAAAAATTGCCCACTCTAGGAATTTCTTTCTGTATCGTGAGTGCGTTTAAAAACATAGAAACTCACATACACAAACGCCCAGACCCGAAACAACTATTTTTCGATCATACAAATATTTGTTGAGTGTGGGGATCGACACGCGACTAGCTCCACCAACCGTGCCGTACAATTTATAAAAATATTATCAATCCAATAGTGGACGACCTAGAGCTGAAACGATTATGAGTTCATTCCAAAGGCGAGAAGTAATATTATTTAATGCTAGAGCGTATTTATTTAAGTAGTGTTTTACTTGTTATGTGTGTAAGCATATACAAATCTACGGTATAAATTCCCAATACCTCAAGAAAATTCAAAGAAGAAAATCGATCCGGCCTACCACATCCAAACAATACGTCTTCCTGACTCCGAACCATCATTGTGACGGCGACCCACATTCGAACGATTGTGCATTCATTCCGATGCACCAATTGAGAGACTCATTGTTGGCATACCGTACTAGAGAATTTAATAGCCATTTGTGATATAACGAACGTTTTTATTGAAACTCTGGATTTTTTTGCTCCTAATTTATAATTTTTGGACTTATTAACGTTTTTGTATACTTGGCTCTTGGCGCTGCCGCGTCCTTGATGCACACTGTGGAAATAATCGCGCCTTGTTCAATCAGCATGTTGTACTAAGTAAACAAAAACAGCGATGCCTTGTATGTCAAGTTTCCTACGGCATCATATAGTCGTAACTTTTGAAGAAAAAAAGGCGTAGAGAAATTTTAGGATTGGCAACGTGCAGGTAATACCTCTGGTATTATAGGCGTCCATATATGCTAAGGTGGCCGGTAAACGTAGCCTAAGATATGGCGCAGGCAATCATAGGTGTGTCCGGCTGTCTCCTCAGCTGGAACGTAAAGGACTATCGTAGGATCACCACGATTTTACTCAGTAAAAGTCTGATATGCGCTGCATTACGAGGAGGGTTTACCTCAAACAGGGAATAAGGCATGGAAGAATAAGAAGATGGGTTCATGCTAGGTCTCGATTTAGCCCAGCTCCAATTTAACTTAAAGAAACTGGAATTCACTTTGCTTTACTCTGTTAGAAATATTGTTGTGATTTTATGTAATTTTTATATTCGCTCTCTTTAAAAGATCTGTAAGTTTATTCAGGTAATGGTTTCTGTGAAACTTACAAAAAATTCAAACGTTAATGGCCTCTTTAAAACCAGACGTTCAATCATACTTTATTTCATTTTTTGTGTTTGAAAACAATTTTCATAGAGATAAGGTTAACGGGATAAAAGTGAGCCGACTACACAATGATCCCAGATCCTAAACTCTTGGCCATGACCTATGATAATGCGCTTAAACAAGACTTTGTTTTTGCGACAAAAAAGTCATTAAAAACAGAGTGTGGCTCTGGAGGCGACTGCCCTCCAGCGTGGCTATGAGTGGCGCGCGGAGGCGCAGCGCCGGGGCGAGTCCCCGCTGCCTCGAGAAGTCTTCCGCGATCTCAGGCAGTATGGAGGGGACGACTGTCGCAACCGTCGGCCGGGCTAAAAGTGAAAGATAGATAGATAGATAAAGATTTATTCAGAGCAAAAGAGACACAAAAAAAAAACAAATAGTTACATAAAAGAAAACAAGGTAACAAGAAAAATAAATAATTAAAACCGTGACAAAAAAAAAGAAGGTTATACCTACTGACATTAACATAACAATAAAAAAAACAAACAAAACTCACCATGAGGCATCAATTAGTCGTAAAAATTGACTCCATTCTGAAAAATGGTATGATAGTATAATTATAATCTACATTATTATGTAGTTTAATCAAGATTAAGTTCATATTTTAGCCATTTTAATTTACTATAATACATTGTATATATCGGCGACCATGATTTCAGAGCTGATTAGGTCGCATTAGCACGAGCGGACTAAATGTCGCTGTCGTAACTAACAAACCATGGCATGAAGCGGTCGCTAGTCGCAAATCGCATTGCCTGAGGTCCCGAACGGGGCATAAGTGCTAACTGAGGGATTTCGTTTAATTAAACTTAACGAGTAGATGGGATAGCAATCTGCTGACAATCTCAATTGTTTCTTTTTTATCAGCGATCGGCTAGCCGCTGGCCTGTGTAAACTGTTCACAATTTACTTGTAGGTTTTCTATCAAAAATCTTCTAACAAAATAACGTTTCAGCGGCATTTGACGTTCGCAAGAAGAATGTGATCATTCTCGGGTGTCGAAGTTAACTAAACCGCCTTTGTGAACCCCACAGGTTCTTGACATAACTTTTTCCAGATTTCCGATGTTTTCATACACCTACGTCAATCATGTCCAAGAAAAACTTGGAAAGTACATAAACATCAACACTTGTTTGGGTTTCAACTCACTACCTTTTGCATGGGAAGTTAACATTTGGGTTACACCTTTTCTTGACAACCCGCCATGGGTGGAATGGACAGAAGAGACTGTCAGACTCTTAAGTATTGACTATCTACCCTGTTCCTTCAGTGTCCTTTGCTCTCAAGTCGCGGTTACCTTTACAGACGGACAGACGACCTACAAAAACAACCCTTGTTAAGACCAAGGGAGCTTGTATATGTATGACGCGACGATATACAGAATTGCATTGTTTGACGATATCGGTCAGACATCATACACCGTGCGGCTGAAGAAAATGTATAGAAAATCGCTGGTATTTGCTAATGGAGTTGCACAGATCTGCTCGATTTCGAATTGCATGTACCTACATGGTAATGATAATGCTCATGATTCTCTGTTCGAAATTCGATTGCGCATCTAATCGGAAAAGATCTAATCTTATTCGCAACATCAGCAAGCACCCTAAGTATCACAATTTAATAAGCTAAGCTTAAGTTACCCAAAAACAAAGTAAACGAAGCGTACAAATGATTATTGGCTAAACCATTTCTAGGTCAATGGGTAACAAAACGTTAATTAATTTTCATCTTAGCCGTCTCTCCTTTTCCGTTGTACGTAGAGATTAGACCGATAATCTCTCTTGGGAACGAAAGCCTTTATTAAGCTCTACTATAGAGCTTTTGTACATAGAGATATTGACTTATTGGTGATTAGGGTTTGGATATAGATAATAATTATAGAGAAGAACGAGTCTAAAACAATGTATTATATTCCACAACTATCACACAACGCCATCTAGTCCCAAGCTAAGCAGAGCTTGTGTTATGAGTACGCGACAACTGATAAACATACTTACATATTTCTAAATACATACATATTATAGATAAATTACACCCAGACACAGAACAAAATTAAATGATCGTGCTCATCACACAAAAATTTGTTCTGGGTGGGAATCGAACACACGACCTCCGGCATAGCAATCAGGGTCACTAACCACTAGACCAACAGGCCTGTCAAAATTATTATAACACTCCACCAGCGACTTCGTTTGGTCGCGGGACTATCTATTTTTACTCTTGACTGGCTTTTGAAAGATCACCGTGTATTTTAGTCAGTGCAAATCAGACAGTCCGGCCCCATCCTGGGAGGTCTCATTTGATGATTTTACCACGATAAAAACCCGCAATTTTGTTCGAGAGATTCTAAGATTTTATATTACCCCTTTCGGATTGGAATTTGCAAATATCTTGAAACACGTGATTTATTTAATTGATTGATAGGTTTATATTTGTATTTTCAAGTAAATTGAATCAGATAGGGGCCTGAAAATGCGGCAAAAAGGTTCCAGATAAAGATGGTACGGCAGTGTTTGCTTTGCGCTCGACTATGACAGAGGCACAGCCGTGCCCCTCGATGTGATTTAGATCCATTTCAGATGAAAAATTAAAATGGCTACCATTCAGTGGGGTTTGGGGGTTCTGACCCAAAAGAAAACTTTTATTGTCTAATTGAGCACAGGCTACCTCCCCTTTAAGTTTTTACATTTCTAAATTAGACACATTGTGTATAATAGACTAATACATATATAGATGGAAGATAAATTCCGGAAGTAAGAATTAATGATTAGAAAAGTTATTTATCGGAAACAAGGAAAGTTTAGAACAGGATATTGGTTTTTGGGGAACCGTATTAAGTTTCAAAGGATCTTTAGACATGTTAAGACTTGTCAATAACATGCAGTGTGGTGTATCAAACATGTTGTACCTTATCTCTATAAGTTATTATTTTTAGAAAATGTTTTTTTTTTCAATTTCTATGCTAGTGGTTTATATAAATTTGTCTAAGATTCCTTACAACATAGTTTCTTCATTATCATCCCGTAATTAACACAAAAAAGTATGTACATTTTTTTTTAAGCTCTGGAATCAAATTAATTATACCATTTATTTCAGGCATCAGTGGCCCATATAATATACAATACAAAAATAAACAATCTTCTATCTATCTTCTTCTATATCTATCTTCTATCTATCTATCTATATCTATCTATCTATACATATAATAAAACTGTAGAAAAGTTATTTTTGTACATTAACAAAAAACTCAAAAAATATAGCCAGGGTATTAAAGGACAACCAATAGAACCCATTTCTAGCATCTTTAGAATTTTTGTCTGTTTATCTGTTTGTCTGTTTGTATGTTTATTTGTCCAGGTATCACGTAAAATTTACGAAATTAATGTAGATAACTTTTATACACAACGATTAAACGTAACTTGGAAAGGAATTTAGTTTTTGTTTCATTGGAATCGGTTCAGTCTATCAAAAGATATTTGAATTTAAAGTGTTTTAGAAGTAAAATTATGGGTGCACTCTGGTCTCACAATTTGATTTCGTACGTCAGTCGCGCGATCTAACTTCGAATTCGAATAGCAAAACTACAACGCACGGCAGATGGCGTTAAAAGAAAACCTGGAATAGACGTGTTTAAATTGAAGTAACATTATGTATTTTGTTTCATCGTAATCGGTTCACATAATATAAAAAATAGTGGTGTGGTGTGGTGTGGTGTGGAATTCAAGTGTCAAATATTTTTGATTAATCTAAGAAAATTCTAAGTACACGGTTTATATGATAAACGTGGCCTGAATTAAGCGCTTGCAATTAAAAAATACATTGTTAAATTCCGATATCCACGCGAACGAAGTTGCGGGCACAGCTAGTATACTAATAAATATAAAAATAAAGACACTAACTTAAAACTACTGCACACGAAGGGACGGTGTTGTGATACACTGTGCGGTGTCGCGTAGCCTGCCGCGAAAACGTCGAAATACGACCACATGAGCTTTCCAGTACACACCATGCATTACACACTCACGTACACACACTCTAGCACACACTATTCAATATTACAGTACTAGTTTCATTCTCTCGGAAATGCAGGGTTTGTAGGCGAAGCAAAACTCAACGGCCGTATATAAATGGGAAAGCGAATCCAATTGCCATAATTGAGATCTCTTTATCCGTTCTCATTTTTCAGAGCCTTCCAAGACCGTTGAAATTTTTATCCCACTAACTAGGGCATAGAACCGGGAAATCCCAGTCCCGTAAATCCCGAGATTTCCAAGTTCATTCAGTAACTGAAAACAACCGGGTCATCCGAAAGAGAACCGGAATTTTCGGGAAAAAATACTTTTTAACTTGAATATTCTTCTAGAGATTGTCCCGAAAATCTCGACATTTCTGGCTTTGTTGGAGACCTGAATTGAAATAAAATTTATGTTTATTTATGCAAGTAATAAATAATACACCTATTATATAAAAGCCTACTATTATGCACGTAATATAAAAGTCCAGATATTATATTTGCAGGTTAATGTTTAAAATGGTCTTTTGATGAAAGAACCACACAAATTCGAGTGGACCTGTACATTCAGTTCAATAATTTTTCAGTTTTCGTGTTGCTCGACTCATGTCAATGCCACTGTCCCAAAAATCACGATTCTTCCA
This sequence comes from Agrotis ipsilon, assembly GCA_028554685.1. Classification (NCBI taxonomy): domain Eukaryota; kingdom Metazoa; phylum Arthropoda; class Insecta; order Lepidoptera; family Noctuidae; genus Agrotis; species Agrotis ipsilon. The sequence goes on from CM052977.1 coordinate 11,338,429, forward strand.
ACAAGAACCGGTTCCCCATTCCCTACCACTAACCGAAGATGTTCTGTATCTCTGTATTTACTACTTTAGTGAACTCTGAAGGAAAAGTAGTGGATTATTTGTATGGAATTGAATATGCAGTCTGAAAGAGATGCCTGATTGGGACTGTGTTTAGCGTGTATAGAAAGGAAAGTTTGTGTTTTATTTATAAAGAACAGCTTTTTATTGACCGTAAGTTTTGAACACGGTATTGTACTCGTAGGTGCAATGTAGGTTGCAGGCATGCGGACAGCGAGTAAAGGACAACTCACTGTCCAACCATGGACCATGCCCGGGTCAACGGCGCGTCGTGTTCCACGCGCGCCTCAAAGAGCGTCAGCAAAATGACGGGCCCCCCTCACAGAGGGCCAAAGCCTGCCGGGGTCGCGGGACTTCTTTCCATCACCGTGACCCCGGAACATAAAGGGCTATTGAATGACACCGTGGATTTTAGTCAGTACAAGTCTGACAGTCCCTCCCGCCCTGCCCGGGGTGGGAGGACTCATTTGATGAATTTACCACGCAAAAAAAAAAGGTGCAATGTAAGAGCTCGGAGCTAAATAATTACAGCCACAAAAGCCGATCTTCCTGGTTAAGCCGTGCCTGCCAAAGTTGGTCTGTCGATGGGTGACCATTTGTCGGGCGTTTGTTTGGGCGTGTCTGGGCGTGCGAGAACCTGGGTTCGAACCCAGGAGTCTTTCTAAGCAGTCGCGCTTGGTTGCGGGACTTATCAAATGACTGTGACCCTGGAACGTAAAGGGCTATTGAAGGACACCGTGGATTTTAGTCCGTACGCGTCTGACATTACGGCAGGAGGACTCATTTGACGTAAAAAAGAGCAGTCGCGATTGTGACTACTAGTCTAAGGAGGTAGTCTTTAAACACTAAATCACTTTTAAAAATAAAACGTTCTTCCTCAATCCAACATTTTGATTAACAAAAATGTCCCCGAATAGCTTATATAAGAGGAACTTGAAACAGGGAACTTCGAAACGAAACTTGAACTCAAAAAGACTTGTAAATGAGTTTATATCATCAAACACCTGACGGTTCTCAGGGACTATTGAATAAAATTATGTATACAGGGTGTTTCTTTTAAATGGGCCAAAAGAGAGAAATCCTTATCCATAAGAGATACGGGAAAACTTTGTTAGGAACCTTTAGCTCTTTTTTGATGTTGACAATTTTGGCGTTTTTACTTTTTTGGCCAAGTGTGAGTTGTCCCCAAAAATGAGTATGGAAGTTAGTCAAAAATACAGTAATGTTTCTTCTTACAGCATAAACACGTATTATTAGTACTCAGATTTGACCCACTTCTGTTGCCTATACATTTTCCTTCCCATACAATGAAATGATCCTTACATGACACTCAATCAAAAAACATCTTAAAAAAAATTGGCAATTTTTTCCTTCATACAATTTGTATGAAAAAATATTTTGCTAAATTTGACCAACTTCCGCCGTCCCGATTTTTTTCTTCCGATACAATGAAATGATCCTTACATGAAACAGAGTCGATAGGCTTTAAAAAAAAATTTGGTCAATTTTACTCATTTTTGGGGACAACTCACACTTGACCAAAAAAGTAAAAACGCCAAAATTGTCAACATCAAAAAAGAGCTAAAGGTTCCTAACAAAGTTTTCCCGTATCTCTTATGGATAAGGACTTCTCCCTTTTGGCCCATTTAAAAGAAACACTCTGTATAACATTCAATTAAAACGTGAAATTTAAATTTGTTGGTGTTTACATTTTGATACGACCATAGCTAGTAGTTATAATAGTGTATCTGTTTTGATATAAATACAAAGCTGCGCTGTGTGAGCTAAGTAAATTGGCCAGGCCAGGGAGAAGACGGTGTCCACCTCACGATCAAGCCGCAGTGGTAGACGCCCACGGCAACGGACTTCGCAGGGCGATCTCCGGCCACCGTCGGCGCGGGCATGTGGGCGGACGGTGCTATTGTTTTCCACACGCGTCTCAACATGGAAATAGAAACCTGACCAAGCATCACTTTCTGTACAAAGGTTGATCTATACAGTCGGATACCTTTCAAGTTAACTCCTTTATTGTGATGAAAAATAATCACTCCTCCTGCCTTGAACGAACCGAAACGAACTCTCAGACTCATTTTGGAATTCCCGCTGGTACTACGAAAATAAGTCAGCTTGTTCACTCATCATGATCATCATCATCAGCCGGAAGACGTCCACTGCTGAACATAGGCCTCCCTCTTAGATCGACACGCCGAACGACAATTCGCCACTTGCATCCATCGGTTGCCCGCGACTCTCACGATGTCGTCGGTCCACCTAGTGGGATACCTACCTACGCTACGTCTTCCGGTCCGTGGTCGCCACTCGAGAACCTTTCTTCCCCGCTGTATTACTGCATAGTATAAAACAAAGTCACATCCTGCCGTCTGTCTGATTCAAGAGGAAGGTCTATGTATTTAACAGCATGCATAATACAGTAGAAATAACACCCGCGCGGTGCCAGGACGGGTCTATAGTGCAAATTAAAACGCGCTTGGGAGAATCCCTAATTGAAAATGAAGATAAAAAAAGGTTTGCTAACGGTTATAGGCTACAACCTAACCCTTAATAGAACAATGAACAGTGGAACAGTTAAGCCATAATTACTACATATTAAATGTGATAATTATGATAATTATAAATAATTGGTGTGGTCCCACTAAATTTTATTGTTACTTATACTGGATAATGTTGCTGTCCTCTCCATAAAAGGGTCGTTAATTCGTCTTTTGTGAGTCATTCAGGGTAATCAAGATGAGATATAATGTCAGCTCTGTGTTAGTATGAATTAAGTTTATATAATTATTTTTATTACGTTTTAGTTCCCCCCCCCCTTCTACCAGCTAAACGCTTATGTTTGGGGGTGTGAAAAAAATTACAATAATAGTATATATAACGAAGTTTAAAAGAAAATTATCATAACTAAGTAGGCTTTACTAGTTTACGAGTAATAGTCGACCAACTTATAAAACGTACTTGGATAACATATTTTCCTAAAAAAAATGTATCAGAACCATGCTCTTCAACTGCAAATGTAAGTTTGTCAACTTTAACTAATTAAAATTAAATTCAGCGAATCAGTTTAGTTAGTTCAAATAAGTATTTTGATGGGCAACTACTGAACCCTACACTGTGCGTGGCCCGACATGCACTTGGCCGGTTTTTTTTGAGCTCACCAAGTGTTAGAGTTTACATCATGAATGTTTGTTCTTCAGTAAGACTATAAAACACTTTGACTTACACTTACAATTTTGACCGTTTTCTATCATGAAAGCTGTATTCTTATTTGTCATCTATAAGATATAAAAAAGATAATCTTTTTACATGTTCCTTTTTTTCCCAACTTTCCATTAGTAAAATAAAAAAAGCTTTTACAGTCAAAGTTGGCTATCTGTTGTGAAATAAACAACCGGAAGTCAATATATTTTGTTCGATGCATCGGAGGTTTCAAAGTTTATTGCAAGCAATTTCAGGCTCTATTTCCCATAAAGGTGTAGGTATCGCCTGAATATAGAACCTGATATATTATCCGGTTTACAGGAAAAACGAGAAGCTGTAATATTTGAGCACGATTTTTTACTTTACTTTAAAATGTTCGGAAATTCGGTTATTTCAGAAACAACTACAAAAAGTTTAAAACAACTCACAAAATAACTTTTCTTTCGAAAGTTAGTTCCAAAGGCGGAAAAAGTAGTTGGGTGATTTCAAACTTATACTGACGTCCAAGATTAGCGTACAAATTAATTACATCATCATCAGCCTATAATGTTCCCACTTCTGGGACACAGGCCTCCTCTTTGAGAGGGAGTGGGCCATAATCCACCATGCGGGCCCAGTGCGGATTGGTAGATGTCACATATCTTCGAATTTTATGGTGCTAGGACATGCCAGTTTCCTTCCTCACGATGTTTTCCTTCACCGATGTAAGAGCAGTGGTGATGAAATAAATTACACAAAGTAATGCGGGTTTCGAACCCACAACCTACAGCTCGTAAGTCGGGACCGATACCACTGGGCCACCACTGCTCTCAAATTAATTAAATAAATATCCAAAATACGTTTGTTACAAATAAAATTTAAATCACAACCTCTTGCATGAGAACCGAAGTTTTAATTTCTGGGGCATTACAATGTGTCATCATTATAGTTATAATTAGTAATTTGTAATCAAACCACAGCCCTTTCAAGCCATTAAATGATACATAAGTGATCAAATTAATTAAAATAAACAAATCAATGGCGCGTCTTATGAAACAATGACCCTTTCAATGTGGTCAAACATGGATTAATTTAATTATAATAGCTGTTATGTTGCTGGTTTTTTTATTGTTATAGTGTTTATAGTGGAAAAATAGACGCGACACAAGTCTCCGATACCTTACGACTTTAGAATCCAGGCGACTATCTCAATATCGTAGTATCGGAGACAACAACGATATACGAGTATTACTAGACTCCGCATGCACGATCTAAGAAACAAAAACTATTCTGTCAACTTGCTGAGGTACTACGTAAGCGAGGGGACGGGGTACTGCGTTGTGATTGGCTAACTCAAGGTCTGTTCTGTCTCAAGGTATGTTTACGGCTTACAGGAGTAGTCGAAATAAGACGGATATAAGACTTTTTTGCCTAATGTGTTGAAAGACATCGGTCGCCAGTTATCAGGGGCCTAAGTCTACTAATTTATAAACGTTACAATGGTCTCTCAATGGTGTGTTTTTGACAGTTTCTGTATGGCAAATCTGTCAAAAACTTACCATTGAGAGACCATTGTGACGTATATAAATTAGTAGACTTAGGCCCCTGGAGTCTAGTAATATAATAATATCGTCGTTGTACAGAGAAGCCAGACTCGTATTGACTAAAATCCACGGTGATCCTTCAATAGCCATTTACGTCCCAGAGGTAGTATACAAGGCGACGAAAGTTTCCGATTCCTTATGACTTTCGGATCCATTGACGCGTGCCTGTGTACGAACCTCTATGGATTTGTATTGCGATAGTCGCTTGTCGAAGTCGTAAGGTATCCATCGATTGCCAGCGACGGTCACATTTTATGTTATATACCTATTTCTTTCTATTATTTGAACCTAATGCTTTTAATTTGTTCATCAAAATACTTGTTTCAGTTTTCAAAATACTCATCTTCCTTGCTGAATTTAGAAGATACGATTACGTATTTATTGTTTTCAAAAACAAATCCTTTTATACTTTACGGAGCTCCAAGTTTTGATCCTGAGACCCGCAGCACGAAAGGCAGATGGGTTACTAGCCAACCTGACTGGTTCGCTACACTTTACGGAGCTACGATTTTTTGTTTTTAATAAGATTAGGTTTAAGTTCTAAGTACTAGTCTAATAACTTGATGTTTGTGTGTCTGTGTCTGGCACTGTGGCTCTTAAACTGGTGAACAGTATATTTATTTGAAAACTCGTTTTCTGTGTAGAGAGGAAATGTCCCGCGAATAAATAAATCTCACCCTGTCTCTTAGTCTAATAAACAACTTCTTTCAATGTTTACTCCACAGTTAATGTCGTTACCCAATCTAAATATTTGTTTGTAGCCAATCAACAACATTTACAGATCCAAGTCTTAAAGATGTCCGAGGGTTAAGATATTATAAGAATCCTACAGTACTGTCACAGTACTACCAACAGTGTTGTTTTTCTTTCTTCCAAATCCATCTAAAGGTATCTTGAAAATATTGGTTCTAGCATTTTATCTATCTAAAGAACACAGGTCAACATTGAAATAAAAATGTGTTCGTTCGTCAGCGTACAAAGAGATTACAGCATAAAATGTCCGCGTCGAATCGTACCCGTAACGTCAGATATAAAATTAGCAGGCCCTCGAGCAATTTTGTCGCAAATAAACTTCGAAAGCCCAAGATATAAGAGGACGATGAATAATTAACTAGGTGTACTGATCAAAGACATAATTGGATGGATTTTAGGAGCATCAAAGTATACTGAAGATTAATGGCAGAAAGGAAGACGAAGTTTTCTTTCTCATCGTGGTCATAGTGACGCAATGTTTTTTTTTTTTAATAATTAGTAAGTAGTTTGGATCTCAAAGCCATGGAAATACGACTTTGTTTTTGCTTATGGAACGTAGAGTTTGATGAATGTCCTATTACGTATCGATAAGCATTGGTGGTGGATCTAACAAGCTTTATTTCCATTCGACCATGCCAATGCCATCACCTTCCCTGAGGGCAGAATTCACAATAGGGTAAGTCTCCTTTTTAATAGAATCAGACCAATGGGTTAGTTACCACTAACTCTAACGCTCTACCGCTGTAAGTGCTGTACCACTGTCAAAGTACGACGCATATTTGGATATTTATCTCGTGGGCGTATAACATACTCTGTCCAGTGCATAAACACGTGTTACCACACCGTGCATGTGCAAGAAGTTTACCTGGCTAGTTTGCTCCCACGTTTTGCCTCGCGAGCCTCTTTTTATCTTGGTAAAATCATCATCGTCGTTCCTCACGCCCAGAGCTTGACGAGAGGGACTGTCAGACTCGTACTGTCTAAGATCTATGGTGATCCTTTGATAGCCCTTTACGTTTCAGAGTCTCAGTTACCTGATGAGACAGACCCGCGACCTTGCCTCGCGAGCACCTAAAGCCGCGTACAGACATCGCGAGGCGTGCGACACGAATGGTTCGTCTCGCATGCCTCAGCCTGAGGCATACGATGGTACATTTATGCGTGCGTCCCGAACGAAACATGCTCAAGCTGAGCAAGCAAACCACCACGCACGGTGTTCGTGTTGACTTGCTGTGATATTTGACGCCACGCGTCTTCCTTTTTACATTTATTGTAATAATCAGAATGTAGAGAGTCCCACAACACTCTATTAATTTCATAAAGTTGAACCAGCTCACGTAGTGACTCGGTATTGGCCTCCATGATGCATGCGCGCAACGCAAACAACACCTGTCCGTCCACACGGAGTGCACGGCTCGTACTGAGGCGGCGTTCGCAACGATCGTATGGCGCGAATGCTCACTGTGAGCACACACGTCCACACAGCCCGAGGCATGCGAGACGAACCATTCGTGTCGCACGCCTCGCGATGTCTGTACGCGCCTTAAGGAAAGATTACACTATAATAAATTATGAAGAGTGGTTGAGAATAGACATAGCCGTTCTTTTTCCTGTCTCAGTTACTTCAAAATTAAACTTCTGAATAATCTTTTGTAACGTAACAAGGTTCGTTACAAGAGAATGGATTTAATTAATTATAATTTCTTAGGAATCTCCGTCGAAACTGTTATTGCGTGCCGTTGTAACAAGATTAAAATTTTAATTTAGATTTTATTAACGGTAATGATGTTTAAGATGGGATAATAATGGCCGGGTGTAACCTGGGACAATTCAAGACAAGTTCTGCAGTTCAGAAACGCCTGTGTGATTGAAATTACTTAATCCATATGATTATATCATCATCATCATCAGCCTATAATGTTCCCACTGCTGGGACACAGGCCTCCTCTCTGAGAGAGGGAGTGGGCTATAATCCACCACGCGGGCCCAGTGCGGATTGGTAGATGTCACATGTCTTCGAATTTTTGGTTCTAGGACATGTCGGTTTCCTCAAAATGTTTTCCTTCACCGTTTTGAGAGCATGCGCCTGGCGGGGTTCGAACCCACGACCTACAACTCGTAAGTCGGGACCGATACCACTGGGCCACCACTGCTCAGTACTACGCGGAAATGGAAACTACGTGTTTTTCCTTCTCTTCCACTGTTCTTTTCTGATTAATTTCGTTGCACGATCCAAGCCCGGTTAATTCATTCTCCGGGACACGTCAAGATTCATTGTCTCGGCGCTTTTCTGGTGGTTGCCACTATTGATACTGGCATTCAGGAGTTGCGAGGCTTTGGAAATAGTGTGGTGGGTGTTACCCAAATAAAAAATCGTACATTATCTATTCTTTCCAATTTTAGAAAGTTTATGCTAGGTCAGCAATACGTAGGCAATACTACTGATGTTGCAGTCGTCCATAGGGTACGGTCACCGCTTTCCAGCTGGCGGGCTGTATAGATACTTATTTGTCCCCTAAAGAATAAAGCAGCTGTCGTCTACGTACCGATGTTGCATTCAAACTAGGGACTCCAAAAACAATCATTTTAGGTTCTAATTTCACAAAATGTCGTGGTGAGCATCTACCTTCTCAAAAGAACCCCATGTAAAATTTCAAACTCCTAGCACATTTTAATTATAATTGATAAGTTTACCAAAATATTGTAATCACTAAAGTGAAGATTTGTTTCAGGAGTTTGTGTCCACCGCTGGTCAAATACCTCCTCTTTTTCCTTCCAAAGTTTTCTATTTTGGGCAATTTCTGGCCATGTCTGCCCCGCTAATATGATCAGAATTAGAATCTACTATAAATTAAAATAATTTGGAAAATTATTCGCAGCTGAAAATATTTCTGACTGTTTATTATATATTCTTCAGTTTGTATAAACTATAAATAATTTAAATTACAACATCATTAGTCAAATTAAATAAAAATATACTCCAAAGAGATGATAGATAATTTCGATGTCTTCCTCAGAGTTTTTCTTGAGCTTTATCATTGAGATTATTTTCTCTCCCCGCGTTCAATGACGGCCATGCTTATTTCTGATTCGTCATGACTTTCTCAAATTGCTTTCAGATGTTTTAAATACCACATAATGGCGTGTGACGTACTTTACCAATGTCAGGTATACTAAAATAAACTTTTAGGTACAACAGTAGCCTTATCACAAGATTTCAGTATTTTATTTACAGCGTACAGTACTTGAAGTATTTACTGCGTTTATTGTATGGAAAAATTGAACAGCGGAATGGTTGATGGAAGTAAAAACTATTTGTCACTGAATTCTGACAGGATTGTGTTCGCTAGTCAGGTGGCCCTGTTGAGGCTTACCACCACCAATGGCAAGTTACAGGTACCCTATAACCCTATGGTATCTTTACCTGGGGTGAAAACCTAGGAAGTAGACCGCATCCACCCCAAAAACTATGACTAAGGCCCCTTCGTACACTAGACGACGCAAGTCTCTCATACCTTATTACTTTAGTATACAGGTGACTATCGCAATACAAATCCATAGAGATTCATACACAGGCACGCGTCAATGGATATCAAAGCCTTAAGGTATTGGAGACTTGAGTCGCGATACAAAGCGACTCAAGTCTCCGATACAAAGGGGTTTGTATTTAGATACGTAAAAGTAACCCACTTCTCCTACTTTGTCGATAAAATGTGACAAAATGGAAGCAAAACTAACTCCTTTAATACAGTGGTTTAACTTGAATTTTCTCGCTACATTAGAGAACATCAGCAAAAAGTTTGCATTCGCTACTGGCTTGAATAAAAATGTCTTCTTTTAAATCTTTCGCTTTATGGTAAATGGTTTTCTGGGTCGTAACAAAGCATAGTTTACTGCATATAGAATACATTATGTCGTATGTTTATATTGTAATGTCTAGTTTTATATCGAAGTAAGTAGAAAAAGTTGAAAGTTGGAGAGTGAGATCTCTAATTTATTATTATTTCCTTTCCTTTGATAATTATAAGTTGTTGTTTTGAATCTAGGTGTTTATTTAGGTGTGTTAGTCTAAATGCTAATGCACCCACAATACAAGAAATTCCATAAACGAGGTAACAACTTCATAAAAACATCTTCTATCTTCGGAAAGGTATATAATTTCTATGGATAGCCTAATTTTATATGGAAATTATATGGATGCGAAGCCGCGCACCGAAGTAAATAAGAAATAATTATTAAAGAGCAAAATTCTGTCATATTAAGTAATTACAACTCTTGTGTATCAATCAAATCATTAATTTAATAAACTAAACTCGTCCAGTACTGCCCAAAACCATAACATAATTTTAAAAGTCATCCACCATCACCCTTTTTAAGAACATCTTAGTTTTCTTTTTAAAAAGCTATACAGCCAGCCTTATCCTCATTTTTAATTCCGAGTTCTAAAATTAAAATTTTAAATTTCCCGCCACCGTATTATTCACGAAGAAAAAACCGCATATTCAGTGCAAGAATAAAAATGTCTTTTAGAAACGCTCGCTTCAAAGTAAATGGTTTTCTAGGCCGTAACATAGTACTTCTACTTGGATATAGCGTAGGTATTTCTTGCTGAAAGAAATATGGGCTCTTGCCCTCGTTTTGGCTCGAGGGGCTGGAATTTCTAGCATAGAGGGTTTATTAAAATTTTCTTTATACAATGTTATCAAGAGGTAAACATTGTTTGAGTGGGTTTTGGTAGGTAATTTTGCAAAGATAGCCCAATAGTGCTTGAAGAAGGTTATGTTACACATACATACACATACACTGAAAAACATAATGTCTTCTGTGTTACCCGACGTGCCTTCAGATTTTGAAAGAAAAATTCTACTTTAACTAAGTAGAATTCCTATTTCCTTCTGGATAAATACTCAAAAAACTCAAGACGCTTTACCATTTAGGCTGTCTATCGCAGTCAACGACGATATATTACTAGACTCCGCATGCACGATCTAACGAACAAAAACTATTCTGTCAACTCACTGAGGTACTACGTAAGCGAGGGGGATGGGGTAGTGCGCTGTGATTGGCTAACTCAAGGTCTGTTCTGTCTCAAGGTACGTTTACGGCTCACAGGAGTGGTCGAAATAAGACAGATATAAGACTTTTTTGCCTAATGTGTTGACAGACATCGGTCGTCTGTTATTAGGAATCTAGTAATATATCGTCGTTGATCGCAGTGCTGCCCGAAATGTTGAATCTTTAATTCCATTCTTAAACGTCAAATTTTTGACTGTAGGGATTTAAGGATTTAATAATTTTGAATAAAAAGTGTTAACCACCTTCACCTTACAAAAACGTAACTATAACATAGGCAACTCTAACATGTTAGTGCATTTAAACGTCATGCATATTGGAGTTAGCACACAGGAGATTAATCAATTCTGATCTCATACTATAGATCTCATTAGTAAGCTCGGAGTACTCTGCGCTATCGACTCAGAAATGAGGAGATTCGTAAGAGAACCAAAGTTACCAGCGAATTATTCGAGACAGACGATCTTATGAAGACCACAGGAACATCGGGTCTATTGGAAATCTATAAGTGAGGCTTATGTTCAGCAGTCGACGTCTTGCGGCTGATATGATGATGATGAGATTCAGTGCAATTTTGAATCATGTTATCACCTGATTTAAGGTTGATAAAAGAAATAGTTCTGATACTCCTGCAAATACCTATTTTTCTATAAATGAAGCGACAATGTGGTCAAACTGAGTTCGTAGATCCAATATAAGAGCATTAAGGCGATCTTTCATTTCGTATTTATTTTTGTCTGGTATTTTTGTATTTAAGCCGCAACCAAAGGATTATTTTATCACAAGACAAATTGCTTTTTTTCGTGCTTATACCTTTATAACCTAAAATATTTCTTATTCGGTGAACCAAAGAAATTCTTTTATCGCAAATTCCTTTTTTCCTTTGTGTTAGTTCTCTTTTACGAAGGTTAAGGGTTTTCTATGGAATGCTTAAAATATTCAGGTTCAATGTTGGCCAGTATTAAAGCTAGTATTGGCCATACAGGTATGTAGTGCGTGGCCAATAAATGGGCATAACATAATATTTTGAATACAACTCTTCGTAAAAGGCTGTAACTATTTGAGCTTGAAAATTGTACGCACGATATACATCGAGAGAAAAAAAACCAAGAAGTACAAAAAATATTCATGATTATTCTTTTTCTGTGTGTTTTTATATTTTTACTAGCTTCTGCCCGCGGTTTCACCCGCGTCATTTTAGGCGTTTGGTCCCATGGTCCCGTCTCCATCAGTTCCCTTGAAGAGCTTGATTTCCGACGTCGTGGGTATCTTCAGTGGTGGCTGGGGCGAGAGGTAGAGGATGTCTTTTCCCTCACGCATTCCGACTGCTAACCATTCCCCTTACTTGCCACTGAATCTTGAGGTACCTCCCGAAACGAAAAACGAAAACCGGCAGGACTGCGTCAGACTGAAGGTGAGGACGCAGCCCGTAGCCTTTCCAAACGATCCTCAAAGTAGGCCGGTCAATGTCGACATAAAAAACCAAACATTGCAAACGCGCATGTAACTACGATTCTTTTATATGTTATATTAGGTCCCTTTAGAGTTTAGAGTGTTTAACACCCAAGTTTGCAACCCTGATAACCCTGTTCTGTCAATGTCAATGTCGAATCAAAATCGCATTTAACCAGTTTTTAGTATATGTTGTTATAGCGGCAATAGACACACATGATCTGTGAAAATCTAACTATCACAGTTCGTGAGAAACAGCCTCCGAAACATTACATTACTTTATAACATCTACAAAAACCAGCAACAAAATCACGTTTTTTGTATGGGAGCCCCCCTTTTTTTTTACGTGGTAAAATCATCAAATGAGCTGCCAGCAGCCCGGGCTGGGAGGGACTGTCAGACTTGTACTGACTAAAATCCATGGTGTCCTTTAATAGCCCTTTATGTTCCGGGGCCACGGTAATTAAATAAGTCCCGCGACCAATGAGAGCCCCCCTTAATATTTATTGTATTCTGGTTTTTAGTATGTTTTGTTATAGCAGCAAAAGATGTACATCACCTGTGAAAATTTCAAATCTCTAGCTATCACGGTTCATGAGATACACACGCAAAAACTACTGAATTGACAGTATAGCACAGGGTTTTCAGGGTTGCAAATTATAACAAAATGGTAGTTACATGCGCGTTTGCAATGTTTGATGTCGATATTGACCGGCCTAAAGAGGGATTTTATCGACGCAATTGTGACATATTAACCAGCCCGTCATTATTTTGTCGCGGTATTATTTTGAAACTGTGATATCTCCTAAGATATTCATTGAAATTAAATGATGTGAAGGGCAATTTCGTTCAAAATTAAATGCTTGTGATGATTAACGTATTTATTTTGATAAGGATTAATATCATGTTAATGAAAACACCTTCGCAAATAATGCATTGCTTTAAAACAAATTTGGTTCCCATAAAAAAGGTTATAGTGACGTAACCTTTAAAGATAGATATATGCTCTCGCGGACTTTATTTTAGAAAATTTTATGAGGAATAATTCCGTAGTACATAATTTTTGCGAAACTCTAACCGTTTACGCAGCGCACGCAACGGAAGCTCTAAAAAAGGAATACATTTTCCCGATTTTGAAACATTTCTCATTACAGCTCCGCTCCTATAGGTGATAGCGTGATGTTATATAGCCTATAGCCTTTCTCGATAAATGGACTATCCAACACAAAAAGAATTTTTCAATTCCAACCAGTAGATCCTGAGATTAGCGCGTTCAAACAAACAAACAAACAAACAAACAAACAAACAAACTCTTCAGCTTTATAATATTAGTATAGATTCAGTTCATTAAACCCACAAAAATAGTAAGGAAATAAAAAAAAGAGAAAATACGTCGTTGGTTTTGAGAAATGCAGTTTAAGAAAGTTTAAGATCGATGTGTTTAGAATTGTACGGCTAATTTAAACTGCTTAATTTATCTTTTGAATAGTATTTATCAACAAATTGTATTTAATTTTGTTTCAGATACTTATGAACTACACTCGGTAAGTGCCTAAAAAATTAAGACAACCTACCTGAAAATGAGCGATACAACATAATACTGAAATTCGTAAAATAAAACATGTAAGTGAATTTTAAACCCATCACCAAAATGTTATGAAAGGTTCGTAAGTATATGTTTTTAAATATACAGGTTAAAATTTAATTATTCAACGAAGCATAAAATACCATTTACTTTGGTTATCTTTTGTCAGTCAGTATAAAGAAAAACCTCTCTTCTTCTCTCTTTTATATAAACTAACTAGCCTTTGCCAGCGGCTTTGCCCGCTCCTGACCCGCCTCATCCCCCACCCTTATAGCCTATGTCACTCAGGACCAATACAGCTTTCTACTGGTGAAAGAATTTTCAAAATCGGTTGAGAAGTTCCTGAGATTACCCCCTACATTCAAACAAAGGACATTGGGAAATCGATGTATGGGATTTGGGCCCACCCTTCAATAGTAACATGCTATATACCGTTGGATAGGGCTTTTTAAGGGGAACATTAGTTGCTAATAAACATTTATGGTCTAACGTTAGTACTTTCGGAGATATGATGGTCTTAAAGTTGTCTCGTCTAACATTTTTATTGTATCACATTTAATTAAAAAGGGCTATATTCTTCGTGAACATCCTTGTATAAAGTGAAAGTGATTTGAATTTAGAATGTTGATATTGTTAGCGTATGAGCTGAATGACTAAGGCTGCGGTTCCACTGGAGCGGAACCGAAATTATAAAAAGTACAGATGTGGCGCCTAGTCGGTAAAGACGTTTGAGTCTCTGAGTCAGTAATAATTGCAGTGTCCTGGCTGCATATTTTATTTTTAGAAGAAAACTCGATTGGCGTGATAATTACATTAAACGATTGCTCCCGCCCTGTGTGGAACAGAAGGGACTGTACGACTCCTACTTACTAACAATCCACCCCATGTTATTCATCATAAGCGGCTGCTGGCTCTAGGGTAAGCTTTTTTCGCCGCAAATCGCTACGCAGTGTACTTTGTTTTAGTTCGTTCATTGTCAACATTCAAAGTTCAGACAGTTGGAATTACTTCGGTGTTGTGTAAAGAACAAGGTTTTAAGTTCTCTTTAATTCTCAGGTAGGAGAAAATTCCCGAGAACATAATATATCAAATGTGTCCTCCCACCCACCTTGGGTGAAGCGGGATCATGCGTCCGGGAAATGTTTCTCTCATAATGAATTAAACTACGATCATTAATTGCTTAGATCGGGATAATTTATGGTACATAGATACACACGGCTACACATCAAGCTATACAAAACCAGTTTGTCTTGGTCTCGCTTCGTGCGAATTTTACATACAATGAACGTTCAGCTAATACAGGATTTGCATAGCTTGATGTGTAGCCGTGTGTGCTAGCACTCCGCTCGCAATTTCGTCCTTGCGTATATCGAACTTCACATTCGTGAATTTTAACTTCCGGCAACCCTCTTTATGGAGTCATCATCATCTTCCTGCCCTTATCCCTTAACCCTCTTTATGGAAGACTTTTGGAAAATCTAAATACGTACCATCATTTGAATTTGGGTTTAAAAAGCGGACTCTGCTACGAACACTAACAGCCAACGTTTCCTAAACACGTTTGACATGTCCTTTCCGATCCTGAGGCAGTGAGTCGTGAATTCACTGCCATTGAAAAAGACAAAGTTCGTTAACCCACC
Organism: Agrotis ipsilon; assembly: GCA_028554685.1. Taxonomy (NCBI): domain Eukaryota; kingdom Metazoa; phylum Arthropoda; class Insecta; order Lepidoptera; family Noctuidae; genus Agrotis; species Agrotis ipsilon. Next base: position 11,353,785 of record CM052977.1, read on the forward strand.
CACAACCCTTCAAGTAAAAATTAATTAAAATAACCTTAATCAATTACAAAAAGAAAAAGAGTTTTTCCGATTTTCACACTACTAGGGGTTGGCTTTTTAAAAATAGATAAATACGCATCGTTTAATTGATTAAGAGATAATGTATGCCAAGTTTTGAGCTCATCGAAGCAAGCAGTAAAATCCTTCCGTTAAAACCTTATTACTCCTTCACCTTTTCACCAACTTGGGGGGTGATTTTCGGAAAATCCTAAAATACGTATTTAATTATTTTTTATCGTCTTTCTATATGGGTACGTATCAAAATCCCGAAAGTTCATAATACCTATGTTTGAAATACCGACGTCCGAAACACCGAAATTCAAAATACCGAAAGTTCATAATACCTATGATTGAAATACCGACGTCCGAAACACCGAAATTCAAAATACCGAAAGTTCATAATACCTATGTTTGAAATACCGACGTCCAAAACACCGAAATTCAAAATACCGAAAGTTTTAAATGCCGATGGTCGTTATGTTTTTGATCAACAGATGATGTTAAAATAACAACACGATTTTATCATTTCCCTGAACAAATCTAGTGTTTTGATCAGATCCCTAAACTGGTTCAGTGAAATGACAAAAATTTCAGAAAAAGTCGTCGGAGCCCCGCTCCGCGGGCTCCTACTTCTGCGTGGTTAAAAAAAAAAATAACCACGAAGAGGATGGCGGGGTCTTTCAGACCCCGCCATCCTCTTCTAACCTAAATTGTCCTAGTCGGGGTGCCAGCAAGTCCCGAGGTTAGACCTAGTTCTAACCGGCTAAACCTAGTTCTAACTGAAGATAAGTATGATACACGTAGGTTTAACCGCATGTGGTCGGTTACACCTAGGTTTAGCCGGTTAGAACTAGGTCTAACCTCGAGACTTGCTGGCACCCCGACTCGGACAATTTAGGTTAGAAGAGGATGGCGGGGTCTGAAAGACCCCGCCATCCTCTTCGTGGTTATTTTTTTTTAACCACGCAGAAGTAGGAGCCCCGCGGAGCGGGGCTCCGTCGACTTGCTCCTGTGAAGGAAATTTACGGCATTTTAAACTCCGGGTTTTTAAATTTCGAGTTTTTAAACTTCGGGTTTTTAAACGTCGGGATTTCAAACTTTCGGGCAAATGAACTTTCGAGATTTAAAACTTTCGACCAAACAACCATTCGGCGTTTCAATTTTCGGGATTCCGTCCATCGGTATTTTAAAATTCGGTCTTTTAAATTTCGGTATTTTAATACGTACCCTTCTGGGTACGTATCAAAATCCCGAAAGTTCATAATACCTATGTTTGAAATACAGACGTCCGAAACACCGAAATTCAAAATACCGAAAGTTCATAATACCTATGTTTGAAATACCGACGTCCAAAACACCGAAATTCAAAATACCGAAAGTTTTAAATGCCGATAGTCGTTATGTTTTTGATCAAAAACCTCGGTTTTTGGAGGAGCAAGTCGACGGAGCCCCGCTCCGCGGGCTCCTACTTCTGCGTGGTTAAAAAAAAAACAACCACGAAGAGGATGGCGGGGTCTGAAAGACCCCGCCATCCTCTTCTAACCTAAATTGTCCTAGTCGGGGTGCCAGCAAGTCCCGAGGTTAGACCTAGTTCTAACCGGCTAAACCTAGTTCTAACTGAAGATAAGTAAGGATACACATAGGTTTAACCGCATGTGGTCGGTTACACCTAGGTTTAGCCGGTTAGAACTAGGTCTAACCTCGGGACTTGCTGGCACCCCGACTCGGACAATTTAGGTTAGAAGAGGATGGCGGGGTCTGAAAGACCCCGCCATCCTCTTCGTGGTTATTTTTTTTTAACAACGCAGAAGTAGGAGCCCCGCGGAGCGGGGCTCCGTCGACTTGCTCCTGTGAAGTAACGGCATTTTAAACTCCAGGTTTTTAAATTTCGGGATTTTAAACTTTCGGGCAAATGAACTTTCGAGATTTAAAACTTTCGACCAAACAACCATTCGGCGTTTCAATTTTCGGGATTCCGTCCATCGGTATTTTAAAATTCGGTCTTTTAAATTTCGGTATTTTAATACGTAACCACCCTTCTATATACTGAGTTTCAAATTCATGGGCTCACACATTGTCAATGTCCCATACAAACTTTTACACCATCTAAATCACCAATGGAGGGTAGTTTAAAAAAACTAATGACGCCAATTATTTTTATTTACTTATCTTCGTATACATGCCAAGTTTCAAGTTTATAAACCCAAGGAATAAGATTTTACATACAAGAATTTTACATACAGGAAGATTTTCGCAAAATCCCTTTGTTAGTGGCCACTTACAAAATAAACTGTAATTATTGTAACAAAAAACATGTTTTTACGTTTAGCAATTTAGGCTGTAGGAGAGTCTTAAGACCGTACCCTGATCTTTAACTTTTATAGATAACTCCGAAAGTACAGACTTTTGATCTTAGTCGTAATACTAAGTTTTATTCAGCATAAAAATAATTATTCATTCTTATGTATCTTATTCCTATTGAGAGGTGGGCCCACTTTTTCTCAATATCCTTTTACCTCTTTATAATATTAGTATAGATAATGTATCGGAGTTGCAATCTTGATCCCTATCTTTGATTCGTCTTTGACCGCTGATTGGAGACTTCGATATTCGTTTGCTACCAATCAACGACCTCATTTACAAATCCGAGTCTTATGCCGGCCATACACGGTACAAGACTTGCGCAAGTATACTGTAACGTGTGTGGGAAGATACTTTCACAAATTCCTAACATTTTCACTGTCCTGTGTTTGTGCAAGTCCAGACTTGACCGTGGACCCTGTGTGACCCTGTGTGACCCTGTGTGACCATGTGATAGTGGACTGTGTGTGGCCGGCATTAAAAATGTAATAATCTGCAATCACAAGCCGTCAAAGAACAGAGATTAGGATTTGGATTAAATTTTGACTAACATTATTATTATGAAAGCAAAGAGACTCAAAACAAAACAAACCTAACTACGAAATTTAATATTCCTTTACCAAAGTTAGTGTCTTTTCTGTCATAAGTGCTTCCCAAAACTACTGCGAAAGACATAATGCTACACAAAGGATTCACAAAGGACTGCTTTACATTGCTGACTAAGACTGAGGACATGCGAAGCAACTTTGTGACATATCTCTTGAAATAAATCACGTTACTTTCCTAAAAGCGTATTACTGTCCCAGAAAAGAAATGAATAACGTCCTTTATACTTTACTATGTAGATAAAATCGTCCTAACGCTGCTCCAAAAACGCGTATGGAAAAATGCCATAACTCATATTATTATCTTTTGGGGTCTTAGAGCCACGAATGCATTATTTCTTGACATAGGTTTGGTTCAATTGAGCGAGAAGAATTTGTGTTTTGGACTGTCAAATAAATATGATCCTTGGCGCTCCTTTAAAAGAGTTGAAAAGAAATAATTCATCATACAGCATATTCCCCAAGTGCACGCTTGCCATAAGAAGGCATAAAACCTGTCATGCTTGATAGTAGGTAGGTACCTCTTCAGGGTCCGACAGACTGGAGATCACCTACTCGCAATAGTCCGCGTGAAGTTGCCACTTTCGTACACAAGGCAACGCAAGTCTCCGATACCTTTCAACTTTGGTATCCATTGACGTGTGCCGGTTTATGAGTCTCCATGGATTTGTATTGCTATCGTAGCCTGGATATACAAATTCGTAAGGTTTCGGAGACTTGCGTCGCATTGTTACGAAGGGCTTGTGTCGCGTTTGTGGATGCGGATGAGCCAGCTATTGCAGGATAATTTTGCTGACAGCTGGAGGTCCCAAGGTGTAGACATATTTCATAATAACTAATGTCCATTTAACTGTCGGAATCACGCTCCTTCCTACTTTATTCACACCTTAAAAAAGGCGTGAATAAGTTGCAAGTTGGCAACGCGAAAATGATCAACTGTGTTCTGCGCCCCATACTTTCAACGTGTACTGACTAATATCCACGGTGATCCTATGGTTATGTGACGGCACGATTAGGTCAGTGGCTGAGCGATTGGACAGGGTGTACTGCGTTTCGCGGTTTTGATTCCCGCGTGGATTAAATGGGTATACAACTCGGAAATTATCCCACTAGAAGATAAAATTGGTATAAAAAAACGTTGAGTTGCACTCTGGGAGTGCCGGCAGAAGTGAAAACTTGAATATTAACTTCAGGATCGTCCGATCCAGGTTAAAAAGTATTTGTTTTGCGTGAAATGGCAACTAACCATCCATATGTGGAAACATATTTTTTCCTACTCCTCCACTATTCTTTTCTGATTAATTTCGTTGCAGGATCCAAGACAGTTAAATTCATTCTCCGGGACACGTCGAGCTTCATTGTCTCGGCGCTTTTCTGGTGGTTGCCACTGTTGATACTGGCTCTCAGCAGTTGCAGTGGTTTAGGAATAGTGTGGTGGGTTTGTCCCAATAACCATCCATATATTATTCACACAAACTTTTACATATTATGTTAGTTACGTGAAGCCACTGCAGCTTCATTTACTCAGTTATACGATACGTCTTGATACTATCACTAAACATGTAAATACTATTTCTTCTAGCAAAAATGGCGGAAAGGGACAAAGTAAATAAATCAAGAAACGTTACTAAAAGTACATTACAGCCACCTGCTCCAACGAGACGTACAGAAAAGTTCTAAAACAAAATACAGGCGAAACTAAGTAATTGAGTCTAACTTGTTTCTGTCCCTGTCTTTTGTTTGTCGTTCGGTGAGTAAACTAATAAACTGAGTGTGTTTGGAAACTCCGAAGTGATAAATAGTCCGCGAAATGTCTTCGAGTTATGAAGGAAAATGGTGGAATGGTAGCCCAGTGAGCAGTGATTTCTAGAGCCCTTATCATGATTTTTCAGTATTTTATTTTACAGCGTCTTTCCACAGGCCTTATCATGAATTTTCAGTTATTGTGACGTGAAGTAAAATGAAACTTTAGCATTAATTTCAAGGTAAAAATTAGTTCCTTCTTCGTACATCAGAGGTCATTTTTCCATACAAGAAATGGTGTAAATACTGGAAAGAGGCTGTAAAGTAAAATACTGAAACTCGTGACAAAGGCTCTGTATTTACAGCGTTTCTTGTAGGTATGTGAAAATGGAAACGCGCCGTCTGGACTTTACAAGAGACAATGACTTCTGAGTTTGTTTCGACTGTTTCTTCTCAGAGTAGTCAATGTAGTTTGCAAAAAGACGACGAACTCATAATAATGATTTTATATAAAAAAATCATTTTAATTAAAGAAAATCTGGGAAAACACCGAAAATCAATCCCCGAAATTTCCAAACCAATTAAAAATTCATAACAACTTAAAGGGTCTGAAAGGTTCAATAACAAACTTGAACCCGTCCATTCATCCTGAAGCACCCTCATTGTCTACAGAACTTCATCAAAAACAAACCTCTTCTTAAATTAAAGTGGGCTGTTATTAACCCTCCATTACGCCCATGGATAGGTTTTAATGGGTTTTGAATAGCAATCGATATGGGTTATTTAAGGGTTCTCTTTTTAAAAATAGGATAGGTATAAAGGTCAGAGGTCTAATGTGCAACGAATGAAAGCACTAGAACGTTCAGAAAGACATGAATGTTCTTTAGAAGGTTTGTTACCGTGGTCGAAGGAGACGGGAGGCCGCTTGAATTGTAGCTTTAGGGGCAGGAGGAACAGAGTGGAAAGTTCTTCCATACCCGGTGAAAGGAAGATTCTTTCCGATTAAAGGTAAAAAATTAGGTTTTTATTTCCTCTATTTGTACTGCCTATTCTATCTTTATAACTCTATCTGTATTGTTTAGTTTTAAGTTTGTGCCAATAAACACAATTTTCTTTCTTTCTTTCTGTCTGGTGGTCATCGTCGGATTATTCTATGTCTTCTAAGTTCGCGGATAGCTTTGATTGCGCGATGCCTTTGACGCCTTCACCACAAACAGGGTCAGGGTCAGTCTCCTACAGCTCTTCTTGTCCTGTCTCGCCGGCGGGACACCATCTGATCGCACTTGTTCAGCACGTATTGTCCTCGCTAAAATTCCTTGCGCAAATCTGCATAACGGACACCTCGTCAGTCATCAAAGAGTCCTCTCCCCCACGGCGGGAGGAGAGGGATTGTCAGACGTATACTTACTAAAATCCACTATGACCCTTCCATAGCCTTTTACGTTCCAAGTTCACGATTACCTGATGAGACAGTCCCGCGACCCCAGTAGGGTTTGGCCCTCTAAGGGGGCCAAGTCAGATCTTCCAATAGGGAAGGCTTTATGAGACAGTAATGCGTATATGAGTGACCATTCTTTACGTAAATGGTCACCAATCCACACCCCATCCTTGGCAAACTTAGCTTAACCTTAGTTACAATATTGCGGCTATTATAATCTAGCCAGTAGCTCTTCACCAACCAATATAAATTGAAAATTATAACAGTGCGGCGGTGACACGTTATCGTCTAAAAGCGCCACCCAATTCCCGGCGTTTATTACAAAATGGCGGCTCTGACAGCAAACTGAAACATTGCAGCTGCTTCTCTTGATACATTTTTAATCCTAGTTTTAAACTAGGAACAGGTTTCATGTAAAAAGTTAATTCGCTTGGTGAATTTTCCTGAATTAGGGAAATATATAAATTAGAATTTATTCATAAATCTTTTACAAGGAGGGGTGTAGAAAGCCACAAAACATTACTTAATAATATAAATAGTAAAAATTAATGCCTAGATTAATGCCTGAAGATTGGTTTACAACTAAATTATAATAAATACCAGGTACTGAGATAAGATTTAAAGTACATGTAGCGAACTGATAAGGAATCACAACAAGATGAAAATGTATTATTGAAAATCCCGCCATTTTAGCATTGATACGAAGAATATCCCGTTTAACGTCTTTTCCTGTCAGAATTTTGACGGACAAAGTGAAGAAAAAGTTGTTCAGGCGCAAGATGGCAGAACAGAAATCCTGACATTTTGAAATACGACCGTATCATATTTCACTAATGAGTAGGGGCGGGTCGCGTAGTGTATAATAATAACCATTTTGAATACGTAGGACGGTTTTCTGTGACATCCGGAGATCTGTCGTCATTTGGCGACGCTTACCCTCGAACGTACATACATACATGTAATGTTAATAAAATATAGTGAGTGGAAATGTACGTACTATACGCTGTATGCGCAATGATAGCGAATCTTAAGCCCCTCGTACACAATGCGACGCAAGTCTCTGATACCTTACGACTTTGGGATCCATTGACGAGTGCCTGAATACGAATCTCTACGGAAATCTACAGAGATTCGTACTCAAGCACGCGTATCGTAATATTATCGTAGTATTGCGGTAGTCACCCGGAAACGAAACTCGTAAGGTATCGGAGATTTGCGTCGCGTTGTGTACAAAGGGACTTACCGTTGACGACGTTGCCGCTATGAGCGTTGATTTAGCGCGAGGAACCGAGCAGTAATAATAATCAAATGTATATAGAAATATTTGAAACACGCCACGAATCGCCGCCAGTAGCAAATTCGCGTACTTACAAAGTATCTAATGTCGCTTTATTTATATTCTATATCTAATTATATCTGCCATTTACTGCGTAGGTATTTAGAATGTCCTACAAAATTAAAAATATCCACATAACTAAGATCATTGACCTAATAAGTGACACCTATAATAAATATTATGTTTCAACACCTATAAATAAATAACTAACGAGCTATACACTATGTGTGTAGTGGGTGGTAGAGATTAGCCCCTTCGTACACTAGGCGACGCAAGTCTCCGATGCCATACGACTTTGGTATCCATTGACGCGTACCTGTGTACGAACCACTATCCATTTGTATTGCGATTGTCGCTTGGATACCAAAGTCGCAAGATATCGGAGACTTGCGTCGCCTAGTGTGCGAAGGGGCTGATAATAGTCTCTAACACCCACTTCACACATAGTCTATAGCTCGTTAGTTATTTATTTATAGGTGTTGAAACATAATATTTATTATAGGTGTCACTCATCAGCTCAATGATCTTAGTTATGTGGATATTTTTAATTGTGTAGAACATTCTAAATGCCTACACAGTAAATGGCAGATATAATTAGATCCTATAGAATATAAATAAAGCGACCTGCCCCCGCTTCGCATATTTATATGGCTTAAGCACAGTGATTTTTATATATCTTTCGTAATATAGTATGTTATTTAAAACATTTAATAATATAAAATCTACCTGTACTTTTAGCATTACTTCTGAAAGACTTTTAGTATTGTGTTTAGTTATGTCAGTACAAGAATTGCATATCTTTTTAAATAATCGTTGCCCCATACTTGGAATTTTGCTTTATATAACACGCAACATAATAATATAATAATTAACAAGCACAAACATCTAATGTATGTAAGAAAGTTTTTGGAAAAATTGATCTCGTACAAAGCTTTAGCGTTTGCTTTTTTTACATTTTGTAACAGCGTATTTTGGCATCGCCCATATCGTTCACTTTTTTTTTAAGTTTTACCAACCAGCTTATAAATTGAATCGCGCCAGCGTTTCTTAGGTGAACCTCTGTGGTGACGCTCAAGCCTCAAGCACCACTGAGCGGCTATTGTCGTCCACCTGTCCTGATTCGTCACAAAAGTGTGACCAGTCAAGTTGAATATTAAACACGCTGACTCGTCACCAATATTAGTGAAAAGTTATAATTATATAAGTAAAAATTGATTAAACAAAAAAGTTTAAAATTGCCAGCAATAACTTGGCATCAATTTTCCGAATATTTCCAGCCTATAAATTAAAGTTTCAAACTTTACTTGCGGCTCAATTTTCTTGAAATTAAATTCACCGATGATCCTAACTTCGGTAATTTAAAACTTCTTTATTGTTTAGTGAAACTTTACAAACCACGACAACCGTTCAGAAACCATTTCGAAAATCATTCCAATGTCTTAAAATATGTGACGGTATAGTTAACGCAGTTTAATTTCCGCACGAAACATATTTGTATGAACAAGTGGTTGTCGCAAATTTTGTTTCCTTGTTCGTGAATTTGATTCTGCGCTAATGTGAACTAGGCATAGATAAACAAAATAACAAGCAACTAGTACTCAAAAAGCGCTGGGTGTCTTTCGCCAGCATATTATGCTGAGTTGGTAATCCTTTTGGTGTGGACATGCTCAGCAAAATTGTTATCGTATTTTTAATTTTATTTTTTTATTATATCTGTGTGTGTGTCCTATATCGAATAAATGTTTTTCTATTCTATTCTATTCCATTCTATTAAAAAAGATATTCAATTGCCTGTGATTTCCCGGACGTAAAGCAATATTGTATATCAGTGTTTCATAGAATTCCTTATTGTTAGGTTACCTACATAACAATCGATATCTGTAGCGTGCAATATATTTCCCAGAAGATATTTGATTAGTCTTTACGACTACTCAAATATCGGGCATGTGTTTGACTACCATACAATCATATAAACCTACGTCGACGATAGATGCCAAAAGTCAACGAAAATGCGAAGGGCCCTTCTGTATTATACATACTTCTGCCACAATCCCTCACCTATTTTACCCTCATTAGTCCAAAACTCATAAGGCCTTATTACAAAAACTAAATAAACCTTGGTTTAAACCTGTACTAACAAGTCCAGGCTTATCTTCAGAACCATGGTTTAAATTTCTCCGTATTACAAAACTTAGATAAAACTTAGACTTTAGTACCGTCATTTGAATCATTGTCTTAACATTTATATACGCCATGTGTACTAACAATTAAATCTAACACGTTTTAATCCATGTTGGGTAAAAATAACACAAAAAAACAGCAACACAATGTAAAAGTAGCTTTGAGAAACTTTGACACACCTTTGACAGCTACGACTGTTAGACCATCATTGTTTATCGCAAAACCAAGATTTGTAATTTGTACGTTTGTGTAAACCGTAGTTTTTGGTGATATAAATCTTGGTTTTTAGTTAAACCCTGTTTTGTAATAAGGCGGTTAGACAACACACAACTTTTATACAACGTATATAAATGCATAATCAGTTGCAGCTGACAGTTGACAATCAACGCCGCCCACTCGCCCAATCTACTGGAAGCGTGGAAACATCGCAGTACAGTGCGTACTAATTAAACAGTAGTAAGATGTGCGAGTGTCAATGTCAGGGGCTTTGGCACCGTTTGAGGCCGTGGAGTAGGAAGAAAATGTCGCTGTTTCATTTTAGAGTAGGTATGTATTTCTCTTGGCGTTTGGTTTTGATTCCTATGGTTGTGGCGAATTTGTACATATTTTGATGCAAGTGTGACGAATTAATGACAGTTAATTCGTGTTGTGTTAGGGTTCAAAAATTGTGACGAATTATCTGTGTGATGAATGTAAAACAACCCCATAGAACGGTTTTGGTGATAGATTCAGTTTTGCTCCACTATTTTACTTATTTTAGAACATGTAGCGTATAGAAATTGGGCGATTATTATAGCAGCCCACTGATGGACAATCGCGAATTTTTCTCTCTCTCTCGACTTCCAAACCTTAGGTTGCTGGGATCTTTATAATAGAAGAAACTCCTAGCTGTATTTGCCTAACCCAGTAGTCGAATCTAGGACCCCAAGAGACCAACAACACAGTAATAATATTCGGGTAGTCAGTCATTAGTCGGTACAGACAGCGTTACGACGTGTTTGTAAACGGTTATACGCATCGATTCCACAACTCCACGGTCCATAAAACCGCAACGTTCTCATTACAAGTCCGCTGACAGAAATATTGAATAGCAAGATTCTCACGACTAAAAACTGAGTCTTCCTGTTTCTAAACGCATTTTCAAACACATGTATCCAAACCTAAACACTGTACAGTACAGTGGGCAGATAATTAAGCGTTCCCGCTTGGCACTCGTCACATACACGTGCCACTCGTACTGACCTAGACCATTATCAAGGTACGATGCGGTGAATCAGTGACCTTAGCAGTCTTTAATGAACTTTGATTGTGGGAACCACTTGTGATGTGCATTTTGTTTTGTGATGACGGAAAAAGATAAAATGATGATGTTTTGCCGTTGTGTTTTTAGTAAATACTAGCTATTTCCCTGGGTATGTTCGCCCCTTTTTACTGTCTCTAGGGTCACATCTACCTTTGTAGCAAACATTGACAAAATTTCTTCAGCCGTTTTGAAGTTAAAATGGAACATAATCTCCATACATACACACTATCGCATGTTTGTCAAGTTTTTAAAAGCGCGACTAATTATTCGGACAGATATATTATATTAAATTTTAAGCAGCATCTGAAGGCTGAATTTTAACCCAAATCATCATCATCAGCCTATAACATTCTCACTGCTGGGACACAGGCCTCTCTCTTGTGAGAGGGAGTGGGCCATAATCCACCACGCGGGCCCAGTGTGGGTTGTCAGTCAACCCAAATGCTTGCCTCTTACTCTTAATCATCATCATTTCAGTTTGTGATCACCCACATAGCAATGTATGAGCCCTTTTTCTTTACTCAATGTAACTAAAACATGGTTGGATAAATGTGAGTCCCATAAGCCAAAGATAGTCTGAAAAACAGGTCAGACTTTCGATCTTTTCTTTCTCAAGACTCAATGATGACAATCGGGACCAACGGCTTAGTAATTTTCAAGAATTACTAATGGAAACATGTTAATAAACTTTTTTTTGCTGACTTCACACGTAAAATTTTAGATAAAAAAACACAGGACTGTGACAAAATTCCACTCAATTCAAAAATATAACGACACAAAAACAGCTGATGCATTCGCATTGAAATCAAGATCAACTGTGAAATACAGAGCATGCTTACAAAAGAACACGCATGTCTTATATTTTGTCATAAACTTGGCACAGATTCAAACATTATATACGAGATGGTTCCGCATATAATACGGATGTCACTGCCGTAACGTAGGTACTGAACGTTTATGTGTTCCAATTAAAATTTTAGAAGCACTTTCGTTAGTTGAACTTGTAACTTTAATGTCATTTGAAATAAAAATATTTTGAGGAATTTCTTCAGCAATGTTGTAGTGAAATTTTTGTGTTTCATTGTTATTTTGGCATGTGACCTTCATCAAAATCATATAATCCGTTTCTTGACTTCATCATTCCAGAGTTAGGTATAGATCTCAATGGGTGACTCGCCGTCCGATCATGGAGGATGCCCGAGTCAGTGCGTGGTGTTGCACGAGCGCCTGAAAGAGCTGTCAGATCTGTATCTGACGGGGCCTTTTTCAGAGGGTCAAAGCCTGACTGTCTCATCAGGAAACCATGATCCTGGAACCCTGGAGCGTAAAGGGCTATTGAGAATTACCGTGGATTTTAGTCAGTACAAGCCTGACAGTGTGTGTAGGAGGACTCATTTGATGATTTTACCACGACAAAAGATAAGGTATTGATCTCTTTTTCCTTGTCACAAGCTAGACATTCTTGCCAAAATTATCAGTATCAAAAAAGAGATAAAGGTTCCTAAGAAAGTTTTCCCGTATCTCTTATGGATGCCGATGTCTCCCTTTTGGCCAATTTAAAAGAAACACCCTGTATATGATCAGATGTCTTCCACAGCGACTTGGATCTGCCTATTGAGTGCATCGCTGGTAAGCCCTCTGGTAACTGACATAGCCAATTTTTGCAGTGAAAGTGCGTCCATATTCACTGCAAGTCAGCACCCCTCAGACGTAATTGAATTGAATGGCCGCGGGTGATCGGACCTTAAACTCGTCTCGTTTAGCATCGAGCTCGTCCTTTCGAACTCAGAGGCTATACCAATGTTGACAACATTGTCATCTGACTACATCGCTGGGGTAAACTAAACTAACTCTGACACCAAATGATGTTCGCGTCCTGTCAGTCAATTGTCACAATTTCTTCATTCAAAAGTTCGACTTTATGACAAGTGACAACGATGTCATTGTCAGTTTTCCCTGTTTAACATGACAGTCATGAATTTGTCACAGAGATTAAACTTTGTAAAGAGCCTTCTTTGATTGTAGCAGTGTAACATTTAATTGACATTTTAACACTTACTTTGGTGTCGAATTATTTTCGTTTACTCTTTTTTATTTATTTTTCAGTTTTAAATCTTCTTAATATAAAAAATAAATTGCTGTTCGCTAGTCTCGATAAAACTCAAGAACGGCTGGATCGATTTGGCTAATTATAGTTATGAATTATTTTTGGAAGTCCAGGGAAGGTTTAAAATTAAGGTAAGAAAAAACGATTCTGAGGCTGTATAAAGTTTGCCAGGACAGCTAGTATTAAATAAAAGTCCGGCGAGAGACTAAAATTGTATTTGCTGTCAACCTTCAAAACCATTAAACTCATGGTCGTGTTGACAAAAACTATCATAATTTACATTATTAAGTTTCCCTAACCTACAATATCATCTTTCTCGCGGCCGTGGTCACTAATGACAAAATGCCGTACATATTAAGGTGGATTCCCACAGTGCGGGACGCATACCAGCCTGTACCGAGTCACCATGGCCGCATGTGTAGGGTACCGTCCGTGGTACACAACGCGCCATTGAGCCTGGTCCTTATCTGACGGTGAGTTCTCTGTTGCTCGCCGTCCGCAAGCCCACGGAACATGTAACAAGATATTTTTACTCACTAAAAATTCGACCCCGAAAGTGTCACAAAATTTATATACTAGGTGCAGTCAAAAAATGTCTGTTTTTTTTGTTATGAAGAATGTTAATACATAGTTTTTGTGATTGCAGTAATATATTGAAGACAATGTGTGTAGGAGAATTGAAGAATAATTGTTTGAAAATGTTTTGTCTTTTTCAGAGCAAACTTTAGTGTCACTGTTTTACTTGCAGGTACTATTTAAACTGAAAATAAATAATTTATCTCCGTCGTAATCTTGATCGCGATTTTTGTCTGTAACCAATTTATCGACCGAATCCGCCATCGACAAATTCGATCGATGTCTAGAGATGTCCGATCCAAAGCAACCGACAATAAACAAGAGAAGGGGAGAAAAAGATTTGGATTGAGAATTTGAGATACAATATTGATGTCAGGTGCTTTTGTATCTGACGGGATTTCCCCCTAAGATTTTTTTCCCCCTGTTCCCACAGCTTGCCAGGGCCGCGAGACTGTTTTACTAGGTAACCGTGGCCCTGGTAGGTACGTAAAGGGCTATTGAAGGATCACCGTGGATTTAAGTCGGTACAAGTCTGACAGTCTCTCCTTCCCAACCTGGGCGGGAGGATTCGTAATTTGACGATTTTACGACGATAAAAAAGTTTTCTGTGCTTTCTTCTTTTTTGTATCTACTTTTTGAACTATAATAATTGTATTGGTGAAACCGTTTAATATTTATAGATTAAAACTGTACAATTTCTGTTTTTAAATTGTTAATCTTTCAGTAAGAGAACCAATCCGTGACAATCAACAAATTCTTGTTTATTACATACTCTTGCTTTAAAATTGTGGATCAGCAGAAGGACATAAAATAAAACACTTTATAGTAGAAAATAAATTGGTGTTAATAGCAACACTGAATGTCAAAGTCATTTGTCACTAGAAAGAACAGGTGCTGTGCTTGACCCATATTTTCGAAATGGGCCACACTGTGTGTCGTCATTACTGCATTATCACAATAGACAATATTTTTCTTTTTTTTTTCGACTGCGCAAGAAAGTGGGTTATGTTTTTAAGAATTATAGCACCAGGGTTTTTGGGCGCAGCATAGTATATTATTATTATTTATTTCTTAAGGCGCAGCATAGTATTTTTTTTCTTTCTTTCTTCTTGAACCGTATCCTAACAAAATAAGTATTTATTTTTTTATTTAGTTACTTTGGCTCTGGAATCCAAAGGGAAAATAATAATTATTAAATATGACGGATTTTATTTAGTTTGCGTCTGAAATATCCTGCTCAATCCACCGTGAGTAAAAGGAGTTATTTGACATTTTCCAGAACACTAAGATACAGTAGATACCTATACCATATTTCAATATATTGCTAATGAGGTAGGTACCTTTTAATTTAATTATTTATTATTTCCAAAATAAGAGCCACTGTTAAAATTAGATTACACGATATTTTAGTCCAACTAGGTTAAATTCGTAATCATTTCTGTTTTTAATTTCCATCTGTCCAATGCAGACAGTTTTGTTAGGTTAAAATAAGTCGCAAATGTTGCGACATTAAGACCCGAGTTCACTGACTCTCGTTTAACCAATGTTTCAGTAATCGGCCGTTGAATTCTTAAACATCGTATCTTAAAAATTGTAAATTGTTGTATGACAACTCACATCAAATGTCAAATAGATGGTAAAACGTCGGTTAAAGTCCGTGAACACGGCCCTTAGACTATTCAACATTCACCGCGTGAAGTTCAGTAAGGCTGCAGTGCCTGAAAAGTCCTTCCAGTCCTAACTTATGGAACCGGAACGTGGAACCTGTCAGTCAAGCTGGCTCACCGTCTACATGTCACGCTGTGTGCTATGGAAAGGTCTGTGCTTGGAGTCTCACTAAAGGATAAAATGAGGTCTTACGGCATAAGACCAAAGTTACAGTTACCTATTGTCCAAATCTGTAGCTTAAGTGGCAGTGGGCTGGTCATGTCTGCTGCAGAACCGACGATAGGTGAAGAAGGAAGGTTCTCGAATGGAGACCGCATGTAGGTAAGCGTAGGGTGGGACGCTCCCCGGCAAGATGGACCGAAGAACTGAAGAAGGTGGTTGGCAGTGGCTGGATGAAAAACGCAGGAGATCGTGCGCTGTCTCTGGGAGAGGCCTATGTCCAGAAGTGGACTGCAATAAGCTGAAATGATGATGACAAACAATCCATTCATAGTTTCCCAAAAACCTAAAAAGAAAAAAAAAATCCACAAACATTTTTTTTTTCTTTTCCGCTGCTCATCCGCCTTTGCATCACGAACTGATAATACTATAATATTGGCAATCGGCCATCTTCACTCATTACGAGTGGGGACAGAACTATTTCGGTCACATTTCGGTACACGTCGGGTTCAGTCGGCAGCCAACCAAGGTCACCTACGAGGTCATTGATTACGGTCGCGGTATAAGGTAATTGTTTGGGTTGTACTGATTTGATAGCCGGTTTTCAAAAACATCATTGTAGCGCAGCATAGCGTATGCAGCAGCTGCCACAGTCATTGACTCAGACAGGACAAAGCAAATAACATAAATGAACAAAAAAAACCAGTCAAGTGCGAATCAGACTTACGCACGAACCACCATAAACAACCTCTATAAAACGGCAAAAAAACCTGTTTTTTGTATGACGGCTTCCCCTTTTTTTTGCAGTGCAGAGCGGGGGGACTATCAGACTCGCACTGACTAAAATCCACGGTGTCCTTCAATAGCCCTTTACGTTCCGTCACGGTAATTTGTGAATCCCACGACCCCGGCAGGCTTTGGACGCCCCCTTGGTATAATTTTCGAGCCCCACCATGGTGAAGCTGGCGACAGCATCTACAAAAATAAACTCACAAACTTTCCAATTACAGATTTTCTTTATAAAATAACTGTTACAGTAATAAAGCAATAAAAAAGAAGAATCTGCAAGTCTAATATCAGTAAGTATTCCTGTTAGAAGCGGAATCTAAACGCAATAAATAATTATTGTTATCGTTATTATTTCAAGTTCCCGTACTTTGAGTCGTAAACATTGTGTTTTATGTTTTTGCCTTGTTTTTATTTCCCTTCCATTTTTTGTTGTTGGCAAGAAAATGTTTTCGCCCTCTCAGTAAAAAATACGTTGTCTTACAACCAGTCTCTTTCTATTGGGTATCGTTTTACCCAGTTTCTGGGTTGAGCTGGTCAGATAGGCAGTTGATCCTTGTAAAATACTGAGATTCAGCTGGATCCAGTTCGACTGAAAGCCGAACCTGATACAGTTGGGGGAGATACGCAGTAAATGATGATGAGTTTATAAACACATAAAATAATTATTGTAGTGTTAGGTACGAGTCAGACGAACCGGCCGGCATTTCACAATGCGGTAAAGAACATTGAAATGTATCAACAGTGATTACAGTTCATATTTGCATGTAACTTCGGGACACGTTGCTACGTGTCATGGGATGCCGACGGAGATAACTTTGCCGGTTGGTCATACCTTATAAAGACGCACATTTAAAATGATTATGTTGACGTAATAATTCATTCACAAGTATCTAAGTACTTGAAACATTTCTGTAACCAAAATTATTTTAAAGATTTCCGTAAATCGAGCTTTGAAAATCTCGAAGTAATTTTGAAGTCTTTAGAACATAAATATTCTATTGAAGACAAACAAAATCAGGAGAATGATTAAACGTACTTATATTCATAGAAACAAAATTCATGAATTGAATTATTTGTAATATTTTGAATAATAATGTTGAATTAATGAATTTTGTTTTCATCAGCTTTGTGTACATTCAACTGGCAACGTAGGCGTCCAGACAAATGAAAAACACCATCTTAGTATTTCTAAAATGACATTAAGCTTCGGTCATACACAGCGACTAATCGCTGCGAGTGAAATTGAACACGCTCAATTCAAACCGCGGCTACTGTTCGGTGTGAACAGCCTATCACGTAGTACCTATAGCGAATACTCGCTGCGAGTAGTTATTCGCGGCGATCATTCGCTGTGTGTGATCGACGCTTTATTTAAAGTCGCAGTAGAAACGATTACGAGTATGATGAAAGATTGAAAATGTGACATGAAGTAGGTATGTTTGTGAAAGTGTCATTCTCCTGTCTCAATGCTTAAATTAAATTTTGGTAAATCATCAAATGACTCTTCCTGCTCTTGAATAGAGTCAAAGAGACTAAAGGGTTCTTATCAACTAAAATCTGCTTATCATTTTTTTTATCGAAATCGAATCGAATCGTCCTGTCGGCGAATAGTCCTTCGAATAAAAGTTCTATCGATGAATCCGGCATAAATGAATCGTCGTATCGGCGAAAAGTCCAAAGGTGAAAGAGTCTATCGGTGAAACGGCCATAAGTGAATCGTCCTGTCGACGAAACGTCCAATGATGAACCGGTCGTCGGTGAATCGTTGCAGAATCCGCGATCAGACGTTGACTGAAGCAAAATTTTGTACTGAGATATTAATATGCTTTTTAGATAAACTGTCTTTTTTTGAAGAATTAATAAAGAAGAACTTTAATATATTCAAAACATACCATTGTGTAGCTTTGTTGTTCAGCCTAACTATGTTAAAATACAAGAGTCATTCAGAAAAACACACATTTTGTAAAACAGTTTTCTTTGACTCGTGAACAATCAACCTTTATCTCAATTTTCGTTGAACAAACTCTTTGAGTTGTGTTAAACAACTACAAAGGTGACAAACTGACAATCCATGTGTGGGTTGGACAATATACTAACTAATACTGAAAGTGAGTTTGTTTGTTAGGCCATAATACCTTAACGGCTGAACAAAATTGGATCATGATTTCGCAGACTAAGAAATGATTAGAACTATTTTTTTTACGTGATAAAATCATCAAATGAGGCCTCCCACCCCGGGCAGGGCGGAAAGGACTGTTAGACTAGGAGTGAATAATGATGATTAGGACTTCAGTTATTTTTTATTTATCACTACATAATTCTTGTAAAACATAGTCCACCAACGCGTCTGTAATAGCAGCTACACACCTTAAGAAAAATAGTCAGGATTGGACAAACTGTACAGTTGTTCTCATACATACTTGTAGATTTATCATTGCAGTTTAAACTGTACCGTCCAATTGTAACGTTATGGGATAAACCCGAAAATTAAATCTTAATATATATAAATCTCGTGTCGCAATGTTTGTCCTCAATGGACTCCTAAACCACTTAACCGATTATAATAAAATTCGAACACCATGTGCAGTTCGATCCAACTTGAGAGATAGGATAGTTTAAATCTCAAATTTTAGACCGGGTCGTCCACCCGTGCGAAGCCGGGACGGGCCGCTAGTAATAAATAAATTTAAATTATTGAACGATTTTTATGTTGTTTTCACCAATGGACAAAGTGATTAATGAGGTGTATAATTTAATAAACTGTCTGGTAATTAAGTTGAAAGTGTAAAGATAAAATTCTTGAAGTAGAAAAAAAAAACTTTTGAAAAAGATGAAACTAACTTCTTCATGAAAAAGGCAAAAATGGTACAAAAAATATTTTTTCCTTCGGTATTCAGTTGATCATGTTGTATCTTATTTTCTTGACTTCTTTAGCCACCAATTTCTGAAAGAAAAGCTATTTCATACTTTTTTTAGAAGCCAGTTACGTTCTTTATTTCGATTATGCAACCAGAGTTATCGCTTGCGCGTTCTCGACGTTGCAGAAAATTTTATTTTATGGCAATATTTATAATAACCTAATGTATTAAATAAGTTGTAACCTAATCTCATATCGACATGATGGGGCCCCCATCTAGAGGACCAAAGCCTGCCGATGTCGCAAAAAAATATGGGTCATTTGAAACGTTTTCGTATAAAAAATCCCATAAAATGGGAGTGAAGTCGCGTCCAATAACTAGCTAACACTAAAGGGCCAGACGTACTTGTTAAAATTTATTGTATTGTGAATGTTGAAGTCGGAAACCGTGATTCTATAAATAAATTGTGTCTCTGGCAATAAATTGGTTAATCTATAGATGTTTATGTTTGTATATTAGGTGATTTAGTGTGTGTTTGCGTAAATTAGAGTCTAGTTTCCGTGTGTTTATCTTCTTATAAATCGTGAGGATTTTCTTTGATATTTTCACTGTTTTTACCAAACATTCGGAAACATTTTATTTGTAAATTAATTGGGTATTTTTTAGTGTTTATGAATACTTTTTTTGGTTTTTTTTTCGCGGGGATTAAGAGACAAATTCTAGTTCGGGAAAAGTACCTATTTTCGTTTTACACTAAGGCCACCATAGCGGGAAATACATACAACTAGTGGGGGCCTAACGTTAATGGTAAGAATATTTTGAGAAGCGGTCACTGTTCAACTGTTTTTATGATTACTGGTAAATTGGCAATAATAATTATTATCTACATGACTAAAACATAACCGGCAAAATGTAGTATACTTTTAAGATATTTTTTTTTGTCTTACTATTTTAAAATTATCTGGCAGAATAGTGAAGGTATTCCACATAGGGCACCTGACACTTGCGAAAAGTTTTGACAGGAGTCTATTGTGGAATAGATAAGGTGCCAATAGCTCGGGTGCCATTGTCAGCGAGTGCCCTATTTATCATTTATTGAAGGCAACAGGGCCCATAGAATTACTTAACCTAGTTACATTTTATTCAGAGTGTTAGTAACAATATAAACTTATACCTATGTTAGTAACACAATTACAACATACAACATTTAAACACACAAATATTTACAATACACACATCTATCATTGCTTCAGCATTCCGGCTGAAATACTGGAGCAACGGTTTAAAACTACACAGTCTAACCTGTCAGCAATCATGCTCAGGATGCTGTTGGAGCTGGCCCGAACCCTGCGCACCAGAGAAGTACATCTTTTACGCATCAATGCATAAAAACAATCTACGCGCATTTCCGCAAACATCCCTGATGCACTACAGAAGCGAGGCAGCCCCATCAGCACCCTAAAAGCATTATTATACTGTACACGAAGGGCGTTGTACGATTTTTGCGTAAAACTAACCCACAGGCTACTGGCGTAAAACGAGGTACAGAAGGCCCCGAACAGAGTCTTCTTAACCTCCGAAGAAGCACGTGAAAACCTGCGGGCAATCATATTCGCTCTGACCGACAACGCCCTTCGCTCTCTCTCAATGTCCTCATCATCTTTGAGGCTAGTAGTCAAAATGTGCCCAAGGTACTTAAACGAGTGCACCCGCAATAATGGCACACTATTAATCTTAATTGGTGGCACTGTTTCTGGGAGTTTTCCACCAGCCCCAAAGACCATGACAACACTTTTTCTTACGTTATACACTAGGCCATGGGCACTAGCGTATTTCTCACATATACTCACCAGTTTCCTCAGGCCACAAACTGAAGCACTGAGCAGCACCATGTCATCAGCATAACTAATATTATTAACACATACGTCATCAATATAGCATCCAACTCTGGTGCTACTCAGCTCCACAATTAAGTGGTCCATATAAAGGTTGAAGAGTGTGGGAGAGCTCAGACCACCCTGTCTCACACCACACTCCAACCCATACGGAGTTGAGCTTGAACCGTCCCATCTAACACTGTTGACTTGGTTTCCGTACCAAAATTTAAAAATGTTTATAACTTCTAGCGGTAAATTAGCATCACTCAGCTTCTTCCAAAGAGTGTCGTAGGAAACCAAGTCAAAAGCGCTCGAGAGGTCAAGGAAACAGGCGTACACAGTCGTGCTACGGCTGGTATAATACTGTACAGCATGCTTAAAACCCAAAATCGCACTATCAGTGGACAAACCAGGTCGAAATCCGAACTGATTGTCATGTAACTGTACGTGTTTGCTTAATTGTGTGTTAAGCACGCTGTCCAATATCTTAGACACAACCGTAGCCAGCGAAATAGGTCGATAATTATCCCTATCAGTCAATAGTCCAGTTTTATTTTTCACAATCGGCACAACTATCGTTTTTAACATCTCCGGAGGCAAATACGCATGGCTCAAACAAAGATTAAAAATATATGTGTAATACCCTGAATAGTGAAAATTGACCAAGGTTTTTTTCAAACGAAAGAAGTATCATTTCAATGTGCGAGACGAAAAAAACGGGACTGTTTTTTTTACAAACTGTTCTTCACAGTAAGACAGACAGATTTAAAGAAATAAAACTAGAAAGTAGATTATAATTAAAAAGTAATCACCTGTACCGTTAATTATTGACGTCATTAATTGAAAACTCGTTAAGTACGACGAACAGAATTTACCTTCCTCAGAACTTTAGATCCGGTAAAGTTTGTGCGAAGTTTTCAAGGCTTTAATGGATTTGGTTCAATAAGTACGTAGGTATTTTGGGTATTTTGTAGGTAAGGAAACACAATGTGTTGGTAGTTATCTAACTTAACGATATAAATGCGAAAGTTTGTGGGTATAGATGGATTTTGTTACTCTTACTATGTTATATTCTCTATAAATATACCTAAATATATAAACACCTGAACAAATTTCGATAACATATGACGTAGGAATAGTATTATAATCTGTATTGGCACATAATATATTGTTATCCCGGTATGAATTTCCGGTGGGATAATTCTCAAGGAAAACACCCGGATACATGCAATTGCAGGCTTCTTTAATAAATGAGGAAGTAAGTTCTTTTCTTTGTTACCCATTCATGCCCAAAATAAAGAACCGACCATTGTAATTTTTAGTTATTATATTTATTTTTCCATATTCGTTGCCCGCACGCGTAGCATCATAGCATGGCGATTCTATGTCTATTATACCAAGAAAAGACAAAATTATTTCATCGTTATTTCTACACAAGTCGAGTGTTTTTTTGCACAGATATGACACCATTCTTACACTATTGAAGAAAAGAACGTTTATTTTCCAAATTTTTACATTACCATGCTTATAACAATAAAAATATTTCTACGTTCTGTTATTTTATCTATTCTTCCGTCGACAAAACCCCTTTCTACGCCGTCATGCTACGCCTGCAGGTGTACAGACACAGCCTTCAATAAACTGATCGCAGAATCAAACTCATTACCAAAGTAAATTATAGTAATTTCTGTACAAATTAGTAAAGGATTTCCATTCAGAATCTCAGACGATTTTCATTCAAAAAATGATTTTGATTTTGCGCAGTCTTTTGTGAAACTTCCCAGAAGAGCATTGCAGAATTATTGTTTCTCAAAATTGAAATTAACGCGCAAAAGAAAAGCCGCGGCCGAATATAAAAGCTATGTGAAACGATGTAGAACGGCGGCTTTTTAGCTCGTGGCTAAATAATTAAAGCCGCACAGATCGATCTTCTGGGTTAAGCAGCACTTGCCGAGATTGGTCTGTGGATGGGTGACCATCTGTCTAAGCGAGTTTCCTCCGTAAAGCCGTTGGTCCCGGCTGTCATTTGTAGATCTTTGACAGTCGTTACTGTTAGTCAGAAGCTCTAAAACTGACAACCAGTCTTACCATGGGGTATGCTATTGCCCAGTTACTGGGTTGTGGAGGTCCGACAGGCAGTCGCTCCATGTAAATACTGATATCCAGCTGAATCTGTTTTGACTGGAAGCCGACCCCAATATAGTTGGGAAAAGGCTAGGCAGATGATGATGTGAAACGATGTAGAACAAAATGCTCGTCAAAGGCCCTTCGTACACAAGGCGACTCCAGTATCCGATACCTTGCGACTTCGGTATCCAAGCGACTATCCGAATACAAACCATAGAGGTTCGGACACAGGCACGCGTCAATGTATACCAATATCGTAAATTATCGGAGACTTGCGTCGCCTAGTGTACGAAGGGGCTAAAGTGTCCAGAGTAAGAGGATGTGTTTAGTTTCCAATTAGTCACGCCATATTCCTATCCAGTTTAAGATTTTTCTTGCATATCATTTTTATCTTAGTTTTCTTCCACTTAAAATAACATCTTTCCATCGTTGCGTCATTTTGAATTCTCTCTCCGCTACTAATGGCCAATTTCCGGTTTCGCTTCCCTTGTTTTGTGTTTAAAAATATTTGAGAACTATTTTCATTGGAGTTGGTTTATTGCTCATGACCCAGATTCGTCTATTATAGAGTGGCCTGTTGGTCAAGTGGTTAGTGACCCTGACTGCTATGCCGGGTGTCGTGGGTTCGATTCCCACCCAGGACAAATGTTTGTGTGATGAGCATGATCATTTGTTCTGTCTGGGTGTAATTTATCTATAATATGTATGTATTTAGAAATATATAAGTATGTTTATCAGTTGTCTAGTACCCATAACACAAGCTCTGCTTAACTTGGGACTAGATGGCGTTGTGTGATAGTTGTGGAATATTATTTATTTATTATTAGACGGTGAGGAGGTTTAATCATACATTTATTATTAGTATTTTGTCTACAATGTCTTTATAAGACTAACTAGTACTCCTAACTTGAGCATAGTTCATTGAATTGTTAAGTTTAAAATGTTTCTATTTTGCACACCTATACTCGGGTTAACAATGTTGTCGAACGATCGACTCCTGCGCAGAATGTTGCGGGTTCCATCACTCATTGAAAAATTAGTGTGGTCTGCAAGTAGTTGTTCCGATCTCCGGCCACCGTAGGCGCGGGCATGCGGACAGCGAGTAAAGGGCAACTCGTTGTCCGACCATGGACCATGCCCGGGGTCGACGGCGCGTCGTGTTCCACGCGCGCCTCAAAGAGCTGTCAGCAAATGACGGGGCCCCCTCACAGAGGGCCAAAGCCTGCCAGGGTCGCGGGATTTATTTCGTTACCGTGACCCCGGAACATAAAGAGCTAATGAAAAACACCGTGGATTTTAGTCAGTACAAGTCTGACAGTACCTCTCGCCCTGCGTGGGGTGGGAGGTCTCATTTGATGATTTTACCACATAAAAAAAAAAAAGTGTTCCGGGTCTGGGTTTATGTGCACGCCACAGCAGAAAATAAAATCTTAGTGTGGAGAATCGTTTAATAATAATAAAAAAAAAACACATTGATTTTCATACTTCTGATAGTATAGTAACGTTTTGGAACGTTACAATTCTGTGCAAAATTTGAGCTTAATTTATGTCATCAACATCATAATCAACCGTAAGACATCCACTGCTGAACATAGGCCTCCCCTATAACATAGGCCTCCCCTATGCTCTTAATTTATGTAATCTAATAAATTTTAAAGTTTCAAGTAATTCAGCGATTTTGAAGCCTGTTGAATTAAACAAACAAACATACTTATTTCTAGACATACATAAGTCTAGATAATTTTTAGAACAACACACATGCTTCATAATGATTGTAATCCTACAATCACACTCATTTTCACAACGGAATAATTTTCCTATGTGATTGTTACATACCTACTTATATACATTCTATAGAATTGTAATATTCTCTAGTGCAATTTAAATGTTAGTTGGTTTCATCTCATTTTGTGTCCATTCTAATTTAGTATGTGGCTTCAATTGTTTTAATTTTAAGAGCACTGTAAAGTCTGGTTCAATTTATTTGAATAGGAATGTAAATAAATCGTATTTCAGTAAGGTCTTTCATTTTCACGGTTTTATTATGCAAATAAATTGAGGTTTGGGTATAATGAAACGAATTACGTCGTTGTTGAATGGTATTTAATTGACTTTTCTTAGTCGATTTGAAAAACTTTTTCGGTAGACAACGATGAACTACAAATTATATTCTATAGAAAAAACAGGGTGAAGTGATAATTATCAAAATTTTCATTTATACAGGATTTTGAGGATAGAGCCACGATATATAGAAAAGCCTAGCGAAAATCATAATTTAAAATAATGAATATCGTGATGGCTATTGACCAGTTTTCTTTATTTGGATGTTGCCTTAGATGGTTTGCCTGATTCAGAAGTTACTTCTAGATATGACTCGCCTTTTGAAGAGATTCCTGTCTCTGGAGCTCTAACCACCGGTAGCTTGTATCCTGCGCCTGATACTAGTATAGAACCTTTATTTTTTTTCTGTTAAATAAATAATGCGATCCTATTTTTAGCAAATGGATAAAGGAAATTATTTATTTAGTTTATTTATTTTGTATGACTAATAAAGTACCTACCTACTTGCGCCTTCTTTTTTATTTTTCGGTGTACTGCTAACCCTATCAAGACTAACTCTGTAAAATGTAGAGACATAATTAGGTCTTTAATGAAGATAAATAAATTGTTGAGTTACTAGTAATAACTTCATTGTACAAAATTAAACTTTCTAAATTATAAAACACTTGTAAAGAGTGCCTTTCGACATCGAACGTTACAATTAAATAACAAATATGTATTGTTTTCAGACAATAAATAAAAAAACAGCAATACTATTCTTAAATAATTCAGTTCATTAGCCAGGGACCACACATTTCTAAACGAACCCTCAAAAAATGTAACCACAAAATTTTTCACACGATACATTATTCAATGACTAACGCTCTCACTGACAGCTCTGACACACGACACTCATGCGTGACACCTGACACTGACACTGACACCTATTGTACCAAAACCGCTGAAACTGAAATCTTTCATGTTTTTGACATAACGTCATCTTTGTTTTGTTATTTTTAGGTTTTCGTAAAGAAAATTAGCATTTTTAGACGTCAGTTGTAATTTTTAAAGAGAAACGGAGAGATGGCGAATTTTTTTTAAGTTATGTAACTGTATATAATTCTAGACACTGAAAAATCACAGTACTGCTGTAACAATAGAAAAAAAGCCTTGAAATGAAATATAATCTTTACATTGTTACTGACATTGACGCTGTCATTTGTTTTAAAGATTTTTTGAAATATGTCTGGGCGCTTGACGACGAATTTCTTACAAAATCATTTATTGAGGTATTCCACGAAGGGCACCTGCTGGCAATAGCACCTGAACTATTAGCACCTTATTTATTCGACATAAGGCTCCTGTCAAAATTTTTCTTCAGTGCCAGGTGCCCTTCGTGGAATAACTCCATTTATTTCGTTATTGAAACTTTGATACTAAATGTTTCTTTTTAAATACCTTTTGCCGCGCCGGGTGGAACAAAAAGGAGTATCATAATTATTCGTACCGACTAAAATCCACTATGTCCCTTCAATAATCCTTAACATATCAGGCAGTTGTTCAAATCATCAAACGAGTCCTTCCACCCTAGATGGATGTACGACTCGTAATGGATAACATTTTTCTCGGTACTTTCAATAACCCTATGTGTTCCAGGGTCACAATAACTCTATATTATATTATGATACGTTGTGCTCTGATGACTTTACCTACTTTTATACTATAACTAGATCGTTGTGCTTCATAGTGCACGTCAAGATTGTCACTTTGTATACTACGAAAAATTAACATGTACCTAAGTATTCATTACAATATAATATAAGATCAAACGAACTTCTTGAAGTGAAGTTCGATCATTATTATATGAGTCGCTTCATTCGAAGATACAAATTACCATGTAGTGCCTTTATTCTACAAGGCTCTATTCGCACGTTTAAAGATCGACTTTTAGTCGATTGTCTTTTTTTTTTTTTTTTTACAACACTACCACCGCGTCGCGTCATTTCTGTGCTGTGAACTTCATTCTTGTTTAGAGATTAGTTTTCTACGTTGGGTTTGGGAGGGTGAGGACTTTGTATCTTCGAATGAAGCGACTCATATAATAATGATCGAACTTCACTTCAAGAAGTTCGTTTGATCTTATATTATATTTCGTCGCTTCATTCTTCAGATACAAATTACCATGTAGATGTTTAGAGATAGATTCTCAGATTAGTAAATAAAAATTTAGTAATAATCGGTAGAAAACTTTAATTTTTTATGTCGAAAAAAGAAATTCGTTTTTAATTGTAAATAATTATAAATTAAGTACACAATCACTTTTGGAACAACAGAGAAAAAATAACAATACAGTCTTAATGTGTTTTGATTCAATAAGTTTTAACAACTATTTAATGCTTTGCATTTAAATCACTTATAGCGCAGACAGATCGAGCAAACACTCCATCATCAATTAAAGGTCGATTGTAAAACCGAGCAAACGTCTGAGACGAGCTAGACCAGCCAGCCGTCTTCCTGATGGTGTCAATACAGACTCCAGCGGAGGCCGCCGCCGAGGTGGAGGCGTGGCGCGTGCTGTGCGCACTGAACACTGTGACGTCGACGCCGCTCTCCGCTAGGGTCTGCTTGATCCACCTACTGATAGTTTGTGACGATGCTTTTTTATGTGGTCTTTTAACGGTAAGTAAAAGACTATCAGTTCCTTCGGGACGTAAAGCAGATGTTACCTCTAAGTAATCATCCAGAGTCTTTGCAGGGCAAATCCTTGGATTTTCTACGAAATACGGTAAGTATAAAACAGGTTGTTCTCGATTTGCTGCAGAAGTCTTTATCATGTCAGTTATATTTATCTTAATACCAATGGGGGATCTATTTATATTCTGCACTCTAATAAGGGAGAAGGTTTGTACTCGGTGGGAGGTACATAACGCTAATAAAATTGTAACTTTTTTTGTTAGGTTAGTAAGTTCAAGTTCGGTATTAGGGTACCATTGGTAGACGTAGTCCAGTATTACTTTTGGGTCCCAAGTTGTGTTATATTTGGGACAAGATGGCTTTTGCCTGTAAATACCTTTGAGAAGACGTTTTATTTTCTCGTCTGCTCCAATGTTATTCCCGAGGAGTAATGAAAGGGCAGATCGATGGCTATTGATAGCACCATATGATGCTCCCTTTTGAAAGAGATCCACCAAAAAGGCTATGACCGATGATACGGAAGCTTCGAAGGTATTAAGGTTGTTTTCAAGACAAAATTGCCACCAATTTTTGTAAGTGACGGAATATTGTTTCATTGTATTATCCGATATGGAGCCTAGCATTAAGTCTAGCGCTACGTCCGGGGTATTCAGTCTCGTAAATGCTGCCCTGAGAGCGTCGCGGCCCGCAGTGTAAGGCAGTTGTGCAGCGGGTGACGAGATCTGTAATTTGAATGCAAAAGGTCCTTATTAGGATCGAAATAAATAATATCTGAGATGACCATTCTTTTCAGCAATGGAAACCAAGGTTGACCAGGCCAATAGGGGAAGACTACGATGCCAGTGGCCGAGTTGTCAATGATTTTTCTCAAACATTTTAGAATTAAAGCAAACGGTGAAAAAGCGTAGAAAAAAGTTGATCGCCAGCTAACTGTAAAAGCGTCAACTGTTATAGAATCAGGATCAGGTCTCCATGAAATGTACTGACTACATTTGGTGTTGGTGCGGAAAGCGAATAGATCGATTTTTGGTTCACCTAAAGTTTGAACTATTGTTTGGAAGGCCCAATCCGATAGTTCCCATTCTGTGTCCACATTAATTTTCCGAGATTCTTCATCGGCTTCTATATTATCATGTGTATTAATGTAAGACGCAAACAGACATATATTTCGCTTCTCGCACCATTGCCAAATTGTTTTGGTCAGTTCATTTAAGCGTGGGAACCGAACTCCTCCCATACGGTTAATATAGCTGATAGCAGTTGTATTATCCACGCGAAGCAATACGGTACAATTAGAAAGGAAGCTTGCAAAGCACTTCAAACCTAGAAAAACCGCTAGCAGTTCGAGGTAATTAATGTGGAAAGATAATTCCTGGTTTTTCCAGCCACCGTTTGCTCGATTCCCATTACAGACTGCCCCCCAGCCAGTTCTGGAAGCGTCAGTATATATCTCTAAATCGAAATGTTCATCTCTTCTCAACACGTTGTACGTTGAGTTAATGTTCCGTCTCCACCATTCAAGGTCAGGTAAAATGACTTCCGACAGTCTGATTTTTGCTTCAAAGTCACCATACTTTTGAAGAGCTAAATATTTCTGACGTTCGAGAGTTTTAGTGTATAACCATCCATATCTGACTGCAGGGCAGGCTGCAGTAAGTACTCTTATCAATTGTGATAGTTCCCTAATGGAACACTTAGGAAGAGAAGAAAACTTAGTGACCAATTGCATAATTCCCGCTCTTTTGTCATCTGGCAGGCCTAGAGACATATCGACGCTATTAAATATAAACCCTAAAAATTTACATTGTCGTGGTTCGACACAACTTTTTTCGAAATTAATGACAAAGCCTAAACACTTGAGCAATGTTATTGTTTCATTAACGTTGTCACGGCATTCCTCATAAGTATTACCGATGCAAAAAATGTCATCGAGAAATATTACTGATCTAAAACCCCTGTACCTTAGATGGTTAATAACCTCTTTCATTAACTTCGTGAAAACCCTAGGAGCAACAGATAAACCATATGGCATTGCGTTGAACTCGTAAGTTCGATCAAACTGGAAACGTAAGTATTTACGATGCTCTTTGCAAATAGGGACTAAAAGGTATGCTTCCTTTAAGTCAATAGTTGCCATGAAACCTTCTTTAGGTAAAAGTTTTGCTGCAGTTCTATGGTCTTCCATTTTAAAGTGAGCAGTGGAAACAAACTTATTTAAAGCTTTTAAGTTTAAAATAAACCTTTTCCTTTCATTAGGTTTAGGCGTTAGGAATATTTTGGAAATGAAATCATTTTTGGATCTATGGCAAGGGGATATAGCTCCTAAGTCTAACAATTTGTTGATAGCTTGTGACATATGAGGTTGGTCGCTTGGAGATACAGAATTAGGTATGGAAGATACCTGTGTCACTTTTTTTGAAAAAGGAATGGAGTACCCTTCAGATATCCACTTAAGAATTAATGGGTTGGCAGTAATTTTACGCCAACAATTATAAAAATGCTGGATTCTCCCAGCATGTACCTCTATTGCTGAGCTGCCGCACGCTGTTTGCTCTGGGCAGATGTCTTCGCTTGAGCTGCCCCTGTCTGGGGCTTGCGAGGTGCTGGTGCAGTCCTCCTTGGCCCTCCCCTCCCCCCTCTGTTCGACGAGAAGCGAGGAGGGCCTCCCCAGTTTCCCTGGGAGCGCTGCTGGTTCGATGTTGGTTGGTATGAAGTTGGTGTTTTTGAAGTCGGTACGGGCTTCTTGATTTGCAAACCATGTTTTTCGATGACTTTCGTGGCCTTTATCTTTTCAGAAAGTTTGCTTCCAAAAAGCAATTCATCACGATCACTATCTTGCATGATATTTAAAAAGGACTTATCCAGCCCCGGCGTGACGAACTTCTTTCTCGCCTCTGTCTCTTCGAAATGCAGATCGCACAGTAAGCGACAACTGTCGCTTAAGAATTGAATAGCCTGAACTTTGTCCTTGCCATCGTCAAGAAGCAAATCTAACCCTTTATTAAGAGCAGCTATTCCGTGACCTAATTGTTGCTGTACTCCTTCTACTCTTTTGTCACGAACACGGGTACCTTCATTTACTGCGGCCGAAATTTCCGGGTTTAATTTAGGCGCTTGTAACAATGGGCAGTTTTCAGGAACGAGGTACTCCTTTTGAAGCCTCTCCTTAGTCTCCTTATTCATCCCTTTGCGGAGAATAGGTAGCCAAAGCCGCGATAAATTTTCGTGAATTTTAGGGCCAAACATTGGCATCTCCTCCGTGGTCTCACCTAAGGCGGAGAGAATGGTAGGATCCAATTCCGGTACTGGGGTTGGTTCCCGTTCACCATTAGGTTTGATCTCCTCATCGGGTGATATGTCATTGCCAGTTTGATCTAGTAACCTTATAGCGTCTGGATCGGCGTCATTTCGACGCTCGTCGTCTAGAACAATATAATAATAAAAGTTAAAAATTGAGGGTAGACGTTTTTTTTTTTTTTTGCATTAACACTCGGTTAATTTCTCAAGTAATACGAGTATTACGACGCTAAGGCGACACTTAATAACCATCGTGAGGATATACAATCCACCTCCAGGCATTTGTTTTAATATAATTGTCCGTTAGACAATTACGATTACCTTTGTGCTAACACGCGGTTAACCTCTAGGTATAGCGAGTTACCTTCGTGATGACACACGGTCAACCTCCAGGCATTACAAGTTTAGAGATTTTATCTCTCGGCAATATGTAACCAACCCACATATCACTTAATAAAAAATGATTTACTAACCTGTATTTTGATCGGAGTCGTCCGATGAAGAATAAATAATTCTGTTGTATTTTCTTTGTTGATGTTCCAATTTTCGTATTTTTTGGTGATACCGCTCAATTCTTTCTTGATTTCTTTTTGGCATTGTAACGACTGGTGAGCACTAGATACGGTACGTGCGAACGATGCCTCGCAAGAAAAAGGAATGAAGTTCACAGCACAGAAATGACGCGACGCGGTGGTAGTGTTGTAAAAAAAAAAAAAAAAAAGACAATCGACTAAAAGTCGATCTTTAAACGTGCGAATAGAGCCTTGTAGAATAAAGGCACTACATGGTAATTTGTATCTGAAGAATGAAGCGACGAAATATAATATTAATTACGGTAACATCATCAAGCTTAGTTATTTGGCTTAAATTGACATTTAAAATTGGAAAAAGAAGGAAATGTGTAATACATCATCTGAAATATTTTGCATATTACATATTTTTTCTTAAATATGGCTTGTCGATTCGCACACAAATATTTTAATTTCTTGCGAATCGCCTATACAAGAATGTCGATTCGCATATTTCAGCAAAGTACTATTCGTGCCAATCATTCAAAAAATTCATAAATAATTCAGTATAATTCTCAAGATATAATTGACAGTTGGACGTTATTTCAATTTACTCCCGAAAATAATTTCGCAAAATCCATTACATTGTGCTAACATTGCGTTGCGTGAATCAGAAAAATAAAATATTTATCAGAGAAAGAAATACATTAGTTAATAGACGAACACTTAGTTCCACATTAAGGCTGCTATTCCATTAGACAGGTCACATCATCAATCTCTCACGAACCGTGACACTAAGTAAATACCTATAAGAAACACATCATTTACTGATATATCTCACTTCTTTTGAGCTAATTCCTTGGCCATTAACTACATATTTAGACGAGAGCAATTTAGAAAAAATCAATCCATTTATTTCAAAAAAGCGACCTGATAGATCAGCTAAAAAAAATAGTATGGTTTGCTGATTTATATAGAATGCGCAATTTTTTTTATCACCCCTGCTCTCAATGCGGTGAAGTAAAACATCGAGAGGAAATTAGCAAGTCATAGAACCAAAAATTTGAAGACATGTGACATCCTATCTATTCGCATTTGGCCCTCGTGGCAGATTACAGCTCATTCCATCTCGAAGAGATGAGGCCTGTGTCCCTGCAGAAGTGGGATATTATAAGCTGATTAAGCTTGACCTACAAGGTTATGCTTACCTTTGCTCATTGTGAAGGTTACCGTAGCTCTACCACGCAATGGCCAGTTGAAGATACAAGTATTCAGTACGAATCTGGCAGTCCTGTATCCTGCACTCAAAACGAGAGGAGACCTCTGTAGATAGCCAATCAATGAAAAAAACCATTGATGCGTGCAATGGAAAACAAACAAAAAGAAATTGCTTCAAGAAAACCACGACGGAACTTCGAGCGCGACAGTTCATACACGAAGAAAAATAAATGATAAGCGCGTCTCTCGACTCCGGAGGTCGTGAACGGGGCGATACATATTTTTTATCCCAACTTTTTTTCATCAAATCTATGCAGTATCCAGTCTATTTCAGATTCGTATTTTGGATACTTTCCAGGAAATTACAACGGTCCTGTGTCGTATGTCATGTCAGTATTATAAATATAGTAAATTTTTGGGTACTGTTAACGTCGACATCCACTGAAGCGTAACGTAAATATTTCTTTGATATTGAACGTGTAACAATTTATCAATGTGATTGAGGACACAGGAAATAATAAAGTGTTACAGTGTGTTGGGTAGGTGGCGTTATTTTTTTTTTTCACATAATTTTCTTGGAGTTATGAAGTTAATGTGTCAGCTGGTGTTTTGTAAGAATTTATTAGAATTATGAAATTGTCTTTATTTATTGTTATGATGCTTTCAAAATACCGTATCAAGTAATCAACTCTACGACAGGATTATAATGCGGGTGTCCACAAATTGACGAGGTTGTATTATATAATTGAGTTTTAATGGTATTTAACTAATTACTTGTTTTCTGAATATACTCATATTATGTGTACAAACACATACGATACGAGAAATATTCCCTTTAAGGTTATAATGATTATTTAGGTTATGATAGGTTCGAAAAGGCTTTGAAAGATGGTCGCGGGACACCGAAACGTAAAGGGCTATTGAAGGACACCGTGGCTTTTAGTTAGTACATGTCTGACAGTCGGTCCCACCCGCAGCTTTATGCTCTACGAAATAAAGTAGAAAATCTATTTAAGATAAACTGTATCTTTAAAACCGGGGCAGCGCTTATAGCGTGTCATTAGAGAAAAACACATCTCGTCACATCCATGACTTCCCACAATCAGCCCGGAAGACGATTGAGAAGATAACTTGAATGAAATAACTAAAATAATATTTCGTGTGAAAACAAAAATAAAACTTTCTTTTCAGAAACAGCTTTCACAGCTCAGTTCAGACAAACAAAATCACGGCGAAGTACTCAAAAAGTCGGCCTCAACGATCCAAAAAACTCACTCAAATCAACCCTTTACCTAATCTCCGACTCGCATGCTCAATATTTGTATCCAATAAGCACACACTATCCCTCTAATGCTCAAAAGAAAGTAAATTCACGTCTCTCGATGCGTAGGAAGGTGTGAAACGCGTTTGCATCATTTTACGGCTCAGCGCACTATTTCTAAAGCGCCATTGATCCCGATATCCGTAAATAAAACCTCTTCGGAATATTTAAAACGGACGAAACTGAGTATTCATGTTCACGGTAGGCTCGTACGGGTTATTCACGTTCAGGGTTATTCACGCTATGGGGTTATTCACACTCTTTTTTCTATAAAAAGATGAAGGTTGAATATGAAAGAGTTGAGAGATCTATTGTGTTTACGTACATTTTGTGAGGGTGAAAAGGTTTAATACAATACTTTACTGTAATCATCTCGAATATTGTAAAGGTATTGTAACGTTTATCCTTGAATATACTTTTGAGTAAACGTCCGTTCAACCCTTTACTACAATTTAATATCAACATTTAATCAGTCGTTTTTGATTTGAACTTCTTTGGCCCGCTCAGATTTGAGATGAAAAGGTACATTGTTCAGCATTAAAGTTAAATATGATTAATTTTAAAGGCGTGAGCAATCTTTGAAATCAATGTATTTTGAAACCATTAAATCAAGGTAATCTTAGCCTGAATTTAGAACACGCTGTCTCACAGCAATTTCTATTGAAAATCGTTCATTCAAAAATACAATATTCACAAAACATTAGTGTGCAATTACCTTAACGAAATAATTATTATGACACTTCGAAAGTTAATTGAAATCACAGTTGGTGACTAGTAGTGTCTGTGTAATTGACTGCAGCGCCGCGTATCGTGAAATATTTTATGATCACCGCATCTAAAACGTCCACTAAGCAATATTCCCAATATTAGAGGAATAGCCAATAACTTTAGCTAGATGTTACGAGGTTGAATAATTATTATTGCTAAGTCGCCATTTTAGACCCTCGTCCTGGGCCCAGATGTTAGCGCCGATAAGACTGTGCCCACATTCGTTCAATATATTCAGAGATTCTCCAGTTTCATCTGTTGTATTTTGTAAATGATCTTTCTCATTTTATGTTTTTTTTTACAGGTAAGGGACAAAGTCACGGTGAAATTTTGTAAGTTCTACAGATGTAAGGCTCGTACCAGCTTAAAACGTGGATGTTTGGGGTGACAATACATAGTCTTTAATTGTACCATTTTTTGTAGGAGTTAATCTCCAAATCTACTGATCTCTAAAAATTATTTCTTTGGTAGGAAGCATACTTAAACGTATCTATTATGTCTGAATGCCAAGGAAAATTTATTGAAATCTTTCTCGTTTTTAAAGGTCATCTTAGAGTCTCAATTACTAACAAAAGATTTTTTAATACTTTTTTTTTTTTTTTTGCTTTTAACAAGTTTTCTTACACGTAGTGATTGGAGCCTCCTTTTAAGCTAATAAGGCCTGTATTAGGAGACTCCACTCTTCCATACATTGTTGGTATTAACTATAAACTTGTATAACTAAAAAAAACAACAATTAAAATATATTATATATATATGTAAGGAATCTAATCTACGAAAACTATGGATAATTTATAAGTTAGACTAATAAGTGCTTTCAGAGTTCAAATTGTGTGCAATATTGTGGTTGTGTGTAAAAGTGTGATTGTGTGTAATTGTGATTGGGTTGTTGTATTCAGAGTAGTCTGTTTGAATGTGTGGAATGTGTATGTTATGTCATTATGTGTGTAGATGGGTGCACCTATATATAATACTTAACTATACTTTCAATTTTACAATTCTATGGATGGTGATGATTTACAAGTAGCTCAATATTCTGTATCTACATGAAACACACAAACATTGTAACCTCAAAGTGTTTCAAACCATTTTAGCTTTTAACCACAAGTAGAGACGAGACAAGGTAAAGTATTTAATGCATGCTCAAATTCTGTAAACTAAACACTTAGTCAACTAATTATCAAGAACTAAGCACTCCTACAACTAAGCTCGGTTTAAGATTTCACAGGAGTTCGCCGCAATAGTTTAAAGTTTAGCATAATCTGAAACCTAAGACTGATATTCTGAGTTATTACTTAGCTCAAGTCAAACTCAAGTTCATGATTGATACCCCGTAGCTCCACCCCATTGACAGCTATAGACAGTTTATAAATTGACAGAACCATCGGATCGAAGTGCCCACTGACTATCTACCCTTTTTTATTTTAAACTAGCTGTTGCCCACGGTTTCACCCGCTACAACTCCCGTGGGAACATTAAATCGGGATAATAACTATCCTTCGTGTTAATCCAGGTTATAAGCTATCTGTGTACCAAAAATAAACAAAATCCGTTCAGTAGTTTTTGCGTGAAAGAGTAACAAACATACAAACTTTCACGTAATATTAGTAGGATCAATAGACTACTAACAGGTTGTCTGAAAAATACCGTGATATATATAAGATCCGCCATAGTAACCCTCGAAATAACAATTTTAGAAAACAGTTATGTTACGATTTTGATGTACAATAAAGTATATTGTATTATATACTATTCTAAAAAGAAACATCTGTCAAAATTAAGAATCCGCCAGTTGTTTTGGTTAACATTTTGAATCGTTGTCATGACAACCTAATCTAGTCGAGTTAAGGAATTGACTTAAGACTGGTTTTGGAATGTGTGTGTTACATTTTTTTGTGACGATTGTCCCTAATTTTTTTTTTGTGATAGTTTTGCAAAATGGGACTTATTTACTAATTCAGTTAGCAATGAATCTTCAAAGACTACTTTGGATAATTACCTTCTTAACTTGAACATAACTGCAACTATACCACAGCTTGATAGGTGCTAGCAATTACTTGAATACCTACTGGCCTACTGAACGGTCGATGTCATTTCATCGATCGCCCGCAATATAATGGCAGCTTCGGCCTGATAGTTTTATTCAAAATAGTCAAACGATGGCACATCTGTAACTATTTGAAGCTATAGCTTATATTAGAAAGGTATGGTAATATTTACATAATCTGACGTACCTACTACAAACTATCCAAGTCTTAAAAAAAATCCCATTCTGATGTGATAAAATTGCAAATCATTTTTTTGCAGTAACAGTAATGTATTACACGGGTATTTAAAACTATTAAACATTAATTATTTTAAACGCATTAACGCATGCGATGTGCACCGTAAAGATGATTTTTTTGAGGAAAGAAAAATTTCAGATTGCAAGTGGGATTCGAACCCGCGTCTTCTGAATAGGTAATCCAGAGGCCTTAACTAACTAGGCCATTGCAATCCAAACTTGCAAGCCGAAATTCTCTATTCCTTGTTTGAACTATTAAATATATGTGCATCATTTTTCAATTACTTACTACATCTGTTTAATTGAATATTGTCAGTTATATATTTATGATTTATTTATCTAACTAAATAGACATCATCTACTTAGCATTGTTCCCAATTTAGGTGAAATCGACTTGCAATTTCACCTGAATCAGTTCATTATCACTGTTTTGTTTGCAGCAAGTATAATTTCAGCAACTCATTTTCAGGAGGTATTCCACTTAGGGCACCTGGCACCTGCGAAAAATTTTGACAGAAGCCTTATGTCGAATAGATAAGGTACAAGTAGTTCAGGTGCCATTGAAAGCGGGTGCCCTAACTGGAATACCTCATTTTCAGCACCAAAATTACACTGTGTTCTTTAAACATCATCCTAAAAATTATCATAAATAATTAACGTAATGCTTAAAAATCTATGAATGACATACAAAAATAAACTATAAGACACGAACACTGAATAGTTTTGCTAAATGCGTGTGGCGCCAACATTACACCCACGAGCAAAAATCATAAAGATTCTTTATTTTTTTTTACGCATCATGTGTCATTGAATCAATTTTCTTTTGCTTTTTCAAATAAAATGGCAAGCTACTCAGAAATGAGTCGATCAGAGAACATCAAATCACAAATCAATGTACTGGCAGTTTTTAGAGACGGCATCGTCATCATCATCATCAGCCTATAATGTTCCCACTGCTCGGACACAGGCCTCCTCTCTGAGAGAGGGAGTGGGCCATAATCCACCACGCGGGCTCAGTGCGGATTGGTAGATGTCACATATCTTCGAATTTCTGGTTCTAGGACATGCCGGTTTCCTCACCTCACCGTTTTCCTTCACCGTTTTGAGAGCAGTGGTGATTAAATAAATAACACAAAGTAATGCGCCTGACGGGGTTCGAACCCACGACCTACAACTCGTAAGTCGGGACCGATATCACTGGGCCACCACTGCTCTCAGAGAGACGGCATAGGTACATGTAAATATGGATAATAAAGTGCATGGACGCAATAGATTGAGTAAAAAATATTTGAGCGTGGCTATATGTAACAGTTAAAACCACGTATAGAAGAAGCTCGTAGGGTAAAGCGAAGCGTCAGAGCTTTTTGAAAATGCTTATCGACTTTCGAACGCCACTGTATAATTTATACACTTATTAATTATTCTAGGTACACATTTTATTTTTCAGGGAGACACCTTATTGTAGTCTTTGTGGATAAGATGGAGAAGTGTAGATTCATAATTCCGGATCTAGCTATGATTTTTAAACGCACAAACGACTCAGAATTTCTAGTAAGTTCTTAATGAGGGGCAAAGAAAAAAAATACAAAAACCGTGTACGAACTCCGGTTAGTCTGTTTACCGTATATGAAATTGTGGCACTCTTGGTTTTCACGGGAAATATAAAAAATATGCCGCATCCAGCAGTAGCCATCAAGGTTTTCAAAATTCCTGATTAGCTTATTCGTAAATGCGTTCTGACATAATCAGCTTTAAAAATATCTTGCATTGGAAATGCTGTCAATCTCTCTTGATCTTGGTTACTTTGGATAATGTACCATCAAAAATAATATTTTTTACAAAAAAATCATGGCTACAAATTGAATGTAAATAATGTTTGCATTGATTTGAACAAATTAATCCCGCTTTGGAAATATTGGTGATGCAATAAAAATGATTGAAAATCAAACAAATAATGAAACAACAGTTGAAATAGTTATAACTATTTTGCATTAAATGTTCTTATTTTAAACTGTTGTATAATAAGTATTACGAAGAAATTAATCAGAGAAAAATGAAAAAAAAAAAAAAAACTAAGGGATGTTCTGTTAGTAAGGAGATTTTAACCAATTTACTGCTTTTTCGTATTTGCAATGGCTTCCTTGTTGTTTACGGAACCCTAAAAGAAAACGAGGGAAGGGCGTGCAGCAGATATATTTATAAAATTTAATATATTTAACTTCTTAGACGTTAGCCGCCCACGATGACGGTTACATTTCAAATTAAATGATCCAGAAATATGCCCACGTTATACATGACGGAATTATACTGATCGTGAGATTCTTCTAAGGAAACTTGATGAAGGAAATACCGTAATATGTACATAAATAAACTCATCCCCTTGTCCTACGGGGGAAGGAAAGACATCAGAATGCCACCTACTAACAACGATCCTCACATAATCCTTTCGTCTCGTCAAAATTCTAACATTTGAGGTTTTAGCTAAGTTTTCACGTTTTTTGACGTAATGTAAACAAATTTTGAAGTTAACTGTATGAATAAAACTAGTTCCTCGTTTTTACGCAGTGGCACTTTTTGATTTTCCATGACCGATGGGATCGAATAGTGCTAGAATGGAGACCACGGACTAGCAAGCGCAGCGTAGGACGTCCACCAACAAGGTGGACAGACGACCTTATAAAGGTCGCCGGAAGACGCTGGATGCAGGTCGCTTCCAGCCGGTATAATTATATGAAGATCTAAAGGGGAGGCCTATGTTCAGCAGTGGACGTCCTATGGCTGAGATGATTCTTACTAAATTCTAAAACAACATTCTAACATTATCGTCTTCTATTAATCTGGAAAACAAGATCCATCCAGATCAATCGGTGTGGTTGGAGGTTTTCCACGAATGGCACCTGAGCTACTGGCACCTTATCTTTTCGACATAAGGCTCAAAATTTTTTCGCAGGTGCCAGGTGCCCTTCGTTGTATGACCAGATGTTTGAACTGGATTATGTGAAAGGAGTATTGAAGGATTGTAGCAGGTGAAGCCCTGTGAAGTATGAGTTTTTATGTATGTAAATAAAATACAGATTATATAAAGAATTTGAGTGTTACTTTCATAAAAATAGAGACACTCTTAGCCTAGACAGAGAGTGTGCATTAGTGTCAAAAGTTATCCCCCTAAAAGATTTAGTGCTATATATCACTCACTTTCCTACCTCCCAAATTGCAAAACATTACAGCTTATCTGTATGAAAATACAATTTATATATTGCATGCAGTAAAAATACATTGAAAAATCACTTTGTGCCGGGTCATTCACATTTCAATCGTTGAAGTTACAAATTGCGATTTTATTGTCGTCATAATGTGAGCGGTTGGCACTCAAATTGTTAAGTGGTTGTATTTTCGTCCTAAACCAATTTGAATGAGTCGTAAAACCGTCATTCAGTCATGTGTTTTTTCATTCATTCAGTTTTGCATTAAAACAATGCCATATTAAGACGTATTTGCATAAAATTATGATAATTGTGTAAGTTTTGTTTAAAGGGTTTTTTTCATTTTAGTTGACAATGCTTGTAAATATTATAATTTCAGAAGTTTTAGTTTTTATTTTACATCTTTAAGTTTTATGTTTGATTTCAAATTAACAAAAAGGATAAAAGTCACATAAAACATAAAAACAGAACTTTTATTGCAAATTCAAAATTTACAACATTATAATGTTAATTGTTTCATAAAAAGACATGAATAATAAAAATAATAAACAAATAAATATATGTAATTACCGTCACATAAATATTTCATTGATAAATTTTTGTCACTGGCTATGACTTGGTTCAAGTCAAGCTCGATACGCCCATGAATGACATTACCATGAACGCCCTGCATTCTTTGTATGTGTAATCATGTTTCCACAAATAAAGAAATCTGAATCTGCCCCAAATCCAAATTATTACATAAATCGACAAATACAGTTTATTAATAAATAGACATAAAGGCCCGCGATATGAGTTTTCTGGAATCATTATGTATTTCAAATTGAAGAATCCTCCAATAGGAGCTAACTGTACGATTTGGTGGGCGTTTTGAAATGTTGTCATGGTAACTGAAGTCAACAGGGCTGAGCAATCAACAAAATTATATCATCTAGCTGTTTCTAGCGACTTCGCCCGCGTTTATGCCGAATACGGGAATTTAATACTGTGATGAATCCTGTGTTATTCCAAACAATAATACCTAAGTTTCATTTAGTTCCGTTTAGAAATTCTCACGTACATAATTGAAAAAACAGACACATCCATACTTTTTATTACCTACATAATTATTATTAAGGATTTCTTTTTTTTTTTTTTGCGAATTGTTACCCCACTCTAGGAATTTCTTTTTGTATGGCGGGTGCGTTTACAAGCATATAAACCATACTACAAAAACCTAGACTCGAAACAACTACTTGCAGATCATTCATTAAGTACAAAAATTTCTTCAGTGCGGGGATCGAACCCGCAATACTCTGCGCAGCAGTCGATCGCTCAGCCACTGCGCCAGTCAATTGGCTTTAATGAGTATAATTTACTCATTTTTGTCAGTTTTTAACTCACTTTTTAATCCCCGAAGCTAAAAGACCAATTTTTAAGAGTCAGGGGTTATTTTAAGTTGGCCGTTTCTATATTGTGTAGTTCCAAAATCAATATTGGTTTTCTTCATTTGAAAGCTATGTGTCTTTTAAATCGCGGGCATGCGGATGGCGAGTAAAAGGCAACTCGCTGCCCGACCATGGACCATGCCCGGGTCGACGGCGCGTTGTGTTCCACACGCGCCTCAAAGAGCGTCAGCACGCTGACGGGGCCCCCCTATAGAAGGCCATAGCCTTGCCGGGGTTGCGGGACATACGTACACCACGACTCCGGTATACAAAAGGCTACTGAAGGACACCGTGGATTTTAATCAGTCAAGTCTGGCAGTCCCTCTCGCCTTGCCCGGGGCGGGAAGACTCATTTGATGATATTACCACGTAAAAAAAAAATGTCTTTTAAATTACATTCTTATAATAGCCAGTTCGTTACTCTTTAAAATTAAAAAATAATCACACACTCTTTAGTACCAGTACGTAATTGTTTTTAGTGCTAACTAACCACGGACCGCAAGCATTTCACTGCAACCACAGCTCTTTAACTACATAATTTAATATCATAATTAGTATGGTCCCAGTACAGATTCTGATGTATTTAAATCATCCCTCATGAATTGTTCTTCCTTTGTTATTTAAATAGAAATAGCACGACGAGTTACGGAGCTTTACACTGGCATACTAACAGTGCTATCAACTCGGTTGCCAAAAAGAAAGAAAAAAAAAAAACTTCTCAACATGATTACCGATATCAGTGACGTTTCGCGTGAGTGGCCAATATGGCGGCTGCGATCAGTCTGGTCTCTGTTGAGCATTATAGGCTCCACCAACCGCCCATCATTTCACGCGAGAAAAAAAAACATGGTAACTGATATCAGTGACGTTTCGCGTGAGGGGTCAATATGGCGGCTGCGATCTGTCTGATCACTGTTGGGCATTATAGGCTCCACCAACCGCCCATCATTTCACGCGAAAAAAAAAAAAACATGGTAACTGATATCAGTGACGTTTCGCGTGAGTGGCCAATATGGCGGCTGCGATCAGTCTGGTCTCTGTTGAGCATTATAGGCTCCACCAACCGCCCATCATTTCACGCGAGAAAAAAAAAACATGGTAACTGATATCAGTGACGTTTCGCGTGAGGGGTCAATATGGCGGCTGCGATCTGTCTGATCACTGTTGGGCATTATAGGCTCCACCGATTGCCCGCCAATTCAGTCGATCACCAGCTACACTCATACACCTTGGTCACCTTGCGAAAGTCGTAGATTCACTCCTCACACTTGCCTGAGGGCGTCCAAGCTTACGTTTTCGGAATCACGGTCTCCACTCCAGATCTTGTCTACACCAACGGTTACTACCACTTGTTTTCTTGTTTTCTACGTGGTACTATAATCATTAATCCAAACGACTTGGGCGAGTTGAAAGGATTGCCAGACTCTTACTGACTAAAATCTACTATGTTTCTTTAATTACCTTTAAGTCTCAGGGTCACAGTTACCCGTTTGGACAGTTCCCCGAACTTGGTAAGCATTTGGCCCTCTATGAGAGCCACATTAGGTAGCTAACAGGTGGAACTTGACGCCGAGTGTGGTACATGACCGGACGGCGAGTCACCTCTTTACTCGCCCACGACTCAACCACTTAAATATTAAAATTAAATCCATGTTGGTTCCGCACATAAACGAAAATGGTCGGTGTAATTAATTTGTCCTGCACATTGAGAGAATTACAAATGAGTGTACCGTGTTGCATCTCGTTTTATTAATATTAAACGCGTTTATTTTGTTTGAAACACCTGGTTGGATAAATATTGGGGAACTGATGTTGTTTGGAGGACATGTGTGTTTGTAATGACAACTGGTTTTACATGATTCTATTGATTCTGCGATATCTCTTGTCCTTATCAACTTTCTAGTCTTTTCTTAACTATGATGGGTTTGGTTTCCAGTCACACAGTATGCCAAACGACTGCCTATGTGACTATCACTACCCAGTAACTGGGTTACATGATACCCATTAGACTGAAGACTAGTTGACAGGCTTTAAGGAACACCTCAGGCACTAAAACTGGGGCTGGGGTTCAAGACACTCTTAAATGGACAAACAGCGAAACCTCAGTAGTATAGGGCTTGCATAAATTTACCTATTGGACCTTTGAAAATAGGAGTATCTTATCTCTCAATTTGTTTTCATTACATCATCATTAAGCCTAAAACGTCCACTACTGAACAAAGGCTTCCACCCAAACCACCAAGTCAAACGACACATTCGCCATTCCGTCGGTTACCCGCGACTCTCACGATGGCGTTGGTCCATTTAGTGGGAAGCCTGCTTGAGCTGCGTCTGCCGGCCCATGGCTCCAATCCAGCACTTTTGTTCCTATTTTTTTTTGTGCTTCCTCCTCTTTTTTTTTCGTGGTAAAATCATCATCAAATGAGTTCTTCCCCCCAGGGCAGAGCGGAGAGACTCATAGCACTCTTACTGACTAAAATCCACGGTGTCCTGCAATAGCCCTTTACGTTCCGGGATCACGGTAATTCGTTAGCGACGTAAACCCTCTCCGCCTCACCCCGCAGCATGGCCTCGACTAATGCCGTTCTGTTGTCTCCATTGGAAAAAGGTATTAGTCAATTATGTTTGTGAGCCGACTGCCCATAGGTAAT
The DNA here is from genome assembly GCA_028554685.1 of Agrotis ipsilon. Lineage (NCBI taxonomy): Eukaryota > Metazoa > Arthropoda > Insecta > Lepidoptera > Noctuidae > Agrotis > Agrotis ipsilon. Next base: position 11,398,364 of record CM052977.1, read on the forward strand.
GATAATCTGAAAACCATTTTAGGTCAGTCACGGTATATTTCAATTTCATGGCAAATCATTGTCAGTCCATTTCACTGCAGAATAATAACCATTAGCACTAATACAAATCACACTAAATCTGCATTTTGAACAATATTATAAACTGAATGTTACCATTGCAATGAATCATCCATGCACCAGTGGCTACATTAGAATTACTGCGAGCTTCAACATAAAATATAATGTCACAGTTGTTGTTATACACTAGACTAAACACGCATAGCAGACTTTATACATGCGATTTGGAGTAGTAAGTAGATGCCTGCATTTTTTTATCGTGATAAAATCATCAAATGAGTTCTCCCGACTTCAAAACTTGTACTGAATAAAATCCACGGTGTCCTTCAATAGCCTTTTACGTTACGGCGTCACGCACAGTATTCGTTAGCCCCACGAACCCTGCAGGTTTCTATAAGGGGGCCCGTCATTGTGCTGACCTGCTGACACTCTTTAAGGCGCGCGTGGAATACAACGCGCTGTCCACCCGGGCATGGTCCATGATCAGACAGAGATTCGCCCTTGAGTCGCCGTCCGCATGCCCAAAAGGTAATAGCTAGTGCCAGCTACCACTGTCAATGGGATTGCTCAAACATCACCTCAGATTATAGCTAGCTTGTGGTGCGATTGGCCAGCGTGAACCGCTAGAAGGTGAATGCTGATAAAAAGTCGTGGACCGTATCACAGTCTTGTTTCCGAGATATAGTTTTAGTGGACGTAAAACCAAACATATTATACAATACGTCACCATAAAACAGTTCCGTTATAATGACTCACAACATACATAAAACTAAATTACTCTCAGTGCTCAGCACAAACAATATACAATTAGATATTCATAGCAACACACGTTTAGTGCGAGGCCCTCTAGCGGATATATGAGCGTAATGACCACCGGTTCCCATTGTGTGGACAAAGGACGACTGACAGACTATGTAGTTGTAATAAATTAATGCTAGCTGGACTTCGGGATTTGCGTATATTCATCTGTACTAATATAATAAAGCTGAAGATGTTTCTTTGTTTTGTACGCGCTTATCTCAGGAACCACTGGTTGGAATGGCAAAAATCTTTTTGTGTTGGATAGTTTATTTTTTGAGGAAGGCTCTAGGTTAAAAACATCACGCTACAATCAGTAGGAGCAAGCAGCGGGGTTGATAAAACGAGGTACAGTTAGTTCATGTTTAAACATTAAATACTAAAATTGCGATCCTCTATGTCTATGGGATTGACAAAAATACTTAATAGCATACCCATATTTTGTGAGTTACGTTTGTAACTAGCTTGTACAACTCGTAAATTATCATCCGAATCCGTATTGTACCTAGTTTTTACGTGAAAAAGTAACAAACGTTCATCCATTTTCACAAACTTTCACGTATTATTAGTAGGAAAGATTAGTAAAAAAAGCAGTTAAAGACGCGAAAACAATAAACTCAATTTCCTCTAAAAACCTTGAGATACAAACAGTAATTTAAAATCACAAAAAAACATGAATACATCAACAACAACTGTTTAAGAAAATACATGAGTAACAACATCACACGAGTATTACGAGTATCATTTCAATATTGCGTTGGTCAGTGGAACGGATATCATTGCCTAACGACCTTATTGGCGACGATTCATAGAAAGGTCAAGTGCATAGTACTCGCAATTGACAAGAGTGTATGACCAGAGTGTCTAAAAAGGCTATAATGGTATTTTAAAAATCATCTTAAGATTACTATGATATAATATAATTATGATACCGAGTTTGCAGATGAGTTGCAATTTGATTATTCTATAACTGCCATTTGCCTCCGGCTTCTCGCGCCTTAATTCAAAATTTGACAGTCAATTCGATTGTGTTGTTTGTTTTTCTCGGAAACTACCTTATAACGCGATGAAAGGTACGCTATGTATATCTCAGTACAATTGACAACGTAGGTATATGCAAAATTTCATAGTGATTGGTTCAGCGGTTTAGACTTGAAAAGATAATTAACTTACATTCGCATTTGTAGTTAACTCATAATATAATTCTGCTAATGTGGCCATTTTAGTCCCCTAGACGTATAATTTATTATAGACGTAAATGGAGTGTATGTAAGGATTGTAGCATAAGGCATTTTTTAGTTCCTGCCCAAACATGGGTCAAACCATTCATAGAATCGGTACCTGCTTATATTGTATACTCCTATGTGCGAAGTCGATGGTGGGTGACCCACGTCCCAGACCCTTGCTCGCCAGCTCGCGATGCTGAGCCAGTAGTTATAAATACGCCTCAAAATAATGATATCATTCAGATCCAGCCAATCCGGTGCTGTTCTCCCTCAGAGACGCCCTAAACCAAGGTTCGTACTCCACAGGGGTACCCTTAGCATGTGGTCACTTAGTTTGTAGTAATTTAGATATAAACCGCTGTCTGGAGGACTTAGAGGCATATAAGGAATCCACAGAAAAGTCCGGTTAAGCAGCTCACATCCTCCTCTAGGTTCACACAGATACAACTCAAAAAAAAAGTGTCTAAGACGTGCATTAAGAGCCGATTGAATGAGAGCAGTGGCGGCCCAGTGGTATCGGTCCCGACTTACGAGTTGTAGGTCGTGGGTTCGAACCCCGCCAGGCGCATTACTTTGTGTAATTTATTTCATCACCACTGCTCTCAAAACGGTGAAGGAAAACATCGTGAGGAAACCGGCATGTCCTAGAACCAAAAATTCGAAGATATGTGACATCTACCAATACGCACTGGGCCCGCGTGGTGGATTATGGCCCACTCCCTCTCTCAGAGAGGAGTCCTGTGTCCCAGCAGTGGGAATATTATAGGCTGATGATGATGATGAATGAAAGAGTGAACGATAATTTTACCATCTAAAAAAAGGCTACTTACAGATAGATAAACCTTTTATAGCATTCATTCATTCTTAGTTAGGTATAACAGGGTCAACATTAGTTATCTATGCAAATAATACAAAACCGTTTTATAGCCCGCATGGGTTTAGCGTAGTGGACAACAGAGCGGATATCACCGCGTAATGACCGCTACTCTATTGTTGTGTGTGAACACACCAGAGGATTATACATACAGCTGTTAGGGTTAGCCAACTATTTATTTTATGAGCTGTAGAACTGTCCACAGCTAATAAATTGTTGGCTTGATTTTATGTAAGAGAAAGGGCGCTTTTACATTAGACGATAAAGGACAGGGACATTGATATCAGTGGGATTGATAGATTCATACATTTTATAGGAAAATGAGCGGGAGGAGACAATATTCCATGATATATACTTAAGATAAAATTGGAGGATTCAGATTTTTATTTAGCAATAAGGTTCGCATTTGACCATTATCTTGCCTGATGGTAGAGAATGATTTGTGGTCGACGGAGAAGCACGCTTGTTTGTAAGTAACTTATTAACTCATGACTTCAAGACCGCAAGATTGTAGCTAGTTTTTGTTGATCTTCCAAAATATCCTTAATAAATAATAATATCGTAAAATAACTTGTCTACTCCAATCGCTAGTAGGTTTTATTTTCCCACGTTTTTTTAGCTTATAAATTATTCAAACAGTTTCCATACGATAATTTTTGACCATAATCCGAGTAAATTCGAAGGCAACAGCTAATATAAAAATACTGGCGTCACCTGTCAGTAACTCGATATTTGGCAGAAACAAGTTCGATCGCCGCTGTGACTGTGTGTAGTGCAACATTTTATTCGGATTATGACAACCAAATATAGTTCGTATGTAACATAAATTGTTTTAATGAAACTTATTATTACCGTGATTTGAATTTTAATTGTAACGGGATTAAATTGGTTATCCAATAAAGCGATAATGGGCAAGGAATTAGGGCAGATATTATTATGTTTTCCATTTTGAATTTTGATGATGTATGAGGATGAGTGAATTGATTATTTAAGTATGAAGTAGTGTAATATTATTAGCAAATCTGCTAAAATAGCAGATTGGGTATCAATAATTCTAGAGTATTCTATACAGAACATCAGTAGCGAGCACGAAGTCAAGGACTTGGAGCAGTGGTCCCCATCTTTCGAATTGTAAGTTGTGAGTTCGAATCCAGCTGGGAGCATTACTTGTCTGGTGGATCTTACAAAGAGAATGCCCTAGTAGTGGGAACATTATAAACTGATAATGATGATGCGACATGGGCTGCGACGGCTGGATGCGACGGGTCCAATTGACTGTAAAAGGCTTAACAAAAAATATATAAATTGACATAATGATTGTACCATAAGGTTCACCACTGTCTAACGTTTCGGAAATTAGAGGTCACTTCTTATTTAATATTATAAATGCGAAAATTAGAATCTCTGGATGGATGAATGTTTATTACTTACTGAATCACGCCAGAACGGCTGAACGTATGAGATTTGGTACATCGAAAGTTCATATCGGAATAACATATAGAATACCAATTATTAAGATATTACGTTCCCCTGGGACAATTTTCTTGCAAGTGAAGCCTCTGAAAATAACTAGTATAACATAAAATTGCGTGCGGGCGGCGAGTAATGGGCGACTCTGAACCATGCCCAGATCGACGGCGCGTTGTGTTTAGGGCCTGCAGAACCGGTACTTTTTAAAGACCCGGTACCGGATGTTCGGTACTGGAGTTGGAACCGGGATTTCCCGGGAATTTCGGTACTCGCGTACAAATCGCTATTAACATATTGTATGAAAGGCACGAGTGTGTGCACACTACATATAATTATCTAAATCGGTTGAATAATGTCCTCACTACAAAAGTGGGATGGTGGAGTTCAAAAAACTTCGTTTTCTTCGTAATCTATAATTGAAATATTCATCAGTACACAATCTCAAGGAATCTTTAAATTCTTTTTATATCTTATAATGAAATTATATCAAATAGAACTTAAATTCCTAGTCTATTTTGAATTAGAAAGAAGCCTATCTTTGTCACGTGATTGCTTTGTTTTTTCCTCTATAATACAACTTTAACGTCACTTAATCACTTTGTTCCTTCCACTATAAATAAATATCATTAAGCAAACAGCAAAACAAAACTAGGTATAATGCTTTATCGAAGTGAAAAAAAATTAAATTCAATAAAATCTGAATGTAGAAAACGCGATTTTCCTTAAAATAAAGGAAATATCATTAAAAAAAGTAAAAGTTTTTTAACCGACGAAAAAAAAAGGAGGAGGTTCTCAATTCGACATGTATATATATATTTTTTTATGTATGACCACGCATAACTTTTCCTAACGTGGTCCGATTTCAAAAGTTCTTTTTTTGTTGGAAAGAGTATATCTCAAAGTTGGTACCATTTAAATTTCAAAACTAAAATCGGCCTCCGAGGGTAAAAAAAAGGGATTAATTGTCAATCTTCCTACAGAATTTTCAATTATGAACCGATTCTGTTGAAATAAAGTTGACAATCGTAGTTCTGAGGACATTATTATATAGCAGAGATGTGGAGAACATAACATGATGGCGTCACCATCATCAGATCAACTCCAGATCCCTGTTATTTTGTGAAGTGTGAAGTCAGTACCAAGAGTTCCTTAACAGTTAACAACAGCTATACCGTGTTTGGGCTCATTTCACTAGTCTTGATGAAAACTTTATATCTAGCTGGGGTATAATTGTCATCGAGGGTCTGAGGATGGTAACAGAGGGCAGTGGCAAGAGATCCTTAAAAAAAAATCAAACCGACGAAACATCGAACTGAAAAGCAAAAAATTACTTTTGAGGCGGCGCCAAAGAAAAAATCAACGAATAGCTACGAGCTATTCAACCACGACAAGCTATACAACGAGCTATTCTGCTCTAATGGTTATTTTATGTTTGTTTGTTTGGCGCCGCCTCAAAAGTTATTTTTTGCTTTTCAGTTCGATGTTTCGTCGGTTTGATTATTTTTAAAAAGGACTTATTACAGATCAATTTACCAAATAATTATAAAACACACAAAATTTAAGCATAATAAAAGTTATTGTCTTTCAAGTAGATTTTTGATTAGTTTCATCAAATTTGTTTAAAAAATTCTCATTATTATCAATTAAAAATGTTTTATGTTAATAATACTGTTAAAAAATAGTTAATGGGATATGATTTGTTGCTTTATATTGAAAAAATAAGGAAAATAAAAAAGTACCGAAAGTATCGAAAGTACCGGGACTATGGGATGAAGAACCGGTACCGGATTGTTTAAAAAATTCCCGGGATTTCCCGGTATTTTCGGTACCGGGATTTCCCGGTTGCAGGCCCTAGTTGTGTTCCACGCGCGCCTCAAAGAGTGTCAGCATTATGGCGGGGCCCCTCTACAGAGGGCCAAAGCCTGCCGGGATCGCGGGACTAACGAATTACCGTGACCCCGGAACGTTAAGGGCTATTTAAGGACACCGTGGGATTTAGTCAGTATGAGTATGACAGTCACTCCTGCTCTGCCCTGAGTTGGAGAACTAAATTGATGATAATAAAAAAAAAAAGACGTAAAAATTAGCTCTCTAGGGAAGATATCGTGAGCGTCGTCAGATTGCCCGGCTATAATCACGAGCTCTTTTCCTTCAATTTAGCCAATTATGCAAATTGAGCTAGAAAATAAGCCAATACTTATGGATAGCGTAGTCTATAATACTGTCAAATGAAGTCGGGAAATAAAATGGTATTAATTTAGCCTTTACATTTTTTTTTAATAAAACGTTTATTTACGTTATGCGCATTACGGCTAGGGTCCAGACTCAAGGAGTTAGTCTTGTATCGTGAGTACATTTATAAAAATTATTTTCAATTCACACAATAACCGAAAACACAAATAATGTATGTAATTTGTAGGTCAAAAAAAAAATGTGCTGGAATAAAAACCGCGAATCACAGCGCAGCAGTCGAATGATCAACTACTCTGTCAATCATCAATAAGTTGAATTAGCACTCTTTTTCTTTTATTCAATGACATTAAATGAAGCGACTGCCTTCACGACCAGTAACTGTGTAATACCATGCCTCTTGGTAAGACTGGTTTTAGACTTTCAAGCTTTTGACTAACGACTATCAAAATCAACAAATGACTGCTGAGACAGACAGTGGCACGATAGAAACAAACAAAGGTAAATGGTCACCCATCTACAGACCAACACTGGCAAGTGTGGCTTAACCTCTATAAGACTGTTAATATTTACTCACGAATTCCTACACGTAGCACGAAACGAAAAAACTTCATAAAACAAACAACATGTCATCTACAATTTTGACTAAAAATCCTTGTAACATCACAAGATTTACGGATGACATAACACGGGCCGTAAAACCCTTCACGTCGAGATTATCCTCAAAGTAACGTATCCATGATAATATTTAAAATGGTAAGGTAACTTTTTATTTGTCTGTGGGTCTGTGTGTCTATCTATAGTATTCATTTTTAACGTTCTAACTGATGTTTTTGTTAATCCTTATTTATTTATGGGCACTCATTTATAGACTCAATTACATAGAATAAACGTACGTTTGTATCTTATAAATTAACTGGTGGATTTAGGCCTAGAGGTAGTGGTTGCCTGTAACGGCCTGGTCTTACGAATTGAAAAGCGTGGGTTTAAAACAATCCAGGCGAATTACTGTGTTCTCAAAACGAAAAATGAGATAGTGATAGGGATCTAAAAAGTCTTAGACCAAAAATGTAAAAATATGACATCTTCCATCTCAGATTGGGCTCGCGTAATGAATTATGGTCTCCTCCCTCTCTCAAAGAGAAAGCCTGCGATAGATATTGTCTTTTCTTGATAGAATAAAGATTGAATTGGTCATGCAACGCGTGCTAGAAATGGAACCCAGAAGAACTTTATCATCTCAGCAGTAAGACAACTCGCTGTCCGACCATGCACTATGCTCGAGTAGACGGCGCGTTGTGTTCCACGCGCGCCTCAAAGAGCGCGTTCTCATTACCTGCTCATTTCATTACCGTGACCCCGGTACATAAAAGGCTATTGAAGGATACCGTGGATTTTGGTCAGTGCGAGTCTGACAGTTGCTCCTGCCCTACCCAGGGTGGGAGGACTCATTTGATGATATTACCACGTAAAAAAAACACATCTCATCAGTAACGAATGCAAGACTATCCTTAATTACCCTTTTAAATCGTATCGGATAATTTATATCCCAGTAGTACTTCACACAATATCCAATCCAAAAACAAGCGAAACCGCAGGTTAAACCAAGTTCAATATAATCTCAAGGCAGATGTCATGAAAGCAAGAGCGTAAAAACCAATTTTTCTTCATATATTACAGACATTTCATTCATATTCGCAATAGGTACATTTTTATCCGACTGGTGTGCGTGGCTTTCTTTAATAATCCGCTTTGGGGTATGTTAATGGTGTTAGCGGGGAGCGGGCTTGAGCTTAGACGTAGTTAAATTCAACAAAGATAATGATCATGCAAATGTATTAGCTAAAGCCTTTTTTTTACTCGTACTGACTATAATTTACCCCACTACTTCAATTGATTTTCGCGGTCCAGGGCAGTTTCGTAGCCAGAAAATAAAGATTATAAAAATTTGCACAACATATTTATACTGAAAAAGGCAGCAGGTCCACTCCTTAAGGCACCCGTGAAACGCACATGAGATGCTCACTTCCGCATTTCACGCGCGTCCCGAAGTCCTTATCGGACGTTGAACTCCATCCCTCATTGGGCTCTTGGGGTGTCCTATAATTTTGGTTCGTACCCTGTAACAAAGAAGAGCCCTGTCTCTCCAAAAGTGTATCGTTCTAAACTACTTAGTGCTCCACACGTGCGTAAGTCGAAAATTATATGGATAATTATAATATCTAATACCAGAACACAACCACAGCCAAAGTCATCTACCCATACATCCATCCATGGATGAATGTTTGCTACACAAACACGTCAAATCTGCTTAAAGGATCTGGATGAAATTCGGTACAAAATATTTTCCACATAAAGGGTCAGATATAATTTTAATCTTCTAATCGCTTCCCGCTAATAAACAGGACACACCCCAATAGCGAGTATATTTGAGGCATCCGTCCTCCGACTGTCAATGAACAAAATGAAGAGAAATATGCCAATGGAACCCCATAGAAAACCTTCAATATGCTAGTCCGGTTTTTCATTAAAAGTAATCCCGAAATTTCGGGATTTCTGTTTTATTATCCCGCATAGAATAGGGATTCGTCTATAAATATGGATGTTCTTAGTTAATTCGTCAAGATTTTTTTTGTGAATAGATTTAAGATGTTTGTTAAGTTATAGAATTCTATCCCGAGATATGAGATTACGTGTCACTATGGTGATGGTTAGTAACGAATAAAAACTCTGACTTATATCATTTTTGTTTTTTTTTTTTAACTTTGCCCCAAAACTAGGAATCTCTCTTGTGTCGCGGATAAGTTTATAAATATAGAAACTCACATTCATAACCACCCAGACCCGAAACTACTACACAAAAAAATTTGTTCATTCCAGGAATCGAACCCACGACATGCTGCAGAGCAGACCAATCGCTCAGCCACTGCGCTAACTAATTTATACTACTCAAAAGAAAATAAGGGCCAACTGATTTTTGTCGATTTATTAAATAATATTTAAATATTACCGGTTATAATGACTGAATCTGATTAATATTAACGATTTTACTTGGAAATACACAAAAATTAAGTTTGTATTCCAATCAATCGTTAAATTAAACGAAATTGAATGAAAAGTGGGGAATTGCGGGAATGTATCAACTTAAACAAAACATCAAAAAAATCGATAAAATAACGTCTTTAATATTCCAAAGTGTTTTTTAAAACACTCTTTTAACTCTGTTCTCTCTGTGCTACTCATTTTAATGGAGGTGGAATGTTCAGGATTAAATACCAAACATTTTCTTTGGAATTCTCTACCAGCAAGTTTTCAGACAATTTATGAGATCTAGGTGGGTGTTGATGGGAATTTTACTGTCTTTTGCACCCCCTTTAACTCATCTCTTAAATGCTGAATAAAACTTAGGTAAAAAACCCTGAGTAGCCACTTTAACATTGTAATTCGTGCGTCAGCGAATGTATGCACTGTTAGTCGCAGCGTGTTCGCTCGAACATTATCCAGCTTGAAGATGAACTCAGGTACTCGTTGCTGTGCGAATGGGATAATGTGGAGTTGCACCACATTCGCTACGCAATTTTGAGCAGTTACAGCAACGTTTTTAAGAAGTGCGAGCTCAGTTTTGCGTGATAGAGACAACCGCTCCAGAGCATAATTCAGATCTCATCGGAACAGTCTGTTTCAAGAGTGCAAGGATCTGAAACCTGTTGTTTAGATCTTCTCTACACTCTAATGAATCAGTCTTTATTAAAAAAAAAATAAGCCTGCAGTCATAAATAAAAAGCAATGAAGCCCATTCAAAAGAGTTAAATATTTTTTCTCTTTGCAAATGTTTCACGATTTGCACCATACGCTCCAGTTAACTGGAGGAGAACCAAGCATCCTCTTCAGTATTGTTGGTCTTCATGGAGTCGATTCGGAATAGTCTAGTCAATTATAGTGGTGCCTGTAGCTCAACGCAATGGAGTTTGTACGGTCCGCGCGGTAGATTTTCGCTTTATTTGCGCGGTGAATTAAACTTATTGGTCTTCTTAGGCTTTACTTACTTACTTTCTTCCTGGATCACGGCGTCTGGTGATATTACCCGTCTTTTGAGACCAGTTTCAAACTTTCTGAACCACTGGTTGGGAATATTCCACCATAAGACCTACCTGTTCTGGCTATGCCCCCCCTGGATTAAGGTAACACCCCAAGTGGCTGTTTTTGCATCCATATGTCTCCGAATAAATGGCATTATGAGATTAAACAATCGTTATAGCCTATTTGCTGTATAAGTTGAAGAAAACTCCGTTAGAAGTCTGAAAGATAAAAAAAACCAAACCGTACATTCGAAGAAATCTCAAATATCTAATTAAACAAAAGTTATAAATTTCCAATTATGCAGTAGAAACAATATTAATACTTGAAAGAAACCATAACAAGGTATTTACCATCTATTATGTACACAGAATAAGAGTGATACTTGATTAAAGTGCAATTTAATAAGTGGCCCCTATTTTGTTTTGACGAGTATATAACTTAAAGCCATATCAGAGGCCTGTGGTGGTTCCCAGAGGCGGCTAAGGAAACTCTTACACTAAGATATGCTCACATTATTATATTACAAAGAAATAATTAGATTGACAAATCCTACTAATAAACGTGAAAGTTTGTATGAGTGGATGGATGTTTGTTACTCTTTCACGCAAAAACCACTGAACGGATTTAGCTGAAATTTGGTACACAGATAGTTTATAACCTGGATTAACACTCCTACTAATAAACGTGAAAGTTTGTATGAGTGGATGGATGTTTGTTACTCTTTCACGCAAAAACCACTGAACGGATTTAGCTGAAATTTGGTACACAGATAGTTTATAACCTGGATTAACACATAGGATAGTTCTTATCCAGATTTCATGTTCCTGTGGGATAATTTTCAAGTTGTAGCGGGTGAAGCCGCTGGTAACAGCTAGTGAAACATAATAATTTATAATGTTAGGAATTGAATAAAATAACGATCAGAAGTGTTACAAAAGTAGTGTATTTACATACAAGAGTTGGGATTTCAAGGGAATTCTAATACAAATTAACAAAAGTAATGTAATTAACAAAACAAAGGAATTTACATTAAAATTAACGTTACACAATAATCAAAAACAAAAACAAAGGGGATAATTAATTGAGTGCGAGCACGGGTTGTGGGAATGAGCGATCTGAATGGACGATAGGAATCGGGTGATGGAAGTGGGTAAGTGGGCACGGAATGGGGCAAAATGGGCTCTTGGCAACACAACGCGTCGCCGGGCTCTCTGGAGGGGTGTAGGTCGGAGCCGCAGCTAACAATAATATATCTATCGCAGTTTTAACAAGAGCTTTACAAAAATATATAACACACCAACCATCAGTAGTATGTGTATAATGATATTGGTCTAACCTAATATAATAAGTAGTTTTAAGTTTTAATAGCCTATAAGACCATATCACACTGGTTTTGTCTCCTATCACTGAAGAGCAGCCTACTGTAAGGAATAACCATAAAAATAATGGGCGCCTGTCTCGTAGTCATATAAATTATTGCCCGTTCTTGCCCGAAAGCTCCTTCGCACAAATTTCAGATTTATACGTACGTTGCCTAATTCGATTTCAAGTAGTCCCAAGTTTACCTACCTAATAGGCTAATTATCTCAAAAAAATTAACTAGTCTGAAATATAGATTTTGACTCGATTTTTTTTGTCACGTAAACCAAAATTGACGTAGATCGTTTCTAAAAATCACAAAACCTCACTCAGTCGGTATAATTGTAGAGGCGTTATAACATCACAAACCCCAACTCCCGAATTTCGAAGCGTTTTATCTTTGTTATTAAACTCATTGAATGAAAAAAAAACTCATGAAAAAAACTGACGTGACGGGCAGAACAAATTTTTAATTTATTTATACAGTAAACTATCCTATTACGGCACTGATACGCTGAAAAAACTGAAACCTTAAAATATTTCAGAGGTGAAAAATCCTTCGTCAATTTAAAATGTCGTCTGTCGCTTCCAAAAATAAGTAAACGTCGCTTTTGCAGTGTGCGACTATAAAAAAAAGAGAAAAAACGACAATGAACCTATCTTCATACATCTCGTCGAGACCTCTCTCTGAAAATTGGCTGAATACACAAATACTTTTGCGCGCCGAAATAAACAGAAAAACAAAGGTCGACAAAATGGCGGCAAGCAGACACATTGTACTGTGTGGAGCAATTAAAGTTGTAAAATGGCTTTCGTTTTCGGGAAATACACGGTTCTACTATTACTTGGAGAGCTTGAAGGTAGGTACGTTTTATTAATGGGTTGTGAAAAAAACTGTTAGGGGATTTTGAGTACCTACATAATATTTAAAAAATAAATAATTGACTTTGAGATGTGTAATTTATTAAAAAATGAACCAGTTATAGAGGTATAATTTGATAAGAATTACGAATTAAATGAAGAAAATATATAAATGGAATATGAGTAAAGTGAAAAAAAATGATAATTCATGATGTGACAAAAAATAAGATACAAAAATGATAGGAGGCCTTTGCCCAGCAGTGGGACAGAGAAGGTTTTTAAAAAACTTCGACGAAAGAAAACGTATGGAAAAAGAAGTTAAGCTACGTTAATGTTTACTACATTAAGAAAATAAAAGATATACTGATCGTGGTTTCTTGTTTTTGTATGTGAGTTTCAATGTTTAAAAACGCACCTGCGACAAAGGGTTAACTTCATACGCAGGGCAATGTATCAAAAAAGAAAGGGTGCAGCGCCTCAGGCATGACCAATATACGCCAAATATGGCATATTCGCACATCAAAGAACGGACGGCTTCCAGGCGGTGCTTCGTAACAGAACAGCCTCATTGTGGTCGCGGGTAAGAGGCAGCACCAACACGCTTCTGAGCGTGGTGTCGGGCAGGGTGGGCAGCCAATTCCTTAGGCATTGGTCGCTCATGTATGTCCGTAGTAATGATAATTTTAAATTCTACTAACATAGCTATAAGTATCTGCCTACTAACATAATATGGACTTGTACTTGTGCTTGGTCTAAAATAAATATTTTCAATTCAATTTCAATTCAATAATGTTTTTGTTTACAAAATAAATGATAAATATGACTGTAAATACCTATATTTCTAAGTAAAAATGTTGCCTACAGCTAAAAATGAATACTCCAAAGTACTTAAACGCTCATGTCGAGAAAAAATAAAGAAAGTAAAAACGATTGTCGTACAAAACAGTAACATCATGTTTGATGCTGTCGACGATCACTTTACAATTGTACGACACAGTAGACAAATATTTTATTTGATCTTGAAAATAATGAATGAGTTTCTTTTGTTTTTCGAATTCTATTCACAAATTTAACGATATTTAAGAGAATTGAATAAAGTTGTCTAAAGATAAAACAGCTTTAGAAATTCTGGAATTTTGTTTGTTATAGAATCTGTCTGGATCTTCACGATAAGATTTGAGGATTGTATGTAAACAATGATTTTGTATCGATACTCTAAACCAACGACGATATATTACTAGACTCCTAATAACAGGCGACCGATGTCTGTCAACACATTGGGCAAAAAGTCTTATATCCATCCTATTTCGACCACTCCTGTGAGCCTTAAACATACCTTGAGACAGAACAGACCTTGAGTTAGCCAATCACAACGCAGTACCCCGGCCCCCTCGCCTACGTTTTATATCAGCGAGTTGACTGAATAGTTTTTGTTCCTTAGATCGTGCATGCGGAGTCTAGTAATATATCGTCTTTGCTCTAAACGGATCGAATCAAATCGTATCGTCTTATTTAGGCACGATATTCATATAAGTACAATCACGCATAAAACCCACGCATAACTCTCTCTCTCAGAGGGGGGGCCTGTGTCCCAGCAGTGGGAACATTTATAGGCTGATGACGACGCATAAAACCAGAGTATAACACTGCTATCAGTATAGTAACGTTTGTCAACCGATAGTATTTGAAATAATGATCTGATCAGTAATTTACGAGAGTGGTATTCGATACGATGCATTCATTCCGTCATCGATACGTTTACATCGATACAATACATATATCGCCGTGTCGCATCATTTGGTATCGAGACTGTCAGGTATCGAATCACATCGTTTATCATAGAAGCCCTTATAGATAATAATAATAATATAATAATATTCCACAACTATCACACAACGTCATCTAGTCATAGGCTAAGCAGAGCTTGAGTTATGGGTACTAGACAACTGATAAACATACTTATATATTTCTAAATACATACATACTATAGATAAATTACACCCAGACACAGAACAAATTATCGTGCTCATCACACAAACATTTGTCCTGGGTGGGAATCGAACCCACGACCCCCAGCATAGCAGTCAGGGTCACTAACCACTAGATCAACAGGCCAGTTAAAAATAGATAAACACAAAGATAAGTAAATACATTTTAATCAACATTTTATTGTA
The DNA here is from genome assembly GCA_028554685.1 of Agrotis ipsilon. Taxonomy (NCBI): domain Eukaryota; kingdom Metazoa; phylum Arthropoda; class Insecta; order Lepidoptera; family Noctuidae; genus Agrotis; species Agrotis ipsilon. Next base: position 11,413,453 of record CM052977.1, read on the forward strand.
ACAGGAATCCTTACCATGCTATAAATTAAATTAGATAAAATTTGAAGACATCTAATTTACAGGCAAATGAAGTTAATTTAAACCTTTTTATGGTTTCTGAGACAAACGTTCTTTCTTATTCATTTTGTTCGCTTTATTTTATTTTCATGAACTCTCTCTTATTTGATCATTTCTTTTCAAGTCCAATCGATTTTGATTCTTCTCAAGTCACCTTTTAAACACACTTAAAGATGCTGACAAAATTGAGCATTCACTTGTAATGAGCGTTCTTGCGAATGTTACTTTCACCAATTTAGCACTGTTTTTAACATCTATTCTTACATGTAATGGCGTGTCATGAGTCATGATGCTCCAGAAGCAAATCGGTTTCATACATTGAATATGGTTAGGGACGCACCAGAAGCGTTCAGTTTCATACATTCGACAGAACGTGTCGCGACACGACACGACCCGAGTGTGTTTTCACCTTAACGAGCTCTCTGGCGTGCCCTTTGCCAAGTCAATTGTCAAATCCGACATGATAATGATTTTTTTTTCAACGCCAGATTGGCTACATAAAGATCGAAAAAATGTCCGTAGTGATGTTCCTCTTTATACCTACTTGGCTCTGTTCGTTGTTCATTTTTACAAAATTAAAAACAGCGAATACTCGATGTTCTGTCACAAGTGAATACTCAATTTCACCAGAACCTTAACAGTACAAAACCTAAATTCACAGCTTATTCAACGAAAAAACAACAACACCGCACATTCAGACACATCATGACAAATTACAACATCCACCAGAACAAAAGCAATTTAAATTCAAGCAGAAACAATTGATCACACAAACCACGTACGAAAGCGAAAAGTGTCGGGGGATAGGTTAACGTTTATTGTTTTTCATCGTGAATACCTCGCTAGGGACAAGGCTCGCTGATGTTGTGTTATTATGGTACAAACGACCAACTTTAGCGGGCGCCAGGGGGATATTTATCAAGGTAATTTACTGCTAGTACCTTGTCATTACCGCGCGCTTGCTTTTATGCTGCTATCTTGCTAATATTATGAGTTAGAAAGTTTGGTTGTCTGTTGCTCAGTCACGCAAGATTGACAAAATGGAATTGAGTGGATTTTGTCACGTAAATAGTAATATTATAGCAAAAAGTACGTTTCATTCCGCTATGTCAGATTCGACAGATTCGACTTCGACTGTCGAGGGTTAGAACACAGTCATATAATTTATCACCACTGCGCTCAAAACAAAGAAAGAAAACGCTGCGATGAAATCAACACGAGGACTTGTTCCTACAATTGTGCACACGGCTACAACATTGGTTTTGTATAGCTTAATGCTATTATAAAGCCAATATAGTAAGCTGACCGTTGAATACATGGAAAAATCATACAAAGCGAGACCACGATAAACTGGTTTCTTATAGCTTAATGTGTAGCCGTGTTCACCAATATACACTGGACCTACGATAATGCGTATGTTAGGGTTAGTGACTTACAAGCATCATTCCACAGCTTCGCCGATCGACATTCTTAAAGTGTAATAACACTGGCGACCAGAGTTTTGGGCCACTGTATATCTGTAACGACTGTCAAGGATATACAACTGACAGCCGTGACCAAAGGCTTTACGACGTATACGGCATGTCCAGGAACCAATAACAAACATTATGCAAATCCTACTCAATTACCAATACTTCTCAAATAGTTACCTTTCATGTCTGTGCACGTAGTTCTTTCAGAAAATTTTCAATTCTAAATACAGTCTTCAATATCGTGAATCAAATTCTCGGAACCAAACTAAACGTTCAAAGTACTTGCTCAATGCTCACACAAATTGCACTAACGTTGAACAGTCAAGTAATCATCAATGGTACACTTAACCTTATTGTTAGGAATCACTCGAGCGATTTGCGTACATTATGATGTTCTATTATATCATCGTAATAACGGATTTGATGGCTGTAGAATTCTGTTTCCTGGAACGACTCGGTATGATGAGTAATTTGAGATCTGTTGAAGGGAAATCGTTTTAACTGAAACTAGATAGTAATGTAAGTGAAGGAGGAAACGAAACGCGTAAGAGGATATCCTTCACCTCAAGCCCCAGGCTCGAGACTGTCCTATCAGGCAACTGTAACCCTGGAACGTTAGCTAGTGATGGATCATCGTGGATTTTAGTCAGTAGGGAGAACTCATTTAATGATTTTACTACGACAAAAAAATATAAAGTTGACGTCGGACATTGCAGAGCGATTAACGGCTAACCTAGGCGCAGGCTTGAAGACTGTGCGAAAATGTGTAGCTTGCCGTTTGATCAAGTACCTGCTTTGCGTAGATGCCACATTATGCAATACTTAAACTAGATGTTACTACTTAGACATCACCTGGCTACAACATTCAAGTCACTATCGACAAGTCCAGTTTAGCAGCACAAAGCAAATGCCATTAAAAAAAAATTACAATATCTCCTGTTACTCAGAATTTACTTACGGCTTGACTTGAATTCCACTGTTGAAACCCACATTCAACAAACCTTAAGAAAGACTGAATAGCTCTTGAAATAAGAATAGCTGAACCGATCGATCTTTAGTTTAAGCTGCGCTTTGGTTGCGACGAAGTTGGTCTGTGGCGGGGCGACCAATCGACCTATCTAACAGTTTGCAAGTTTTCTCCTCTACCAAGCACGTAAAGCAGTTAGTCACGGATGTCATTTGTAGCATCTTTGACAGTCATCATATTTTGCTTCAATGCAATATCAGCACAAATTGTAACACAAGAACATCCTATTTTCCACAAATTTTATTAATGAAATCCCTCATCACTCGTTGTCTCATTTACTAATTACACCACCACGTAGAATCTTACCTCATAAATTGTGCCAAACTTCTAAGCACGAGTGTCAAAATTTATAACATCAGCTTTGTTAAGGGCGGTGTTATTAACCAAATAAATTTTGATTACGTGTATTCCTTTTTGTTTATTACGCACTCTATTGTTATTTATTTCATTGTTATTTAAGGAGTGTGTAGGAGGTATTTTCGGTTCAGGTGTTTATTGTATTTCGTGCTCAAATGTAGCCTGTTTTCTGGTATTTCTAATAATGTTTATTGGAGTGTTTCTTCTTTTGCTAATGGGTCTTGTTGGTTATTTTATTACTTGACTGTTAATTATTTAAAATTTAATAGATCAACCTTCAGCATCAGCATATAAAGTTCCCACTGCTGGAACACAGGCCTCCTCTCTGAGAGTGGGCCACAATCCACCACGCGGGCTCAATGCAGGTTGGTGGATGTCACATATCTTCGAATTATTAGTTCTAGGACATGCCAGTTTCCTCACGATGTTTTCTTTCACCATTTTGAGAGCAGTGGTGATGAAATAATTACACAAAGTAATGCGCCGTATACTTTTTGTCTCATTACGAATATTATTTTAGGACTTCGTTTATTCTTCATTATTTTTGCTACGCTCATTAAGGCGTATCGTATATTTTTGTAAATTATAAATCTTCTAAAAATTTTCCTCCATATTTCCAACAACGTATTTCTCAAAATTTTCCGTCTTATAACAACGGATTTTTTTACAATCTCCAATCTCCTCTAAGCCAGTATTTTAACAGTTAATCTCGGCTTTTGGGCTGAACCACTCAAATTCGCAGTTCATTAAACAAATGAAAGTGGATTCGCATTCAAAGCATTGATTTCGAACTCTTTAGAATAAAACCACAGAAGGTTGACCTCAAACATGGAGTGAATACACAGACAGACATGTATCAGGTATAATGGGTATACGCAAAACCAAAACTGACATTCAAATGAAAGTACAGATAATCATCCTCTATACTAGTCACATAAAAGCCTGCTACTAATTAGCAATTACAACTTAGCAGCATGCACGTACTTGGCTAGAAAGGAGCATGCTCAAAAATCGAAGGTAATTCGATTTTTGATCTTATGTCTGTTGAGATAACATGTATTATTTGCGAACATGTGTCCACCAATCACCATGATAGAAAATGCTAGTTTAAAACATCCACATAAGTTTGATTTTTTTAGCGATAATCTTGCCTTCGACCGCTAAGTCGCCTAATGGTAATCGAAAATGCGGTAGACGGAGAAGCACGCTTGGCTAGAAGAAACCTATTCACTTTTGGCTTAAAGGCCTCAAGATTGTAGCTATCAATGCGCTTGTGAATCTGTACCTTGATATTGACATACGTACTCTTCTATGTGATAGTACTTAGTGTTGGCCCAGTGGTATCCTCCCCGGCTTACGAGTTGCAGTTCGTCATCACCATTAATAATTGCTCTCAAAACGGGGATAAAAAACATTGTAAGGAAACCGGCATGTCCTAGAACCAAAATTTCAAAGACATGACATGTGATCTACAAGGAATCTACCAACTCGCATTGGGCCCGCGAGGTGGATGTGGCCTGTGTTGTTTTGGGAAAATTAAAGGCAGAAAATTAAAGAATGATGACTTTTCTATATAGGTATTCGTGCGCCTATTCCTGGTTATTGTATAAAGTGGAATTTCTGTAAAATCCTGTGACAGAACCCCTCAATTTCGGAAACAATAGCAATATTTATTGGTCTGTCATTAAACTACGGACCAAGGGAAATGACACGCAATCGTTTGCGTGCGCCGTGATGAATGCGGGGAAATGGGGGTCGCAGATATCGAATTTATTTACTCTGTTCCAAGTTTGTTTGGTTTTGGGAGCGGGAATTAAGGGGAGCTCAATCCTTGTTTGGAAATTGACGGAAATTATCTATCACTAACTTTTGCACGCGACTACGCTTAATAGTCGTGCATGGTATTGCTGTAGCGAAAACAGGAACATTTTACTAGAATATAAACATCAGAATTACTAGATTATAGAGCTGGAGAGTTTGTTCGGTTAAAAACGCTAATTTCAGTGTGTTGAAAAATCGATGTATATAGATATACTATCAGGCTATTTAAAATCAAGGTACGAATAAAAGGAGCGGAATAGCGGGGGTGAAAATGCAGGAAACAGTACATTCTTAACTCACGCCCTTTCTACGTGGGGGTAGGTAGTGCGACTCATTCAAATTCATACATCTGACACAAGCATCTGGTTCGAATGGAAACTGACCTCAATATAGTTGTTAAAGGCAGCCAGATAATGATGATCATACAAGCACGACGATTGCTAGTTAGTACTAGCAACGCACCTGAGCTTTCTGAAGCCCTCCATCAATAAGGTCAGTGTAGGTATTCCAAGGGCGTCCCCTATATATTTTTTGGTGGTACATTCATTCAATGAGTCCTCTTAGGGACGATCGTTCCCGCTAGGAGGGACTGTCAGACTTGTATTGACTAAAGTCCACGGTGATCTTTTAAGGTTTTGGCCCTATAAGAGTGGCTCCGTAAGGTTGCTGACAGATCTTTGAGGGCGTGTGGAATACGACGTGCCGTCGACCCTGGCATGACCCATAATGGAACGGAGAGTCACCTTTTACTGCTGACCGCCGCTGTCAAGGTGCATCTCCTCCTGACGTTACTACTCACCTCTGTCTTATAAATTTCTTTCCTTGTCACCTTTCAATCATCCCCTCAACATGACCGAACCATCTAAGCATACTCTTTTCAATATTTGTCACTACGTTCTCTTTTGACCCGCGACACTGAAAAGTTTAACTCCAAAATGAAGTTTAAAATTTCTTGAAAATGATGGGTGCATCTCGCATCTCAGAAGATTCAATCAAATATCTTTCGGTGCACGAATAAAAGTCTGTCGCTCAAGACATCAATATTTTATTCAAGAATGTAGGACATTTCTCCCGTATGGACGTATTACACGAGAAATAGGAAATACCTTTTCGTCTGACTCTCTGCTCACAAGGAATATTGGTTGGTATTATTTGCCATCTTCATATATTTATGACAAGCGACCCGCCCCGACTCCGCACGGGTGCAATCTCTACTATATTATGCATGTTATACAACGTGTCACGTTAATAGCGCAAAACCTCTTGTGGGGTAACTCAGCCCATGTTACTGAACAATGTTTGTTCCAAGACTTTTGGAAATTCGCAAAAAAAAAATGCTGTTTCATACAAAAGGAGAAATTAGGCCCGATCAATTTCTCATTTTGTATGAAAAAGCAAATCTCGTACATAGTCACAGACAGAGGGAAGCGACTTTGTTTTATACTATGTTATGTTGTAGTGGTTTCTACACAAACATGACTTGAGATAGAAGAAGATTCTATCAAGATATTATTTGCTATAATCATAAAATGATTCGTTGTTAACAGTAAGCAACAGGAAAGATGGATTAGTAAATTAAATAGCTTAAATAAAAAAAATCTTAATAATTTAAACTTCATAACTTTATTGCTTTTTTGTTGTAAATATTGTAAACTCGGACACCGATAATTAACATAAAAAGTACCGTTTTAAATTGAAATGATGAAAACATTGACTCTTATGAAAAAATTTACCTCACGAAACGAAATAATTTCATGGAACTTTTGGGGTACCGGTATTTTTACCCTACAAAAAATAGCCAATTACTTTGCAACTGCTAAAATAAAAATGCTAATTATATTTTGTAACAGGCTTTTAAAAAACTTATTGACAGGCTTTTATCTTCGAAAATCGGTTTACAGGGGGATGTTTTTATTTTTTGGGGTTGCGTGCGTACGAATGAAAAACGAAACCGTCAAAGAATTACCGTTAATGGTTTATGTTGACCGTCCATTCATCTGTCAAAGAAGTCTAAAATTGGTTCTGTCAAAAAAGTCTAAAATCTGTTTTTTTTTTAAATTTTGACTGGTCTTAAAATTTAATTTATGGATTGATTAACCTTTCAAGGTAAATCAGAAATTCAATGTAAAACCAGTAAGGATTACTGTAATTTTACGACATCAACGAAAATTACAATAAGTTGCAAATAACAGATGAAAATAATACCTACAAACTTATACCAAAAAAAAGACTTCTCTTATAAAAAGTGTAACTGATATTATCAAGGTCAAAAATTCCGTTTTTCAGTTTATGTTTCTTTTTTGAGTGAAATGTCCATTTCATGAAAAAAATTGTATATGCTCGCAATTTTATTTTAACAACTAATTGGTACGAAACTCGCGAAACTCTCCCCGACTCGCTTTTGACCAATTTTTTCACACCCTGCATAAAAGAGATTACGCTTTTATTCTGGCGAATACTTTTCGCGGATGGTAAAAAAAAAATAATGGAAAATAGCGAGAGATTTACGGGTATGCTAATAATTTTTCTTGCAAATAAATTGAAGAATGGCCTTCTAAAAAGGTTTCCAGTGGATTCATCATCATCTGCCTAGCCTTTTCCCAACTATATAGGGGTCGGCTTCCAGTCAAACTAGATTCAGCTGGATATCAGTATTTTACATGGAGCGACTGCCTGTCGGACCTCCACAACCCAGTAACTGGGCAATACCATAACCCATGGTAAGACTGGTTGTCAGACTTTAGAGCTTCTGACTTACAGTAACGACTGTCAAAGATCTAGAAATGACAGACGAGACCAACGGCTTTACGTGCTTCCAGTCAAACCAGATGCAGCTGGTAGTATATAGTTATATCGTTCCCTGAGGGAACTATTCACGCTTTAAGACGTCATGGCAGGCCACCAGGACTTTATACTCAGCATTCATTCTCACATCACGTTGACACACACGTTGTATGTATGAAATTACCATTTAAAAATCTATGTTTAGTAAATGAGGTCACTGTTTTTTCCAGAGGTGCTAAAAAGGCCAGTTATGCAGATTTTGATTATGAATTGTTAAAAAAAATATTATTAAACTACTATTACACATTGCTGACTTTTCAGAAATGGGTATTCTGAAGCCTACCAATTAAAAAAACATGTGATTCGATTTCGGCGGAGTGCAAAAATATGAAATTAGATTTTTAAACATTACAAGAATAATTAAAATCTATTGCTGAAACAACTATTGCTAGAACAGGTAATCAGATTATAATAATTGAATACCTAATATTTGTAATATCAATGCAGCTGTTAAATTATTTTATGTCAATAAATAGTTTTTATGTTTATGTTTATTCTGACGTAAATTTTATCGCAATTCATTATTTTGTTTCTGCCAAAAGTGGCCTTTATAAACCCCCAAACCACCACAAGCTATTCATAAATTAACCCTACAAACAAAATGACATCAACCCTAGAATACTGAATGCAAAATTAGATTCACATTCGTATCACCCGTTCCGAAATTACAACTTACTTTTGGTTGGAGCTTTCATCTGACCACTGAGGTTTAATTTCAAAAAGCTTTTACTCAGACATTGTAATCTGGACCTTATTGTGTTCAATCCTGTAGGTTTCATTGACCTCTCAACTAATTAGAATTGAATAAAACAATATTAGTATACTCGTGTACAAAATGTAGATAGAGACAGAAGTTTCAATTTTATCGATTCAATAGGTGCATCCACTCAGAACAAGCAGCCTCGCGAGGCATTTGCCGCGCGAAGATGCTCGTTGCGTGCGGACGTGACTCAATAGCGCGCGCACTCTAGGACTCTCACGTTGTTTCGTGCCTCGGTCGAAAAACATTAGACGCGTCCACACAGAGTAAGCAGCCTCACGAGGCAGTTTCCTCACGCGCCAAATTCCTCGCGACGCTGCTCGGTCTGTGTGGACGCACCTAATCACCAATGTGCGGAGTAATACATTTATACAGAGACCTTATCATTGCATTTATTCGCTGCGTTGACTAAAATTGACAATGATGTGATGACGGTCAGTGTAAGGCTAACATGAGACGCATCGCTAAAACTACGACGGCCAGTGTACTCTCTTTCGTTGTAACGACGCAAAGCAGTTGTGGCTTAAAATGCTTTGACCCATGGACGCTTCGAAGCAAACAACGCGTATTATTCATTCATTTTTTTATTGACACGTAATCATATTAAAGATGTGGAAAAAATCATGCCAACGAGGAACTTTTGCCTACTATTCATAGGCTACTAGTAAGTAATGTAATGTACAAGCTTAGTTTTATTTTACATTAAAACCCCTTAAAGTATCAGTCGTAAAAAATAGTAGATTACGCACCAAGGGAGTAAAGCATTGCCTTACGTCACGGGCGTATTGAATCCCGAAACGACACTAAGGATTCTGGGGTGAACCTCCGTAGCGCAGCGAGGAGGTTCAAGTGTTAATTCCCGAGTGAAACGAGGGAATTAAGTTAAGAATCTTTAGTATAGCGAGGGATTCAAGTCAGCCCAAGACAAGGCAGCTTTACTCCCGAGGAGCGTACTCTGCTTTTCACACCTACTGCTAGGAAATAAATTCGATTTTTGAAATTTGATGTGGTACGACAACCTTCGAACGTGAAGTTGGCACCACTGTAAGCGATCAGCTGTTGCTGCCAGCGGCCGCCATTACTAATACGACTCCTTGGTGAAAGTTTTCATACGGTTTTCTTTGAGGTTCCAAATTCAAATCACATTATTCCCACGGGAATAATGAAATTCAGTACATATATTATTCCCGGCTCGAGCGAGGGGGAATAATGTCATGCTTTACAGTAGGTTTGCCTGACGTATAATATGACATTTACGAGCAAGTAGTGTGAAAAACAATTATGCAGCTGTAGAAATGCTGATCTCATAGTATAATACAAGCGTCGAGGATTGCTTCTCCCTCACGCATTCCCTCTCCACCTTGGCTAGCAGTAGATTATACTGCTTTGCAGAAGAGTAATACGCAAAAGACGATTAAGAAGAACTAGGAATTAAATGTTATGAAAAATGTCTAGTTTTAATTCCGCGTCAAAAATCCAGGTTTGTTTGCAGGATGCAATTCCACCGTATGCAATCATGCATATTGCACATGCAGCTAAGGAAACATGTATATGCACACGTGCAAGAAACGAATAAACATGCCATGCAATCAAACCTATACTCATATAGAACTAGGAATGTTTTTTTCTCTTTCTTTTCACTCTCGCCTTTTCATTAAACCTTCTGTATATAAATTACTCTGTGAATACATACAAGCTTAAACTGTTTAATTTTCAATCGATTCTTTGACGTACAAAACATAGGGTTGTCTGTTTTTACTTTGTTGTTTTATTTTGTGTGCCCTCCGACTAATTAATTTAACAAAATTGTTTACACGAGTCTTGGGCAAATGAGATGTTTTAAGGGAAAATTTAATTAGTAAATGTATTTTTATTTAATCGTCTTGTTTAAATTTTTAACTCGTAGATCTAATTACCTACAGATGTTTGTGTTTTTGTTACTGATTAAATATTGTTTATATTTTACACAGATTTGGTGTTCCGATTATGCCTTTTATTATTTTTAATTATTATTAATACATTTCCGGACGAAGAGGAAAAAAAAATAACAATGGCTGACACGAAATGTTTTTTTTTATTAAAATTAACGGTAGGTTTGCGTTTGACCACTATCTCGCCTGATGGTAAGCAAACATGTGGTCGACGATGAAGCACGCTTGCCTAGAAGTAACCTATTCACTCTTGTCTTGAAGACTCTGAGTTTATAGCTACCAGGAAACACAGACCCCGGCAGAGAAACTCCTTAGCTGTGCGTGTAATAAAAATATTGGTGCAAAACACTTCGTACATAGGGGAACAGTGTAGAAGACGAGACGCGAGGTATAATGGGGACATACACTCTTTAGGCATACTTAACACAACACTAACGTAGCGCAAGCGCCATCAGTACCCCTAGCACGAGTTTTCACTATTTTACTTTACAGAGTTTTTCCAGTATTTACAGTGTTTCTTGTATGAAAATATGGAACAGCGCCTCTGGTGTGCGAAGAAGGAACCAATTTTTCCCTTGAAAATTGTCAATTTGAAGTCGTCAAAGTTCCAGTTTACTTTACGTCTCAAATACTGAAAACTCGTGCTGACGGTACAGGATGACATTTGCAAGCGGCCATTAACAATTGGCGTCCTGTTGGCGCTTGCGTTACGTTAATATTGCCTTAAGAGGCAATACTACCTCAAATAGCTTAGCAGCATCCTCTGATACGCCGAAAATACTGCAGCATTAATTTTGAAATAAATACATGGTAAAGTTGAGGATTAATGTTAGGTCTTATGTTTGGTGAAAACACGATTCCATAAAATTTTCTCGATAGAAAAAAAACCCAAAGTTACCTCTGAATTGAACAATAAACCGCTGGCAATCATAAATACTTAAAAATAGATTATAAAACTTTTTATACTAACTGATTTCCTTTTTTTTCGCCTTAAAATAAATCGATTTTCACGTAGACAACTAAAAGAAAGAGCAAGCATTAGTGCGTGGTACGTGCAAGTGCGAGCGAGTAAGATTATACTGAAGTAGTATGCCGCCTTAAGTACCCATGTGATTTCCCATCATACCTCGCGTCCCCTTCTTATACACTGATCCCTTACGATTGATATAGCAATCCATATTGATAATACGATAGATATAAAAAAACATTTGAATAAATCGGTCACCCCTATAACACAATGTTGCATCTAAAATTCTGTGACCATAACACTAATGAAATTATCCATTGTTTCAGATTTTGGTAGCGGCGTGCGATAGGTGAGTTTATAATTAATTTTATTTGTTGCTAGGGACCTGCCTCGGCTTTGTACACGTGTAGTAAATGAGTATTAAAAAAAAACAATTAATAAAAAACTCGTTCTGACAATTACAGAAAACAAGAAATTTCAGAATCCATCTGACACAGTCTTAGCAATTCATTTTTTACCATGAAGAAGAAGGTTATTAGGATTCGCTAACAAAATCTAAATTATCTGCATAATTATTATAATGACAATAATAAGCAATGGCGTTAAAATGATGGTTATTTTGTAATAATGACGGCATTTAAAATACGATTACGGCATTTATAATAAGATTTGATCGAATTTATCTACTAAAAGCGCAAGATTATTTCGAAATTAACACGTTCTTAAGACAAAGAAAGAATAGTTTTCTGATAGAGTAACACCACTAGATTAAAAAAAACATTAAAATTAGAGATTGATATAAAGCTAAATTTTTATTAAGACTATCAAATACGTCTTAGTTTCAACGTTACGTTCATAAACGTATTAGGGAAAATGGAAAATGATCATTTTGTCACTAAGACATTGATATAAGGTACGTAGGTATATGGCAATAACTTAGCCATTCCATCAACTGAGACAAAGATGGATTGGCGAACTCATTTTCTTGAAATGATGCAGAATATCTTCAAATGATAAATGGTGTTTGCTTGGGATGTTGATTATAAACCACTAAATATCTTGATTTTTTGAATGGCAAGAAGTGCCATAAATTGACTTATTACAAGTACTATGACACAGCTTGAAGAGAAATAACAGACATTATCAACTTGACCAGAGACAATAATCTTTTTATAATGTTGCCAGACTAGAACTAAACAACACAGGTTTTATTTGATTGTTTAACAAAAAATTAAAACATTATAAAAATTACCACCTAATCATTATCCGTTCTACCACAAAAGTTAAACATCTGTTGAACACTTTTCTAAAAAAAGTATAACTTCAAAATTAGCCCTTTATACCTAGTGGTCGTTTTGTAGTAAGACTTTTATAGACAAGTACATTATTTAATTTTGTAAGTTGGTACACGTCAAAACAAAACTTTAGTTTAAAACTATATTCGACCGCTGTTTCGGTCCTTGACTACTCAGAAAAAGACAAAAACGAAACAAACACAAAGGATCACCTAAACACAAACATCTAATCAACACAAACTTAATGTCTTTTCAAGCCCAGACATTTTAAATTACTTAACTTTGTAAGGATGGATGATAAGATGTTTGTAGCTGTTTACTCTAAAATTTAAAATGGACTTGAATGTTTCATACCTTACATACAGTTTTATTCTTTAGCTCCCGTAGAGTAATGATAAAACTTCACATGGAAAACCCCTGAATGAAAATTAGTTTTCTATAAATACATTTCTTTAGCTCTCTTTATCATTATGTCCATTTCCATTATTTTTCTCCCCAGCACGTTCTATCGACTGCCCAAACGTTTATGGCAAAAATATACTCCTTTCATATTACATCTTTGGGCTAGTTTGAGGCAAGAAAAATTCTTAGCACGCACGAATACCTCTAAGCTGGGAGCTTCCACCAATAACTTTGGGGCTTAACGTACGGGAATTGTTCGGAATTACGGAAACTACCGAGATCGTGCGAAAATATTTATTTTTATATTTCCAGAAATGTTTTATTTGATGTAGAAAGCTAATTTTATTAAAATATCCAGTTTTAATCTGTGCGGTTTAATCCTCTCATTAGGTTTTATTTTAACTATTTTTCTGTAGGTTCCTTCAAAAAGTACCAACGAACCCACAGGTGAAAAATAAATAAAACAAGATCATAAAATTATTGTACGGTCTTCAACTGTACATACTTTTTGATGACACTGCGGTCGGCACGAGCGCGCGTCAATTTTACCTAATTATAAGTACGTTATTGCTACACACAGGTACAGTGTGCATTTGACATTCATAACGTCAACAACTTAAGAGAAAGGAAACGTCAATATCGCCAAACGTGTGTATTACTATAAAATATAACTTAACTTCTGTGACAACAACTTCATGTTCTCTTCTCTTCACACTCAACCAACTAACTACAATCTGCAAGTGTATGAATCGTACAATTATAATCATCATCAAATATCTTTAAGTGAATAGCCCCTGTATTCACTATTGTAGATCTTTGACAGTCGTTATTGTTGGTCATGTTTTCAAAAGTCTAACAACCAGTCTTACCCAGAGGTATCGCATTACCCAGTTACTGGGTGGCTTGCGACTTAAGTTCCGAACAAACTATAATTTCTTCCACTTTTTTGGAGCATTCGTGTGAGGAGAATTTACTGGGGATTGCGTCAGTATACACAGGCTTATGAGGATTTAGACGGGCCATAACGTAACAAAATCCTCCTAAATCTGCATCAGTCTTATTTATTTTGTGTGAACTACTAACATACACTGTGGTACTTCTTAGGATTTTTATACGAAGCCAAAATAATTATGTACACTAATCCTAGGATAACCGTAATCAGTGTCTATACCCACTGCTGGGACACAGGCCTCCTCTGTGAGAAGGAATGGGCTGTAATCCACCATACTGGCTTTGTGGGGTTTGGCTGATATCACCATGTCTTAGATTTATTGATACCATGACATTACTTTACAATGTTTTCGTTCACCGTTTCGAGAGCAGTCTGAAATAAATTACACAAGGTAATTTAATTGGGTGAATTGGATCCCATAACCTACAAAGTCATAGTAGGCCCCCACTGTTCTCTAAGCCATTCCTAACGTATATCAGAAAATTGTTGTCCACTGCTGGACTTAAACCTCCCCAAAGATCGACCATCCCACCCGAAACGTAAAGGGCTATTGAAGGACACAGTGGATTTTAGTCAGTATGAGTATGACAGTCCCTCCCGCTCTGGCCTGGATGGTATGACTCATTAATGATGATATATCACGATAAAAAAAATATCAACCGTCACCCGCCGTCTTCAATTCATTGATCCCTGCGGCACGATGGATCCCTGAGGCAACTCCTAAATGTTAATGCCTACATTTTTTGCAATCTCAACTCTTTACGCTCTGCAGAAAGTTGAAAATCAAAAGTGTTAGTACATGCAATAATTCTCATAGTGCTCCTCTAGCTACCAAAAGCGAGAACAAAACACGGTGCGGTTATTCAAGAGAAAATCACTTACTTCCAAGTAGCTAACTCTATATACTCTTAACACACTATATACCAATATATATTATGAGGTGTGAGGTAGAACAAACAGACCACAAGCCACATAGGAGCTAGGTAACGCATGTTGGTTGCAGCGACGATGACCGCAAGCTGTGGTGCCTGAGTGTAGCTCCAAGATTTGAGAACTGAGATAGATTTTATGGGTTTAGTTTGTGAAGGAGAATAAAGCTGGCTATTGTCTGAAATGCGGGTGGGATTAGAATCTCAATTTATGAAATTTTTCGTTTCCTATACGTAACACGTCGGTCTCGGCTGTCATTTTCTCGAAAATCTGACGTCTAGTCTTACCATTTTATTTAAGCGTTGTAAAATCATTAAATGAGTTCTTCCAGCGGGATCCCTTCCGCTCTGCCTCTCGGATTCGCTCTGTCTGTCAGGCTCGTACTAACTAAACTCCATGGTGTCCTTCAATAGCCCTTTATGTTCCGGGGTCACGGTAATTCGTTAGTCACGCGAACCCGACAGGCTTTAGCCCTCTAAAGGGGCACTCCGTCCTAATGCTGACACTCTTTGAGAAGCACGTGGAACACAACGTGCCATCGACGTGGGCATAGTTTATTATTAAGTGCCGTTATAATAGATTTATATTTATAAAAGATAAATGGAAAAATGAAAACCAAGTAAATATATCGTTATAAGTTGTAATGATTATATACCAAGTATCCTTTAATATATTGGGAGCATCCATATTTTGATGTTGGCTGAACATACACAGTTAACAGTTGAAACTATTTTGCAAATAATTACCTCATAATAAATAAAACGACCATTTTGTCAGAACAATAAGTTATTTTTCAAGACGCTTTTCTTGAAAACTGCAACGTTAATGGTTGGAAATGGAAATGATTTTTTGAAAGAATAGATTGAATTGGAAGAATAGACTGTCTATTCTTCCAATTCAATCTATTCTTTCAAAAAATCATTTCCATTCTTACCAAAACTTATCTTCACCTAAAGTCAGCACATTTAAGGCAAAGAGAAAACGATTTTCTTTTTAATGACGGGTACTTAGCTCTTTGCAACATCCGGTACTAGGATTTAGTGGTTTCTTCAAGTAAACTTTGCAGTTTCTAGTCGGGTCTTAACATAGAGAGTTTTCCAGGGTTGCGGGAATGCTTAAAGAGTTTCCGCGGTTTATTTAAGCAAGAACTTAAAAAAATAAAACAATTAGTTTATTACAAAGTATTTAACCCGAACCTATATGTTTTTTAAAGCAATCTAGAAATTCACAATACGTCACTTCTTGGTCTATTTTTAATAGGTCTGACGTCATGAACACCCAGTTCAGAGTTCTGATATTTGCAACGACGATATATTACTAGACTCCGCATGCACGATCTAAGGAACAAAAACTATTCTGTCAACTCGCTGAGGTACTACGTAAGCGAGGGGGATGGGGTACTGCGTCGTGATTGGCTAACTCAAGGTCTGTTCTGTCTCAAGGTATGTTTACGGCCCACAGAAGTGGTTGAAAATAGACGGATATAAGACTTTTTTGCCGAATGTGTTGGCGGACATCGGTCGCCTGTTATTAGGAGTCTAGTAAGATATCGTCGTTGGATATTTGTAAATATTCATAGTTTAATAATTAATATAATATTCAATTAAAAAAAGTATATCCAATACTTTTCAAAACTGTAACTGAAGGACTTTAGCCCCTTCGTACACTAAGCGACGCAAGTCTTCGATACCTTAAGACTTCGCTATCCATTGACCCGTGCGAGCCTCTATGGATTTGTATTGAGATATTATGCCACTGTTGTATGATAACACCGTCATCTCTCTTTCACCTCATGTAAAAGATTTGGGCCTGTACATTGACGACTGTTTGAGCTGGAAAAAGCACGTGGCTCAGGTGAGTCAGAAAGTCACGTTCTCGCTGCGGTCTCTCTATAGATTCAAGCATTTCCTCCCATCTAGCACCAAACTCACTTTGGTTCAGTCACTTGTGCTTCCTATTATCGACTATGCTGATGTTTGTTATTCTGATCTTTCTCAAGAACTTCTAAATAAATTGGATCGACTTCTCAATAACTGTATTCGCTTCGTTTTTGGCCTTCGAAAATACGATCACATTTCTTCTTTTCGTCCCCAACTTAAATGGTTGCCTATCCGACGCAGGAGGTCCCTCAGATCTCTCTGCTTGCTCTTCAAGATTATGAACGATCCATGTGCTCCTGATTACTTAAAAACTCTTTTCAAAGTATTGGGCAGTTCTCATAGTCGTAACCTTCGTGCTTCTAAAAATATACTTCTCCAAATTCCTTCACACCATACCGGTTTCTTGTCCAATTCTTATACCATCTCAACCATTAAGCTCTGGAACGCGCTACCCTTTAGCATTAAGAAAGCTGAAAGCAGTTTCACTTTCAAGAGAAAAGTACAAAACCGCCTATGTCGCCTAGTGTACGAAGGAGTTAATTAGATTTGTCGCGAAACTGTCCAAACGAGAATCTTCACCCTGAAACGTTATTTCCTATAGATAGAATACCGTGTATATTAGTCAGTACGAGTCGGACAGTCCCTAAATTAATAAAATAAAAACCAAAATAATATATTGGTATATGGTGGGGAGACTAGCCCAAGCTAAGAGTCTGTATTTCAGAACTCCGCCTCTTTGGTGGAATGGTAACATTTAAATAATTTCGTAAGTGTTCTAATGACTCGGTCGGTATGTTTAACATTAATTTAATATGGATATTTGAATTAAATGAGAGGAGCTCGTGGCTAAATAATTATAGCCGCACAGGCCGATCTTCCGGGTCAAGCCGCGCTTGCCTAGGTTGGTCTGTGGATGGGTGACCATCTTTCATAGCGAGTTTTCTCCGTGCCTCGGAAAGCACGTAAAGCCGTTGGTCCCGGCTGTCATTTGTAGATCTTTGACAGTCGTTACTGTTAGTCAGAAGCTCTAAAAGTCTGACAACCAGTCTTACCATGGGGTATGGTATTACCCAGTTACTGGGTTGTGGAGGTCCGACAGGCAGTCGCTCCATGTAAAATACTGATATCCAGCTGAATCTGGTTCGACTGGAAGCCGACCCCAATATGGTTGGGAAAAGGCTAGGCAGATGATGATTTGAAACTAAATGAATAGGTTTTAATATTTATTTTGGTGGGAAAATACAGGCAATTGTTATGTGGTATAATAAAATGATAATTATCTACACATAAGGAACAATGATGTTCCATTCTCAACACAGCATAAATTAATTCCAAAACCATCTTTATGGCAACAATAAATCTATTCTTGCATGATAGTAGCATGTTAAACAGCTCATAAAATTATTTATAGAAAATGGTTCAGTATTATGTGCAGTTAACACCCTCGGACACGACCTACACGCTCAAACAATCTGCTCAGTACTAGTCTGACAGATCCTCCCGTCTTGCTTTATGTGGAAGGGCTCATTTGATGATTTTACCACGGTTAAAAATAAGATGACTTACTCAAGCGGAAAAACAATTGAAAAATTCATGTTTTTCTTGTAGGGGCAATCTAAAGTCACCGATATAGCCCACCGGATTAGCAAGCTGAAGTGGCAATGGGCAGGCCATATTGCTCGTAGAGCAGATGGCCGTTGGGGTCCAAATGTTCTAGAGTGGAGACCACGGACTAGCAAGCGCAGGGTAGGACGTCCACCTACAAGGTGGACAGAAACCTTATAAAGGTCGTCAGAAGACGCTGGATACAGGTCGCTTCCAAGCGGCCGGAGGCCTATGTTCAGCAGTGGACGTCCAATGGCTGAGATGATGATGAATGTACAAGTTTTTCATATAAAACTATAATTAAAAAAAAAACTAGCTTGGTCCGAACTGTCAGAGTATAGCCCATTAGACTGATATGTAGTTGAAAGATTTTCCCTGTTACAATGAAATATCAAGGTATTTTAAACCCTATTCTTTATACTATTAAACTCTTAAATTAAGTCGCATTATCCGACACCGTGAACTTGGCATTACTATCCGCTTAGCCCTGAACGTGGAAACTAAATTTACTGAGCTTTTACTATCGAGAAGTCGTGGGGGTAGTCTCTTTGTAGATTTACTGGTCGAATGCAGTTGGCAAAGGAGTTTAGTGCTCATGCAACAAACAAACTTTTGGCACAATGGAGGTCCAATTCTCTGTGTTTGGGAGGCCGAACGATATTTCTTAGGTAGAAAATTTCATGTCCTTTTTCCCCAAATGACTGAACTGATTTGGCTGAAATTGCATACATTTATGAATTGTAGATAGATAGAGTACACTTTATTGTCAAAATAGCACAGAGGTTATCCTAGTTAGGATTCCTAACTTCAAAAAAATATTGCGTTCCCAATACACGTACCTATCAATAAGTTATTATTATTTACTTTGTGGGAGAAAATAGATAAAATAATATTTATAAAAAATAACAACAATGGTAAACGGTGTTACAATATTTCTAATTTCATGGTTACTTATTATAACGTATTTATATGAATACTAGCTGCCCCTTGCCCACTTCGTTGGGCGGTAAAAATTTTAACTTGTGATGAAATGATGAGTGTGGTTCGGTTAGTACTGAGTGCCGAGTGCTATGATTTATTTCCTGACTGCCAGAAGGAGGATTATGTTTTTATTGCATACTGACAGTAACCGCCCGCCGACTTTCTGTTGCTAGGCGTTGCTCATGTTCAACGCTAGATTCCCGAGCACAGGCCTGCGATGTTCTCATTGTTTGGTTAGCGAGCCATTGCGAGCGCTCAGCGCAAGTGTCCCTATCCCTTGTTGCTGAGATATGCTGCTTTAAATCACTGAGACGCTGCGCACGTTCAGATTCGCTAGATTCCCAACCACGGGCTTGCGATGTTCTCGCGCTTTGGTTTTTTTTTTCGTGACATCAAATGAGTCCTCCCAACTCGGGAGAGTCGGAGGGACTGTCAGACTTGTACTGACTAAAATCCACGATGTTCTTCGGTAGCCCTTTGAATAACGGAGTCGCGGTGTACGTATGTCCCGCAACCCTGGCTAGGTTGTGGCCCTCTATAGGGTCCCGTCGTTATTCTGACACTCATTGAGGCGCGCGTGGAACACAACGCGCCGTCGACCCAGGCATGGTCCATGGTCGGACAGCGAGTTGCCCTTTACTCGAAGCCCACATGCCCGATGATCGTCCCGCGACATCCGTCGCCTGCGGCTGGGGCGGAGGGAGGACGCTGTTCTCTCTCTCACCTATTCCGCCTCCTTCGCGAGCATGACTGCTTCGCAGAAGGAGGAGACCGCTTCCCACTCCGTCTCGCCCCGCAGCATTGCCGCGACCAATGCCGGGTGCGAGAGGTCTCCACCTATCGCCTGCGTGAGGACACGGCGGTGCTCGGCCCAAGCAGAGCAGTCTTGCGTATGCTACGCAAGTAGCTGGACGCCGTGAGGCCTATCCAGCTATTCCACAAAGAGGGGAGCGAGCATCTGCGAGCGCTCAGCGCTAGGTGTTCTCGATGTTCTCCAGCATTGGTTGGCAAGACGCTGTGACCGCTTTGAGCTCGATTCCCCAGCGTGTGCTTGCGAAATATTTTCTCTATTCCTCGAGAGGCGCTGATGATTTTCAAGAGCAGACTCTTCCATACGGCGTACTCGAGTTGCTCTTGTCTGGGATGTCTGTCGGGAAAGTTGTGATTTCCTTCTATAACAATCGCTGAAACTGTCCGATATCCCAAAAACATGAATAGCAAAAACATAAAAGCTTCGAATTCAAAGAATGAGAACGCGGTAGTAGGGCAAAGCGGCGGAGCGGGCTTGCGGACGGCGAGTAATGGGTAGCTCGCCGTCCGACCGAGGACCAAGCCCGGGTCGGTGGCGCGTCGTGTTTCGCGCCAAATGCCTGCTGGGGCCGCGGGTTTTTGTTAACCCAGGATACCGTGGCCCCGGAACGTAACGGGTATCGGAAGGAACATGGGTGGATTTTAGTCAGTAAGAGTCTGACAGTCCGCCTCACCCAGGGCTCAGGACTCATTTGATAATTTTACCACATAAAAAAAAGACCAACACATAATTGCACAACGCCATCCAATGGATCTTTCTTTGTCGTGTCGATGATTCCTTTATATTGTATGTTTCGACCAAAACTCTGCCACGTTGACGGCGTTGGTGGCCTCGAGTAGATCCCTTAGAGTGCAGGTGGTGTTACAAAGAGTACAATTGAAAAGGTGGGCCATCGTTTGCGATGATCCAATGGATAAAACGTCCGTACAAAGCATGTTCTAATGCGGTTCGCGAATGGACGGCGGCATTTTGCGATTTAGTAATTTTATGTTATCTTCGAAACTATTTAGCCAATTGGAGCAAATCGTATCTCTATGATGTTCTTGTGATCATAATAATATTTTTATGGATAAGGTTTAATACTTAGTTGATTAAAAAACCGTCCAAAGGAATGATGTGGTTCGTGAATAGACGGCGGCGTTTTGCGATTTAGTAATTTTATGTTATCTTCGAAACTATTTAACCAATTGACATACTGTTTGGGGCAAATCGTATCTCTATGATGTTTTTGTGATCATAATAATATTTTTATGGATAAGGTTTAATATTTAGTTGATTAAAAAACCGTCCAAAGGTAAGTATGACGAAAAATACTTTTATAACTCGTAAAAGCTACTATATCTACTAAAACATAAAAGATAGAAATATGGTGTCGCGGACTTTATTGTAGAACTATTCAAAGCGGACATTTTTGCCGTACATTGTTTTCAATTATAAACAACTGTTAAGGCAGCGCACGCTAATAACTCTGTTAGAAGAGCATTTTTTGTCCGCCCGGCTAAACAAAACTTGAGATAGTTCAGCTAATATGCATGATATCTTTATAATTTATAGCCTATAGCACTCAGGGATAATGTAGCTTTCTACCAGTGAAACAATTTTAAAGATCGGTTCATTCCTTTCGGAGATTACCCATTACATACAAACAAACAAACAAACAAACAAATTTACCTCTTTATAATATTAGTATAGATACAAAAATAGACAGAAATATTATGTATGCATACGTACATACATTGACCTGCGTTGTTTGGTCATAAGCAAAATATTTTTTTTACCGTGGTTAAATCATTAAATGAGTCCTCCCACCCAGGGCAGAGCGGGAGGGACTGTCAGACTCGTACTGACTAAATGCCACGGTGTCCTTTTAGAGCCCTTTACGTTCCGTGGTCTTGGTAATTCGCGAGTCCCGCGACCATAAGCAAAATATAGGTTTAAAAAGTTATTATATAAAACATGTTCGTAGCATGGAGGCGACTTTTCCGTAGGCCATTGAAATCATAGATGCAACCTTGCTGACTATCGATTCACGATACTTATACTTAACCATGAACTCAATCAAGGTCTTATAGTCATTATAATAAATTGTGTTTAGTTTATTCGTTTTGTTTTCGTTTATGGAGGTCAAAAATGGACCCAACATTTTGGGTCCATTTAAGGACCTTACATTCTGGGTCCATTTTTGGCCTGCACATTTTTTAAGTTATAAATCAATGATTTTTTATTAAACTAGAACACTAGTTAGATAACAAGATATTGCTAATTGGATGTATCTGGTATTAGTATGGTCTACATAATAACGAATATAATATTAATATAATATTCTAATCTATTCTAGGAATTTCTCCTGTGTCGTTGTTGCATTCACAAACATAGAAACTCACATACAAAATCACCCAGCCCTGGAACAAAAACTTTCTAATCATAGAAATATTTGTTCCGCGCAAGGATCGAACTTGTGACACGTTACACGGCAGTGGATGACTCAACCACTGCGCCAACAATATTGTCTAAATCTTTTACGCTTTTTTATAAACCGAATACAAGAATTGAGACTGGTATGAACAAATTGCTACTATTGTGTTTTCGTGTCCGAGACCAGGGACATGTCCACAATTTGTACGTATTGGTTTTGTAGACGCCATTTTGTATGACTTCGTTCAATTTTTGGTACCTACCATTAGTTGGCCTTGTGTGGCCTATGTTTGATCATCATTATCATATCAGCCGTAAGACGTCCACTACTGAACATAGGCCTCCCCTTTAGACTCCCAGTAGGACCGGTTGCGGCCTGCATCCAGCATGATCCTGTGGCCTTCATAAGTCGTCTGCCCACCTAGTGGTGGACGTCCTACGCTGCGCTTGCCGGTGCGTGATCTCCATTCGAGAACCTTGTTTATGTTTATACGAAATCAATTCATCGCCTCCCTAGCCTTTTCCCGACTATAGTTATTAGAGTCTGCTTCCAGTCGGACTCGATGCAGCTGAATATCAATATTTTACATGAAGCAACTGCCTATCGAACCACAACCCAGTAACTGGACAATACGATACCCGATTTTTTTTACGTGGTAAAATCATCAAATGAGTCCTCCCGACCCGGGCAGGGCGGGAGGGACTGTTAGACTTGACTGACTAAAATCCACGGTGTCCTTCAGTATTCTTTTTGTGTACCGGAGTCGCGGTATACGTATGTCTCGCGACCATACGATACCCCATGATAAGACTGGTTCTCAGACTTATAAGCTTCGACAGTAACGACTGTCAAAGATCTACAAATGGCAGCCGGGTCTAACAGCCTTACGTGCTTTCCGAAGTATGGACGAAACTCGCTATGACAGATGGGCACCCATTCACAGACCAACCTCGGCAAGCGCGATGTAGCCCGGAAGATTGGCCTGTGCGGCTGTAATTATTTATAGCCGCGAGTTCCTCTAAATGGAGTCAATTAAATTCTTAAAAAAATACGATAATTGTGTTGATCTTATCATGTCAGCAAAAAACGTTTTAAAAATTTCATAATACACACGGCTACACATTAAGCTATACAGAACCAGTATTAGCTGACCGTTTATTGTGTGTAAAAATCGTACAAAGCGAGACCAAGTCAAACTGGTTTTGTATAGCTTGATGTGTAGCCATGTGTACTGCTCGGGTGATATCAAAATAGATTGACAAAATAAACACGAAATTGTCTCAGTTATATAGTTTGTACTATGATTGACATCAAACTGCTTACATAATACATTGTAACACGCAGATTTCTAAATGTTTTGTTTACCATCAATTAATATTGACAGCTGGTTGAGTTAATGCCAAATATTTGTAGCATTAGGTTCAGTTAGTAACCATCATTACATGACCCGTATTATAGGGCGTTAGTCGGTTTTAAACAAACTATTTTCTTATAAAAAAGCTTTTATTACGTTTTAAATAGTAGATTACGCACCAAGGGAGTAAAGCATTGCCTTACGAATCCTTAGTGTAGCGAGGGATTCAAGTCAGCCCAAGACAAGGCAGCTTTACTTCCGAGAAGCGTACTCTGCTTTTCACACCTACTGCGAGGAAATAAATTCGATTTTTGAAATTTGATGTGGTACGGCAACCGTCGAACGTGAAGTTGGCACCACTGCAAGCGATCAGCTGTTGTTGCCAGCGGCCGCCATTACTGATACGACTCCTTGGTGAAAGTTTTCATACGGTTTTCTTTGAGGTTCCAAATTCAAATCACATTATTCCCACGGGAATAATGAAATTCAGTACATATATTATTCCCGGCTCGAGCGAGGGGGAATAATGTCATGCTTTACAGTAGGTTTGACTGACGTATAATATGACATTTACGAGCAAGTAGTGTGAAAAAAATATTAGCAAAGTAGGTACTCGTCAAGACGAATTAAACGAGTCTATACTCGATGGGTTTGTGTTTCATTACAGAGTTTCTATGACCACCTTCGAGCTCCATCATCAGATCAGCTCTATGTCATCATCACATTGAATTGTCACACGATATACATATACTTTGCATAGCTTGGAATGGATTGATAATAAATATTTAAATTAAATTTATCACATTTAACTTGCAGGATTTGTTAACAGACAACAGGACAGGTAAAACTAATAAAAGCTTGTAAAAAGCAACCGCTTTTGGTCAAAGTGGTGTATTTTATTTCTTACAAATAGAAAAAGAATCAAGTATAGATTAAATATAGAATTATGTCTCCTATGCCTTTCATTCATATTCATTTTTGATTTAAGATAGAGACAAACCTGACAAAAC
This sequence comes from Agrotis ipsilon, assembly GCA_028554685.1. Taxonomy (NCBI): domain Eukaryota; kingdom Metazoa; phylum Arthropoda; class Insecta; order Lepidoptera; family Noctuidae; genus Agrotis; species Agrotis ipsilon. Next base: position 11,438,325 of record CM052977.1, read on the forward strand.
CAATTTGCCCCGTTAGTAAGGCCGCGAAAATTGTCAATCAAAATAAATAATCACTAGATAGTATAAAATGCATAGCTTTCTGGCCTTTATAATTGTCCAATTACGAGTGTTCAGCCGTCAATTTTGTCCAATTCGTAATGTTTACGACTTTAGGGCCATTAAGTTTATGGTCGATTGCCTGTATCGTGTGAATTGCTGTTGTAACTGCCGGGTATTACACCGTGGAATAGCGAAGAATGTCTTAACTTTATTTTCTTTTACTTAAAAAAGAAAAAGAAAACATTTCCCCCACACTAGATTTTTTGAGGTATTCCACGAAAGGCACCCGCTGACAATGACACTTGAGCTCTTGCACCTTATCTATTCAACATAAGGCTCCTGTCAAAATTTTTCTCAGGTACCCTTCGTGGAATACCTCGATTTTTTTCCTGTATCGTGTATGAGTTTAAAAATATCTAACATAATATATCAGAAGCTAAAATCATAGCTGTCGTCTAAAAACCAGTTTTTGCATGAGGTATCGTATTATCCAGTAACAGGGTTGTGGAGGTCCAATAGGCAGTCGCTTCTTGTGTGCTACTGATATACAGCTGAAACTGGTTCGACTGGAGGCCGATCCCAATTTAATTGGGAAAAAGTTTGGCAGATGATAATCTATAATCATTATATATAAAGACCTAGATCCGGAACAACTACTTGTATTTGTCAGTTTTATTTATGAGGTATTCCATGGCACCTGCGAAAAGGTTTGACATGTCGAATAAATAAGGTGCAAGTAGCTCAGGTGCCATTGTCAGTGGGTGCCCTTCGTGGAATACTTCTTATTTATGAGCCGCAAAGTTCTCAAAATTCATTATGTCTTGTAACGTTGATTAAAAAAAAAAAAACATTGGTATTTGGTTTGAAATCATTGTAGTCCTTTTATATTATTAACAGCTATAGATCGAAGACCCATAGACCCACTAAAACAATTCAATCAATCTTAAGACTTGAAAAATATATTTAAAAAAAAACCAAATGAGAAATTAAAAACTCTCTCCGTCAATTTTAATTAAAACTCGGTCGAAAGAAAATATTGCAAATCGTTTAAAAACGTAAGAAAATTATTACCGAAGATGGAAAGAAACTTGATTTAATTAAACTCATAGAACTTTGCTTACAAGGCAGTGCAAGAAAAAAACAATTTGCGGCTTCAATGGTTTTATAGATAAAGAAAGAGTTATAAGACTTTGCGAAAATTTCAATTTATGATTCTTATCGAAAGTTATTCGAATTATAATATTAATTTATCACTTCCGTACTATTGAATGGAAAACTGCACCATTACTGAATCCGCCATTTATTAAATAAAAATAATCATCTTGGAACTTGAATTTGCCGGTCATGTCAAATCACACCGCGCTGACATACGTCACCCTGACTTGTCTCTGCTTGCTCCACTAAGGATGTACCACGATGCGAAGGGTTGGGATTCCAGTTACCGATTCACGTTTAACAGTACATTCGTAAAGGCACACCTCGACGCTCATGTTTTTGAGTCCCATTTTCCAATGCAAATGTACTTTTTAATTTTTTCTTGAGCTTTATTGACATTGGTGAAGAAAAACCGTAGTAAGGTTGGCAACTATCGAGAATAGTTACAATTACTGTCAGACCGCACAAAGATAGGAGTACAGAATGCGATCAGTCTGTCAGGACACAAAAAAAGAACAATGCAACACGCAAACCACTCACCCTAATCTCGAACGGGTTTTGGTGAAGTATAAGTAGACCGGCTTGATGAAAAAGAGGCTGAGAAGCATCCTTGTATACTTGGTATTTAAGCCTTGACACAGCGTAACGTGGTCACAATTTGAATGATTTAGTGAAGTGATGTCACTCTCATCATCATCATCATCAGCCACAAGACGTCCACTGCTGAACATAGGCCTCCCCCTTAGACCGCCACGCCGAACGACAATTCGCCACTTGCATCCATCGGTTGCCCGCGACTCTCACGATGTCGTCGGTCCACCTAGTGGGAGGCCTACCTACGCTGCGTCTTCCTGTCCGTGGTCGCCACTCGAGAACCTGTCTTCCCCATCGTTTGTTAGTTCTACGAACTGACACTTCAACTTGCAAATTTTAAGAGCTATGTCGGTGACTCTGGTTCTTCGCACTGTCGCAATCGCAATGTCACTCTAGTGAACCGTAACTAGGGATGTACGTACGTGGTACGGCGCGTCGTGTTCCACGCGCGCCTCAAAGAGCATCAGCATAATGACGGGGCCCGCTCTCAAAGGGCCAAAGCCTGCCGGGTTCGCGGGACTCATTCCATCACCGTGACTCCGGAACATAAAGATAAAGGGCTATTGAAGGACACCGTGGATTTTAATCAGTACGAGTTTGACAGTTCCTCCCGCCCTGCCCGGGGTCCCACCCCTCACTCTCGGGGACTCATTTGATGATTTTACTAAGTGAAAAAAAAAGGGAATACGTGTTTAGTCGGTTCTGCGTTCTGCGGCTATAATGCTGCAACGTAAAGGGCAATTGATGGTTTTAGTCAGTACGTGTCTGACAGTCCCTTCCACACTAACCAGAGCGGGATTAGTCACGTGATGTTTTCCCACGAAAAATCTCTAATTTTGTTTTCCAAGATATGGAGGAAATTAGGTAAATGTTAGATAGATCTTCGTGGAACTTACACTCAAATAGTGTCCAAACCAAAGCACATAATTACGTTGGTAAATACAACATGGAACCTGGTGGTTTATGCGGTTTCATCTTCAACAGAGCAACCCAGTCATATGAAACATAAGTTGTGGTTGCCTGCTAATTGGTAACTTGGTTAAGCTAATTCTGGACTAAAATGTGAGTTAAAATAAGACTAACTTCCATTGAAATAAAGGGCATTTTCCAAATACAATTTTATCATTTAACTATTGTACACAAAACGAAACGCTCGGGTCATGGGGTCCGAGTGCGCGTCTCCTTTTTAAAGAAATTTCTCGCCGACTGATCGACAGTTCACGTGACCAGAGGGCTGGTTCCTTTTTTGGTCAAAGAATAAGCATTGCCATCCAACGTGGCAATGCTGCCAGTCTTCTGGGCACGTTTCCGGATGACAGCGATGCGGAGGAGTACTTTGACGTCTAAGTGACTCTGCCTTTTTATGTTTTTTGTTTTTGTTAAAATAGGTATTTTTTATTTTTTTTATTTTAGTGTAAGTTTAGTTGTAAATGTATAGTTTTATTTATTTTTAATTTCTAGCTTTAGTTTGTATATATTCTATTTAACTACTAAATAGAGCAAAGCAAATGATATTTGTAAATACGCGATTCATCATTAATAAACACTCGTACTTAAGACTTGTACATATATTACAAATCAAGTAATTTTGGTTGCGTCCAAGAAGCGAGAATATTTATCTTGTCATTACTCATTCATATAATCATTGTATTGTATTGTATAACGGGCTAATTGTATTGTATCCGCAACTCTATGTCATATGCGTGTGACTACACGCATAATTATGCGTATTTAAATTATTACTTTTGCTGGTTACTTAGTTGGCCTCTCCATACCTTTTCATGAGCAATTTTTGAGTGCCACTGTTTTTTTTTTATCGTGGTTTAATTATTATCAAAAGAGGCCTCCCACACAGGGCAGACGGGAGGGACTGTCAGATTCGTACTGACTAAAATCCACGATGTACTTCAATAGCCCTTTATGTTCCGGGGTCACGGTAATGAGATAAGTCCCGCGACTCCGGCAAGCTTTGGCCCTCTACAGGGGAAGCCAGATTTCGATGAAAGTAGGTTATTTTTAGACTAGAACTGAAAACTTTATTACTGTTATATTATTAGGGTATCAGTAAAAGAATCTTAACATAACTGAAGTCTACAGAATGTCAAAGCACTATTAATAAAAATAAAAGTTTATTTCAATACTCTTTAAAACATTAAACCTTAATACCAATTAATTAAAATCAACTTAAAAAAATATACATTAGGTTAAATTCGTGAGGTCTGATCACATTTTAATCGCCAGCACAGTTAAAGTTGAACCAAACTTTACTGACAATCTGTCACGAATGGCATTACGGTTAAGTTATGTTTAATGACTGTTTTTCGGTTTTGTTTTAGTTTTAGAATAACTGTGTTTATAGAAATTATGAGCATTTAGGTTGTTTTGAAACGATTTTTTTTTTATTTTTGGAATTATACCAGTCATAATCCGGGTCGACGGTGCGTTGTGTTCCACGCGCGCCTCAAATAGCTGTCAACAATATGAAGGGCCCCCCTAAAAGGGCCATAGCTTTCCGGAGTCGCGGAAAGCTATTATACTCATCATATAACCCTGGCTCTGGAATGTAAAGTGCTATCGAAGGACACCGTGGATTTTAGTCAGTACAAGTCTGACGGTCGTACCATCCTGCCCTGGGTGGGAGGATACATTAGATGATTTTACAACGTAAATAACACGAGAGAATGTTTGAAGCGGTAAGATGTTCGTTTAAAATGACTGCCTATCTGTCCCCCACAAGCCAGTAACTAAGTAACACCTCGGCACGACTGGTTGTCGGACTTTCGGGCTTCTGCATACCGGTAATGACTGTCAAAGACCTATAAATGATAGCTGGCTCCAACGAATTTACGTGCTTCCGAAGCACGAAAGCAACTCGCTATGTTAGATGGTCAATGAATTGGTCACTAGTACACAGACAAACATAGGCAATCACTGCATTAAGGCAAACATAACAGAAAAACGATGACAAGAAGACGGTTTTAAAAGCTGTGTGTCTCTTAAACCGTGAATAGATTTAACAAATAAAACATAATATAATAAGATATTTACAAGTTTTTTTTTTTTGTATACCGTGGTTGCCCAAAACACACTAACATAAAGTACGTTAGTGTGTGTTGGGTCGCAAAAAGTTAGTGTGTTGATTCCATGGAAAATATCTTCGAACATCCCTCCTAATTTTGAAATTAGCAACGAGCTCCTCATAATTTTCAAACTAATAAATTATCATCGTTCTCTAAGTGTGGGAGTCAGAACAGAAAGTGATCGATTTATTGGCATCCTTGCCTATTGCAGCCAAGTTTAAATGTCATGGTTGGAAACATCGTTTATTCATGCTTAGAAGAACTGAGTCACAGCTTCGTTGGGTATCGACGAGCTGTCAACCTTATGGTTGGTTAACCTTTCACGTGTTATGTTTATTCTGAGAATTTATTGTAGGTTGTATAATTTTTGTATTATTATTTAAATACGTATGAGTGACTCTTAGCAGGTGGTTCTGCACTTTCTGCCTATGTGGAAAAAAAGGCGTGTTAAGCTACTGGCCATAAATAATGCACATCAATCTTTATGAATAAACGTGCCAGTTTCAGCTTTGTAGAGAGTTATTTCTGCCGCACGTACAGTCACGAGCACTAACATCATCATCAGCCTATAATGTACCCACTATTGGGATACAGGCCTCCTCTCTGAGAGAGGGAGTGGGCCATAATCCACCACGAATATCACGAATATTCATATCTTCGAATTTTTGGTTCTAGGACATGCCGGTTTCCTCACGATGTTTTCCTTCACCGTTTTGAGAGCAGTGGTGATGAAATAAATTACACAAAGTAATGAGCCTGGCGGGGTTCGGACCCACGACCTACAACTCGTTAGTCGGGACCGATACCACTGGGCCACAACATGTATACCTACACTTAAAAAAATTCAAACGAAATTTACTCGTAAAATACTGCTTTCTACTTTGAAATAAGACCTATTTTGTAATAATATGGCTTCCAAAATATAATTCTAATGAAAAGGTAGAAGTTTTAATCAACATAGTATCAGAACAACGCTTTTAAATAATGTTTAGTGTTAACATACTACTCATGCTCGTGACTGTACCTAACCACTAGAAACCAGCGACAGATATCGTAAAGGTAGTTATTATAGTGACAAAGTTAACGCTCTATGAAGCTGAGTATCATCTATGAGTGAACAAAACTGAGAGATAATATTAACAAGTTTACGTATTATAAGAAGAAATAATTTAAAATTGTTGAAACAATTACTGTATTTAACCAAATACAGTCTTAGTACAAATAGTTAAACATCTGTTGAACACCTGTCTAAAAAAGTGTCGGCATTTGACGTTGATATAAAGTCCGTTTTGCAGTGACACTTTTTTTAGACTACTGTTCAACATCAGCCGTCTATACCATAACAAAGATAAACATCTGTTGAACACTTGTCTACGAAAACTGTCAACGTCAAAACGACATTTCACGTTGATATAAGGGTCGTTTTGCAGTTATACGTTCTTTAGACAAGCGTTCAACGGATGTTAAAGTTATTCTGGTATGACGGCAGATGTTTAACTTTTTTAAGTAAGACGGATAATAATTATTTAATGCGACAATATTGCGAAAATTGGTGATTGCAATGATTGTTTTCGCCGAATTCATTTGTTTTTCTTTCTCTTTATTTCTGGTGCAACAAATTTAACCTACTCAAAAAACTACGAAGCAACTTGTCCGTCATAAATGATTCAACCAGTTAATCTCAACCGAACACCGAAACTCATCTACGTGTCATTCAAGATACTCGTAGAACACCGAAAGCATTGGCAAAGGTCCAAATTAAAAAAGTTTTCGCTCCAACATAACGTAGTCTATTTAGTAGGAGCAGGTATTGACATACTGTATATTGGATCCGTTTAAAGGGGCTTGTGGAAAACTAATAGAATAGGAACGTTAAGCTACCTCTTTTTAGGTTTCTTTTTGGGTTTTGAATAACATCAAATGAGTTCGCTCTGGGTGAAGTGGACAACTAGTCCTTTCAATTGCTTTAAGGTTTAAAGTTTATACTCGTAGTAACCTTTGCCAAGGTTTTTTATGAACGATGGGTTTGCTCTTGATCTTAGTCTAGGTCAGGGGTGACAAAGACAAGGTCAACTATGGAGCGAGCTTACCTAGAAGAAGCCCGTTCGCTGTAATTGTGAAGAGCTTATGGTTGTATGCGTTCGGAAACACTGGTCATGGATGGGTGGGATATATAAAGTATGTAGAGCTGATTTTAATTTGCATTTGAGATTTTTTATTTATTTGACATAGCTTTTGCTCGACTCTACTCGCTCAGAGGTGACAGAGACAAAATCGGTGATAGAGTGAGCTTAGCCAGAAGACTCTCGTTAACCATGACTTTGTACACTAGGCGACGCGACGCAAGTCTCCGATAGCTGACGACTTTGGTATCCACTGTCGCGTGCCTGTGTACGAACCTCTTTTATGAATATAAGAAACTCTATAGAAACGATGCCCCTTACCAGGAATTTCTTCCTGTTTCGTGGGTGCGTTTACAAACATAGAAACTCACATTAAAAACATCCAGATCTGGAACAACTACTTGCAGATCATACAAATATTTATTTTGTTTCGCGCGGGGATCGAACCCGCGATTTGCTACGCAGCAGTCGATCGCTCAGCCACTTTGTCTCATAAGGAGAGGGAGCAGGAGTCAATCAAAGATCTCACACCTCAAAAAAAAAAAAAACATTATTAGATCTATTCGGTCTTGTAGTCAAAATATTTTTTCTGTTTACGTGTGTGTGTGTGTATGTTCTTACATATTTATAAGGATTCGAAGATGGATGGTTGTGATGGATGATATTGGTGGATCAGAAATCATAATAATTATTCTCAGTTACTTAATAAATTAATTAGATTGGTTTGATAGGTTAACCATCGAATAAAGACGTAGTATTTGACAATAAAATAACCTTTTTCATTAAGTACCACTTTTTTCCTTGATAAAATCATCAAATGATTCCCACCCAGGGTAGGGCTTGGTACCTACTGTCAGACTCGTACTGACAATCCACGGTTTACATAGTACCACGTAGTATTTGACTGGCCTGTTGGTCTAGCTAGTGGTTAGTAACCCTGACTGCTATGCCGGGGGTCGTGGGTTCGATTCCCACCCGGGACAAATGTTTGTGTGACTGACAACTGTTGAAGTTCCACATCAGCTGTTCCAGATCTTCAAATTTATTCTCTCAGCAGAAAATGCTCATCACGTGGAACAATTTTTGCTATGGCACCATTTTTGTATCTCTTATAGTTAAGCCGGTCTGTTGCTTTTCTGCGCCAGCTGTTCAGGTTTCCAAAATAAACTATAGCCTATGTGTTGGCCAGACTTAATACCTAAACAACAAAAAAAGAATCATTCAAATCCGTCCAGTACTTTTTGAGTTTATCCCGGACATACATAACTTTTCTACTATTTTATTATATGTATACAGGGTGAATTTTTCAACTGGGTGTGGATGGCTACTTTCGAAACTATGAGGAATATCGAAAAACGTTGAAATGAGTCTCGAGGCCGATTTTGACGAAAATTAAAACTGCATCATTGGATTTTCGAAAAATCAAAAATCTTGGTCAGGAATCGAACCGGCTGATTTTGGAAAAAAAATCACACCCTGTATTATTACAGCGTTCGATAGTGTTGCTGATAAGGATCAAATTCTGGGAAGTAATCATTTACATCTTAAGGCTACGAATTTCCCCATGTCCTTCAAATTAAAAGGACTTCTTGGTATGGTTGTCAAAACAGGATACTAACAGAAGATAGATAGACAAACCAATATATTGTAGAAACAAAAAATAAGAGAATACGAGAAATAAACGAAATAAAAAAAAGTATGATATTTGGAGTACTGTTTTCATTAATATAATGTAATACTTTCAAAGGTCTCATGGGATTAGCAAGGAAACATTACGTATACAAATATGAAACCTGTAGCTTTTAAGGTCGACAATCTTACATACATTTTTTTTAAGTGGTGAAATCATCAAAATGAGTTCTCCCATCCCGGGCAGGGCGGGAGGGACTGTCAAACTTGTACTAACTAAAATTCACGATGTCCTTCAATAGCCCTTTATGTTCCGGGGTTACGGTGATGGAATTAGTCCCGCGACCCCAGCAGGCTTTGGCCCTCTGAGAGGGGGCCCCGTCATTATGCTGACGCTCTTTGAGGCGCGCGTGGAACACGACGCTCCGTCGACCCGGGCATGGTCGGGCAGCGAGTTGCCCTTTACTCGCCGTCCGCATGCCCGCGCCTACGGTGGCCGGAGATCATCTTGCGAATCTCGTGCCGTTTGTTTTTATAACAGTAACCTATTTAGAAATGCCATATTATTTTACATTTTTTTCATCTACCATGTTTAGGTGAGAAAAGTTTTGTTTGCCCGTGCAAATAAAAGCTTTGCGACACAGAAAGCGGGGCGGTATATTAGCGGGCGCGGGGCGAGTATGTGTTATTTTTGTGAGTGATGTAAGTGGCTGTTAATCCACCACGCAGGATTAATACGGGATGAAACTGACGTCTTATCCATCACGTCATCGGATTTTTTGGCGTAGGAAAGGCCTTTCGCATCATGATGTTTTCCTTCACCGTTTTAAGACCAGAGTAGAGTTGGATGCGAATCGAATCGACGACTACGAATTACGAGTTTAAGTCGAGAATATCGACTTAAACTTGTAATTCAGCCCTTTTACCAGTCTGGATCACCACTGCTGACACAATTAAAAATCTTCCCAAAGTTTTTGTCGCAATTTTGACAAAAACTTTAACATTTCATGTGAGATAGGTTAGCTCGTCTTGTCAAGGTTTGCAAAATCCGGAATTTTATTTATTAGTACAGTGTTTATTCTTACATAAGGTTCGGCAGTACGTGATATAGTCGCTGTGTCACACTTCTCTCGATTCGCTTTCTTTATAGCATGACCCTTACCCTAACTTGGCTGTATAAAAATTCTGGTTACGGATCTGAACGCTCCGCTCATAAAGGCCTGTCACTTGTGCTTTTCAAAGTATTTTGTTCATTTTTATTTTCCTGTTTGTTGGTACGACGAAATGGCTATTAATATTTGGGAAGTACTTTGTAAGTTAATAAACACTCTTAATGTCTGTCTTTTGATTTTTGGTGACATTTTTTGTTTAATGTTTTCTTGGTAGTAGGTGAAGGGTGTGTTTTGTTTGAATTCGTATTTTTTGTTAAAAGTATCTGATGCTCAATGGAAGTGAATGGTCTTCTTCTCATTCTGTTGAAAATGTTATATTTTTTTTTTTTTAGTTGGTAAAATCATCAAATGAGTCGTCCCGCCCTGGGCGGGGCGGAAGGGACTGTCAGACTCTTACTGACTAAAATCCACCCGTGTTCCTTCGGATGACCTTTACGTTCCAGGGCCGCGGTATCCTGGGTTAAGAAAAAACCCGCGACCCCAGCAGGCATTTGGCGCGAAACACGACGCGCCACCGACCCGGGCTTGGTCTTCGGTCGGACGGCGAGCTACCCATTACTCACCGTCCGCAAGCCCGCTCCGCCGCTGTGCCCTCTGCTGATCAGAGGGACACGCGTTGGAGCGTCCACACGACAGGCTATTCGCATACGGGCAAAGAGAAGAGTTTTTGCCCGCATCCCAGGGTGCACCGGCCCGAAACACTGGTCTTCCCCCCGGACGTATCCGAGAGGGAACTCCAGTCCACGGGCGCACGTGGAGGTTTCCTGTCTTAGCACATGTTATATAGCAAATGTTATATTACAGGAAAAAAATGCCGTTGTAGTCAATTAGCGTTTTTATTTTAGAAATAGTAGTAAAGATCAATAAAGAAGACAAAACATAAATCAAATTGAATGTACAATTTTAATTGCACATTTTATAAATGACATTATATTGTACTCTTTATTTGTTTCATTAACTACATGCTTTCAAAATAAAAAATCTATTTATTATCACGAAAATGCAAAAGTTTATTAGGATGAATGGATCGAGACGGAGTGGGAAGCGGTCGCCACCTTCTGCGAGGCAGTAATGCTCGTGAAGGAGGTGGCGGGCCGCGAGAGAGAGAGGACAGCGTCCTCCCTCCGCCCCAACCGCAGTGGTGTACGCCCACGGCGCCGTACGTCGCAAGACGATCTCCGGCCACCGTAGGCGCGGGCATGCGGACAGCGAGTAAAGGGCAACTCGCTGTCCGACCATGGACCATGCCCAGGTCGACGGCGCGTCGTGTTCCACGCGCGCCTCAAAGAGCTGTCAGCAAAATGACGGGGCCCCCTCTCAGAGGGCCAAAGCCTGCCGGGGTCGCGGGACTTATTTCTATTACAGTGACCCCGGAACATAAAGGGCTACTGAAGGACACCGTGGATTTTAGTCAGTACAAGTCTGACAGTACCTCCCTCCCGCCCTGCCCGGGGTTGGAGGTCTCATTTGATGATTTTACCACGCTAAAAAAAAAAAGGATGAATGGATGGATTGACATCCTGATCGATAGATGTGTGTTTGTTACTCTTCCTTACAAAAAATATTGAACTGATTTGGATGGAATAATTTGGTACACAGATTAAGACGTTATTTATTTGATACTGCGTTGTCGAACTTCACATAAGAAGCGCATTGGATTGGTCCCGGGACTTATAGAATTATCGTGACCCGGGAACGTAATATCCCTTATATTGAAGGACATCGTGGATTTCAGTCAGTATGAGTTCGACAGTCCCTCCTGCCCTGGGTGGGAGGACTCATTTGATGATTTTACCACGAAATAAAATAACAACGCATATACATTTAGTAGAAGCAGCAACTTACCTATAAAACTTACAACCGGCTAACAATTCCATAAATAAAGTCTACTGCTGAAGTTTACAGCTTCATCCTAAGTGAAGCAAAGATGCCCCTTGTTTACGAGTACTCAAGATATTGTGAAGGAAAAGGGTAGTCTTTTGTATATTGCTACCGTGAGTAGAATTATAAGGAGAGGGGTTCAAAATTTAGAGGAAAGAAGCTTTGTCTGGACTATATTGTGATGGCACCTTTTCGTGATGAAAATTCGTAAGTGAACAAAATTTTGTGGTGTTTGGACAATTCTGTAGATAGAGGAGTATAAAAGGTACACTGTAAAGAGTACATCAACAAAGATTGAGAAAGTAATACTTCAATACCTCTTAAGGTCTCCACACATTTTTTCGACGCGGAATTGGCTAACACCGGTCAAAAAAGACTTTATGTCTACGTAACAAGGGTGTTACTAATACCATTCGCATCGGCTCGGCTCGGACGACGCGACGCGACGTCGGGCGACGGCGAAACGAGCCGTTCGCAACAGATGACCGGCGATAAGTGTAGTAGTGTGGTAATTGGAATATCGGAATCGGATAAATGTGGGAAGACTCATAACAACCCACAAGTGTCTCCCGGATACAATGTTACTTTTGAATCAAATAAAAAGAAACCGAATTTATTAAAAAAGAAAATAATAACTAAAAACGATCATGAATAATTAAATAACAATACGAAAATGTTCATGTCTAATATTATGTGACATTAATTTATTCATTTGGAAGTAAACGTTAATTAAAAAGCTTGTAAAAGACGTTAAGATATTAATTTTGGGAGCAAATTAAAGTCTGCTCGGTGCCGTTTGCTCGTTATTTACTTCAAGTAACTAATTGCTCTTTACTTCGCTGACATAATGTTCCCACATAGAATTTATTTTGCCGTCCATTTTGTTATATTGGGAAAGGAAATGATAAATGCCAGAGTCATGAAAAATAAACCGCCTGCCTGCCGGCCGGGGTCGCGGCAATGACTTAAATAAGGTACCGCGTCTCTGGAACACAAAGGGCACATGTTGAGGACACCAATGTTGTTGTCACTTTGTTGACCCAGTTAATATCACCCAGATGAACAAAGTGGAATAAACCGAAGAAACATTTTTTTTTCCTTTTTTTTTACCTGGTAAAATCATCAGATGACAAAAATCCACGGTGTCCTTCAATAGCCCTTTATGTTCCGGGGTCACGGTGATGGTATAAGTCCCGCGACCCCGGCAGGCTTTAGCCCTCTGAGAGGGGCGCCTCGTCATTATGCTGACGCTCTTTGAGGCGCGCGTGGTACTCGACGCGCCGTCGACTCGGGAAACCGAAGAAACATGATGATTTATTCATTTTTAGACGATCCTTTTCGCTTAGTAAGGTGCCTTAGGGCTAGTTGTTTGTTCACTAAACTAATTATTGTAAAAATCATTTAATATGTAGGTAAATCATTCATGTCGTATTAGGCTGATTTTCGTCTTACGCCGAACGGCGCGCGTACCGTCAGCGCTGATGTCCGAAATATATGGACTTCTAGGAAGCGTTTTTAAATAACGCGTAGCTATCAGCGCGCACGGTGGTCAGCGCTGATAGCTACGCGGCCGTACGCGACGCGCGTCGGTCTAGCGTAGCTGTCGGCAATTAATGGATGAACCTAGAGTTTTCGTCGCCGCCGGTTTTCATTTTTTTGGGATAGATAGTACAAAGCAGCAATAATTAATACACTCCGCATTTTGGTCATCGTCTGTACGGTAAGGCGGTCAGTACGATACTAAAACGAGTCACGCTGAGCCTCAGCGCTGTCAAACTACGCGTTTAGCTATGAGCGCTGACGGTGAGCGCGAGAGTAAAATCAGCCTTATATGTATATACAAGTTTAGTTCAAATAAGACTTTATATTTTTGATGACCCTTTTTGACCTTTAGAATTAAAGTGCTATTTATTTTTCGAAAGTTAAAGGAGCTCATTTAATGAATTGCTTAATATTTCATATTTAATTTATCACTCCTCTAACTGTTTTGTATCTCCCCTCTTTCATAAACTTCCAAATTATTTAATGTTTTGTTTATAAACTACTAAACGGTTAATTGTACCAGCATCATCATAATTCTTAAAAGATTAATGACTTGATTTTTTATTATAACGTCGTTTTTGCCCGCAGTCGTGGCTATCAAAAATTATCCCACGGGAACAAATAACGCGATTAACAATCTATGTTATCCTAAACTACTATAACCTATCGCTAAAAACATTAAGATCTGTTCAGCCGTTCCAATATTGTCGAGAAATCTATCAATCCAACCTCTACCAATATACTTAACCTCCTAACTTTTACAAAATTATTAGACGGTTACTCTTTTTAAACAATAAAATTGACATTTTTTATTTTATTTTTACTAACATACACAAACACCCAGATCCGGAACAAATAATTGCATATCATAAAAATATTCAATATTCCGTGCGGGGATCGAACCGATGAATCGAATCAACCGTGTCGTCCATTTCTCTCGGAAGTCTCTGACTTTGTTTTTTATTTTTCTGACTTTTGTGACACTTTAGTCTAGTCCAATCCGTACTACTACTATACGAAATGAAACTACATCATGTCATAAAACCAAACAAACCTTGTTACGTACAACAAAAATAAAATGTCAAATGGTGCTATGAAGAGTAACAATAACAAAGTTGTTCCTATTCCTCTTGAAAAGCTTGCCCTATAAAGCGGAGATGGCACAGATGGCCTAGATATCACAGCAGTCGCTTGTAATGCTAATTAACTGAAAGCCTGTGTAAGCCTTCAACTTCTACTTTGAATGAAACAGCGGCTGATGCAATCTGTAGTTTTTTTTTAATGAAATTATGTAGCAGCTTTTTTTTTTAGTGGTAAAATCATTAAAATGAGTCCTCCCACCCCGGGCAGGGACTGTCAAACTTGTACTGACTAAAATCCACGGTGTCCCTCAATAGCCCTTTATGTTCCGGGGTCACGGTAGTGAAGTAAGTCCCGCGACACCTGCAGGCTTTGGCCCTCTATAGGCCCTGTCATCATGCTGACGCTCTTTGAGGCGCGCGTGGAACACAACGCGCCGTCGACCCGGGCATGGTCCATGGTCGGGCAGCGAGTTGCCCTTTACTCGCCGCCCGCATGCCCGCGCCTACAGTGGCCGGAGATCGCCTTGCGACGTCCGACGCCGTGAGCATTCACCTCTGTGATGTAGCAACGCTTAGGCTTATTGTAAATTCGTCACATTTTGTAAAAACATTGAATGTTAATTCGTTACAGTTAGGTTGGTCAGGGTTTTTTTATCGAGGTAAAATCATCAAATGACTCCTCCCACCTAGGGCATGGCTGCGACCAATGCCGGGCGCGAGAGGTCTCCGCATATCGCCGACGTGAGGACACGGCGATGATCTGCCCAAGTGGTTCAGTCCTGCACCGTATGCTCCACCGTTTTCTCCGGGTGATCCTCGCAGTGGTGACACCCAGGCGTTTCTTCCTTGTTAGGTCAGGGTTATTGTAAAGACACAAATTCTCATTTACACCATTTTTGATTAAAGGAGACTTCTGCATAGACTCAGAACAGTTATAATATGTACCTACACTATAGTACTGAAGTCGGTGGCACTAACGCCTTTATCATTCTGTTCTCCTAGTAGTTTATTTCTTAGATTCCATTCTTACTTTCTGTCATTTTTTACCTGGATGTTAGTATTTAATTTGTCTTATATCCCTGCTGAAAGAAGCAATGTGACGAATTAACAGTTACCAAAATGAAAAGATGATTTTGTGTATAATTTATACATCCTTTTTTTGAGACAAATCAACTTAGTGATAAATGTAAAACAATCCAAAGGTAATGCTGTCTTTATTCGTTTAAATAAAACGAAAATAACCGCTGAAACAGCTAATCTGCATTATCCAACTGCTGTACAAAGGCCCGTGGTATAATTTAGCCCTGGAAATTGAAATGACATAAAAGATATTAGGATCTAAACTAATCAATAGCTTAAAAAACTCATCAATGTCTGATTTCTGTTCAAATAAGGTAGTTTTGCTTGTTTTTTACAACTTAAACACATTCTTTAGTAGTCGAAAACAGTAACAGCTTAAAATACACCAAAATTCAAGACGTAAATAAATTTATAATTAAAAGAAAACTCACAAAACTGCCACCAAAGGAAATACCATTTTTGTGTGTTTTAAAGTCAAAGGCTTAGCAGAAAAGATAGCAGTTATTCATGAACAAGATTTTTCTGAAAAGCCTTTCAACTCACCACAGACAACGAATGGTCTTTTAAAAGTTTTATTGTAACTCAACATCGTATGAAAAGACTTTGCCTCCACTGAAAGCGGTGTTTGACTTTAGATTTGCTTGAATAGTTGAAACAATGTTACTTTATTTTATATAAAGATTTTTCTTTTGGATATTCTTTGTTATATTTCAGGTTTGGCTTCGTGGTATAAACAGTATTTTTCGGTCCTTTTTTAAAGAGTCTTTTCCGTTCGGTACCTGTGGTAATACCAGTAGCAAAAAACGAAAGTTTTCATTTTTCCATGTTACTCTTCGAATCGTAGTACTAGTAGGTACTATTCACTTTTTTCCTGTTGTTCAGTCAGCATCAGAAGTTGCTGACACATTCAGATTTTCAAAATCGCTGTACACCGTGATATTACGTAACAATACGGTTTATAGCGACTTTGAAAATCGGAATTTGGTCAGCAGCTTTTGATGCTGACTGTACTTATGGTATACAGGGTGTTTCTTTTAAATTGGCCAAAAGGGAGATATCTGCATCCATAAGAGATACGGGAAAACTGTCTTAGGAACCTTTAGCTCTTTTTTGATACTGATAATTTTGGCGTTTTTAATTTTTTGGTCAAGTGTGAGCTGTCCACAGAAATTAGTGAAATTGACCAAAATTTTTTTTAATGCTGTTCAACTCTATTTCGTGTAAGGATAATTTCATTGTATCGGAAGAAAAAAATCGGGACGGCGGAAGTTGGTCAAATTTAGCATAATATTTTTTCATACAAATTGTATGAAAGAAAAAAAATACATTTTTTTTTATTATGCTGTTTGACTTACTTTCATGTAAGGATGAGATAATTGTATGGACAGAAAAATATCTGAACAGTAGAAGTTGGTCAAAAGTAGAGTAATGTTTCTTCTAACAGCATAAATTCGTTTTAATAGTGTCAGTATATCATAAGATTTGACCCACTTCTGTTGCCCGGGCATTTTCCGTCCCATACAATGAATTGGTCTTTACAAGACACTAAATCACATGGCATCATAAAAAAAATTGGGAATTTTTTCGTTCATACAATTTGTATGAAAAAATATTTTGCTAAATTTGACCTACTTCCGCCGTCCCGATTTTTTTCTTCCGATACAATGAAATGATCCTTACACGAAATAGAGTCGAACAGCATTAAAAAAAATTTTGGTCAATTTCACTAATTTCTGTGGACAGCTCACACTTGACCAAAAAAATAAAAACGCCAAAATTTTCAGTATCAAAAAAGAGCTAAAGGTTCCTAAGACAGTTTTCCCGTATCTCTTATGGATGCAGAGGTCCCCCTTTTGGCCCATTTAAAAGAAACACTCTGTATACAGGCTGAATTTTTCAACCGGGCGTGGATGGCTATATCCGAAACTATGAGGAATATCGAAAACCTTTGAAAGTAATCTCGAGGCCGATTTTGACGAAAACTAAAACTGCATTATTGGATTTTAGAAAATTTAATAATCCTGGCCAGGAATCGAACCCGCTGATTTTGGAATAAAAATCACACCCTGTATTATTACACCATTCAATGGTGTTGCTAATAAGGATCAAATGGATGGATGGATGGATGCCAGAACAGAATAACGGATCTTGATGAAACTTAGCTGACGCCTTACGTTTCTTAAATTTTCGATTTACACGCAGGTGAAGCCGTTAGCAATAGTTAATCAGGCCATAAACTTTAAACAGCAAAAGAAAATTAAAACACAATGAAAGTGAGAAACCAAATAAAAGCAAAAAATAAAATCTGCGCTAATTAAGGACTGGAATAAAAAAACTGTGGAGTGTTGATTACAGTTAATAAAAGGTTTTTATTCCACTTTAGTTGAAACTCTCTAGAGAAGGAAGTTCGCCGTTGTTTAGTTAGTAATTAATAAAGTACACATCGGGGTGAAGATAGCTGTAATTAGTGTTGTTTTTCTTTTAAATTGGAAAGTAAGTAGATAAAGATGATTTTTGAGGAAAGAAATTTTTTTCCTAGTTGGTTAAGGCGTCTGGAGTACCTATCCAGAAGACGCGGGTTCGTATCCCACTTGCAATCTGAAATTTTTCTTTTCTCAAAAATCATCTTTACGATGCGCATCGCATACGTTAATGCGTTTAAAAATAATTAATAAGTAAGTAGATGTTTTTAAAGAATCGAACAGACTGTACAGTTTTTCTCATACACACTGTAGATTTATCGTTGCAGTTTGAACTGTACCGTCCAATCCTAACGATTTTTACGTAAGGTGTGTAGCCATAACACTTCTTCGTTTTTGTAATAATAGCAATATATCCGATACTGCTACCCTACTTCATTCCACTACAGGGCATAGGCCACCCTCCATGACTTCTAGTTTTCACGATCCAAAGTGGATCATTGATCGTTGGTTTTGTCCAGCTCATCCAGCTATCTTCTACGAGGTCTACCACGAAGCTTTCTGGCTGTGTCAGGTATTTTGGCCCACAGCTCACTGGCCAAGAGGCAGACGTGGCCTGCCTAGGCCCATTTTGGTGAAGCGGTCTTTTGACCAAAGTCAGCAATTCGTATTTTTACCGCAGCGTGGTGTTGCGTACACGGTCTTTTAGTTTGATGCCTAGAAACATCTAGACACAGAAATACGAACTAGTTTTATGACCCGACTTTTTCACTTTTTGACAATGTTATAACCAAAAGGTATAGTACTTCCGAATTATAACCAGATACGCTTCAGGCTAAGTTCGCGCAGATAATTTTTATCAGGCGATTTTTCCGTAGACTTCTGCGAACTACGAAAATAATACGTTGATTTTAATCTGGGTGGTAATAATCCCCATTGCGGTCTTAAGGCCCTTCGTACACAACACGACGTAAATCTTCGATACCTTACGACTTTTTGTTAATTAGGTGCGTACACACAGAGCGAGCAGCCCGCGAGGCATTTTCCGCGCGTGGAAACTGCCTGGCGAGGCTATCTGCTAAAGCCGACATTAGATGGCTCGGTCGCTCGGTCGCTTGCCCGCGGAAGCCCGCTCGCTTGCCTCGGCCGAGAAACGTCCACACTAACCGAGCTGCTTCGCGCGGCAAATGCCTCGCAAGGCTGCTCGCTCTGTGTGGACGCACCTATTGACGCGTGCCTGTGTACGAACTTCTTTGGATTTGTATTACGAGAGTCGCCAGGTTACCAAAGTCATAAGGTATCTACTATACGTCGAATAAAATCGTGAACGACGATTAGAGTACTTGATAATATTCCGTATTCAGAACGATTATAATATTTTTTTAGAAGAAAAAAAAATCTCATCTATGTCATGATGATGGATGACTTCGTTACGAAACGCGTACCATGTAACTCGCTATTGATATAAAATGTTATTTGATTTTCGTAATTTTGCTCGAGATTTATTAAATCCTCCTTTTAAGAAATGAGTTTTTCATGTAAGAGTTTCATCTTGACTGTGATCTGAAGTATTATACAGAGGCTTTATCATGAATTTTCAGTTATGGTGACGTAAGCTGGAACTTTGACAACTTTTTTAATTTCAAGGAAAAAAATTGTTCCTTCTTCGTACACTAGAGGCACGGCTGTTCCATTTTTCGATACAAGAAACGCTGTTAATACTGGAAAGACACTGTAAAGTCTGAAAACACAAACAACTAGAGTCCATTCTATTCTATACATTTTTTTTGGTATTTATTTAAGGGAAGATTTTTGATTTTAAATGGATAAAAAACATTATTTATTAATTTTACTTGGATGGAAACGCGATTTGGAAAAATGGGCTCGAAAAAAAGCCAAACATGGCATTAAATCACAATATTAAACGCGTACTGTTGGAGATTTCATCTTTGTTTTATAATGCAATATAAATTAATAAATAGAGCTTTTATAATACTTTAAAGTAAAATGCTAAAAGCCTTACTTAAAATTAGATTCAATCCGTTCAATTGGTTGAAACTAGTTTTAAGCAACTTTTGAGTCTTGAGAGACTTTCTGTAACGCGGGCCTAAGACTTCTAGTTTCGAACCTACGATTTATTATACCATAACTAAAATAATTTAATCCAGGTAAAGCAAAGTATACAATAATTTACCTCAAATTAATCCTTTTCCAATAGCTCATCTAAAAATCATTTAACTAATACAACTTGATGTTAAAATATTCAATTAAAATTTACATCTGCCTCACTGGAACCGGGTCATATGGAATTACAAGCAAAATTGTTTTTGAATCAACCCGTCCGTCCGTTCGCATATGATTGATATGACCCACTCAATATCTCATTTATCAAAACGGGTGGAGCGATTCGCTTATAAAATTTTGTACGCTCTCATAATCTATTGGGAAATGGACGTTTCGGGAAGTGGACATTTTGTGAAATGGACGTATCGGAACCCGCCTTACATGGATGTCAGTTATTGAAAAAGACCTAAAGAAGACACAATTAACATCCCAGACGACCCAGGACAGACCGTCTTGGCGAAGATTGACCAGAAGGGCTGACCCCAAATAAATGGGATTAATATCAGGCAGAAGAAGAAGGACGTTTTGGAACCGGTGGACATTTTGAGAAGTGGACATTTTGAGCCTGAGCGTAATGTTGTACCCACAAAATGCTAATGTTGGCTTGTTGATTAGCAAGTTCGTACATTATGAGATTAAATTATAACCTTTGTTTACGTCAGGTGAAAAGGTTTAATTAAAAGTAAAGTGGGTGGTCTGAAGAGCTAGCACAAAGTAAACTGCTTATATGAGAAAGAGTACTTTCAATTTTAAATTAACTTACGCAGCGGGAGACGCCCACAGGGCGTCAGACGTCGAAAATGAGTAGCTCGCCGTCCGCTCAAGGATCGTGAATGGGTTGACGTGACGGCGCGCAGTGTACAATAAATTCTATAGGCGTAATAAAAAATGATAAACTGCATTCGGAACTTTCAGATCACATACTATTAGCAAATTGAAAAGCGGTAAAATAAAATAAAAGTTAAAAAAAAATTGCACACAAAACTAAGTTATTACTATAATATTGTTACAAAGGTAAAAAAAAACACGAAAGCCGCGAAATATTCTGTGAATGTTTCAATTTCCGTCAAAAAATTCAACTTTTTGCTTTTTAAATGTAACGAATTAATTTAATTAGTTAAATTTTATCGCACCGTTGTTTTAAAAGATAAAAGAATTTCAATTAATTCAATCAGTCTGATGTTTTATTCAGTACCCTTTAAGACTGAAGTCTAAAGCAAACTGCAATTGTTTCGCAATTCAGATGAAGAATGTTTGACTCTTGGCGCGTTTATTTATTTTCCTTCCATTGCAAAGTGAATTACGGTTAAGTAATTTAATATTCTAATGGCATACGAAAATGTTTTGAATTTTGTGCTATCAGATATTGAATGGTCGTCATCAAAGAGACAGCCAAACATTTTATAAGGAGAAATATTATGTGGGTTTATTTTTTTTTTTTTTGTTAAAAGAAAGTCGTCCGTCTAATATTATGTTACAGAGTTGTTTTTTTTTTCGCTGCGGGACTATCAGATAACCGTGCCTCCAGAATGTAAAGGGCTATTGACGGATACTATGGTTTTTTGTCAGTACAAATGTCCCTCCCGTCCTGCCCTGGGTTAAAGGACTCATTCGATTATTTAACAACTTAAAAGAAGGGTTGCCAGAATCTATAAAGAGACATGAGACGGAGAAATCAACTGAAGGAATAGGGCTATATTCAGTCAATACGAGTCTGAAAGTCCCATCCCCTCCACCCAAGATGGGAGGAGCCATTTGTTGCTTACCTACGCGATTACAAAGAAGCGTGCTTTAGACTCTAGCCTAGTCTATGATCGGACACCATTACTCGCCCTACGTAATGCCCACATTGATGACTCTTGGCGTTGTACAAATCTAGATAATATTTATAAAATAAATAAATAAACATACAAACTTAATCATTGGACTGTCCGAGACATTGCTCATAGCAATACAGTTGTCTATCAAAACCTTGACTAAAGCATCTGCCTAGCATAAATCCTCCACGTGCTTCTACTGTTTATAAGGTCTAAATTAGGTGTTAGCATGCAAACTTCTAATCGATTCAATGCACTATAACCGTTGCATGTGGCAATAACAATCTGTTAAGTGTCTATAAATAATACACGGTTGCTATAATAATAATAATAAGTATTTATTTCAGAACATAGTCCATAATTTTGTTAGTAACAATATGCTTAAAAAACTCATGTTAGTAAACAAAACAGAACACAAATTAAACTACGACATGAAGCCGCATCCATCTTCGCCATAAGGGGGACTCGCCCCGATCTGCAAAAACACCTAGTATAGAGTTGGAACTACCACGAACGCGAGTGAGCAGGGAGGCACATCTTTTCCTTATGATAGCTGAAAATCCATCAACTCGCGCTTCAGCAAACATCCCTGACGCACTGCAACGCCATGGCAGTCAACACGTAACAAATCCACGCTATAACACACTACTATACTAACACTATATAATCGTTATAACACGTAATAAAACCTTCACGCGACCCTAAAGGGTTACGTATCGTTTTTAAAATGGGTACAAAAACCATGTCCTTAACTAGAGCTGTTCTATTTTTTTTTAATAAATCTTCTTTTCCCAATAAAGAGAATGAAATGGGAAAGTGATGAACAGGAAGGTAACCTCGTAGTTCATAGTGAAATCCAATTCTGTACACGCTGTGTGTACGATGTAAACATAAGCGCCTCATATGGGCCTACCGGCCGGGGTCTCGGTACTTATCTCATTACCGACCCCGGAACATGAAGGGCTATTGAAGGACACCGTGGATTTTTTTGGGAACAGTGTGGTGGGTTTGTCCCAAAAAAAAAAAAGTCCCTGCCCGGGGTGGGTGGACTCATTTGAATAATTTACCACGCAAAAAAAAAGCTACTCATATGGACCACATTATTGGAGATCATAAAATCTGTCAATTCTTACAATGGGTTGCTTTTCATTAAAAATTAAATGAAACCTACTAAAGTAGATAAAAAGTAGTGGTGCATATTAAAATTGACTTGATTTCACTCCGCGGGTGTTCATAGGAGATATTCCACGAAGGGCACCTGGCACCTGCCAAAAAATGTTGACAGGAGCCTTTTGTCGAATAGATAAGGTGCAAATAGCTCAGGTGCCATTGTTAGCGGGTGCCCTTCGTGGAATACCTTAACACATCTTTGTCACATCGCGCACTACGGCGTTCACTTTGACAGTCCCCATCAACGACTTCGCACATAACGTATAACTGCACTCTAAATCTGTGTGTACGATGACTACAGCCACATAATTAAATTGAGGATGAAAATCCCGTATTGATATGATCCAGGATTTTTTTTCACTGTTGAGTATTCAAAGTACCATAAAAGTCGAAAAAATATGTCCATTTGACGCGTGTCGCAGGACGAAAGACAAGCTCAGCATCATCAAGGCTGGAACAGAAAGGCCAACTCTGAGATGGCTGGTCCAAACTCTGTGATGGCTGGTTCTAGGTGGCGCCCAAAATACTCCAAGTCAAATCCATCTGTGATAACTCTGTCGCACTTGAAAAGATGACGTAACCGTAAGGCAGCAAAGCAAAATTTTCACGTAGCTCATGAACTGACATTGCCTACATATTCATAACTTTATGCTTATTATGGTAAGCGCCTTTTATACTTAGCGTGAGACATAAACCACCTGATATCAGTTGTTAGTTCTCCCACGTATATTTTTTATTTCATAATCCCTGATTGTAATACTTATATCACTTTTATTTTGTGGTAGATAAGGGATTTATTTTACGGGTATTAATAATCGCCTTAAATACCCATTCTTCCTTTTTGTGAAAGGTTTTCCTAGTTACATCATAATTCATTATCCGTATAGCCTTTAGTCGAGTTTGTTGTGGTTGTTTTCTACTTTTTTTAGTTTGTAAAAATAATAATGGACTTGGGGCAGTCAGCTGCCAGCAAGGCCCTCATGAAGGACGTAATTTGGTTTGCGCCTGCCTGCGTCTACTGCGGTAGCTGAGAGTAGTCGAGAGTGGTGACTCTCGAAAAGAGGTATCTTTTGCTCCTTCTCCTTCGTTTCATTCGCGAGCTTAACGTCCTCGGAGAGTCGCCTTACCATCTAACCAGATGCAGTCAAATATTTACATTAAAATCTAAAAAGCATGATAGTTCTTAGGATATTTAAAAGAAAAAAAAACATTTACTAGTCACAGAAACAACCAACTTCAACAATGTAAATGCTTTATTATAATAAATTACATATTATTATAGATATAATGTCATGCAATAAAATAATAATCGTCTACTATTTCCACATAATCCTACTCCAATTACATTAATATACCATATCGATCCTAAAATTAATCATGATCCTAATTTGCTGCGGAGTAAAAGTGGATGAAAACCCATCATTACATGCGTGACTGGATACATTTGCATCGCACGCTACCGCAATGTTACCACAGAGTAATTTTTACAGAAGGCCAGCTTTTTGACAGTCATTTATCGAGGATAAAAGTGAATAAAGGCAATTTTTTTATCTGTTACTTAAAAGAAATACATTTTGATGAATGGTTAAAAATGTATAGTATTTTAAAAATACATTATTGATCAGACAACTGGCCCTTATTAATTTTGGGACTAGATACAAAAATTGCAATTGAAGTATCTTCCGAGATTCCGATATGCTAATTAAAATAGTGTTTTAGAAGTATTTTTCCATATTGACGGGAATTGCCGTCAATTGATAGAAAGAAAGAAAGAAAGAATTGTATCGCCCTTTTTTTCATTGCCCTAACTTAAGACCAAATTCGGTTATAAAATTGCTATGAAGTGTTTTTAATAATAAAGCATTGCTGTTCCCATACTGAGGCAAAGTGTCTCCAATACTTTCTATGAGATTTTATCTTATGCTCTTTGAACCAGTAATTGTTACAAACGCCTAGGTCGTCACAACATATCTCTCTTTTTTTAGGCCGGCCTCGGCGGCGCGCCGTCCATCTTCCAGGACACTTGAATTGTTTAGTCATGTTTTATTTGGATTGCTTTTCATTAATAACTCTTTCCCGGTGACTCATCCAGCAAATTACAACACTATATAGTCCCCGCCAGTTAAGTCTGGAATAAAGGTCATTGATCCTAATAACGCATCGTTAGAATTCCATTATACCATCCTTCGAATTTCAAAATAAAATGTAAGGTCACGGTCGCCTCTTACCGCGATACGTTTATTTTGATCGTGTTACGACACTTTCTTTACATTTTTTCGAATGGTTTTGAAATATTGGAATACATTGTTACACGGGGGTCAACGAATTTTATTCAACACTTATCTGGCTCAAAGTATAACATCTACGTATACATAGATGTGCTTTTTTTATATGATACTGTTCTTCTGTGTGTTTCTACTCTGTGGCAGCATAACATTATTTGACGTTTTTACGGTTCAAATGGTGTTTAATAATCGTATCGATGTTATTGTTGGCTGATATAGTGATTTGTTTAATATTTTATGTTTATCATGGGCGTTTTTGTATGCGGTTATTGGATTATCGTTTATTTATCCAGTTTTTAGGAATTCTCTGTTGTGAGTCCCTCTTGTTTTTAAATATGCTTCTTCAGTGTGTCGCGGGTTTGATCCCCATAAGGAACAAATATAGATATGTATGTTCTATACTTAAGTATTTGTTCCGGGTCTGAGTGTTTGTGTATGTGAGTTACTGTTTGTAAAACGAGCCTACGATTTATGAGAAGTTCTTAGTGCGGGGCAAACGGCAATGTTAATAAAAAAAGTCAATTGTTAATATGGCCGTGTTTGCAATCTTATATGGACAAGACAATAGTGTGGAACACTGATAAAATAATGCCCAACTTTCTCGGGTAATATTTTAACTATTTTAAGAAAGTTTAGCAACATTTACTACGCTCTTTAACACTGTTGAACAACTTACTATGAATACGAGGCTTCATTCTTTACGGAAACTTTAGGGATATCTTTTATATTATCTAGGTAAATATAACAGAGCTTTGGCTTTGAAGTAGCCCTTTACATTTTGATAGATCTCTATGTTTATTTGTTCCACGAGTTCTTCCCAGGATTTCCTTATCAAAAGGGTTGAAGGGACAGTAGCGTCGATAATGGATGGATCCGACGATTTCTTTGGAAAAACGGAAGATAAGATTCCCTATAAAATATTAGAGGAAAATGTATGCGTATGGTTTCGATTCATGGTGAATGGTTTGGAGATGGGGAATTTATAACGGTAAAGGTTTGGAATTCTAGGGACGATAGTTTTTATGATTTTTAGTACATTGTACACCATGCCACCTTTTTACAAGCTTTATTAAGCTATTTCATAGCTTTTATCGTGGACTCAGAGAGCGCGGCGACCGAATAAAGAAATTCTGAAAACCTAACGATAATACCTGACATCACGCATCGTCTAACGTCGTCGTTTCAGTTTGGGAAACTTCGGCAATCATAGGAGGGCAAGGCATATGTTCAGCAGTGGACGTCTTACGGCTGATTTTGTTAATGATCATCGGGTAAAATATATAGAAAGGTCCCCTGTTAAGATTCTTACGGGTTCCTTTTGCCTCGTCCATGTTCATATATCTTGTCTATGTCCTAATATAAAAACTGTCTGAATAATATTGGGATAACGCATCGGTATAAACATAATGTCATTTAAATATATTATATATGAGTATAAATAATAAATAAATAAATAAATATTCCACAACTATCACACAACGTCATCTAGTCCCAAGCTAAGCAGAGCTTGTGTTATGGGTACTAGACAACTGATAAATATACTTATATATTTCTAAATACATATATATTATATATATATATTACACCCAGACACAGAACAAATGATCATGCTCATCACACAAACATTTGTCCTAGGTGGGAATCGAACCCACGACCCCCGGCATAGCAGTCAGGGTCACTAACCACTAGACCAACAGGCCAGTCATAGTATTTCCATTACATGCGGCTCATGTTTTGATTTTGTGATTATTATCCTGCCCTAGTTTCTTAAATGTACTAAAATTACATGGAACATGATTTCATATAATACTTAATAGCTTTTGCCAGCGGCTTCGCCCGTTCACCGAACCCCCTTATTTTTATTTCACTCAGGGCCAAAGCAGCATTCAAATGGTAAAAGAATTTTTGTAATCAGTCCAATAGTTTTTTGATTTTATTCATTACAAACATACACACACACAAATCTTTCCTCTTTATAATATGGTGTAGATTTTTTTTTTTAGTTGTTGAAATCATCAAATGAGTCCTCCCGCCCTTACTGTCAGACTCTTACTGACTAAAATCCACCCGTGTTTCTGCGGATGCCCTTTTCGTTCCGGGGCCGCAGTATCCCGGGTTAAGAAAAAACCCGCGACCAGCAGGCATTTCAGGCATTCGCGAAACACGACGCGCCACCAACCCGGGCTTGGTCCTCGATCGAACGGCGAGCTTCCCATTACTCACCGTCCGCAAGCCCGCTCCGCCGCTGTGCCCTCTGCTGATTAGAGGGACACGCGTTGGAGCGTCCACAAGACAGGCTATTTGTATACGGGCAAATAGACCCCTTAGACACACTGTGCCTGAAGAGTGTGTGCCTGTGCGTGAAGAGTTTTTGCCAGCATCTCGGAGGTTTCCTGTCTTAGCACCCCATATGGATTTAAATACATTATTAATTTTGTTCTAAGCCTCAAGTCAAGGTTTCCATGTAGGAACAGAAATTGTTTTTGCTTACATTAAAACGGGGTAAACCAACAAGACAGAACTCAATATTGACATAGGTACATTTCTATGACGGTCCTATCTCTATGTTTTCTTGCGTGAAAGAGTTCTATTTGTATAATATCTCCATGTATTTTATTTGCTTGCTACTCCTACATCGTTCTCACATTATGGACCATCTCAAGATGAATGATGTAACAAAGATTCTGTTATAATTTTGGCGATTGAAAAAGAGTGTCCATGGAGTTTCTTGCTCATTCTTCTCCATAGAGATCTACGCATTGAAATGGGCATCTACAGTACTTTCACAGTTTTTATGTCTTGTGACTGGGACTGTAGCACCATAACTAGTTTTATATGACCTGTACCCCTAGCACGAGTTTACACTATTTTACTTTTCAGTATTTACAGCGTTTCTTGTATGAAAAAATGGAACAGCGCCTCTGGTGTGCGAAGAAGGAACTAATTTTTATCCAGAAAATTGTCAATTTGAAATTGTCAAAGTTCCAGTTTACTTTAATTCTCAAATAGCGGAAACTCGCGCAGGCCTACTTTACGTACAGGTGATAAATTATTTGATTTTGATTGATTTGCAAAGACTTTTACCTGAAAATGAAACAGATTTTGCTTATAAAAATCTTAATAAATATTTACAGCATCATTTTCTACCGAAAGCATTTTTACAATATTCAGATCTAATTATCATTATTATCTATAAAGATAAATTAAATTACGCTGATTTTTTTTTATAATATTGTAGCTTAATAGTACCTAGTTACATAACAGCTACTCGTCTCAATCAACTAAGTTAAGCATATTTTGTAAAGGCACGTAAAACACCGCACGACGCGTTTAGTCGGACCTTGGTTCTTGATCAGACGGCTAGCTACTCATTACTCGCCGTCCACATCCCTGCCCTTCAGTATTTCTTTCCTGCCTCTAATACCACTGTTACCTTAACATTCAGCAAGGCGAATAATGTTGTAATCTCGTATTTTTCATCCATTTTCTGACTCCAATCCACCACGAAGGCCATTATCTTAAAACCAGTAATACTTTTAACTCAATCCAGTGGTTTCACTCCGCAGCGAGCAAAATATCTCATCGGGAAATCATTTTTAACTCCGAGTTGTTCATCAACAAATTGAATTCGATATTTTATTTCTGTTAAGTATTACAAACAAGTATTGATAAACAGTCTGTAAAGGTAATCCTGACCCTGGAACGCAAAGAGCAACTGCAGGAATAGGGAGGATTTTAGTCAGTAAGAGTCTTAAAGTCCCTTATCGTAATCCTTTTCAAAACGATTACTTGTAGTCTGGTTTGACACAATTCTTAACATGTCATTACGTTTCTTTAATCAATGTTAAAGATTATAATTATTGTCACTTAATTGAAATTTTTTCGATTTTCAATTTACCTTATTCAAAATCTCCCAAATATTTCACAAAATATTATAAACGCATGCGTCACTTCAAAAATTTTTTAACAAAAAAATTTACAATTCGTAGTCGCACCACTAATTTAATTTAGTGGGCGTTATGACACTGTTGTCATGACGACTAAGTCTGTTACAGTTGAGCAAAGAACTCAAGTCACTGGCTGAAATTCCGGCGTAAGTTCAAAATTAAAGAGGTCCGAATTCAATATCTATTCGGTCGAGTAACCAGGCCATTGGAAACAAGAGGAACTAGTACTGAAATAGATTATAATGGGAAAAGAAAGGAGACCTGTATAAATAAGAAGATCCCTGAATAAACAAATCGGGTTTTGAATAGCCAATGTTTTGACTAAAAGGGGTATAAATTGTTTGAAGTTCTCAGAATGGGTCGATATGAGATTGAAAAGCGATGGTTATTTTCGGACATTATTTAAAAGTCAGTAGCGTAGGTAGTTTTCTTAACTTAGTAGAATTTTGTATACAGAGTGTTTCTTTTAAATGGGCCAAAAGGGGGAACTCTGCATCCATAAGAGATACGCGAAAACTTTCTAAGGAACCTTTAGCTCTTATTTGGTACTGAAAATTTTGGCGTTTTTATTTTTTTGGTCAAGTGTGAGCTGTCCACAGAAATGAGTGAAATTGACCAAAAAATTTTAAATGCTGTTCGACTGTATTTCGTGTAAGGATCATTTCATTGTATCGGAAGAAAAAAATCGGGACCAGATACCTTGAAGCTGATTGAGCTATGTACCTGTTAGTCTTTAGCCACTAGCGATGAACAGACAACAACACATAATTTAACAAATAATCTTTGCACTTCACAACACAAAAACTTTCTCATAATCTTGCAACTAAAATAAACTGCCTTCACGTTTATTATGCCACCATTACTCCTTGCTCATAAACATCTATATTGTATACCTTGCGACCAAATCGTCGGTCGAGGCTGACTTGTGGTGTCAGATCTTGGCACTCGAACACTGTTTTACGATAGTGTTAATGGCTTTCAAGTTTAATGTATTCTTCTTATGTCGTATGTAGGTGGATTGTAGAAGCCGTGATTGATATGTTATAAATAATTTTGTAATTAAATTGGAAATAGTGAACAATGTACATAAAATTACGTTTGCAATCTCTGACGTGCACAAAACCTAGCGCACTATTCCCAAACCACTGCAACTCCTGAAAGCCAGAATCAACAGTGGCAACCACGAGATAAGCGCCGAGACAATGAAGCTCGTCTTGTCCCGGAGAATGAATTTACCTGCTTCGATCCTGCAACAAAATTAATCAGAAAAGAATAGAGGAGAAATGGGAAAAATATGTTTCCACTTCTCTCCATGTCAAGCGGGAGACTGAACTAAAGATGACCAATAGGCACAAAGTGACATTACAACTGGGAGAAGCCCAGTTGCCTAGCACCACGAGGAAAAATTACTACTAATATTAACGCAGTGCCGGTTGAACAATTCTAGCAGCAGATTAGCAGAATGGTGCTCTATAGTTTCCGCCTACCCTCATGGGAAATGAACGTGAGTTTATGTGTCTATACTTTGCCTGAAGTGGAGCCTGTTACATAAAAAATGAAAGGGAATCGTCTGTCTTGGTATGGACATGTGATGAGGAGGGATGAGACTCATGTGACTAAGAGAGTGGTGAGTATGAACGTGATGGATGGAGAGGAAGAGGAAGACCAAAGAAAAGATGGATGGATTGTCTAAGGAATGATATGAATGAAAAGGAGTGCATGATACTGTTACGATTGATAGGGGAGAAAAGAAAAAAAATGGGTATTGCGCCGACCCCAAGTAAAATTGGATATGTGCAGGAAGATGATGACTTTGCCTACATCATCATCAGCCTATAAATCGTTCCCACTGCTGAAACACAGGCCTCCTCTCTGAGAGAGGGAGTGGACCACAATCCACCACGCGGGCCCAGTGCGGGTTGGTACTTTTGCTTGAAGCAATCAAATTCAGTTTCGGGTAATCTTTACTAATATTTTCTAACATGTTGCTCATGTGATCATTCATAAATTTAATACAAAGAGAACAAACAACGATACTTCAGTTCAGAGCAATAATTCAGCTCCATTTTACACAAAAAACGCATTTATCTAAAGCAGAGATAGCCGTTGAAAGCCAGAGCCAACGTTTTCCAAACGATATAATTTTGACTAAAAACTCGCTTATCAGGCCTAATGTCCTAATTTAAAATATTTTCGCCTCCCAACCGTTGTTAATGGATTAAAAAGGTAGAATTCCTCAAAATTTCGTTGGCAAGTAGAATTCCGGACAATTTTGCCGTCCAATTCTCCCTTTATTATTGTTCATTTCATCTAATACGTCTCTGCCTGTCCTCATTTATTACCTCAAAGTTTTCATTTAGACTGATTTGCTTTTGTTTTCTTAGATTTTTGGGTGTTCTTTGTTACATTTTGTGATTTGTGTGTTGAGGATAAACTGCTAACAAAATTTTATATTTTTCCTGTATCGTGGGTGCGTTTACAAACCTATAAACTCACATATACAAATCCAGACCTAGAACTACCTAAGGTCATGATATTTAAAAAAAAAAAAGACTAATAGTTGTTCAGTTTTTGACTTATAATTAAAAAAAAAACAGAAGTCATTTTAAATTAGGTTTAGGAGTCAGCCCAATTTGCATTTAATTTGAATATAATATGGTTGACTCCTAAACCTGAAGCTTGGACATTGTATTAGATCTATTTTTATTCATATAAATTATTATTTAACTAATTAATATATTATAACTTACGTTCAGCACATAGATTATGAAAAAAAAAATGGCGGTTGATTGTTATGGTCAAAACTCTCAAGTCCCTTGTATATAGTAAAATAAGATAGCTTTGTAACTTAGATTTAGAAATAAAAATGCTCCGACCATGCTTTTGATATAAATCATATTTTAATGAACAAGTCATTAGTGTAATAACTTCCAGCAAAACTTTTACACTAATGAAGTTTCAAAAAGTACTTTTGCAAATAATTACGATGAAATTATAAAAAAATATAAAGGCTTAATCAAAATTAAAGCGTCAGTGAGAAAGTAATAACGTGTTGAAAAACTGAGAAATCTAGTCTCGCTTGCCATTTGCTTTCCAGGGCCGCGATACCCTATTAGACAGTCCCGTGAAATCTGATAGTCCTGCTAGACAACCCGGTATGATCAATCTTTAATCAATTTGTTTAAGGTGGTAAAATCATCAAACAAGCCCTTCGTGGCTAAATAATTACAGCAGCCGATCTTCCAGGTTAAGTCGCGCTTGCCAAGGTTGGTGGTTGGTGGTGATCTGTCACAGCGAGTTTCCTCCAAGTCTCGGAAAGCTTGTAAAACTGTTGGTTGTCGTCTGTCATTTATAGATCTTTGACAGTTTTTACTATTAGTCAGAAGCTCTAAAAGACTGACAACCAGTCTTACCATAGGGTATTGTATTACGCAGTTACTGGGTTGTGGAGGTCCAATAGGCATTCACTCCATGTAAAATACTGATATTCAGCTGCATCAGGTTTTACTGGAAGCCGACTTCAATATAGTTGGGAAAAGGCTAGGCAGTTGATGATTTTACGTCTAAATTCATCTGCAACATAATATTAAGCTAAACTTAATTAACTTGTTAGAGTTAATTGTTGTATTAATACGCTTCGTGGAAATCTATTAACGTTTGTACCGCTTTACAGGTATTTATAGGATTAAGTGTGTATTTTGAGTAAATTGTGTTAATATGAATATTATAGTAATTATAGTATCTTTATCTTGTAAACCATAGAGTCGGTTTTCGTGTCTTACTAATGATGGGTTAATTAAAGCCCTGGACTTATTGGGAGTGTTGAATAAGCGACCCTTTTTGCCTGGACTTTTTGCCGTTATATTTCTATTTTTTTTTAAGATAGAATATAACACTCTTGAGAGCAGTGTGGTGGCCCAGTGGTATCGGTCCCGACTTACGAGTTGTAGGTCGTGAGTTCGAACCCCGCAAGGCGCATTACTTTGTGTAATTTATTTCATCACCACTGCTCTCAAAACGGTGAAGGAAAACATCGTGAGGAAAACGGCATGTCCTAGAACCAAAAATTCGAAGATATGTGACATCTACCAATACGCACTGGGCCCGCGTGGTGGATTATGGCCCAGTCCCTCTCTCAGAGAGGAGGCCTAAGTGTGTCCCAGCAGTGGGAACATTATAGGCTGATGATGATGATGATGATAACACTCTTTATTATGTACACCATACAAATTACAGGATACGTTCGTGTATGACCACTATTTCGCATGATGGTAAGCAAAGATGTGGTCGACGGTGAAGCACGCTTGCCTAGAAGTAACTTGTTCACGCTTGACTTGAAGACCCCTTGTCTAATTAGTTTTTTTTTATGATGATTTTTTAAAACAAAGCTATTACTTTAGGATCTATTCATCAGCAGTGACCGGGAATTAATTTGGGAGTTCACGTTATTTATGCCTATTATTCCAAGTGTATTCCGATTTTGTTCATACAATTTTTTATGTCTAGTCTAGGAATAACTTAGGACATTTCAATATGAACAATAAGTGATGTTAAGCATTAAAACTGTGATATAACGTAACAAAAGTGTATCAGTCAGTTATGTTATAGCCATCAACCGGGCAAAAATTCACACTCCGTAGCAACTACTAAAAAAATCCAGATGAGAATAAGTAGTAACAATGATTGATAGTAATAATAATGATTGAGAATACTAAACTAATAAAGTAGAGTATTTACTAATCTCTATAATAGAATCTATGTATTACTCGTATATTAATTTTACTAAGAATCAAAAGGTTTCAAGATAACAAAAGCCATTATAAAGTAATTAAACAGAAAAGTCTCTTTCGGTTCTCGAATGTTCCATCGGATCCTAAATCAAACTTACATTACTCATTGTTAAACTTTACAGACACGTTCCAATTTAGGCATACGGGTGCCACTTATACTACGACACCTATAATATAATAATAATATTCCACAACTATCACGCAACGCCATCTAGTCCCAAGCTAAGCAGAGCTTGTGTTATGGGTACTAGACAACTGATAAACATACTTATATAATTATTTCTAAATACATACATAAAAGATAAATTACACCAGACACAGAAAAAATGATCGTGCTCATCACATCACAAACATGTCCTGGGTGGGAATTGTGTTACGAATTAAAACAGTAACAATAATATTGGAACGCATCCTATAACTTTAATTATAGCTGTCAATGTCCATGTCAAACTTTTGATATTGACAGCCCGCCTTTTCACTCTTCCTATAACCACGCTCTGCTAATGGTGTTCTATTGTACTAATTACATTAAACAGTTGATATAAATACAGAACCGTTTGCTTTATTGAGTGAGACATAACCAACAACAAATTGAACCCACGACCTCCGGCATAGCAGTTAGGGTCACTAACCACTGGACCAACAGGCCTGTCAAATTTGTCAGGCTTGTCAAATATTACTCATTGTTAAACTTTACAGACACGTTCCAATTTAGGCATGCGGGTGCTTCTACTACGGCACCTATAATACCCTCATAGTACTCACAAAATGGTGTTTAAAATGAATTCAGGTCATACTAGCTATCCTAGGTTCGAACTGCCGCTATTTCCATTGAAGTAGACTACTTTATTCAGTCTAAATGAATTTATTCAGTCCTTGTTTCAGATTTAGCAAACCAAGTAGTTAGAATGGAGTGTTAAACTTTGGCTAAAGGCCCGATCCATTCCGCTTACGATCCTAAAATGCATCTCGAAAACGGATCAATGTATTTTACTTGGATCGGCGGATTGCCATTGTAACCACAGTTTAAGCAATATTGTAGAAAAATCTAATATTGTAAAACCTTATCACGATAGTGGAAAGTATTCTATTGGTAAAATTTAACAGATTGGGGTAACCTGCTGAAGTCTATACAGTAAGACAAAATTCTATTCTATTCTAACTGCCCTAAGTACTAATCGGCCAAAGTAAATTCCTGGAGTTTAGTTTCTAAACGAAGAGATGTATCAAGCCCTCAGTGAATGGTTATTGAGAGGTGATAAAAGAAATGATCGCAGACCGATGGTCAGATTTGAGGATTCAGAAGATCGAGAGCAAGGGTTGTGACTTGCTAGTCAAGGAAGTGTGGGACAATAAATGCGGGTAAGGCTGTAGTAGGCAGTGGGTGAAATAAGTTTAGCTGTGTAGTACAAAATTTTGCCATGTAGTGAAAAATTAAACAACATCAGGATTTTGAAGATACATAAAACTTTCAAAACAGACAGTTCTTATAGCCCGGGTAAGACAGCAACTTCTTATCTCGACCTTCGAGATGTCATTAACAAACAACATAATAATATACTGGGCCAAGTTTCAACTCTTGTGTTTGTTTACAACTTCCATCAAAACATCTTCAACCAAAATCGATACCAAAACTATGCCAATCGTCTGTTTACCTTGAAAGTCTCCGAGACAAGTTTGACCATGGCTATCGCAGACAGTCTCCCGTCTCTCTAATTCCGGAACGGAACTCCAAAACGTAAAGCAATTTATTCATGTTTTGGTGACAAAAAACATTCGTAATCTCTCAAAAGCGGGTCAGCAATCAATCCTCACTGCCGTAGTGTCCCCATTCTACCCTTCCAGACTGTTGGCATATCTCATAAATCCCCAGTACTCCCACATAACAATAGGAACATTCCGCCCTTGAGGGGAAGGTCGGCTTAAATGGACCACTTCGTATATTTTTATTAAGGTCAAAATGATAGTTCTCTTGGGTTTTGTTTGTATGAGTCTTTTGTATTCGTTGCCTGTTTTATACGCGTGGTGATATTATATGAATATAATAGAAATAATGAGCTTTCGAGTTCATAAAGAAGAAAATACATGCGTTTATTATTTTGTCGGATTATGTGACTTTTGACCTTGAATTGTTATAAACACCACGCTCTTATATTTTGACTTGTATGAAGGAATACTTTAGAGTTTCTCCTGTAAAATCGCCGCATACTCTTAATAACTTGGCAATTCCGCAGTACCTTTCACAACCGCAGGGGTAGACGCACACGGCATCGGACGTCAGCAGACGACCTTCGGCCACCGTAGGCGCGGGCATGCGGACAGCGAGTAAAGGGCAACTCGCTGTCCGACCATCGACCATGCCCGGGTCGACGGCGCGTCGTGTTCCACGCGCGTCTCAAAGAGCGTCTGCAAAATGACGGGGCCACCCTCTTAGAAGGCCAAAGCCTGTCGCGGGACTTATTTCCATTACCGTGATCCCGGAACATAAAGGGCTATTGAAAGACACCGTGGATTTTAGTCAGTACAAGTGGGGACAAAGACAGTGGGGGTGGGTTCTTCATTTGATGACTTTACCACAATAAAAAAAAGTACGTTTCACAATATGCGTCCAACTCGTCTTCCAATAGAGAAGGACCAATGTGTACATATGTTTAACACAATATACATAATACAAGAGTTGTTTTTTAAACAATTTCCATGTTCCGAGAATTATCATGAACAGTATCTTATACCAAAAACCCAAGAGCAAAATGTCTCATATATAAAATGGCTGGGATTTCACACGTTACATCCATTTACTCAAAGTTAGTACATACATAAACCTTCAAAATTTACTAATCATTTTAATGAGATAAGGTCTACGGCTGTAACGTGTAATTATGTAAAATTATTGTTTGTTTTAAGGATTTAGAAGAGGATTTATTAAGCAACGGCGTAGAATAATGTGTTTAGCTGTCTATGTACATTTGTTTCTTTATGGTATCATCATGGACCATGCCCGGGTCGACGGGGCGTCTTTCTTCATGCGTGCCTTAAAGAACTGTCAAAAATCTGACGAGGCGGGTCTAAGAGGACCAAAGCCTGCCGGAGGTCGGGACTGTCCGTAACCCTGGAACGTACACGGTTATTGAAGGATCAACGTGGATTTTAGTAAGTACAAGTCTGACAGGCGCTCGAGGGAGGACTCATTTTATGATTTTACCACGAAAAAACGAAAAATAAACCTGGTAGAGGAATCATGCCCTGGAACTCATGCCCAGCTGTCACGAGTGTCCCTTTTCTCAACTATTTTGGCCCGGTTTCAAGTTTTTTTTTTTTATCTTGTTAAAATCATCAAATGAGTCCTCCCACCCCGGGCAGGGCGGGAGGGACTGTCAGACTTGTACTGACTAAAATCCACGGTGTCCTTCAATAGCCCTTTATGTTCCGGGGTCACGGTGATGGAAATAAGTCCCGCGACCCCGGATTCAAGCTTAGACTAAAATAATAACTAACATCAATAAATCGATGTGTCATCTCAATTCATTCCATTTCAGAAATCTATTTCATATTATAGAGGGACTTGTCCAAACGACATATTTTAAGTAATATAATAAAGATGATATATCGGCGGCGCCCTCCATACAAAACATGTCCCTAATATAAAGTGACAGCTCATATTGGACAGAACATATTAAATTAATCCTAAGGTCGTACGTCACTTAAACCTTTCAGCCGACAATTTGTCAAGGGGTCAAACAAATAAGGGTCAATTTAGCATGAACTTTTTAAATCAGACCTCGATAATGTGAGGCGTGACTCTCGGAGACACTTAAGGACTCTTATTTTTTTTTTGTTATATTACCTCTTGGGGTCTACTCTCATAGTCCGTCAACGAAGATACGGACGCTTAGGAAAGTAACTCGAAATTTTCGAGTCAACCCTACACCATAGTAGTTTTGAATTCATAAGTTCTGACAACACATCGGGAGTTGGGACAACTATCCAATCATGTTGACACCAATTTTATGTTCGTATCACTGACGTATGTCCGTAAGTGATAATCAATAAGAAAAGTCCGAAACATTGTACGAAGCTACGAGTTTTGTGAATTTCAGGCCATGTTAGGTAGAAAAGGAAACGGTGAGTACTAACTGCGCATGATTGCGACGACTGACGGTTAGTTATAGATAGCTTGCTGTCCGGTCAAAGTTTATGGATAACTGTCCAACTGATCAAAGATCAGTGTTTGCATCTCGAGGAGCTGTCAGAAAATGACGGAAAGCAAATAAAACCAAACGCCTGATGGGGTCAAAATCAAAATCAAAGCATTTATTTCAAGTGTAGGTCAGTTTTTTTTTTTTGCGTGGCAAAATCATCAAATGGGTCCTCCCACCCCGGGCAGAGCGCGAGGGACTGAGGGAGTAGGCCAGTTACAGGCACTTTAGAATTGTCAAAGACAAATAAAATTTAAATAAACACTAGGTACAAAGATATGGAGCCACAATCCCAGTCACAAGACATACAATCTGTGAAAGTACCATAGATGCCTATTCCAAGGAGCAGATCCCTATAACGGGCAAGAAACTCTATGGACACTTTTTTAAGTCGGTTTGTTGGTCGTGGGACTTACTCAAAATAATGTTCGTTTATAATATTGGATTCTTATTGACAATCAATTAAACGATGCGTTGCTCTGTAAACAAAGATTTATTAGTATGAGCACATGAGTAACATTCATTGAGAAACTTACACACTATTTCGCTCTAAACGCCATTTAACGTTTATTATTCACAGTGTCAATATCTTTATTAATTATTTTTTATAATAATCTAATTAAATTTAATAAAGTTTAGTCTTAACCGTTATTTTCATCTTTTTGACAGCACTACTTTACCGACCTTACGCAACGTGCAGTCACAATAGTGTGGTATTGTGACTGCTTTACTGACGGAGCGAGTTGACCAAATTCAATCTAAAGAAATGTTTCATCTATTTCTTTACTTATTCATTATTCATTTTCCTACTCCATTATAAAAATTACCATTTATAAAAAAGAAACATAACAAATTATAGTGTGAACACAGTAATTATGGCCAGTGATACAACGGCGACGCGCGACGCTACAAATTGGCTGAATTATGAAATATTGCCAGTTTATTATATTGGACATTATTGTTTTAATTAAAACGATACACAATACTGGGGCTACGTGTTTCGTGTAGTAAATAGTAATTAATGTTAATGAAGTCTATGATCCCTACGGGAGTGTTTTGTTTCTTATTGTTTGCAACAAAGATCGTGTTTTGTTTTGGAATTGGCCTTAAAGAGGGTTTCCTTACTATGAAAGAGTCTATTGGAGTTTTAACTCCTCTTTTGTCGTATTATGGAACAAATTTCCGACATACTAGGACTTTGTGTTTTTTTTTGGGTACCATATCCGACTGCAAAAATATTAGCCCGCACAATTTTTTTATTGATTTTACTGCAGTCTCCGCGGTCTAAATAGCTTTTTTTTAGTGTGGTAAAACCATCAAATGAGTCCTCCCACCCCTTACTGTCAGGCTTGTAATCACTAAAATCCACGGTGTCCTTCAATAGCCCTTTATGTTACCGTAATAAGTCCCGCGACCCCGGCAGGCTTTGGCCCTCTGTGAGGGGGCCCCGTCATTATGCTGACGCTCTTTATGGCGTGCGTGGAACACGACGCGCCGTCGACCCGGGCATGGTCCATGGTCGGACAGCGAGTTGCCCTTTACCGCAACAAATATCTGACATAATGGGAAATGGTGTGGTTTGGTACCCATCAGAGTGCAAAAAGATTAGCCCGCACAATTTTTTTAATTCTGCAGTCTCCGCTGTTTATCTGCTCTTATCTTAGTGATATAAGCGTTGGACTCTTAGGCCAACGACCACGTCTCTATTTTCACCCGAACAGAGCCAGATTGATTAACTGTTTTATTTAAATTGCAGTCAAAACTATCTAGACTACGATTACGACTAGATTGCCTTAAATCGTTCTAAGATTTGGAGACACTTTCACGTTTGCCTGAATTCTTTGTTGTTGGATTTTTTTTCTTTCAGAGCTAAACAAGAGCGTTGAAAATTGAACTGGGAATTTTTCTTTAGGCATTTTGTTAATGCTAGTCACTGTGGGATGGGAAAAAAAATCCCTACAGTCCCAGTCATATCAAAATACACTTTGGAGTATTTGAAATTCTAATAGGCTAGGTCTAGACAGTCGCTTTATATAAATTAATACGTCTGATTTAATTCAAACCCCACCCCAACATAGTTTTGCAAAGGAGATCAAACGTTTACGTTCGTTTGATTTTTCAGGGACAAGTAAACGATTGAATGGTTATTGCTATTATTTTGTGACTGCTTCATTTAATTTATAAAAGTACCGATCTAGAATGCACATCGACCTTTATAAAAGGATAGGCTAGTTTCAGCTTTGTAATGGCCGTAGTTTGGTTGTGAGTCTGGTCATCACCACTGTGTCCCATCCAGAATGAGTGCGCGCGCCTAGAACACGCCACACTGCTGTGAAATAATTGAATGAACTTGTGCGCGCTCACTCATCCTGCATGGGACATAGTGGTGATCGTGGTGTCGTCTCTATACGTAGTAATAATAGCTCAATGGTTTTTGTGGCGGTAGGTAGTTTGGTTGATTAAAATCACTGAACGAATGATAAGCTCGAGGGTCATTGGAAGACCAAGCTAATTTTCTTTGTTATCCAGTTAGTAATTGTAACAACAAAATTGTAAGTAAAAATGTGCTATTTGAAACGGTTTCTGTTTAACATTATAGTCTACTTGAAATACTAAGGTCCTTCGTACACAAGGCGACTCCAGTATCCGATACCTTGCGACTTCGGTATCCAAGCGACTATCGGAATACAAACCATAGAGGTTCGGACACAGGCACGCGTCAATGTATACCAATATCGTAAAGTATCGGAGACTTGCGTCGCCTAGTGTACGAAGGGGCTAAGTCAGCCACGAATTAAATAAATTCATTGATCACTTGATCAGCAAAGTGTAGAAAAATAGGTCAAGTCGAGACATAGTCAATGGAGCCCTGCTGAGCGGGGCTCCTATTTCTGTCTCCATTGTTTTATGGAACCCAACCCATCCGAATCTCAGAGTGCTCCCAAAACTAAAAATGTTGCTGATTCGTAATATTCATGGCTGAGTTAGTAATTTTCTGGCTTGCTTTATTACTTCCCAAATAAAACTAGTACATACGCCAGCAGGTCAACCTACCCTCATCTGTTAAATACCAATTGAAAACTAACCTTAAACCATTGTAATTGATGTTGTTTGGTTGATGTGCTGGCATCTGTACACTCATGAGTTGCAAAACTGTACTTCCTTTCTTTCTTTTAGCTTTTTGTTTTTGAACTTCGTTCAAAAACAAAAAGCTAAATTCTCTACAAAATGCTTACACATTAATAGCATAAGTTAAATTATTTTTCAATGCTTGTAAAATGTTGTACGAAAAACTAAGTGCAGTTTAAAACTCAAAGTCCGACATGGATTTTGTAAAGTAGAATTAAAAAACTCCACGTTTAATGGTCGGTTTAGATTCAATACAGATTCTAAAAATGGATAGACCTTTGGTACAAATTTTAATTATTTTTTGTTTGTATGGGAGGGCCTTTTTTAGTGTGTTAAAATCATAAAATGAGTATTTCTGCCTTGAGTGGGAATGTCAGACTCATAGCAGACTTTTTTTTTCACTATCAGTTCGGATCGTACATGTCGAGCCATCTCATCATCATCATCATCTACCTAGCCTTTCCCAACTATATTGGTGTTGGCTTCCAATCAAACCAGATTCAGCTGGATATCAATATTTTACATGGAGCGACTGCTTGTCGGACCTCCACAACCCAGTAACTGGGTAATACCATACCCCATGGTAAGACTGGTTGTCGGACTTAAGAGCTTCTGCCTAACAGTAACGACTGTCAAAGATCTATACTTGACAGCCGGGATCAACGGCTTTACATGTGGAGCCATCTATTTTCATAAAATAAATGGGTTTTATTGGAAACAGCACGTTCTTTAATTTTGGGATGAAAGGTAGCCTAGCTATGTCTGTGTC
The DNA here is from genome assembly GCA_028554685.1 of Agrotis ipsilon. NCBI lineage: Eukaryota > Metazoa > Arthropoda > Insecta > Lepidoptera > Noctuidae > Agrotis > Agrotis ipsilon. The sequence continues at coordinate 11,480,349 of CM052977.1, forward strand.
CAAGTGACAGACAACTTCAACAACTTTCAGGATGATCGGTTCAGTGGTTTAGGCGTGAAAAAGAAACACAAAAACTTACTATTGCATTAAAAATATGAGGATTATGAACCAAAACCACAATATCAATATCTAGATTTCTAGTCCGGAACCGTATTAAAACAGGTAGCTATAAATTTACCCCCAAATTAACTTCAAAGGCGCTTATATTTTGACGACACAGTATAAAATAATAATCTTAAATCTAGGCCAATTATCAACCCACGGAATTTAACGGTGAACATAAATCATTATAATAACACACATGCCACTCAAAATGGCGGCTATTTTTATGGATTTCCCGCCATTTAACAATAAGTTTCGATTGGTCAAAATATCAGAGGAAATTAAATATTACGGTTGTGTCCGGCGCGCGGCCATTGTGGTGGAATTAAAATGACTAGATGTGGCTTCAGATTTTGTTTCAACATGGTCTGTTGTGACGAATAGCGATTATGACGAAATGCGTTTGTGACGAATTGCTTTAGTGACATACTGCGTCTATGACAACCAGCGTAAGTGATTAATGGCGTTTGTGACAAGTAGCGTGCAATCTGTTTTATCTGTGTTTATTTTTATTTGGTTCAAACTTGAAACTTGGTTCAACACGAATGATGATCATGATACAAAAACATAGATATATCCTTACTAGCTGCTGCCAGCGGTTTCACCCGCTACAACTCGAAAATTATCCCACGGGAACATAAAATCGGGATAAAAACTATCCTATGTGTTAATCCAGGTTATAAACTATCTGTGTACCAAATTTCAGCCAAATCCGTTCAGGAGTTTTTGCGTGAAAGAGTAACAAACATCCATACATCCATACATACAAACTTTCACGTTTATAATATTAGTAGGATTCGAGACTGATTACAGACTCTTGTTTCAAATATGGCTCTGCCGCTAAAACCACTTTGATGTAAAAAGGAACATCAAAAAAAAATAGGCTAGCTAAGCTCCACATACACGCACATCGGTGAATCGGCGCGGTGCATAGTTTTATTATATTTGTCTGTTAAAAATACGAATGACTCTAGGTACTTTTATTATTAAAAATATTATAAAGTAATTGTTTAATGTTAATACCACTGGTAGTTTTAGTGCGCCGAGGGTGAATTACAGTTTTTTTTTTTAACAACAAAATAATAGACTTGTACAAAAGATCATTTGCCTTGGCTTTTCCCAACTAAATTGGGGTCGGTTTACAGTCGAACCAAATGCAGCTGAATATCAGTATTTTAAACGGAGCGGCTGCCTATGGGACCTCGACAACCCGTAACTAGATATACGAAACCCCATGGTAAGACCGGTTGTCAGAACAGAAGAGAACATCAACACAAGAAGCCTCCTTTTATTTTAGTTTTTTTTTTTAAACGTTTCCTTACACTAGGAATTTCCCCTATATCGTGGGTGCGTTAACAAATATACAAAGTCACTTACACAAACGCCCAAACCCGAAACAAATACTTGTAGATCATGCAATTAATAAGTTTTTCTCCGTTCGGAAATCGAACCAGCGACAAACGGCACAGCAATCCGATCGCTCAGCCACTGCGTCAACCGTGCTGTCGTTTTTTAACTGACCACACTATAGGCACGTAAAGTTCAGAACCATTTCTAGAACACTACACCGAACTTGAAACAAAACTGCCACCAAAATCTAGAACACAACAAAGCCGTCACTTCCAGTACTAACATATCTACTACGTAGTATATATCTTGGACCAGCTGACCTACCGGCCAAGTTTAAATAGGATTTTCCTGTCAGTTATGTTTTGTTCTATATTGGTACAATTCCTATTCTAGCACCCACGTTACTCGTGTATTGTCTGAGCTAATTAGGTGTTTGAATCACCAATAAAAGATACTATTCAAACTTTTTTTGAGCTGTCAAAAAGGGCTACTGAAGGATCGCCGTGAATTCTAGTCAGTACAAGTTTGACAGTTCCTTCTGTTCCGTCCTGGGGGCACATTTGAGGTCTTGCCACGATAAAAAAAAATGTTTTTTTTTTATATTCCATAACTATCACACAACGCCATCTAGTCCCAAGCTAAGCAGAGCTTGTGTTATGGGTTCTTAACAACTGATAAACATACTTATATATTTCTAAATACATACATAAATATTATAGATACCTAATATTACACCCAGACACAGAACAAAATAATGATCATGCTCATCACACAAACATTTGTCCTGGGTGGGAATCGAACCCACGACCCCCGGCATAGCAGTCAGGGTCACTAACCACTAGACCAACAGGCCAGCCGATTGCGCCAAACATTGAGCAGAATGTCAGGACACTTATAAATTGTTTTCGGAGAAAACTGCTCAATCCTTAACATTTTCATTTGTTGACATTTAAGGCTCATTTATCCTACATGTCATGTGATCACGTCATGTCAACATGTTACCGCTCACTTACTGGATTTTGTTAGAATAAAAACGTCTTCTTTAGTGATTTTTTGAGCGTTGTTGTGATTTAATATTGTCTGTGGATGTTTTTTCTAGTACTTTAGGTATGGTCTGTGTGTATTGAGGAATGGAAGAAACGGGCAATGAAATAAATAGTAGCATTGCCATGTTAAATGTCTTATTCAACATCAGGGGTTGATTCCCGCGAAGTTTCGGGCGTGTCTGACACCTTATCACTTATGAAAGTAGTACGATTAGTTACTGGTACGAACTAAAAATTAATGACAACATGATTAGACAGCTGTACCCACTACCAATGTGTTGTCAGAAGAGAAGAGTAGGTTTCATTTAAAACTAATTACAGTAATTTTCGTACAGGCCCGTATCTTAATTGACGGACTAAGAGAGTAGACAGTATACACCCTGTTACCAAATTCAAACGATTTCATCTACTAGTACTAATCCATATAATTATAAATAAGAAAGAAAGAATTATTTAAAATGTCGTTTATCTTTCTACATAGAAATTTAATAATTATGATGTTACTAAAATACAAACTGACCGGCGACCGTTCCTTAATAGCAACATTTCCAAATATAATAAGGTCTAATACATCATTTTGAAAGGGCGAAAAGTTAAAGCCTTAACTTTTGACCAACGAAACCCTTCAGGCAACCCCAAGCTGAAAGCTTTACAAATGAACCTGAAAATAAATCTGACAAAGGGTATGCATGTTTAGATTCCGTAATAATTGAACCGTCCTTGAACTAAAATAGACGTTAAGCAGACAACCTATTATAGTCCCCAAGGGAGTGGTTCTCAAAATGGCACACGTGTACCTTTTCAAGCGAATTTGTTCCTTAATAGTTCAACAGCAAGTTATGAAATTTCGCCCCAAAAGTTGTTGTTGAGAAGTTCAATTATTCTCTGTAGATTATTACAGAAGTTTGTTTTCTTGTTTATCTAGTGGACTGTCTTTTAATAAATTATAATAATAATAATATTTTCACAACTATCACACAACGCCATCTAGTCCCAAGCTAAGCAGAGCTTGTGTTATGGGTACTAGACAACTGATAAACATACTTATATATTTCTAAATACATACATATTATAGATAAATAACACCCAGACACAGAACAAATGATCATGCTCATCACACAAACATTTGTCCTGGGTGGGAATCGAACCCACGACCCCCGGCATAGCAGTCAGGGTCACTAACCACTAGACCAACAGGCCAGTCTGTATTTTGCTGTTGTATTGTTGTTGAATTTTGTTGATGTGGTTTTTTTGTTTGCCTTGTTATTTGCATAATTTAATGATAGTATTATGGTCATGTTTTCAAATTTGTATGTATCGTGTCGGCCCGTGCTCCAACTATTTTCTCCAACTAGGTGAAGTACGGAGACTACAAAAAGATATGGGTCCCGTTTTTGATTCACTGGTACTACAATAACGTCATCAGTTGGAGTACGGGAACCGAAATCGAAATTTATAGCCGCCGTGCTCCAAACAGTTGGAGAACGAAATTACTAGGTAGAACATGGGTCCGCCCAAACTTTGATTATTTTGGCATTTTGGTCGCCGTTATGTTATATGTATCTCTGCTGGCATGTGCTAGTCGCTGCAAATTAGCAACAAACACGCATTTGCAGGCTTTGTTAGGGCCTATTCACATGACAACAAGGCTCTACACAAATGCTAGGATGATTAATGGTGAGGAGCCACGGTAGCGACCACGGTGCCACTGCCGTCGCACTGTCCTATGAAAACGATGTGTGTGGACTATTCGAAAGACACAGTTAAGCACGCGGTGGAGGCCTGCCGTTTGTGGGCGGGGCACCGTCCAATTAATATTTAATAAGGTGCCTCCAAAATAGATCAGATTATTAAACATCCTGGGACTGTGTTTGACATTTTTTCAGGAAATTGATTTTTTTTGTTAATCTTTCATGTTTCATGGAGCTGTCAGTTTATTGAGAAGACCCCTATAGAGTCAAAAATGGCTGCCGAAGTCGCGGGACTGTCTTATACGATTATGTCGGAGAGAAAGGAAAGGGAAATTAAAAGAACCGAAATACAGTCCCTTCCGCTGCACCCAAGTCGGGAGGATTCGCTCGATGATTATTATTGAGAAATTTAAAAAAATGGTTTATGATATTCTGCTACAGTGATGAAATGAAATTGGATCCTCTTTCAGTGGCTAACAGGAAAAAGCTAGGTATAAAAGAAAATTTGAAGAATATGGGGGAGGCCTTTGCCAAGTGGTACAAAAGAGGAAAATAAAAAACAACTATTTCTAATTTACATGTTAGTGTTGAAGATGTTCTCTAGAATAAAGATCTACAATCCAAATCCATCAATGTTCTACCAGAAATTTAATCAAAGAAACATACAAATCCTTAGTAATTCATTCTACTGTATTAAACGGTTTTGTTCGAGATTTTGTCTTCCAAGAAATTAGACAATATACTAGAAATGTCTAGAACAGTATCGTGTACCATCAGTAGATTAAGTTATAAATCACTTGGCTAAATAGATCGGCTTAGATAAGTTAACTACTTCGTTTTTTTGTATGACGGTATTGGATTTTTGATAAGGTCGAGCTAAAGACGACAGTTTTAGCTCGACCTTAATATTGTGAGTTCAACTTGTTTCTTAAGAATATTTTTAAGTTATTTTTACGGCTGTTTGAAATAAGATCTAGGCTTTACTTCAATCAAATATTTTGACTTTAAGATGAAAACTGATAATAATTAAAATCACAGTGTGACGAAAACATGTTTTTCTTTTTATTTTACATTCATTCCAACTCCATATACGTAGACTCCATAAGTGGACTGACGAATGCGCCATTTTGACGTAGACTGAACTGCGTGAAACGGTCGAGAGGATAAATAAAATTCTACTAAGAAGAAATTCCATGCCTAGCTTCTAAACCCACATAGCTGACGGACGATGATCTCACAGCTACAAGGTTGAGTGAAACTATGTAATACGCTGGTCGTATCTGCCACATGTCGGAAGAAAAGCAGTGGGCTCAAATAACCACTCTGGGGCCCAATTAGGAGGAAACGACGACATGACAGGTCCAGAAGGCGATGGTAGGGCTAGACTTATGTATAAAGGATCTGCCTACAATCGCATTGCATTGCGAAAGGTGGAAAGAGGGGAAGGAGGTCTGCCCTGCAGTGGGACAACGTAGGCTCATTGTGTTCGGTGTAGCTGTGTAGCATATCACTTCTTTCCATACCTCTTTATGTTACCATCTCATGAGCCACTACCTTTCAAATCTTCTTCCCTTTTCACACAGTTCAAGTCCCATCTTGCATCAAAAATTTTAACCTCAGCTGCTCCAGAAATTGGCCGTATTCTACACGAATTTGATGACACCGTACAACGCTAAACTGGCAATATAGTTTCGTTTAAGCCCTCGTACGAAGCGGGACCGTTGCTTGTAAAATATGAAATTAATGGGCACTGGGAAACATTTGGTGCAGAATATATTCGAGGGTTTACTCGTAATATTGTGGGAATATTTAGTAGCTAGTCATTTGTTTAATAAATTTTGAATAGTGGCTTCGTTTTTGTTCCTGCATCATATTGGTAGATAATTATAATAATTATTATCAAATTCAACACGAGCCAATCAAAATCAAATAATTTATTTCAAGTATAACCGGTACGGGCGCTACATGGACATTCGACATGACTTTAGTCTTGTCCATGTTCATTTTAAGGCCGACCCGTTGGGAAACGATACTGAGGTCGCTGAGCATAGCATTGAGGTGCTCCAACGATTCTGCCATGATGACTATATCATCGGCAAAACTTGAAAACGTCCTCCAACATAATGGCCGATTATACTCCTCTATCTTCTCTATAATCTGGCGGAGCGTGTGTATGTGGTCTATGGTGCTAAAGCCTTTTCGGAAACCGGCTTGTTCGGGAGGCTGGAAGTCATCAAACCTGCGTTCGAGACGGTTCGTAATGACTCTTGAAAACAGCTTGTAAACATGGCTCAGAAGTGAGATTGGCCTGTAGTTCTTCAACAAGGTGTTGTCACCCTTTTTGAAGAAAAGAAACACACAAAAAATGATCATGAATATATCCATAACAATTTTTATGACTAAAAAATTAAGATTATTTAATATCTGACAGCGCTATCTATATTTTATAACTGACAACAACAAAATTAAAAACGCGCCAACTTAAAATATTAAGATTATGCTTTTATGCTCCAATTTCAAGCCCTTGACGTGCAATTACCAGTGTGGTTAATTTTACCAACAATGACAGGCAATTAAGTCTAATTATTCTTTGAGATTTACATCCTACTCTTTTCAGAATTTGCGTCTATTGAACTTTGATTTAAGACGTATTTTCCATTGACCCTTTCTCAAATCAAGAACCGCAAATTATCTGACCTTTTCGAGTTTCTACCAGCCTTCTTTATAAATGGATGAATGAATTTTGTGATTGTATGGACGGCGTTCAGAGTATAGAATCAATATTGATTTAAAACTCATTTAAATTTGTAAATTCTTCACCCGAATTTAAATTTATTTTATGAATATAATATTTTCATAAAAGAAATGATCAGAACTTGTGTGAATGCTTTGTTATTTTTAATAGAATGGTTGAAATATATAAATGATAGTAAAATAATGAAACCATTTAAACTATACATATAATTATTGAAGACTAAGTGACGCACCCTGGTTTCACACGAGTGCAGTTTGAAAATAAAATGCAAAAAACGAACAATTGCAATTTGTATAAATGAAGGAAAAAAGAAAATCCATCCATTCCATGGTTTGAAAATTTAATTACTCGTACAATAGTAGCGCAACATAGGAAAATCAACTATAAAAGTTCTTTCACAAGAAATAAATACATTTTGTGAAACAGAACTGGGATATTTCTTAGTAAATATGGCACTAATACAAAAAAAAAAGAAAATAGGTAAGAATAAAAACCAACAAAAACATTTCCATAATCGAAAAACAAACGTTTGTATTGTTTCGCTTACTTTCATGTTTAAATCCGATTTCTTGAATAAATACAATTTATAAACAAATATTATATAACGAAATCAATTGAAGTTGTATGTTTCAAGAAAATACAGCCATTGTTTCACAAAAAGTATTTGCAAACGATGTCTGCTACGATGTTGCCATTTTTCTTTAGACGCTTTCTAGGTCGCGGGACTTCTTCTCGACCCCGGAACATAAAGGGCTATTGAAGGACACCGTGGATTTTAGTCAGTACAAGTCTGACAGTAGGGGTGGGAGGACTCATTTGATGATTTTATAACGATAAAAAAAAAATACTATGTGATTACGATAAGAGTGGAAAAGTCAATGAACTTCATCTGTCAACTGCCATTTTAAAGTAATGTTAAACAAAAAATACTTTGTGTAAATTAGTTTACAAAAATATCCAGGTTGTAAGGTGTGTAACAATATAGAAAGCATGAAGTCACAATAATTATGTTAGACTCACTGTTTCAGTGTTATTCCTGTCGCATAGTAACAGTAATAAATATTTCTCAAGGAGGCACTGTCATCATCATCATCATCTCAGCCATAGGACGTCCACTGCTGAACATAGGCCTCCCCTTTAGATCTCCACATATGCCGGTTGGAAGCGACCTGCATCCAGCGTCTTCTGGCAACCTTTTTAAGGTCGTCAGTCCATCTCGTTGGTGGACGTCCTACGCGCTATATTAAAAATCCAATCAGTTTTTTAATTTCTATTGTCAAAAGGGTACCATGGAGCTGACATATCTTTGATAAAAGCTCCAAAACAAAATATTGATTTAAAAAAAACCTCCATTGCAATCATTGAGCATTCTGCCTGGATGGGACACAGTGGTGATGCGTGGTGTCATCTCTATACGTAGTAGTAATAGCTCAAGAGTCGCAACTGAAAATCCAATTTTATTAAAAACCTTTCTCTTTTGTTTCAGTCCAACGACGACATGTACGAAGACCTTTCAAAAAAATGAATGAAAAAGTGAGAACAATCGAAGATGCGTAATGAAATCCCACTTCAAGAGTCCAGAAACGCGGCGGTGAAGAAAAAATGCTCGTGAACATTTCATCACTGAAATGTGTTATCCTGGGAAGTTTATAAAGGAGTTGTAATAATGTGCGATGATAAAGAAGCCTTGGAATTCACCGCGTGTAAGGTACGCGGCCGGGTTGTCAGTGAAACGGTGATAAAACGAGCGAGATAAAGGTAAGCATGACAAATGATGTTACTATTTGTAGATTTGTGTATACACAGAACAATCCAGATCGTTCGATTAGCCCGATTGTGTCAAAAATGATTACAGACCGACGACTCGACGTTTGTAAAGTATAATCGGTTAGGTGGGTTTCTTATAGCGTTCTCTCTAAGTCACTGCCTATGTTTATATGCCTGTTCTTGAAAAAAAAAAAATTTTTATAAGATGGACATGCAAAAGTGGTCTAACCAGGTTACCCATTTTTTGAGATACGGCACCCTAAAAACGATGATTGGTGTGCGAAATGTTATGGCTAGAAAGGGTCACTTATCAAATGACGAACAAAGGAATTATGGAAGAAACATGCTGTGCTGACAGCAATAAATAATTTAATAAAAGCAGGAAAGTAATAAAATAATGTCTCACACATTCGTAAGTACCTACTGAAAATTGTATACCTATGTATTTTCTTCATAGTGTGCTATTGTATGTGTCCTGAAAAGGGGCACATTTAACGATGTTAATCTTTGGGGAAAGGAATACTCCTATACCCCAAAGACTTTTAAGAGAGCAAACAAATATCATACAACATTTTTTTCTTTATTATTCTCTATAATCTTAAAGCAACTGTGTTTCGAAGAGTATAATTACTATTTGGCATTTTTTTTGGCATCCATTGTTTGGTAACTAGACTAAAGACACTATTCAAAACGATAAACCTAAGACACTTCTTTTTATTTCTTGTTGAAATTGTAAAAATATTGTATCTTTCACCCACTAAACTAACACAAAAACAAAAAAAGTAAGCTATAAAAGCTTAAGAAAATATCGTGAAATCATAAGACATTCAACAACCACCACTTTCTCTCATTTATAATCTAGCTTTTCGCTTTTCGACCAAAGAAAATCTCATAATTCCGGAGTTATTTCCTCAGTCTTGTCTAAAAGAAGCGAAGATTTTACGACGAAATTATGAGCAGCCGCTCAAATATTCACTTTTTATTTCGTCGTCATTTTTAATTTCTTGGTTTCGTCGTATTTTTGCTTACTTATCTTTTACGTACCTTTTTGGGAGAAGAACGGGATTCAGTGTATTAAATCTAAATAATGTAGTATCCTGCCGAACTTCTTTATGCAGACCTAATTTTCTTATGAGCAAATAACTACTTTATATATTTTGCTCGTCTCTCCTTCACTGTTGTGTTTACTTTAAATAATAATGAAATATTTGTACTAATAATACTACTTGACTCGATAGTCTAGTGTTCAAAGTTAAAATAATAACCCTTGGTATAAGTGCAGAAGTAAGCTACGGAACCCCTTTTAACATGGGCAAAAACTAAAAGGCTTCCCTCAGCGCCTTACAAAAACTAGACTGAAATAATTCAGCTCGCGTATCGATCCTACAATTTATGAGTCTGCCGACAGTCATAAATCGTAAGACCAAAGATCTTGACTGTGAAACGTAGGAGAGAGTTTACAATAGAATATTATATTTGGGTCGAAAATAATATTATATTTTATTTTGATACTTTACATGTTTGTGAGGATTTTGTAAAAGAGTTGTTAGTGAGCTATATGGACGAACAAAATAAATTAGTCCTACGACTATCGTTTAAATAAATCAAATCGAAACTTTTGTTTCTAGGAGGCCAGTTACAAGCAATTTAGTGTCCTCAAAAAAAAAAACAACCCCGTGGGCCTAGTGCGGGTTGGTAAATGTCACATATTGTCTTAGAATTCAATGGTGCTACGATATGCCGGTTTCCTAACGATGTTTTCACAGTTCACCGTTTTAAGACCAGTGAGGAAATATGTTACACAAAGTAATGCGCCAGACTGGGTTCAAACCCACGACCGTAAGTCGGGGACAATACCACTGGGCCACCACTGCTCTACATTCAGTCCCAGTTACAACACAATAACTGTGAAAATAGCAGTAATCCACATAAAATTATTTATTCGTTAATGCTCAAAATGTCGTAGAATAAATCGCTTCATGATGTGATTTGCTAAAACTGACGATATCGTTGGCCTAAACGTCAACTTTTTCATAATTTTCAGACCATCCTTTTTTGGACAAATCATTTATGAATGGTTATCATGCCATCAGTCGTATTAACCCTGCAGTGGTCGCGCCTCTAAAAGTTTCATGAGTGGTCGCGTGGACTACATGCGTAATCCATAAAAGAAATTGAAAAAACAAAAGATTTATTTATAAACTCTTTATTACTTAAATACAAATATAATCAGTACAGTTTTATTGATCAAATATAATTATCACAATTTAATTACAACCCCCTGTTTTACAAATAATCAAAATTATCAAAAATGTTGTCTAAAATGGCATCAAAATCACATGGATTGCTCTTATTGAGATCACAATTTACAAATATAGTAAAAACTTCTATGTAAATGTTATTTTTAGCACGGGTCGGGCACATAATCTTGAAATGATCCCCACTTACAAAATTACTGCACTTGGTGCACATCTGTCTAGTGCTTATAATGCACGCTCTTCCACAGTCACGACAACGGCATCGGCGACGTTGCAGAGGTGGATATTTTCTTCAGGACTTTCGTTAGATCCATCACCTGGAATGTCTTGTTGTTGCTGGGATTCTGATTGATGGTCTTCCTCTTGTAAATTATCAACTTCTTCGTCGGAGCTTGATTCAGCTTCATAAACATAATTTCCGACATCAACTTCAGCCAGGCACGACACAATTAGTGCATCAAGTGCATTGTCTATTTTTTTTTTCTAAAATCAAACATCATATATCTCATATAATATCATCATTATAACAAAACAGGTATTATTCGTCTAAAATAAACGAAAACATGATAGTTCAATGTAAAAAAAATACTTACGTATTTGGTCGCGCGGATTACAATTGTAGTCCACGGACTTTACTGACCTCCTGTGACACAACTATGCAAGTCCTATGCTTGTACTTCACGGAGTGCATCGCTCAATCATTCATTTGAAAGTACCTGGAGGCTCAACAAGTTAAAGCAAATCGATTGTTGGAAATTATCGATTTTGTATAGGTGGATTACATATGTAGTCCACGCGACCACTCCAGGGTTAATATGCTGCCAATTGGCTTAAATCCACAGCATTGGACACTTTAACATCGACAGATTCGCCTTAGAGGGCCAAAGCCTGCCGGGGTCACGTTACTAACGAGTAACCGTGGCTTCGCAACGTAAAGGACTGTCGAAGGACACCGTGAATTTAAGTCAGTCCCTTCCTATCCTGCCTTGGGTTCCCAGGACTTGATGATTTTACCACGTTAAAAAAATACATAGATTACGTTTGAAGGGGGTGGCGATGTCTGTTTAACAGACGACTAGTAACAGCCTTTTGTTCACCAGAATACAAGTAGTCTCAGATCAAAGAAATAGGCACATAGAACGCTCCGAACACTCGAGTGTGTCCACCAAAGCAAATACAAAATCAAATCGAATTACGTTCCATATTGTTTTCTTTGTTTTTGAGAAAAACTTTTACAATGTTTGAAGACACGAGACGGCATATTTTGGCAAACAACAACGCATAGCTTAGTACTGTCGCGAGTTGATATTCGTTTTTGATTTTGTATTCTGAGGAGCTCGTGGCTAAATAATTACAGCCGCACAGGCCGATCTACCGGGTTAAGCCGCGTTTGCCGAGGTTGGTCTGTGGATGGGTGACCATCTGTCATAGCGAGTTTCTTCCGTGCTTCGGAAAGCACGTTAAGCCGTTGGTCCCGGCTGTCATTTCTGAATCTTTGACAGTTGTTACTGTTAGTCAGAAGCTCTAAAGTCTGACAACCAGTCTTACCATGGGGTATGGTATTGCCCAGTTATTGAGTTGTGGAGGTCTGACAGGCAGTCGCTCCATGTAAAATACTGATATCCAGCTGAATCTGGTTTGATTGGAAGCCGACCCTAATATAGTTGGGAAAAGGCTAGGCAGATGATTATTTTGGTGGACACGCTCGCGTTTTCTGAGCGCTCTATCTGCCTATTTCTTTGATCTGTACATGTAGTTTAGTCTCTCCGATAGTCCAGTGACAAAATTATCGGAACTGTACAATCGCTGCTCCCTAACTCGTTTTCAATTGCTCGCTCCACGCGCTACTCGTTAAGGCCCTAGCAAACAGAATCGTACGTCGATGGGCGGAGATTAGCTTGAATACCGTGCCGGCATTGAGAAACTATTAAAAAGTTAACTTTTTGTAGTAGAACGTTTGGCGGGCACTAGCCTCTATTGATGAGGCGGGCCGCGTAAGAGAGAGGACAAGGTCCTCCCTCCGCCCCACCCGCGGTGGTGGACGCCCACGGCGTCGGACGTCGCAAGACGATCTCCGGCCACCGTAGGCGCGGACATGCGGGCGGCGAGTAAAGGGCAACTCGCCGCCCGACCATGGACCATGCCCGGGTCGACGGCGCGTCGTGTTCCACGCGCGCCTCAAAGAGCGTCAGCATAATGACGAGGCCCCCTCTCAGAGGGCTAAAGCCTGCCGGGGTCGCGGGTCTTATACCATCACCGTGACCCCGGAACATAAAGGGCTATTGAAGGACACCGTGGATTTTAGTCAGTACAAGTCTGACAGTACCTCTCGCCCTGCCCGGGGTGGGAGGTCTCATTTGATGATTTTACCACGTAAAAAAAAAAAAAAAAGCCTCTATTGATATTTTAGTTATTTAAAAATCGTATTACTAACTTCACCTTGATTGCCAGCAATTTCTGGCTACTGTAGGCGTGGGCATGCGGACGGCGAGAAATGGGCGACTTGGCGTCCATGTCCAGATTGACGACGCGCTGTGTTCCACGCGCGCCTTAAAAAACTCAAATTCAAAATTCAAATTCCAAGTTATTTGCGGCTGTCAGCAATATGACTGGGACCCCCTTAGAGGGCCAAAGCCTGCCGGGGTAGCGGGACTAACAAGTAACGGTGGCCCCGTAACGTAAAGGGCCATTGAAGGACAATGTGGATTTTAGTCAGTACCTACAAGTCTCACAGTACATACAAGTCTCACAGTACCTCCCGCCATGGGTAGGAGGACTCATTCGATGATTTTACCAAATATTAAGGGGTAATACTTCTTCATTACATTTTCATTATTTTTATGTTCTTCTTTAACCAGTAAAAAGTAATTTAAACTGATTTCATCGAAACGGGTTGTATTTATTCGAGAGTAATTACAATTTAACAATGGACTCAATATTTGAACACAAAAAGCCTTACCGTTTACGTTTCACGTTTTATTGAATACAAATTGAATTCTTTACAACTTCCAACTGTATTGAGCGTTATTGAAAAGAATGTTTTATAACTTGTACAGTACAATTAACAAAGTTATTTAAAGGTAAACATTTTAATAAAGGCAAATCGGATCCTTTATCAATCTAATTGGCATTGTTAGTTTTTCTTTTGATTCGTTAAGTTGTAGAATACGCGGGCATGCGGACAGCGAGCAAAGGGCAACTCGCTGTCCGATCATGGACCATGCCCGGGGTGATGGCGCGTCGTGTTCCACGCGCGACTCAAAGAGCGATAGCAAAATGACGGGGCCCCACAGAGGGCCAAAGCCTGCCGGGGTCGCTGGAATTATTTCCATCACCGTCACCCCGG